>JAMZEH010000052.1:7445000-8645000 GCA_024699665.1 Ostrea denselamellosa
GTTCTTATGTCACGTGACTTGGACAAAAATCAATCTTTGGATGTCAATGGTAATAGTTTTAACAAATAATGGCATGGTGAGTGTCTTATGATCTAGAGTGATTAACAATGATTTTACGCTTTGTCTTTTTACAGAATGGGAAGATATAGAGTCAATGTCCAGATCAGAACTGGCCATGATGCTGCTTTCAATTGGATAAAATGAAATAAAATCTGCAAAATAACGGACAGGATTACCACAGTATTTGTAGGTGCACATATGATCTGAGTAGTGTGCTGCTTGAAAATGTATAGTGCGTCATATTCATGGAGATTGAATTAGAATTGATCAAAGATATATTAACTTGATGTTTAGGGTATTGTTGGAAAAGGATGAAATAAAATATCGATATGAAAGCATATTGTTCTCTTTTGTATACCATATCTATATCTATATATATATATATATATATATATATATATATATAATGCCTTGAGTTTTTGACATGCCGAGGAATCGCACTACAATAACAAACCCGCTGGACAGTAGAAGTCGCAGCCACAATGCGGATAAACACATTTTCTTTACTAAATATTATTGGGGGAAAATTGTAGCGGCCCCAGTGTTGCAAAGAGTCATGTGATTATCATGTACTTCTGATAGTGAAAAATGTAAGGTCAACCTATCTGTTAACCCTTTAGTTCGATCGGTACATGTAAAACAACACACCGTCTTGCCAGAGTTTCCGGATTGTATTCTCAGCATTGGCAATCTCTGTTTTTACGTGTAGATATTTATTTGTAGTTTTTATTGAATAGACCAGACATACTTGTAATCACATGTACAGCAACGTATCTGTAACGTACATTGAGTCTGCCTGTACAGAGGTTTTGCCTCAGTTTTACATGTATACTCAGATGAAGATATTTCTTTGCCACAACATTAATTTCCAAGTCTTTCTATTACGAAAAAAAGTTTTGCGAATTTTTACTTGATTGATTGATTGTTTGTTTTCCGCCACACTCAACAATTTTTCAGTTATCTGGTGGCGTCCAGTTTTTGTAGGTGGAGGAGAGAACCCAGATACAATGTATCCGGGAAGAGACCACAGACCTTCCGAAAGTAAACTGGCAAACTTTCTCACATATATCGGCGCGAGCGGGATTCGAATCAGAAGAGAGGCCTTGTGATTTTGAGCGCAATGCTTTAACTACTCGGCCACGGAGGCCCCTCGCGAATTTTTGAAACGTCGTCACAGATGAAAGACCAATCGCATAACCAATTATTTATAAGTTCACGGATTTAATTAAAACCGGTAGCAGTTGTCTAATTCATTGTTAGGGTGATCACTTCGCAACCAGATGACCCGGTTCGATTCGCGATCCCGGCACCATGTCAAATCCCTTTGTAAAGCACCTGGCATTAGAAGTCCATAGGTATAGGGCCTTTCAGATATGACCTTAAAACTGAGGTCCCGTGTAACGATGGGGATTTGCACGATAAAGAATCCCCACTGCATTCTAAGGCCCTAAATATTATGCATTGATAAAATTTGAGGCACTTCGCCTAGAAACTGGTGACATCTTTACATGAATGAAAACGTAAAACAGTAATTTTATCACGGATATTGCAGAGATCAAAGAAATGTCGCGTCCATTATTCTCCAATATATATATATATATATATATATATATATATATATATATATATATATATATACATGTATATATATATATACCGATTAATCAATGGCTTATCAGAACATTGATCACATCGGTTTCTTGTCTTTGACCTGGTTAGACTTTTATTGCCTTTCAAACATACACATGAAGCTTTTAAAGACGATTGCTACAAATTAATCGAACTTACTTTTTCTGTTTTGAAATATTGCGGTATAAAATATGAATAAGTATGCAAAGTATGTAAAACTACCAATATTACAAATTAAATTAAGTCAAGTTGATCAAATTATTAGTGGTTAATAGGTATTTCTTTTCCGAGCTTTCCCGTATAAAGCACTCTGTATTCGCTTGAAATCCCTTCACACAGTGATTTAACCGGTCGCGGTAGCTCAGTGGTTAGAGCGTTCGCTTCGTAACCGGGAGGTCGTGAGTTCGAGCCCCGCTCGTGCCATGGCCGCGTCAAACCTAAGACGAAAAATAGACAGTGATTGCTCCCTCGCCAAACTCTCGGCATTTAGAAGTGAGAATCACGGGTCTTTCGGATATGACCTTAAAAGCGGAGGTTCCGTGTCACGATAGGCGCTGGCACGTTAAAGAACCCTCACTTCTACGGCCCTAAGCGCTAAGCATAGGTCTAAATTTGTAGTACTTCACCTACAGCTGGTGATGTCTCAATATGATTGATTGATTGATTATTTATTGCTTTCCGCCACACTCAACAATTTTTCAGTTATCTGGTGGCGTCCAGTTTTTGTTGGTGGAGGAGAGAACCCAGATACAATGTACCTGGGAAGAGACCACCGACCTTCCGCAAGTAAACTGGCAAACTTGCTCACATAACGCCGCGGCCGAGATTCGAACACGCGGCGACAGAGGTGAGATGCTTTGTAATTTTGAGCCCGATGCTCTAACAACTCGGCCCCTACGTCTCAATATGAGTGAAAACTTCTCGACGGGACGAAAAACAAACAAACAAATAATCACACAGTGATTACAAATTACTGTGGGTGCATCATGTTGGTAAATAAGTATCAATTAATACTCAGTAGCAAGGAAATTTTCAAATATGCCCGACTGTAAAAACTGGAACTCTTCAAAAGAAGGCAGATTGTTATTATTATTATTTTGGTAGACCTATTTTATAGCTTTTCCGCGATCCTATCCATAGTTTTTACACTTCAAGTTTTGCTAACACAGCAATAAAATCGATAACTGATAATTTTATTTCAATATCCTAAAAATTAATCAATATATGTTACAAACAAATTTATAAATGACTGAAGGATGTTTAACATTCAATAATAAAGCAATCGTTTGCGTTCCGAGATCACAAGTTTACCTTCTTCCATGTAGTGTAGTTTTGTTGGACTGTGTATTACAAGCAGATCAGATAATTACACCGTTTTGATATACTCCGTCAACATAAAACGAAATACTTGAAATATCTCTCAAAATGGTAGACTTTACCATCTCACTTTATTCGTCAGCAATAAAGATTTTGTTTCGGAAGGAGGTGCTATGACGTCACAAAGTGACTTAATTGGTAGCTGTAAAGATAAACGACCAGCTGTACATTTCTGAACCGTAGTACTTAGAATAGTAGAATAACGATAGAATTCCGGTTTTATGGATGCAGGATAACATCGGGCTCGATATACACGTTTCGACTAACGCTTCGGCTATTTTATTTTAAAACAACCTTTCTTGACCTCTGAGGTTATCATACAACATCCAAGAAAACGCGTACTTTATTTCTGTAATAAATTGATATAATAATTTGATAATAATCCACATTAACTCATGGCATTCCGCGTTCGACCTTAATGTCTGTCGACCCTAGACCAACATGTTAAAATTAAAATATAGCCTGTCCTTTGTGTCGGTTTAAAAACAAATCATGCCCGTTTTGAAAAAAAAATATCTTAAGTGACTAGAAGAACAGATAATTCTGGTACAGGACCAGTAACTTTGCATGATTATTGGTCTTGTGGACCCTAGAGTTAAAATACTAATCTGTGAACATTGAATTAGCTTTATTCCGAAAGAAATGTAATTTGTTATCAAATTACGTGTTTTTGGAATACAAAATTAATTGATGAGAAAAAAAAATACCAAAAAAAAAAAAATAATAATAATAATAAAAAATAAAAATGAATAAATAAAACAAAACACCTAGCGAATTATGGCATTGATACGCACTTAAGATAATGTATGAGAAGAATATAATCTGACCCTCCATACTAATGTACAGTCACGAAGAACTACGTAGTACAATGTATTATATGGAAAAAAAATCCCCCTTTTAAATGACAATTTTATTTTTCAAACCAAATAATACATTGCTCAATTTTGATGAAACTTTCTTATGTACATGTATGCTGTTTATAGGAAAACCTTATTTATAGCTTCCTAAATATACAACTTTCCCCAGTTTTTAGAATTTATTCAATGAAAAAGCGTGCATTTTTATATCAACGTCCTACCTGCAAACGCAGAGCACATCGGTGATGTAACGCTCATAGATATGCCAATAGAAACAGATATGTTTTCCAATGCGTTCAATTGTTTCTAAATATAGAAAAAAGCAATAGAGGTATGTGACAAAGACGTCAATGAACACTTTACTATGATGTTGTCGTATAAAGACTGAAATTTGAAACAAATCACAAATTTCGCAGATTTCACTTGAATTTTCTTAGTTAGACCCTTGTCTTAACTGGCTCTTATTGTGGGAGTCGAAGTTGTTGTTTCCATGATATGGTCATACTGACGAATCCAACACGAACAAGATTAAACTACATTACAAATATCATAAAAAACATAAACGATGACAATTTTGATGCACCAGATGCGCATTTCGACAAATAATGTCTCTTCAGTGATGCTCAATTCCAAAATGTTGGAAATCCGAAATAAGGACAAACTTGGAAGAACCAAAATAATACCACATACTGGAGCCAAAATCCGGTTAAGGATCAGAGCTATGAATGAGGGAGATGATCCTTAATTTTGAAAAATATTCTTAATTTTATCACAATAATTTTTATCCGTATTTCCTGCTAGTACCAAAGTACTTAACAATTGGACTGGTGAAAACCCTCGGGGACTAACAGTCCACCAGCAGAGGCATCGACCCATTGGTTATAATATAAAACACAAACAGTAACAATGTATATAATTATTGACATTTTTATTAGGTTAGTACAATATTTTAACTGAGAAATACAATGTTTCCCGAGTTCGGAGGACGAGGTGAATACTGTATTTTTAGGGTAGCTAAAACCTCTTATTGGCCAATGTGTCAATAATTCTTTTATTGTATGATTGAATAATCTAAAACATAGAGATTGGCTGCTAGAGCTTATAAAACAGTAACTGGTCGACACATCTTCGTTTACAGCTAGTATGCAAGGCCGAAAGTGATTAGAGACCAAAACCAACCGTGTCACCGGTCGCGGTAGTTCAGTGGTTAGAACGTTCGCTTCGTAACCGGGAGGTCATGAGTTCGAGCCCCGCTCGTGCCATGGCCGCGTCAAACCTAAGAACGAAAAATAGGTAGTGATTGCTCCCTCGCCAAACTCTCGGCATCTAGAAGTGAGAATCACGGGTCTTTCGGATATGACTTTAAAAACGAAGGTCCCGTGTCACGGTAGGCATTGGCACGTTAAAGAACCCTCACTGCTACGGCCCTGAGCACTAAGCATAGGTTTAAATTTGTGGTACTTCAGTTACAGCTGGTGACGTCTCAATATGAATGAAAAATTCTCGACGGGACGTAAAAACAAACCAACAAAACCAACCGTGTCAGTATGGGAATTTTTTGTCTGGTGTTGGAAAAATCAAAGTTAAATCAACATATGGCAGTGAATATAACGTTATATATTCCTAATTAGTCATTTAGGAAACTCGAAATTCAATTATACAATAAAAAGAATATCAATTATTTAAACACAAACACGTTTGTTTTTCTGAACCACCAAAACTTGATCCCAAAAGTGATTATACAGTAACAAATGTCACAACAAGTGACATTTACTCTGACAGAGAAAGGAAGGGCCACAAATGTCATCTCATGGCTGTAACAGCATTCTAAATAATGTAATATTCTATCAATCAGCTGAATCCAAGTGTCTAAACTTGGCAATCAATATACTCGGGATGTTCTCCAAAGTTGTTGAATTTCAGAATTTCCTCTCAATGGAATGCGGTTAGCTCGTTTGATGTCATAATTATGATATTTTTCATCCCTTGTCGACCTTGTTGAGAAAACACACAGATACAGGTATGGGGCGGTAACTTGTTTGTTGGTCATGGTTCGTTGACTTGATTTACCTTTTACCCGTTCATAAAAACTCTTGCCAAAATATGTTATCAATTGTAAATGATTTATCGCCCGCATAATGATTGTCTAAGTTCAAACACAAAGCAGTTGTGGACTGACGCCTTTCTCTGTGTATTGCACCTTTGGCGTTTATGCCATGTGAGAACAGACCACCGGGTTTGTCTGAAATCATATAAAAATCATTCCGTATTTAGGCAGAAAAAGTCAATTTTCCTTACTTTGAGCTTTGTTTTCAACTGATCCTGACGTTCAAGATGCACTGCGCTGTAATCGCTCTTATGGTTTTGATAGTTTCTATTGAGTGTTCGGCTTACAAGAAAAGCGAAAGCCTAGACGCACACAGAATGGTAAGAAACAATTTTTCTAATTTTTTTTTTCAACAGCTTCAGCTTCTCTTTCAAGTCTGTTCTTATTTCGGATTTCCAAAATTTTTGACTTGAGCATCACTGAAGAGACATTATTTGCCGAAATGCGCATCTGGTGCATCAAAATTGGTACCGTTTATGTTTTATATTTTAATAATTTGATAATATAAATGACTTTTTGTTCGTTTTGTGTGTGTGTGTGTTTTGTCTTTATTAATTTTTATTTGGTTATTTACTTTGGGTTTTATTGTTGTTGTTTTTTTATATAGTTTTTTTTTTCTATTTATTTATTTTTAATAGGGTGTTTGATATGTTCTCCGTCTAATAAATCTGTTATAGAGTTAGCATATTTTGATAACAGGTTGTTACAAGTGAAAATATGAAGTCAGATCTTATGTATTACAAAAAGTTATATAAATGTAGGAAAGAAGTAGAGAAAAGTCTTTGGAACAATCCAATATCGAACCGCGGACCCTTGAATTACAAGTTAGGTGAACTAACTACTGAGCTACACAGATTATCATTCAAGCTATGGCAATTTTACTAAATATAAATTTAAACCTCTTTCGGAAATCATATAACAATTCTTCATCTTCATATCGAGGAGATGAAAAAATAATTTTTAAAAAAAATGTCAGATACGTCGTCTTTAATTTACCATTCCATATTTGAAAAAAAAAGTTTGTTATAGTTGTAGTATAATTGTTTAACGCCACGTTCAAGATTTTTTCACTCATATGGTGACGTTACCATTGCTGCAAAATTTAGGCGCTTATGGCAGGTGGGGATCTTTATCGTGCCACACCTGCTTGACATGGGGGTTTCGGTTTTTGCGACCTCATCTTAAGGACCGCACCATTTAGTTGCCTCTTACGACAAGCAAGGGGTATTGGGAAGCTAATATCTCAGGGGTTGTAAAACGGCTTTGTTATAAGAGCTTCCATTGGTCAATACAAATGACATTGAAGAATCGGTATTAGAACTATAGATGTTTGAATGACATATCTATATATGATTTTTTTTTTCTTAGCTGTTATAATGTAATTCAGAGCCATGTCAATACATGTGCATATATGTACGGATACCAAATAAGTATTCACAAAGGTACTTCTCGAATTTCCTCTAATATACCATACGGTGGAGTGGGAGTACTATCTTCATACTCTGTGTGCAAATAATAAAGTCCGATCGATTACCCTATTAAAGAAACCAACTGTCAGTTTAAGGGTTTATTAATAAATCCGATATGAATTTCAAAATGATAGGACACCAATGTTTTGTAGTAATATATATATATATATATATATATATATATATATATATATATATATATTACAATTTTTATACAAGCATTTATGATATAAAATAGAACAAACTACAAACTTTGGACATAAATAGCACCATAATTAAACTAATGATACTGAGTAACGGTGTGATAGCATGACGTAATTCAGGGGGTTATACAACGCTCAGAAAGGCAGAGAGTTCAGGTATGATAGTTAACACCTAGAAACACACAGTGAGATACCTTTATGTGTACAAACATCACTTCCAGGCCATCATCAATGCACGCTAATTTCACAAAAATATAAGCAATGAATTTATGAAGCGAAATCTATAGTTACCAGTTACTGTAGCAAAAATTTTCATCTGTATATCAAAATGTCTGTTTAAACGGCATTCTAAAACCTGGATAGCATTTCGACTGTGTCCTTGTGATTAATTCATGTCATTTTCTAAAAGAAATGTATAGCGATAGTCTGCATCCACTTCTCTTTGCAAACATTCGAGTTTTGATTGTTTGTTTGTTTTACGTCCCGTCGAGAATTTTTCACTCATATTGAGACGTCACCCCTTCTAAATGCCAAGCGTTTGGCGAAGGAGTAATCACTACCTATTTTTCGTCTTAGGTTTGACGCGGGGCTCGAACTCACGACCTCCCGGTTACGAAGCGAACGCTCTTTTTTTTTATTTTTTTTTTTTTATCTTTTATTACGAAGCGAAAGCTCTAACCACTGAGCTACCGCGACCGGTTTCGAGTTTTGATTCTGGAAAACGTGTAAATGTTGGAAGCGGTGACAGGTTTACGCTTCCACCAACGTTTCCACTCGGATATAATTGGATCTACAAAACAGACAAGTCAAAAAAATACATCTGTCACAAGAACACCAACACTTATTCGCTGTTAATCCATCTTCAATGTCCCAGGTTTGAATTGTGTGTTAATTTCCATGGCGGTAGAAAACAATCGAAAATCTGAATTTGGATAAGTTAGAAAATTAGTAAACACGCATTTTGTTGTTGAAAAATCTTCGTCATATTTAAAAAAATTATTCTAGTTTATATCAATAGAAAAACATATCGGAATAAAAATAAAATATCAAAAAAAGCTTCCGGAGAACCAAAATACGTTTACTATTTATCTTTTTTTTCAAAAAATTTTCTACTTCGGATTTTTTTTATTTTTTTCCTCCACCGGCAATAGAGAAAACCAGGAAATGGCACAATTGAAAATGGATTAATAGCGCGCAAAGGTATATTTCCTTGTGAGAGATGAATTTATCAATATTAAAGCTGTCGAAATAACTTGTCTGTTACGTAAATGCACGCCCATTCGACTGAAGCGCAAATCGTCATCAGTTCTGGCACAAGAATCAAAACATGAAAGTTTGTGTAGAGGGTGTAGACTATGCCTATCAAGAATACGTACATGTAAGAGGCGTTTACGTAAGGCTTACATTATACATACGGACATCGTGGCATTGCAGGCCGGAGGACCTAGCTGTTCTATATATAGCTTGTGATGGGGAAATTGACGGGCGAAGTTATAACGAATGTCGTAAGATACAATTGAGTATTCAACCTATTTCTAAAAATAGTTGTTTCGTGAGCAGAAAATGGATGTATTCTATCTAATTATATATATCATCTTAAGTCAAGTGTAATAATATGAGCTATTTGAGGAATTCGAACTAATGACCCAAAAAAAAAAAAAAAAAAATAAACCCCAAAATGATAGGTTTCTCATTTTGGAAGATTTTTGTTTCGTATTTTTCGAAATACGATATATATATATATATATATATATATATATATATATATATATATATATAGAGAGAGAGAGAGAGAGAGGGGGGTACGATAATTTATCACTTATTTACAATTTGTCATTTGTTGTAATTGAAGTAATAAGATGTGTTATTTAAAGTATCAATTCATTAAATGTTATTCTTTTCACACGATGTGTTGTTTGTTATTTTGCTGTATTTTAATTTTCGTTTTTTTTAAACATACCTAAATATTTTTTTCTCGGAAGCCGTGTGCACGTGCTATTTTCGACGGCATTTGATCACAAAGAAAGACAGCTTACCGCAACTTTCTAATTAAAACTATCTTAAGCTGCCCTCACACATAAACCACGACCTTACTGCGACCTGAAAACTAGTAAAATAGCATTTTTCTTTCGAAAATCGTTTGGTTTTCTTTCAAATTTCCAAATTTCTCTCGCAGACGGTCCGGGGCTCTGCAGTCTTGTGTTCAGTACGTTTCCTCTATGTCCTCAATACGACCTAACCAGGACTCAGCAAGAACGCAGAGTTTCTGCGACTGTTTTGTGCATGTTCAAAATAGTCGCCAACGGTCTGCGACCTTGTGCGTCCTTGGGTTCCTCGCTACGACCTCGCTGCGTCCCTGCTGCGCCCATGGCGACTGTGCTGCGTCCTGGGTCGTAGCAAGGTCGCAGTAAGGTCGCGAGGTATGTGTGAGGGCAGTTTTACTGCACAACCATTAGAAGTTACCATTAAATTGAGAAATAGTATGTAAAACAAACCATTAAGAAATATTCACGTTTTTACATCGAAGCCCGTTTCTCCTTTGCAGTCAGTCAGTCCTTCATTGACGTTCAGTCCGGTTGGTTATTGTTGATATATAATATTCCGTTGCCATTAAGTACCTTTCATTTCCAATAGGTAAAAAAAGAATAGCTCTTCTGTAGAATATATCTAATTACATACATAAAATAGGTACTTACAGGTTTACTTTTTGCATTTCTAAAATAATTTTTTTTTTATCAAACTGTGCTTTGCACTAGCCCTCTGTAAGTCATTTACATGAAATAGTTTTCAAAGACAGAATAATGCATGTATCAATATTGATATATATAATATATATATATATATATATATATATATACAAATTGTAATGATATTACCCATTTCCCCATAAATACTTTGCAGGTGTAAGCAATGGAGATGCATCTATATAGTACGTTTATTTTAACGACTGCAAATTCCGACAAAATAATATAAGAAATAGATTTCATTTTTGAAAATCCATGACGATATGGTCATTAATGCGCTTCATGAAGAATGCCGGCATGAAGTGTTAAAATTCATACCCTCATGCGTTTTCAAAAATGAAAAAATAAAATAAAAATGTGATTGAACACAGTTATCAATATTTCATGTATATACTATACAATAGCTATCAATTGATACAGAACACAGTCTTTCCAAATATACAGGACATGCTTGCACGGTTAACGTTTAAATACCTTGCTAAAACATCATGAAATGGAGTTGTTTCATTTAAAGTTCCAAAAGTCGAAGATATTAGAGTAATGTATATTTTTTAAACTTGCACAATTTAAAGGACTAAAAACAAAGGAAGAAAACTAGTAGATAAAACCAAACATTTTGTTCTGCCATAGAAAAATGGTCGAATCCATAATTTGGGTTTCAGAACAAAGGTGCTTGAAAACACAGGACTTCCGCCATCCCGCCACCCCACGCAACCCCCCACTACCTCCCTGTATTTTTTTTAAATGTCAATGCAATATGTATTTAGCGTATAGATTCTCACAAAATATTCAACTTAAGAAATATTGTTCTACCTTCCTTGAGTAAAAGAATTTACAGCTCAGGTAAGCTTTTCTGATCAAATGTTGTTTGACGTCCGTCAGTAGCACGATAAAGATCCCTCCCTGCTCAAAGGCCCTGAGTGCCGAGCATAGGCCTAAATTTGCAGCCCTGTCACCGGTAATGGTGACAGCCGCCGGATAGCTGAAAAATTGCTCAGGCGGCTATAAACAAACAAACAAACAAAAACAAAACATCTTCTCCAGCAAAACTACGCCGGTTTCAATCATCATTGGGTAAAAAGGATTCAAGTTTGAGCAGAAAAGGGTCGTGCTTCCTGCAAGAGGAAGATAATCAAGAAAACGCAGTATAGGGTGAGGTCATTTAAAAACCTCATCATGAACCACTGGGCCAGAAAAGTTTAAATTTACATGTCGGCCTCATGATCAGATTCAAGTTTGTTAAAATCATGGCCCTCGGCGATAGGGTAGATCTACTATAGGAGATAAAATTTTACATGCAAATACATAGGAAGAATCTTTAAAAATCTTCTCAAAAATAACAGGACTATGAGTATTCAAATTTATATGCAAGCATACCCGAGTAGTTCATGACGGGGCCACAATAGGGGATTAAAGGTTTACAGGCGGATATATAAGAAAGATCATTTCTCAAGAACAACAAGTCCATGATTATTCATATAATATGCAAGCATCCCCAGGTAGTGTAGATTCAAATGTGTTCAAATTGTGGCCCCGGACGTAGAACGAGACCACAATAGGGAAGTAAAATTTTACATTGGAATATATATATATATATATATATATATATATATATATATATATATATATATATATATGGGACGTCTCTTTAAAAGAAAATTCTTCATCTCAATACCAGCACGGCCATGATTAGTTATATTAATTAGCAAGTATCCCCAGGAAACAGAGATCAAGATTAAGTTTGTCTTCCGAGGGTAGGCGGAAACCACAATAGTGGCTCACCATTTTACTGAAAATATATACGACACATCTTCAGGTTGTTGAAATTAAATTTTCTTCAATATTGGAGCTCAGGGTTAGGATGGTACCACAATAGATATTTTTTTATGGTCATATACAGGAAATTGATTAGAATAAATTTCTATTCGAGGACAGCAGGACAAGGTCAAAATGCAAACTTTCCCAAGTTGTGTGGATTCAAAGTTTTTTTTTTCTAGTTGGTTAGGATGGATCAAATAAAGCAAGGAAAATAATCTTCTCTGGACAGAACATTTTAATCATATATAATTGATAATAAAGCATACCCACGTTTTGTGAATTCAAGTTCGGTTATGTCATAGCCCTTTGGGGCACAGGCGCTCGATGTTTCAAATTTTTATAATGAAAAAATTTTCTTCCTGTAAACAAACTATTCACAGGGTATATCACGCCGCCATCTTGGTTTTCATTTTTACCAGCTGCAATTTTCGGCGAAAAGTTCGATATAATATCATAATTAGACCCCTACCGTTTAGAAGCAACTCTGTCAAGGTCTTGCCTTTCACATCGTCTAGGTGAACTGAAAATAAAGTCAATTTGTTGGCTATAATCAACATTTAAACATCGTCTACTGCTTCTCAAATGCGAAATATCAATAAAGGGCGGACGAAAGTTGACGTAATTTCGGGATAGCCCCTTTTTCATTGGTTGATAAAATTAAAAATAGTAAATATTATAAATAGCAGTAAATATGTTAGATAGCGCGTTAATGGATCTTGAACGCTATTTTATTGGCATATACTTTTTTTAACATTAATAACATTGATAACTTCACTTATTCATGCATTTGTTGTAAAAGTGAAAGTAAATGCCATTCGAAAGCTAATAAAAAAAGTTCACAATTTACTGAATCAACATCTGGGCATACTCTTTAACGTTCACAGTGATATTCATACAGCCAAATGTCTGTTTATTTTCAGTGTTTTCACAATGGATGTCAACTTAATGGGCTGAAGTAGAAGCAAAATAGATATATAAATAGATAAATAAATAAATTAAAATAAAAAAAATAATAAATAATAAGAAGAAAAAAATAAAAATAAAAATAAAAAAAAGAGGCGAAAGACAATTATTTCATTATGCATATTTAAACGGGCCATAATTTGGAATGAAAATTTTCATGGGAATAAATATTGAAAAGAAAATCTTTTAACACACATCAAATGACAAGGTGAGAGGTATGACGTATGGGCCTATTGTTATTTTTAAATATTGAATTTTTATATGACCTGTAAACATACTCCTTGCAATCCTTGGAATTCTGGGACTAGCTTTGCTTTTGATAATTATATAGATTGAATTCAAAAGGTATACACTGTATCTTGTAGAACCGCTTATTGAGACGCATAAAGGGTACCACAGAAGCCGGTGTCCTTGACTTGATGTTCCTGTTGGGGGACAGCAATACGGACGACAATCTGGACGAAAATGAGGTCCGGGAGTTGTTTAGTGGGAAATTGTTCGCTGCCTCTCTCAACGACATCATCATTGCCATAATGTCACGTGACTCCAACAAAAGCAATAACTTGGACTTGGATGGTAAAAACTCTTCATGTTTTACGTTTAAAATGTTGACATTAAAAACAGAAAGTTCTATAGATTAGTGTCATTGAATAGAACAATATTTATTGTCTTGTGATTAATGGATTTACATGCAGAGATTCAACAAAATTACAGTTCATTTTCATTTCAGAATGGCGAGCCATCCAGTTTACTAAAACAGAGTTAGAGTCGTTTCAAACTTCTCCTTACATCACCATCCTGTCCTGACTTCCCGGATTTATATCGCAGTAGTCTGAGTAGTAGTGGTTTTATATGTTCTGAGAGTGGACTTTATTTTTAACTTTATCAGTTACACAACAACGAATTTTTCTTAATTACGTGATGTTATTAATCATGTCTTCTTTTTCAACTGTAAAACATGATTTATTCTATTAAATGCGTGCAAATTTTATTTTTATTCTTTATTGTCACTGAAAGAAATATTATTTGAATTATTCCACTGTATGAAAATCAAGATCAGGCTCCGTATCTGAAGCTAACTTTTTGCAATACATTTATAGCAACATTAACCATGCAAATCTAATATGAGATTTTTTTGTTTGTTATTTAAGCATTCTGATAACGAAGATCAGAGCTACATCTTTGTTAGATACCCGTAGTTACATTAACCATGCAAGTCTGAATGGGTTAGGACCGGTAGTTACTTCAACATGTAATCAGCTCCAAGTCTTTGTCCCGCTTTTAACTAATCCAAAACGTTTAACATGTCCTAGCAAAACATTAATCAGGCTCCGTATCTGAAGCTAGCTCTGTACTTCATACACATAATTACATCAACTATGCAAGACTGAGTAGTTACTAAATGACCTGCTCCAAAAACTTTAATCTGCTTTAAAAATGAAAAGGTAAAGCAGAAATCAATCTCATCACTCCCTTAAGAAATGCAGAATAAAGTGGTGGGCAAACACGGACCTTTGATATACCAGAGGTGGGATCAGACGCCTAAGAGAAGCATCCCCTGTGGTCACACCCGCCGTGAGCCCTATATCTTGATCAGATAAACGGAGCTAACGATAATCAAAATCAAGAACAGCCTAACAAGTGGTATGAAATGCCTCAGACAGCATTTGACCCAATGACAGATCGTATTGGCAAACCAGATCATCATAACGACCAAAGAATTCGCGAAATGTTGACTTTAAACAAGAATGTCGAAAGTACTGTAACAACAACTTGTTTGTCAGGGCATGTAAAAATCCTGACTGTTATCTTTTGAATTAATGTTATGTAAATTGAAAAAAAAATGCTTGTCAGTAGCCTGCCTCGAGTCAAAAAAAAAACCCAACAAAAAACGATCATACCCAGAACAAACTCTTGTGTATCGAATTGGTTGAGAGATATAAACACAATATGCAGGTGATAATGGAATATTGCTACACAAATATGGAAAGTTGACGATGAAGAAGATGAAACCATCCCATTTGTCATAAAGTTGAGTTGCTAGTTAGCCGTTAATATCTATTTTCAATAAAATATCAGGTTGGAAGCATAGGTGGAAGACTCTGTGGTGTCTTTCATTTCTAGTTCACTGGGATATATCGAATCGACAAATAAATGAACATGAACAATAGATAAAAGCCGTCGATATATCTAAATGTTAATTTGAAGGTCACGGTAAGAGATTTTTTCTTCAAAAGCTTCTACATGAGAAACGGGTGTGACCGGTCGACATGGGATGTTTACTCCTCCTAGGCACTTGATCCCACCTCTGGTATACCCAGGGATCGGTGTTTGCCCAACTCTCTATTTTGTGTTTCTTATAGAAGTTATTGATTACTGTCCGTTATCTTTACCTTTTCAAATGGGACCTTCTCCAAAAAAGCCGACGCCGGAGGTATGACTTAAGCTCCCCCGACTTCGTCTCGGTGAGCTTAAAATGAACTCAAAATCAAAATCTGAACATTGGTCAGTTAGTGTAATTTTGGGGGTGGGGGTGTGGTAGAGGGTGGGTTTGAAATGGTTAAACTCTTCTCTTAATTATTCAGAATTATCATCGATACCGAAAGTATGATTACAATTTTGAAGTATAAATTCACTTTCCCTACATGATAAAGAGAACCCGCCCTAATACCAGATCCCACAAATTTTACAATTGTGGTAGTGGAATCCCTGCTCATCCCAAACCTGCACTCATTTTATCTGCTAGGTTTCCGGTAATAGAGAAGATTTAAAACAAATAATGCATATCAACTAGTACTATGTGACCCATAGAGCCCCCTAAACCCCCTATAACACCAAAAACCCCAACACAGGGGGCCAAGAATTTCACAATTTTGGTAGAGGCTACATTATTCATCTTAATTGCTCATTTTAGTTATGTACTCTGTTTGCATGCAGTATACCCAGTAGTATAGAATAAGACTTTTAAATAGTAATGCATGTTCACTATATGACCAATAGAACACCCTTTCCAACGCCAGAATCCAGAATCTCTTTATAACTTTATTGATTTTAATGAAATAACACGTTTTCTACGACTTCGGGCAAAAGGGTCATTTTTCTACCTCGAATAATGACCTGGGGTCTATTTTTATGTCGAAAAGTGACCCCCGGTCATTGTTCTGTGGAGTTCATTATTCTTCTTTGCACCGGCCGTAAAATTTTAACTTTTTGGACTTCTTCTCCATAACAACAGGGTTAATTTCAGGCAAACTTGTCACAAAGCATACTTCGGTAAAGAGGATTCAAATTTGTTTAAATGAAATGCCACACCATTTTTCAAAGTGGAAATAATCAAGAAAGAAGACGATGAAGGTTTTTCTTATATATTCCCTTGAAAAACTTTGATCCTCTATTGTGCTTCCGCCATACCCCCGGGGACCACAATATGAAAAAAAACCAACAAACAAACAAAGAATTCAGTCTGCACTACCTTGGAATGTTTGCATATTAACAGGAGTAATTATCGCCCTGTTGTTCTTTAGAATAATTAAGATATTTAACAAATTTATCCTATATGTCCCCATGTATAACTCTGACCCTCTACTATGACCCCATTCTATGCCTATGAGCCATGATTTAAAAAGAAGAAAACATGAAACTACACTATGTCAGGAAGCTTTTACATGGGGATATATAGGTTTTTTTTTCAAATTGTGGTCCCCGGGGGTATGGTGGAAACACAATCGAGGATCAAAGTTTTTCATGGCAATATATAGGATTTTAAAAAAAAATTCTTAATAACATCAGGGCGGTGAATACTGATAATAATACTGAAACATTCTCATGCCGTGCACGCCCAGGTTTTGGTTAGATTAGTCATATTAATACTGAAGAATCCCCGGGTAGTAGAGATTCAAGTGTGTTCAAATCATGATCCGTGGTGGTAAAATGGGGCCCAATAGGGGATAAAAGTTTTATATGGGAATAACGGTATGCTCATATCAAAGCATTTTCAGGTAGTAGAAATTCCAGTTTGTTTAATCGAGGTGCCCCAGAGGTAGGAAAGAAAATTCGATATGCGAGTACACATAAAATTAATTACAATTAATTCAGCATGACCGCACTAATCAAAATGCAAACATTCGTAAGTTGTGTGCATTCAAGTTTTTTTATGACTAAGGTCGGGGTGGAGGTGTATATTGTTTTTGGCCTTCGTCCTGTCTGTTTGTTTGAAACGTGCTGATAATTTTGAACGGTAAATGATAGGGTTCTCATATTTCATAAGTGTATACCTTTGTTTTGGTACCAAACTTTTTGACCACGTTTGGCCTATTTTTCAGGAAAACAAACCTAAGCAATGTCTCCTGAACTATTTACGATAGGGATTTCATACTCTGTATATATATTTCTTGTGGCAAGAAATTTCATTTGACGTCACGATGTTTTGACTTTGTGAACTTGACCATGGAGCCCATATTTCAAACTTTTAACAGAAACTTTCGCCTTGCTCATAATTTTTGAATTTTGAGTTATACCTCTTGCATGACAAGACATTTCATTTGGTACCAAAGTTTTTTTTTTATCTTGTAACCCTGACCTTTAACTTTGACCTACTCTTAAGAAAAGTTCACCTAAGCAATCCCATCTTGATGTGTTCTTGGGTCCGTATTTGACTTACTCGCAATTTTGTATCCTTTATACTAGGATTTCGGAGATTATTCACTGTTCGTAATCTTCACATTTGCGTTACCTATTCGAATAAGTGATATCACCTATTCAAATCATATTTGAAATAACAAATGCATCAACTACTATATGTCAACCATTACTTTCGATCACGAATGAACGCTTGAAGTCCCAATCAATCAATGAACGCTTGAAGCATAAAATATATGTAGTCTCGTTCAACCAGACGTTCGACAATTTCTGTATATACAGAAACAACCGAGTGTCAGTTTGAAAGATACTGTAATACTTGTGACAAGGGTTTGAATGATAGAGAAACGTTTTTTGCTTTAATTTTTGATTTCATCTTAAAACCCGTTCTCAATAATTTCCATTTTTTTCACGCATTCAAAATAATTGTAAATTGTTTCAATTGCGGGAAATGTTTCTAATGTAACATTGAGAAGATAGAATTGTTCTTTGAAAGTTTTCATGATTTCAGTTCTTTTTATTGCTTCGGCGGCCGCCATATTTCTTTTTCAGTTACTTTGTCTTGAAGGAGAAACCACTCCTCATTTAAAGTAGATAGAAATGCAGATAAGTGAAATCACTTATCCGAAAAGACAGAGACGTAGGGACTAACGACTTTATTTCAAGTAAGCGAGAAGGAAAACTTTCAGTGACATCAAACAAACAAGCACAGGAAATTATAATATACACTGCATCAAACTCGCTTAGATCCGCCAGGTTCTAAGACACACACACACACACACACACACTCTCTCTCTCTCTCTCTCTCGTTTATCAACAAAAAGGAAATTAGATTTTTAATTACTTTCACGATAATTACTAAAGAAGTAAAATGCAAATGTGTAGCTTAAGGACTTCGCCTGTTTTATGAAACAATATTAAAAGTACAAACAGTAACTCTGAGTTTCTAGAAATTTCCACGCGGCTGATTGATGTCACAAATCACGGACTATAGAAACGAACAGGAGCATTTGATTTATTCAGAAATTATCAAAACTTATTTCTTCTATAAGATCAAAATGAAGCGTGGATGATTATAACTACTGTACACAAATGCGCCATATCGTATTATTTTTCGTTGTGATTAAAAAAAAGTTGGCATCGTTTATGTCAGCCATTGCTCTCTCGTTTTTGCCATTTCAGGGTAGTTTGTAGGAAACGAAAATAGGTTTTTAATTATTTTCACTATAATTACTAACGAAGTAAAATTCAACTATAGCTTATGGGTGTCACCTCATATGAAATATGAAAGGTGCAAACAGTAACTCTGGGCAGCGTTTCGGAGTTTGTTGGCAAAATTTATTAATGTACAAATATAGATAAAGTTAACGTGTGGATAAAAATAATTATTCAAAACAAATGATATGCTGTTGATAGTAATTTGTTTTTTTATTGAGAAAGTGCCAGGCTGGAGAAAATACCAAAGATCGAAAGTTCAAGGATTGTAAACAAAAGGTAAACGCCCTTCAGTCTAGTCAACATAAAGGCCTAATGTACATTTACCATGTGTACAGGTGTCACTGTTTATGATTAAGTCATTAAAAATCCCAATATTATACATTATTTATTTTTGATACATTTTGATATTATGAATGCCTGAATTGGTCGCGGTAGTTCCATGGTAGAGTGTTCGCTTCGTAACCGGGGGGCGAATTCGGTTCATACCCAAGCAGGAATTCGGGTTACCCGAGTTGATGTAGAAGGGAGAGAGAGTTTTCGACTCTTATATGATGTATATGACATTTGAACTCTACTCAAGTAACCCTGCCTTTTACGAGGGTTGGTGTGGTAGCACATATCGGTCTTGCAAGGATACTGCATCATGCATTGCCTAAATGATGATTACCAAACGTTAAACAACCACCAGAACTGCAGATAAACACAACTTTAGTAAATTTGTGAGTATTATATAATAAAATAGCTCAAACAAAAACTGATAATTACCATATGTCTTTGATAAAAAGCATCACTTGTGTAGAAGAAGAAATATATAATAATATATACTATGGTCAGTGCATTGTATACCAAAGGCTGATATTTACGCTTTCATAACTTTGATAGTTATGTACACAGCCAGTCTATAATATATGCATACATCTTGTACCACCCAAGCGTTCAACAAAATGCTGAACGTATATGTACCTCCATCACAGAAGAGCTGGTATCTCGGAAATTGCGTATTAAGGCCGTTCTTTGTACCCTGCTTTTGACTACGAATTACTCCGTTTACCTGATCAAGATATAGGGATCACTGCGGGTGTGACCGGTCAACAGGAAATGTTTACTCCTCCTAGATACCTTATCCCGCCTCTGGTATGTCCAGGGGTCCGTGTATGCCCTACTCTTAATTTTATATTCTTAATAGGATTATGAGATTGACCACTTCTGTCTACCACTTGTTATCTTCTTCTTTTCAGTATGAGGGTGTCTGTCATAATGACTTGCTTTTTGTATTCATAAAAGCTGTTACATTGTCAGAACTCTTTGGACGACTCAAATGTAAGCGATCGGTAATACACTGAATAACAAAGAAAACAACATGAAGATATTAAATATCTTACGACCTTCGTCAAAACACAAAGTCGATAACGGTAATAGTTACCCTTCTGGGCTTTATCAGTCTGCAAACTCTCACGATTAGTTCTGCATTTCCCTCCTTTAGTTATTTGGGTCTTTCGACAGGGAGGGAGATTGAAAGACCCAACTTAGATAATCTAACAGGAACAAATAAGCTAACACAAAGAACTTTGACAACGACTACGGTTACCACCACACAAACTCTGCAAATGTTGAAAGACCTGCAAAAATCTCAAGGCACTGAAGATCCTCTTGCTGGTCAAACGGAGAAGAACCACAGTCTGAACTAACTCTATAGAACTGAGGACCTTCAACCGAATAAGTCAAAGCAGTGAAACAGAAGGGAATCAAGTGATGGATCGAGTGTCACTCCAGAGACACTTCCAGAATGTATCATGATGGAAAGGATAAAGTGACAACCAATGATCAGTAGCAAATGAAAAATGTTTGATGAAGATATGGACATACTCCTTTAGTAGACACTCACTGGACCGACAGAGAAGACACTGAAGAATATGACTACATACATCATCGCAGAGAGCAGATTCGGATGGATACAACAGGGAGGTAAAATTAACTACCAAAGAAGAAGGGAGATGCAGATCTTAAACACCCACAGGGAACTCTGAATTGTTGCAAACAGATCAAGGCGAAGTAGTGACACAAACTAAGTCATCTATTTGTTCGCTTGTTCTTTTTTAATTCTCTCTGTCTTTCTCAGCTCATTCAAATCTTTCTCTGAGGTAGGTTCTTAGTGATCTTAATCCTAAAGAGGGCGACTTTCATTAGGAACCCATATGCGTTTGTATCAAGTGTTCTGGAGGTGGAAAGATCTTAAGCTTGTATGACATAAAGAGAGGTTGACTTATACCCGAGGGAAACACTCTGGGGCAATAATTAGAGATTAACCACTTGGAGAGAATAGAAAAGCATAACCAAGCCAGAAATTTCTAAATATCAAGAAACCATCCCCGGAGGAAGTTAGAAGCAAGATCAGGATCAGTACCAGGGCCAAATGGTATTTACCATGATTAAACAGTGTTTACCATATCACAGTATTTACCATGATCATTGGTATTTTAAACAAGGTCTACAAGATATTCCCTAATCTTCTCACCAAATTATGGAGAGAGACTTATTAGATTCATGACTCATTTCTAACTCCAGTTCCTGCAAAGAGCGATGGATCATATGCTGCCAACACCAACGTACCTGGGGAAACTGGGGACTTACAAAATACCCAACGTGTCCTATTTGTCAAACGCCAGCAAATATTGTGTACGTTTTGTTGTCTTGCCAGTCGCTTTCTATGCATCCGATTGAGGGAGCTGAATTCGCTAGGAGATAATTTCAATAGAAATACAAGGATGACGTAGCCCTTTCATTTACGCCTCTGGGATAGGTGATATCACCAATATGAATAAATTATATCACAAAACAAGGGTAATTCACAAGTATTACAGTAGCAATTGTGACCTTAATTGAGGTTAATCTGTTTCAAGATATCAACTGGTCAATCTAACTTATCAAAATTAAATATTTTGCATTCGCTGACAATAGCGGATGTAAAACATCTAAATTTGATTGTATTTTCAATTGGCTGATTTGAAACCAGTTTTGTTCACGAAAATATGGTGTGTGTGTGTGTGGTCAGACCGGTTTTATTGGCAGTAACAGGAGACAAAATATAGTAACTATTTAGTAAAGTACCTGTGTAGAGATCCAGTTGTTGTGATCTATCCATGGATCTAGTCTGTTTTTAATTTTGTGACACCCAGTATAACGGAATCCCGTGGGGATCCGGGTTAGAATAGATCCTCAGTACCCCTTGCTTGTCGAAAGAGGCGACTAAATGGGGCGATCCTTCGGATGAGACCATAAAAACCGAAGCCCTTTGTCACAGCAGCAGTGGCACAATAAAGATCGCTCCCTGCTCAAAGGCCCTAAGCGCCGAACATAGGCCTAAATTTTGCAGCCCTTCACCGGTAATGTTGACGTCTCCATATGAGTGAAAGATTCTCGAGAGGGACGTTAAAAATATATACTCAATCAATCACAAACCCACTGCACGATGATCATAATGTCATATGGGGAAACTATAGAGGGACGTTAAACAAAATACAACCAACCAACCTTGTTGCTGTTTCCGCTACAGAAATTTTTATATGAAAGGTTTATTAACTCTGAATCAACCCGAACCTGGATGACCAGCGAAGTTGCTATCAAGGTTTCCTTCTCTAGATCAGTTGCCAAACCAAGGCTGATGAGTCAAAGATACTCAGATTTTTCTTATTTTTTTTTTTATATATAGCAGAGTATTTCTTCTCCCTGATGAGTTGTCAGTCAAGGTTACTGATCCTCATCTGGCCAGCTAGAATAACTGGGGTGTGGTTGATGATTACTAGGGCATGTCCACACACCGGTGGGCCTACACACTGCCTATTTGCTGTTTCAAGATCCCCTTTAATTTAGCCCGAGATTCTAGACCCCGTTTATCGTTTATTGCCACATGGCGGCATTGAAGGAATTTTGGTAGTGTATGGGCTTGTACTGACAGGGAGAGATTTATGCATTCTAATTTTCTGTTCGCCAAAGTTAGCTAGCGACAGGAGCATATCTAAATGTTGATCCACGCATATCACTACCCAGTGCTGAAGCCTCTAACAAGCACCGTCAACATATTAATATCAATAAAATATTCATGTTAATATTTAGAGTTTAAATATAATTTAAAATGTCAATAACATTTGTGAATATTAAGCAAGCCTATGGTATACATGTATACAAATTTTCATCCCGACTCAAGACTATTCTTCGTTTAGGGTATAACATTTGGAGCCAGTTCTGATCGCGAAAATGCAGCATTCTCAGACGTGTTTGATCAGCGGTGATGGTGTAGTAGTAGTAAAGCTGTTGTCTGGAGATCTGTGATTATGATCTATCACTGGACTTGACGCATGAACAGGGAAGGGGGGGGGGGGTGTTTCTGGTTATCTTCCGGTCGAGGAGATAAAAGGCAATGGGTATACCAACCAAACGGATTCAACTACCTGACCAGATACATGTAGTTCAGTGTTAGAGTTCCTGCTGGAGACCACAGTTAAATGTTTGAATTCCGATCTGGTCGATTGCATTTTTTTTTTATTTGTACAGAGAGAAAATGTTCAAACAATGATTTTTTTAATTCAAAGTAGAATTGGTAATTTGTAATTAAAAGTATCAATTTTAGATTGAAATTTACAATTAAAGTATTCACTTGAGTTATTATTTGAAATTTAAGACTATCGTTTTATTATTACGTGAAAAAAAATCTTTGAAAACCAATGTAGTGTATCTCAGTATGTTGAATATTGATTCTGGTATTGAATACTGAAATCCCGAAAAGGACAGCTCTGTGATTGGTTCACCTTTTTTTTTTTTTTTTTTTGATGTTAAACATTAAACAAAATATAACTTATTCAATGTTGACAGCCAAAGTTTTGACTTTCTGAATGCAATGATAATTTTAAGCAATATTTTAGCCTTCACTCTGTGTCATGCAAACAAAGACTTTTTATGTTCACAAACTACTGAAATTTTAATTTTGTAAATTAAAGCATCTTAATTTTGCACAGTCACAAATTTAACTTCTAGATGACGCATTTTACCTAAAGAATATTTAAAATTTGATATATATCATAAACCTACATTGATATCCATTTATTATGAAAACTTCGTAAATAATAACATACCGCAATCGTTGTTTACAAAACAAATAATTAACTCTTTGAAATGAGCTTCTGTCATTAAGTATAACCTTAATATTTTTGGAAACCTTTTAAACACATTAACTAGTATATTAAATTAAAACCAAAATTTAAGGGAAAATCGTGAATCATTCCATTTAATTAACGAGGACAATTAGAACTGGCAGTAAGCTTTGTGCCTGTGTGCATTACACTATTCGTCCCAGCATCGGACTGACACGGATCCAGTAAGAATAAACGATAAACAAAGCTTGCCTTCATTCCGACGCGCAGGCTGTTTAATACAGAGACTTTCATATTATAGAACCACTTTTTCCGCCCCGAAAATTCAAATGTTAACATATTAAATTAAACAGAAGCAGTAGTTTTTATTTGTTTTGTTTTGTTTGTTTGTTTTTTTTTTATTAGCCTTCGTCAAAAAGTTTTACTAATCAGACTACAGGTGCTCGACGTTTTAAGTATCTATATTTTGAAAAAAATTGTCTTCCTGTAAAGAAATTATTTTGAATATTTTGTTTACAAGAGGATGATTTTTTTTATTATAGATATTTAAAACGTCGAGCGCCTGTGGATGAGACACATGTATTGCTAAAGTACTTGTAAGGGGAATATTGAAGAATCGTTGTTTTATTCCATTTATGCACAAACATTCTAGAGTTGACTGTATTTGGTCAGAGACGTAAAGATTTGTTTAAATATGACTCATAATGACATTTTTCTATTTAATCATTTTGAAAAGTTGGGCAACAGGTTGCTTCGCCATATATGGAAACAAGGAAGTCCCCTGGCTGAGAGCGCATGCGTGAAGTTGGGTTATTTCCGGATTGACAGGCCGGGTGTATTCTATTGAGTGGGTTATATTTTGCAAATTTTCCGAAAATGCCGAGCTGTGAACAGAGTAAGTAACTTTTAGATAGTATAGATATATTCAAAAGGAGCAAACGTTTGCTTAATAGGTCCTGTTGCTGAGTAGAGGTAGACAAAATCAGTTCGAATTTTCTCCGTGCGGAAGCTAAATTAGGCCCGTACCGTATAACATGGGTGTTTAGTCGTATGGACAAGGCAATGGTGTAATAAGTAACACAGCAACATATTTTCCCGTGTCTGACATAAGGTTTATTGTTATAAACTCGCTAGGGAAAACATATTTGAAGCTCCTTTGAAGTTATAAGCTTTTAGTATTTACTGGCCCCTCCCCTAAGCAGGTTGGGAACACTACCACCATAGCGAGATCTTCTCGTTGAAACGCGATTATCCCTCTTTAGCGAGAGTAAATATATTCCGTACAACCGAGGAAAACACCCGAGATGTACATCTCTTCGTGTTTTACGTAAAAAGAAGAAAAAGTGCTAAAATGTCTGATACTACTGCAAATATTTAAATCAAAACACAAACACTCACAATATGCATTGGATTACAGCATTCTGTCCTCATACACAGCAACATTGATAAAAAATTTCTTGACTGTTGTCAATTTCATGGAGACAATTTGTGCCATGTTGAGTATGTGTCGCACTTATTCAGCATTGCACAGAATTTGCCATTATTTTCAATCTAAACACCAAAACACACATTTATGGTAATGTTTATTTTCTCACTAAAGAGGGATAATCATTTGTTAGCAAGAAGATCTCACTATAGGGGAAGTGGTCCCAATCTGTCAAGACTAGAGAAACAATTTTCATAGCCCCAGCTTTCATATTGAATGTAATTGGGAAATGTCATTGATTGTTATAGCAAATTATGCTATTTATTCATTATTTTCTAATTTGTTTATGGAGCAATTGTTAGAAATAGTGTAGCTATGTATACACATACATTTGAGCGGATCCAGAAATTTTCCCGAAGGAAGTGCACACCATGCAGTATTTGGGAAGGGGTGATTCTAATCAAAGCCATGGACTAAATTTTAGTGTGTTATAAGTGAAAGTGCATAAATATAGTCCTATTTATTTTCTCCCAAGCCCAAGGGTGGTCAATTTGAACTTGAACTCCACCCGCTTGTAAAAGAGTGCCTGCCATAACCTCTACCAATGGAATTAAGATATTCAATTAATAAGGAAATGAGAAAAATCTGTAGTGTTATGAAAATTGCACAATCTCTTTTTACATGTAATTAGCAAGGCATTGATTATCCTGAAAATCATCTCTTCATTTCTGTGAAGCAATGACGTATTTTGATTTAACAGTAATTCAGTATTCACACAATAGTAATGAAATTGCACATGTTTGACACCCCCTCCCACCGCCCCATTTGTTGTTATGATAAGGAATCAAAGTGCATTGAGATTCATTTACAAATTCAGAATTAATGGAATTGATCACAATCAGTTATCTTTTGTTAAGCTTACAGTTACATTTTTTCACAGACATAAGTAGAGCCGACAATTCAGAATTTCTGTTATAGTAAGTGACATAGTTGGTTTTCATTGTCATGCATCGTCCTGCATCACCAGCCATGCCAAAAAGTTAAAACTGGTAACTAGACATGGACAATTGCTATTTTCTCATGTGAATAAAATAGACCTGTGTATTTTCTGTTCACACAACACACTTCTACTTTAGACCCGCCACTGTTACAGTTGTATTATGATGTCAAAACGTGGACCATGATGCCTCTCATTTGATATTGTCTTACCTCAGTATTGCATCAGGTCTAATATGGTGCACTGCATTTGATAAGGGACCACAAGTTAAGGATGAAATTAAGATAATCTATGTAGGTTCATAATCTGAAATCAAGGAAATGTGACTTTTAAGATCTCCACCACTTTTCATGAGAGATTTCTTTGATTGTGTCAAAGAATTTTTCTCAATGAATCTGACTGAACAGATTTAGCTCAGACTTTTTCATGCACTTTAGTCATTAGAGTTTGCAGTGTAAGCCAGTACTTCTTGCTGGCTCAATGCATTTGCAATGATTTCCTTTTTAATGTGATATATATTACAACTTTACAATGACTGTCAGCATTCCATGCTGTTGATATAATACACTGTAAATGTATGTTCTTCTTGCAGTCAAGTGCTTTGCAAGTTTACCTAGGACAACACGAGGTAAACCACTGGTCCTCAATGGAGACCCCAAGGGTAAAAACATGCTGTACACAAATGGCAACAGTATAATAATTAGAGAGATGGAGGTAGGTGTTTTAAGAATGCTTTAAGCTTGTCAACACTCTTACATTTGTATGTGAATGTTCTTCGGTTTGCTTATGTTTTGTAATTAATTATCAGTTTCCATCACTTGCAGAATCCAGCCATGTCTGATATTTACACTGAGCATGCTGCTCAGACAACATGTGCTGCTTACTCGCCCAGTGGATTTTATATAGCATCAGGAGGTATGATTCAAAGATTTTCATATCTACTGAGTATGAATGGGATCGTCATTGCAAGCCCCGACTGAAATGTATGCTCGTCTCCCTTTTCATCCGTGGCTCTCTGCATGAAAATTTTCGTTTCTCATAAATGTGCATGATGCAATTCAGCCAATCGCTAAGCTTCCGAGTACAGGTTAGTCAGAGATTTGAACTGTTTATTTAATGCAAGCAAATTACTTTTGACCAATCAGAATGCTTGTTTTTCTAATTCTTCTGTAAACTAACCAAAACAGGACCCGTATGTATATAGATATGACGATTTCAACATTGAACAGTTAACAAATGAATAAAAAGATGTGTTGGGGTATATGATTTCTTATCAAAGATATAGTTTCATTGCATAAAGCAGAAGTTTTCATGGCTGCAACCATTATTGAATTAATCATAACTCTGCTAAACCAGATCTTCAATTTTAGGCTAAGTGTGAATTCTATTGGTCAACGAATTACATCATTCTTGTCATGCATTTCTATGAGAAACAAGAAAATTTTCACACAGAGAGCTACGGGTGAAAAGGGAGAGAAACGTACATTTCAGCTGGGGCTTGTGATGATGGAATGGGATATCATCTGGCAGACTGATATATAATAATGAATAAATTTTACTGAGAGTGCTTTCCAATTAATTCAATAAAACCAATAATGAGGGTATCATCTGTGTTTTCTGTAGTATTAATATTACTCCATTTTCCTGTTTCAGATTTGGCGGGTAAAGTTCGGGTTTGGGATACTGTTAATAAGGAACACATTTTGAAAAATGAATACCAGCCATTTGCAGGAGAGATAAAGGATATAACTTGGTCAGGTGACAGTCAAAGGCTTGCAGTAGGTGGACGTGGACACCAAAAGTAACCAATCAAATAAGCCATTACAATCGGTGCTAATTTTTATATTAGAAAATTTAAAAAAAAAAGGAAAAAGGAAAAGACATGCAGTATATCATTAGATAGCAAATCAGAGATATGATATATTACGCAACTTGATTCAAATTAATTGATTGTGCCAAAATTATCAAATATGGATATTTGGTAACATATACAAAGATTGCATCAATTAGTACATGTAATTAAGTATTACACAGACTCTGAAATACTGCTACACTCAGTGAACTGTAACATTCTATTCTGGACTAGAATCATTCCATTCCCTGACCAAATCATTCTGTTCCCAAATGAAACTGTTTCATTCTTATTTAAAACTTCATTCTCGATGAAGCATTCATTCCCTCAAACTGTTTGTTCCCACAATGATTTGTAACTCACCTAGCATTATTGAGTCATTGTAGAACAGCATGGTGCTCTTTCGAGGATGAAGAAAATAAAATAAATTTGTTTATGAAAAAAACAGAAATTTTTTAAAGTAGGGTATTTTATTTTGGATTGGATCACAAAGATTTAAATTTGAAGCAAACAAAATTTCAAATTATATGCTTAGTGTAAGTGCATTGAAGTCTTAAATATTTAAATTTACTATCAATTAATTCACCACAAATACTAGTATGGAGAAAAGAGGACACAAAGTCCTTTATTACCTTAAAATAAAGCTTGTAAATGTTATTCAGTTACTTTTTTTTTTTCTAAATATAATGTCTGTATGACTTTTACGTGTCTTGTATCAGGTTAAATGGATGATCACCGTCTACATCAATATTGGTCAGTCAATCAATATTAACTTTATTATTTAATGCTAGGAACTTTTTAGATTTAAGATGCTTAGAAAATAAACCAAATCTAATATTTACAGAACAAACAAAACAAAGCCATCAAAAAAAGGGGGAGGTGGTTTCTTTCCCCATGACCAGCTGAAGACGTACTAAAAAAAATTGCACACTCCACTCTCTTAAACAAAATAAATCTTCAATGAAAGTGACCTCATGGTATTTTTTAAGCTTTACTGTATGAATAATAGGACATAATCCAATGTCTCATAGTAAATAAACTGCCAAAAGAGTTCGAAATGCAGGAGTAGAAATCAAACAGTTCATTCCCATCTTGGCCTAAAGGATTCTGTTCTTGATAAAAACCATTCCATGAACTGTTCCATTCAAACCGTTCAGCTTTTGTACACTGTTCCACTGGTGTAGAAGTACGCTTCAGGGCCTGTATATGTTGCATATAAATACATTACCCACAGTGCATCTTTTGTCTTTTCAGATTCTGTCATGTCTTCACAGCTGACACTGGAAATTCCTTAGGTGAATTAATTGGACACAGTGCTGATGTAAATAGCATTAGTTTTCGCCCAGAGCGACCTTTCAGATTGGTCAGCGCTAGTGACGACAACAATCTGTGCTTTTATGAAGGTCCACCATTTAAATTCAAAACTTCCTTAAAGGTAAACAATAGTGTATGCTCAGGTTATACTATCTAGACTGTGGAAATAGTCAAAATATAAGTAAAGACATATGTTAGATCCTAATGCTTATAATCACTGCCTATCAATTACATCGTTGCCACCGGGATTTTACATTGCCCCATGTAAGGCCACAGACCCTCTGAAAATCTGGGTACCCTGATATGTATGATAGAGAAAGGCTTGTGACTCTTATTACAGGGTGGCTAATTCCAGCAATAAAAAAAATAAAAGCAGTACAGTGGAGCCTCGTTAAACTGGACAGTTTGGTTTCCCGCAAATTTGTATGGATAAATGCTAAATCACATGTTATACATATATCTTCATAGAAGTAATCAATGTGCTTACTTTGTTGATGTTTAATATTAAATAAACACAAACAATTCGCTTTATTGATAAATCATGATAATGTTAACATTTACATGCATTTCAAAGCACTGTAACTGATAAATTCATGTCATTGTAGATATTGACCTGTTTTGGGTATTTCATGGTCACAATTTGTTAAAACATTACATTGAATGAAATGTTAAAGGGACATGGACGTGTTTTGAGCTGATAATTTTCAAATTTTATTTTTCCATTCGTAATGTTTACAATGCTTAACAAAGGTATTTCTTATGATCAACCAGAATTTGAATATCAGTTGTTGAGTTACCAGTGAGATACAGCATTCACAATTTTTCATTATGTAAACAAGGCCGGTGTCATGTTTTTGTTTATATAGATTGCTTTATAGAAAATAAGAGGGTTTTTTGATGTGTAATGTGTATTGTACAATATCTCAAAAGCATTTGACTCAAATTGTGCAATGAACATTACATCCCTTCAGAGTATTATCCGCAATTTGAAATACATAATTTCAGTTTCGGAATCCATTTCTGAAATGCGTCATGGTACGCTCATTTTAGGTAGACCACTATGAGGCACTGACTGATGTCTGAGCCAAGGGCTTGTCGGGACTTGTAACAACAACCAGATAAGATCTTTTTAAATTTTGGAAAAAGGAAAAAGTCACATGGGGGGGGGGGGGGAGGGGGCTAGATCTGGAGAGTATGGTGGGTGTGGCAAGATGGTAACCTTCTCCGACTTCAAAAATTGCTTCACAAGCTCAAATGTATGTGATGGAACATTATCTTGAATTAGACGAACATGTCTAAATCCTGACACAGGGCATCATTTATGACAATATTGAGCTTTTTTAGTATATCATCTCGGTAATACCGACCTGTAACACTTTTGTCTTTCGTACTGGAATTTGTATGGCTATACCATCACAGGAGAAGAATATACAATAAAGAACCTTCTTTGTACTTATGGTTCTTTTGGCAACTACAGGCCTTCTGCCGTGTATAGTTAGCCATATTTTGTTTCCAATTTTTCGTACTGGTTTGAAGTAGTGAACCTATGTTTCACCACCAGTAACAATGTTTGCAAATTGTCTTTGATTGAATTTGGGAAACATTTTGAGCAATTGCTTAGCGGTTCGTACTTCTACCCGTTTTTGGTCATCTGTCAATATATGCAGTATCCATTTGGCAGAAATCTTTCATACTTTCAAAATACACTTCAAAAAGAAATGCACTTGCGATAGCGATATGCCAACACTTTGGCAATATCACGTATCATGTACCTGCCATCACTTTCAATTATTTCCTAGACTTTTGAGCCATTGGCCTTTCCTGTTACAGTCACAGGTCGGCCAGATTTTGCTGCATCTTTGATGAACTCTGTGCCAGTCAGATATTTCTTTTCCCACCTATGAACTGTCTCATAAGATACCATATCAGACTTATAAACTTCCCCCAATTCAGTAAAAATTTGTATTACAGAATGACCGAGTTTTGTGTGAACTTTTATGTAAGCTGTAATTTCTTCAATATTCTCAACCCGTTTCCCAACCATTTTTACAACAGTAGTTAACGACTGGCTCTATTAAAATGACTACAGTATAAGTTTAAAACTATGTGTAGCTGAAGGCTTTTGTTTATACCATTGGAAGGTATTGAATAGAGCTATACAAGAGTGTCATCATCCATGAAATCGTGCAAAGCGTTATCGCGCTGTGGTAAATACACATTATATATCAAACAGCCCTCATACCATGTTTAAAACAAAATGGGATGTGACAAACACTAGAAACTATTTATTTGTGTTCAGAATTAACTTGTAAATTGAAAAATCTGCTTTAAACAAAATCTTTACTAATATATTTTACCAATATAAAAAAAACATGGCATGAGACTTGTTTACGTAACAAAGAATTGTGAGGTCTGTATCTCTCATGTAACTCGACAACTGACATTCAAATTTTTGTACACGCACTTCACTGTGCTTATGTTAGAATTATCTATTAGTATTTCGAGAAATGAAAGATTGTAATAATATCAACTGCCATTGTTATTAAAGTTTTTGTCAACAGGACCATACAAACTTTGTGAATGTTGTCCGTTATTCCCCAAAAGGAGACGTATTCATCAGTGGCAGTGCTGACAAAAAGGTACGTGAGAGTAAAACTAGTCCATGGCTCAGAAAGAAGTGGGCTGTGTGACTATGTAAAACTAGTCCATGACAGTGGCTCAGAAAGAAGTGGGCTGTGTGACTATGTAAAACTAGTCCATGACAGTGGCTCAGAAAGAAGTGGGCTGTGTGACTATGTAAAACTAGTCCATGACAGTGGCTTAGAAAGAAGTGGGCTGTGTGACTATGTAAAACTAGTCCATGACAGTGGCTCAGAAAGAAGTGGGCTGTGTGACTATGTAAAACTAGTCCATGACAGTGGCTCAGAAAGAAGTGGGCTGTGTGACTATGTAAAACTAGTCCATGACAGTGGCTCAGAAAGAAGTGGACTGTGTGACTATAGCCACACCTTTTCAAAAACTGATTCGCCATATTCTGTCAAATCTAATTTTCCACTCTGATCCTATAGTCCTAAGAGAACTAGAAATACTCACTCTGACAGTGATATTCAGGAATGAGGAAAATGTTTACTTAAGCAGTGTAATATTTTAGTATTTTTTAGACAAGTATTTTTATACAGTCCAGTAAAAATTTTTATTGTAACAGTAAAACTTGTCTAATCGGGATGTTGTGCAATTCAAAATGTTGACCGTAAACACGTATTTCAGCATCAAATTTTGTATTTTATGTTTGATTATATTCTATATTTATGGATTTTGTCTTATTAGAAGACTTTTTTATAGTATCAAGCATGCCCAGAGTAGGGAATTTTCAGTATACTTTAGTTAAGGAATGAAAGTCATTTTTACTTATTTTGCATGATACTGAGTAAATTAATGCAATTTACACATTATAAAAAGCAAAATATTTTATAAAATATTTTAAATTTAGTAAAACATGTATGATGTAATTTGATGAATTATTCTATAGAAAATATTAATTTTATATGATGTAGAGCAATGTTGTCTGTAGGATCAGAGGAGTTAGATAAGTTATGTAATTCCTAGGACTTCATATGGTTAAACACACATGTAAAAGCAACTTATTTTATACAATATAATGAATGTTGGTAAAAGTCAAATGAACCAATCAAATTGTGTTTTACAATTGAAGTTAAAATACATGAATTTATATTTGTTTGTTTTATTTTGTACATCATCAGCTGAATAGTGACTATATGTAGTTTTAATGAATCTGACATTTGTGGTGTTTCATTATATTTTCCACCATTATGCGTCACTGGCATTATTTTGTGAATTTTATGCAAACCTCCAATACATTTATTTTTCATGTGGTTTGGTATCAAAACAACATTTAAAACAAGAAAGTATGCCAGATTTGCTTGCATGATTAATCAAAACTTTAAATCTCAAAAATTCTTTTGTTTTTACTCTTCAGTGTTGCATATATGATGGAAAAACTGCTGACAAAATTGGAGAATTGGGGTCACCAACAGCACACAATGGCGGAGTTTATGCCGTGAGTAACATGCTCTAAAACCGTTTATACATATACAAACTAGGTATAGATTTTATATATATAATCTTTTTATACATCTGGACTGTATTGTGACATGGACTCTCTGTCTGTCAGTCTGTCTGTTAGCTTTTTCATATCTTGGTTGTTTTTCACACTGTGAGACAGGCCTAGGACTATCAAACCTGCCCAGCTGATGCATCTTGGAAGGAAAGATGTATCATGATGTAAATATAGGTCATTAGTACTTACTATTTACATGTACTTAAAGCATATCCATCTCTCTCTCTCTCTCTCTCTCTCTCTCTCTCTCTTCACGTAATGATACTTCTATCTGACTTGATTGTATTAATGTGCTTTATTATGTGTACAAAAGCCAATAAAAAATAAACAAACAAAGCTGGTCACTGTGGCCTTCCTCTGGAAGTCTATGGCTATTGATACTCAGATTGTGTCAGGATCACACTTAAGGCCTAGTTCCATCAGCAGGTTTGCTGATGGAGGACTTCAAATACATATTAATTATTTTTGTGAAGTTACAAAGACTGCATCACAGCTTGTGACTTCAAGTATGCAAATATATAGATATGCATCATGTATATGTAATTACATACTGGTGTATTATGTCATGTAACCTAACAGTGCAATATTTTTTTTTTTTTAACCAGCATTTTAGTATTGAGAATGAATACACAGAAGCAAGTAGAGATAATCTTGCAATAAAAAAGAAACTCACTAAAGAATATTGTGTATTGAAGATAACATTATTTGTTATTTTGAAATGCAAGTCAATGGATTGTTTCCCTTTTCTAGCTAAGTTTTAACAATGATGGCTCACAAGTTCTGACGGTGTCAGGAGACAAAACCGCCAGAATTTTCAAAGTGCCAAGTGGAGAATTAGTTCAGTATGTTTGTTACATTGATTCCTATAAATTGTCAAATATAGTAATAAGGATTTCATAATGATTTTATATATATATATATATAAACCACAAGTACAGACTATTCAAGAAATAATGAAATATTATATTTTTTAAAACGACAAGGGAATATGCTTGAATTATATGCAATTAAATCTATTATTAGGGTTTTGTCTTTGATTGGTTTTTCTTTCTCCGTCTGTAGAACATTTGAAATGGGTAAAGAAATAGAAGATATGCAGGTGGGATGTCTGTGGCAGGGAGATAGTATCATCACTGTGTCTCTGTCAGGCTTCATTAACTACCTAGATATCAACAATCCCTCAACTCCACGACGTGTGATTAAGGTAAGAAGTTATTAATGTACAAGTAGGTGCCAGTCTCTTACAAACAGGCAAGGAAATTTCAATGTACAAACAAATTACAAAATTTGATTGTACAGACAGATGAAGTTAAATTGTACATAAGTGGTAGCATTTAATTGTACTAACAGGTGACATAAGATTGTGCAAACAGGTGACAGAAGTTTGTACAAAGAAGTGACAACATTTGATTGTACTAACAGTTGACGTAAGATTGTACCAACAGGTGAGGGTATATTACTGTACAAACAGGTGAGGGTATATTACTGTACAAACAGGTGAGGACATATTATTGTACAAACAGGTGAGGGTATATTACTGTACAAACAGGTGAGGACATATTACTGTACAAACAGGTGAGGACATATTATTGTACAAACAGGTGAGGGTATATTACTGTACAAACAGGTGAGGGTATATTGTTGTACAAACAGGTGAGGACATATTGTACAAACAGGTGAGGGTATATTACTGTACAAACAGGTGAGGGTATATTACTGTACAAACAGGTGAGGACATATCATTGTACAAAAGTGGAGGAGGACTTGCTTGTTTTTCATGGCTTGGAGGATTCTTAAATATTTTTGCATGTTTTCTGTCTGAATGGAACAAAACATTCTGAATAAAACACCTACAGAGGAACTACTCTATGTGACGTATGTCTCAATGGTGACACATTTTTTAGGCTGAAAGCAGTGAAAGAGACTAATTCTCCTTGGAACATTCTAGCTGTAGATATTTGTAATCTGATAACAACTCAATCTGATCACATTTCCGTAACTGGAAAGAAGACTCAGACGTGGATCAACGCAAGAATTGCATCAAATCAATGCATTTATTCACTGAAAGTGCGCATGTGGATGAGGTTAAAATGCTAGAACCGAATCCCTGTATAATGTTTTATTTAAAAGTAAGATTATTTTTTCACCACAGATTCAGTTTGGGTTTCATTAACGTCTTATTCACTGAAATACATAAACTTGTAAGTGGAATTTGGTCGTGGGAGAATATCTTAGCTATGTATGACATCATAGCTGCTTTTTGCTTAAATCGTAACGTACATCTGTGGCGTCGTAGTAACATTTGTGTACACATAGCAACAGATGGTGTTGATCCACATATGAGGTTATTTGCAGTTACAGAAATAGCCAAGTAGTTGCGATTGATAACAAGTTTTAAAACATGCTTAAAACTTTAGTAGAAAATGAGTATTTATTGATAATAAGGGTAGATTGATTCATATTCCATCTTTTTCAGGGTCACAACAAGCCAATTACAGCTTTAGCCCTGTTGGACGGGACAATTTACTCAGGAGGCTCCGATAACCAAGTCAGTATCCTCCCTTCAGCCGAGTAATTAGTTAAATAGCAATAAATGAACTTATAGCTACCTAATCTATACAATACTTATTCGGCAACAATTGAACTTATAGCTAGTTGTTTATCCATATCTAGTCACTTAGGACCAACTTAAATCATAGATAGCTGTTTATACATAACTAGTCATTTGGGATCAATTTAATTTACTGCAAGTTGTTTATCTTCAAATAACCTATAGTCATTGTAAATGCTGCAGAAGTTTGTGATAAAACTTAAACAGTATATGTCCATCTCAATTAATATCGTTAAATTGTTAGGGAACTCAATAAACTGCTTTTTTTTTTTTCAATATCATATATAACTTGAGCATATTAATTCATATATATTATTAATAATATAATATTAATATTTGAGTATATGCTACATGTAGAATCAGAGTATTGGAACTAAATAATTTTGAAAGTTTTTGGAAAAAGAAGTTGCAAAATATATGCTTCACTTGGGCAACTCTTCTATAGCTGGTTAAAGATGATTTTTTTCTGATGTTAAAATATTAACCTGACTTGATTATTTTTCAGATTATTTTCCTAGTACTAACAACATGAATTATAAGATTAAATTTTGGACATTTGCTAAAGGAAGGCAACACAAAAATAATTTACAGTGCTGTGTGTTGGCTTTTCCATTTCTTGAGTACAGATTTAAAAAATAGTTTAATATCAAATCATGTGTGTATGAACTTTGTAAAATTATATCAACATATAAAGAAATACAAATGTAGATGGGACATTGGAAAAAAAATTATATGTAATATTATTTCATATAAAGGATCACTATTCAAACATACTATATGTTGTATAATCAATAGAATAATTTATCTGGTGCTCTCTCTCTCTCTCTCTCTCTCTCTCTCTCTCTCTCTCTCTCTCTCTATATATATATATATATATATATATATAAACACACAAACACAAGAACAAATTAGCTTTGATCTGATTTCCTGAGCCTTGATAAGATTACTGGGATGCTGAAACAGGAGAGAATGATCGGTTCACGGGAACCAGCCACAAGAACCAGATTCAGGACATGGTTATATCCAATGGAGAATTAGTTACAGTTGGTATGGATGACATCATCATGTTCTCTAATGTCAGCAATAAGCAGTTTGGGTAAGTCTTCAATTTACTTATACTTTTACACTAGTATTCCTGTTAATACTGTAACAGCCTTAATTTCTATGCAGTTTTAATTTCACTTGGCATAATCAAGCCAATAAAGTTATAAATAGATTTGAAATTAAAATCGTGAATTTCACACAAACCTATAAAAAAGAAAATGGGGAATAGAAAGCTATATATGCCACTGATATCAACATTGAAGTGAGACTTATTTTTTCATTTCAGAGTTTCTCAACGTTTGGATTCTATGCCAAAGGCAGTTGCAGCAAGTTCTAAATTTGTGGTGGTTGCATGTATCAATCATGTTAGTATGTCACATCAACTTGACCACATTTCTTGAGATTTATATGTATAATTATTGTTGTAAACATACATGTACATATTAATGAGAGAGTGATTGAATCCTTTTTTCATTTTATGGCATTCATGGGAGATAAGTACAAAAAGCACAAAGCGAAAAAAAAACAAACAATGGTTCACAAACATGTTTTTTTTCACGTATTATTTCCTTAATGTGTATTTAATTCTGATTTTAGGTTGCAGTTTTCCAGAATAAGACAAAGTGTTTCTCTCAGGCAGTGCCATATGAGCCTTGCAGTGTGGCTTTCCATCCTAGTCAGCCAGTGGTGGCAGTCTGTGGTGCCACAGTAAGATACGTTTATGATCTCTTCATAAATCTAGAATCTGACAGAGAGAGTTACTGCCCATTAAAATACACCAATTATTTTTTTTCTTCAAAGTTTAAAGATTTTATGAGTGTGATGTATTTATTGATTGTTGTTTTATGTCCTATTTAAGAATTTTTCACTCATTTAGAGACATCACTAGTTTTAGCTGAAATATCACAAATTTTGACCAATGCATGGTGTTAATGGCCAAAGCAATGAATATTCTCTATCATACCCACACCAACTGCAACATGTGACCTTCATTTTTAAGGTCATATCCAAAAATTTTTTTCAAGACTTTCAATGATAATGATGGGCACTTTCTGAAAGAACAACTGACATGTATATTAAACAATTTGGGTGTGACAGCACCAGGATTGGGAATCAAACCAGGGTTGTGAAGCATCCACCAGATTACCTCCTTATGACAGTTTAATTTTATTTTAGTAGTAATCTGGCATATATTTTACCTCAATTTTACACAGATTGAACTAGATATTTTTATTCTTATCTTTAAAAACAGATATAAATTCTACAGTGTGCCTATTTACAATCATAATATATTTATGTACAGGAAATTGGGCTAAATTATGATAATGGCAATCTAATCACAGCTGCAGCAACTTAATAGCTTTAAATTCTTATCTTGTTTGTATATAGTTGTAGTGTTCTTTTGGTTAACAGGATAAAAAGATTCACTTGTACAGTATCAATGAAGGCAGCGGATCCCTGCAGGAGACACAGGCGATAGACAACACAGGGGTGGCCTGCGACTTGATGTTCTCTCCTAATGGGGAGTATCTAGCAACAGCCGGGGCCGACAGATATGTTAGGTGCTTCAAACTTCCAGATTACCAGGTCAGTACTTACCAAAATTTCACTGCTTTATGCAAAACTTGAACAAATTTTTCAAGAGTTTAAATTATTGTCTTCTCCATCTGTTTTTCTGTGTTAAAATATATCATGTTAAATACTCTGAACTATAGAGAAAATGCTTTTGACATTGGAAGTTGTAAACCTTTTTTAGCAAAGTGTTTGTAGTAGTATATTCACATTTGTTATGAAATCAATTTTTACTATCATATCTTTGTTATCTCAGGGGCTGATATATCTTGTATAATTACTTGAATTCTTTGTAAGAGTGGTTCAAAAAATCTGACACATCTATGTTAAGATATTATGGTCAGAACTTTATGAATAGTGCTTTTATCTTTTGTGCACAGTTAGTGTTTAGTGACCCAACCCATACTGCAAGAGTGAACTGTATTGACTGGTCCCCGGACTCGTCATTGATTGCAACTGGTTCTCTCGATCAAAGCATTGTGGTATGGAAACCCACAGAGTCACATAGTCAACGCAGTCTGGTGATCAAAGGTAGAGATTGTAATATGAAATGCCTATATTTTGTAACTGAATACTTGTAAGCTTGCAAAGCTTGGTTAATAGCATGAATATGATTTGAAATAAATTAAGTTAGAACTGTAACTTTATATCGTGGTGTATATAATTAGAAATTGGTTGGGTTTTTTTTTTTGCAGGTGCACATAAATTGAGTCATCCAACAAGGCTTCGTTGGTTGAACAATAACACCATTGTATCAGCAGGACATGACAGTAATATTAAACAATGGAGAGTTCAGTTTTGATCAGACATATATGAATCTATTGAAGTGCATTCTATGATGTAAAAGGACTGTGACAATTTTGTATCAAAGTGTTCATACCATCAGAAAGCAATGACTATCATTAATTATATGAAATTTATATTTTCAAATTAAATTTCATGGAGAATTTAAGGAAATTATGTTATAAATGCTCCACAATTAAGCCTTTGAAATATGTTTGTATTGATAGTAAATTTCATTTGCAACATTGTAGATGTATTTTTATTTTCTGTTATCTTTCTAATGGTGGCTTTTGTAATTAACATGTATAATATTTTATTATGTCTTTAAATATTTTTGTCTTGCATTAAAAGTGCTAAAACATTTGTGGAAAAGTTTATTTAAAACTAAAAACAAAATGTTTTTGTAAATGGTCATCTGCAATATACATGTACATGGGTAGGAATGCTTATATATAAATGTGCAATTTATAAAGTCTGGTAAAAGTTGAATGTATTGACAATATACTGATAATTAAAGTTTCAGACACACATTATGCATGAATTGAGGTGTGATATTTTTTATTTATTTTTTTTTTTTTGCAAGATGCGAGTAATTCTTACCAGCTTGTACTAACACTTCTGTTTCAATGTTGTGGATGTGTCGGTTAGTTATGACCCTTTAACAAATGTGTAAATATTTACCATGTATCATCTTTTTATTCGTTGGATGACTATAATAATTCACATCTAGTTTATAAGCTTCATGGAATCCAAACATTTTATATTATTCTGTACAGTTATAGAGGGTAAAGATTTTGATGTATCGTCTTCCTGTGGAAGGAAAATTTGATATGTGAAAAATTGTGAATATAACACCATGCACTGAAAGTTACTGCACACACTTTTCATTTGGTTTCTTGAAGACAACGCAACTGAACCCATCTTCGCTAATCGAGGGTTCTAATCCTCTGGACTGGTCAAGTTGAGAGTAGCTGATCAGAACCCTTGGCTAGTAAAGGTGGGATTGAAACAAATAAATTAATAAAAATCTTTGCAGATATTATTTTAAATATACTTTTACGCATTGGTATTTATGTTTAGATGGGCAACTAGGTAATGTGATATTCATGCCAAATTGTCTCGAGCTTTCTAATACTGAACAATTTATTGTTTTATTAACAGATATTTATGGATTTGTAGATGCTGATAATTGTATTGAATCAACATATCAAATTGATTCATTTAATTCTTCAAAAATAAAATTATTTATATTTGCTATAGTTTTTAAATTTTGCGGTTGTATTGAGCAGTAGGTTGTTTGTTTGTTTTACGTCCCGTCGAGAATATTGAGACGTCACCAGCTGTAGGTGAAGTACCACAAATTTAGACCTATGCTTAGCGCTCAGGGCCGTAGCAGTGAGGGTTCTTTAATATGTGAACGCCTACCGTGACACGGGACCTCCGTTTATAAGGTCATATCCTAAAGACCCGTGATTCTCACTTCTAAATGCCGAGCGTTTAGCGAATGAGCAATCGCTAACTATTTTTTGACGCGGTCATGGCACGAGCGGGGCTCGAACTCACGGTTACGAAGTGAACGCTCTAACCACTGAGCTACCGCGAGCGGTAGGAATTTTTACTCTCCATGGAGTAAATAGATCTAAGGTCATTGAGAATATTATATAAAGTAAATTCCTGTTCGGACTTCGAGCAAGGAGGGATCTTTATCGTGGCACATCTGCTGTGACACGGGGCCTCAGTTTTTACGGTCTCATCCGAAGGACCACCCCATGTAATCGCCTCGTATGATAAACAAGGGGTACCGAGGACCTATTCTAACCCGGATCCCCATGCCATGCACACGGAGATGGTATGTAGTAGAACAAATAACTTCCTAATAGTAGTTTTTGTTTTTAGGATTCAACATTCATGTTAGGTTTTGGCTCAAAGTAACCTTTTGTCACCTCCTTGATATGAAAAGTTCTTGTAAGAGAGGTTTAGATTTTGTAATGTAGTAATATCACCATACTATGTACATCGGCCTGGGTAGCACAGCGGTTAGATCATCTAACTTTAAATTTTAAGGTCCCAGGTTCAATATACTGTTACAAAGGTTTTTCTTTCCTTTAATGCGGTAATGTCCATTTATACAAAAGAGCTGCATTAACCAGGACTATCAAACTATGCTAACTCTAAAACAGACATGGCAACATATCCCAATTTAATTTTTTTATGTACAAAAGAGATAAAATGCAAATGAAATGTACGTGAATTTTCACGAAAAATGATGTATTAAGGAACGTCACGTATGTCCATAAGTGAAATATAGAAAGTAAGTGTAGTGTTTTGTTTGCAGAGAATTGTATATAATTTCCCAGATCACACTTTAAAAGAAAACCTCCATTACAAGAATGCAGTTGTAGTTTGATATTATACACTAGTAATATGAACTTGACCTATCAGCGTTATTTATAGTGACCTGACCTAACCTATATTATATGATTCTAACGTAGCCTGGGTAAAATGACTGGGCGTAAATAAAATGACTGGTTGGATGATGTGAACCTGGTCTCGTTTAGATAATGTTGGTAATTGTTTATCAGCAAATCTGATACACGGACAAATGTCTTTAATACATGTAGATGCGATAGAAGCCCCTCTATAAGTAGCTTAGAATAAGCCTTCCAATCTGTAAATCGTACGTTTTTGAATCCCGCAAGTATTTCCTTCTTCTAAATAATATCAACACTGCATTAAAATTGCAATATTTTGATTATTATGGCAAACTATTACAATTCCACACCGCAATAGAATACAATACAGTTTTCGTCCGTTTTCCTTTCCCAATGTCCAAATAACTGTATTTGAAGCAAACAATGTATTTGTACTTCGTCATATTCCATAATATAAGCCGATCTGCTCCTGGTCTTTATTTGGAAAACTTCGGGTCCTTCAGTTTTTGTATATTTCCATGAGCAATACTCTGGTCTTTTTTGTTTGCCGTGCGAAACTTGCGTCTATACTTAGAGATCGTCAGAGAGTGTTCACTCTCTACGTCTACTCTACGCGTTGCAACAATATCCATCAGACTGCCTCTCCATCTCTTCTTGATATTTAGGTGGTCATTTGGGGTTTTGGTATGACATTCGGGGAAAATTCCAAGTAGCTTTGAAATTCCAAGTAGCCTCTTCCTGAAGAGGAGATATTTTGTCGAGTGATAAATGCATAGTGACACGGCCTGTCCATCTAGTCTCACAAACTCTAAAATGGTGTGGTATAGATATCACACCCCCCCCCCCCCCCCCCCCACACACACACACTGTAAACAAAGATGGTCGACCAGGTATCGTTTTATCGGTGGCCGGGTTCGATGTTACAATATAAAATTATTGACATTTTTATTTTATTTTTACAGTGGTTTAGCTACCTGAAAGGACAATATTCATCAAAATCTTAAACCTCAAAGGCATGGGGATTTATTATCACACACACACACACACACACACACACACACACACACACACACACACACACATATATATAATAATAATAATAATAAATCCCCGTGCCTTCGAGGTTTAAGAGTTTGATGAATATTGTGCTTTCAGGTAGCTATAGCATTATATACTGTTAGTTATCTTCACCTTTACATACTTCTAAGTGTGTAGGTGTAAATCATTCCACACATCTTGTCCTGAAAATTATCTGCAAAACGTTTTCCTCAGATTGGTGTCATTCTTGTTACAGAGAAATTCAAAGAATAGAAATATGATGCATGGTACCAATGATACGTAAAGGCGTTTCACAGCCTTACTTTTATTCTCAGTGTGCTGCAGACGACATGTGGAAAAAGAAGAAAACAGTAAGTAGGGTATTGTCAAAGTAGAAAATATATTAGTCTTCTGTTGCATTAAAATGATGCTTAATGAAAAAGTGAAGATAAAAAGGGACCAATTTCATAAATCCTATAAACAAAATTTAGAGTTGGACAAACACGGAACCTAGTGAACATCATTGTGGGATCAGGTGCTTAAGAGGAGTAAGCATCCCATGTTCACCGGTCTATATACGCCATGATTCCTATATCTTGATCAGGTAAGCAGAATGATCCGGAGTCAAAATCAGTATGCAAAGAACGGTCTAACAATTGGTATGAAACACATCAGACGGCATTCGACCTAACGACGAGTTACATATACAATTTAGATCATTATAACGATATAATTTGCGAAATACTGACTTATGTCTTAACATCTCTGTCCATTGAAATATGAGTTCACTGGCATATATTGAATCGCCATATTAATGATAATTAGTATTTTTAAAAGATAAGATGTGGTCCATATTTCTAACTTTTGAGTTGAAGGCCACAACAACAACAACAACAACAACAAAATCTCATGTAGAAGCTCTTGAATCAATTCTACCTCATAAAAACACAAAAACAGTGTAATGTGTATGTAAAAACATTGCATTTGCATTGTAAAGAAGCTTGTTCATTTGTTTCAAAATTTAGCATCATAACTTAGTAGAGAGAATTGTAAGGAAATAGTTTCACGTCAAATACCATCCCTCCTGTTACATCACCATTTGTGACAGGAAGGACAGGATTTGGAGCAGGAAGGATATAAATAAATTTTCTTCTATTTTAGAAAAGTTAATATCGTTTTAAATAATTTAATGCAGGCTTATTTTAATACTAGATTTAAAAAAAAATCTCCATCGAAAGCCAATTGTGGTTGAGGACATTTACCATTTTCTGGCCTGAAAGTCATTCAAGAGTGAAACCATCTAGCTATTTGATAAAACAGTGAAATACATTATCAAAACGTAAGAGGATGGACATGACTTGATACAGATATCGAAACATCTACAGTTTTGTTCCTTAGACAGAATTAAAACAATCTTGGAAAGAAGAGTTCTAAAGTCACTAAATTGCTATAAATACCAATATTTTCAAATCGCCCAAAAGTTTGCAATCCTAATGTAAGATCAGACTTACATCGCATTATTTTGGGAAAAAAGTATCAGACAATTTCCGTGTACACTTGTATGGACATCAACCAGTTGTCACATAACACGTATACCAAACCACTTTGCACCCGTTGAAACATGAAAAAGTAAGACAGCAACGAATGATAATTTCATAAATCCTATAAGGATTACAAAATTCAAAACAGAGTGAACACGGATCCCTGGAAACACCACTATCAGGTGCCTAGGAGGAGTGGACATTCCTTGTTAAAGAGATCTATTGATAGAACTCGTGTATATGAAGGGGACATAAACGGCAATAAAATGGTTATTGAACAAGTGAAAATAACGAACATTGATCGATGTTATAAGTGCTATAAAGAATAAAAGATTAAGAGAAGAGCCAGCATCTATATTGTACTCCCGGCCATACCAGAAGTGGGATCAGGTACCTAAGTGGATTAAACATTCTTCTTAACAGGTCACATTCACCATGAACCCTATATCTCGATCAGACGAACGTAACAATCCGCAGTCAAAATCAGTATCCAGGAATAATTCGTATGAAACACGTCAGATGATAAAAAAAGGTAAATGATGAAAGACATTTGTTAATGGAAAAAGACAATATCAAAAGAAAGAAAAAATAACGGAAGAAGGCAAAAGGAAAATACAGGAAGATTGACTGTTTGTTTGTTTGTTTGTTTTACGTCTCGAGAATTTTTCACTCATATTGAGACGTCACCAGCTGCAGGTGAAAAACTACAAATTTCGACCTTTGCTTAGCGCTCAGGGCCGTAGCAGTGAGGGTTCTTTATCGTGTCAACGTCTGTCATTATCTTAAATTAAAAATTAAGGATTTTCTTTTCGCAAGTGAAATAATTGGTTTATATTGTCGTAAACAAATTTTTTGCTTAGATCTTTGCAATTTTTATTTTATTTCTGAAATTTCAAGATTCAATGAAATAAAATATTTGTATGAAAGAAAAATACATGTACTTGTCATGGAAATGTTGTTTTTAACAAATGAAATAATTGTCAGAAAAATTTGCCAATATTTACTTTCAATATTCTTAAAATGAGAAAGGGGTGGGGTGGGGGGGGATAACGCTTTGCAGATAAGTTTCAGGACAAGATGTGTAGAATCATTTACACGTACATGCTTCTAGGAATTCTGATATATAAAAATAATTAATGAAATCTGCAGCGTAAAATGCTGTACGATACTAGTATTCCTCGACGTTATGAATAAGGACATCAAAATAGCAATGCATTTACAAGGTCAAAAGATGGTTGTCAGTCGGTAGTATTAGCTGGGGCAGTTGTTTTCATGTACGGAGTTCACACTCGTGTTACATCTCTAATGTATGTGAAAGATCAGTCAATTTTCCTATTCAGAATTGATGTTTGTGCTTGGGACATGAATTATGACAAATTTCGATAATGATTCAGATAGGTTTATAATCGATATAACTAACCAGAAAGCCTTCAAACATTAGGAATTGGACTATTCCAGCTGTCTCTCTGTCGAATTGTCCACACATCTAAATCAAATTTCCTGGCTTTTATTAAATGATGGACAGTATTTTCAAATTTTATTTGAGAGAAAAATAAGTACATATATACAAGCACATATATACATATGCTTTATATTACATGTAACATAAATGAATTATTATGAGCTTTCTGCTTAACTGGGATCTAACAAACTAGACAAAAACAGAACATATATCGACGTGCCTCCGAGGTAAGAGTTCGGTAAATATTATCAGCCTAAAAATAGCAATAATTGTTGAAATTAAAACATTGAAACCAGCTAACGATAAAATGGTACCTGGTAAATAATCTTTGTTTACAGTTAAATGTGTGTGTGTGTGTAAATGGAGCACTATAACAGAGGTTCTTGGAGTTAGTGAGACTAGACGGACGGGTAGTAACATTACCCATTTATCATTTCGACAAAGCATCCTCTCTTCAGGAAGATCAGATGACCATTATAGTAGAGGTGTTGGCATTATAACATTATAAAATCCCGTACGTGGAAGAATAATCTAGGCAAAATGCAACTCAGTATATGCCTAACATACTACTATTGTTTTCTATGCTCCAAAAAAAGATGCAAAGGACTCGCTTTATAACAGCTTACAAAAGACAATTGATGAAACAACAAGACATGATGCAGCGACCTACACACCAAAGGTGGATCAACCAATGAAGGCAAGGAGAATACCATGGATCAATAGGATCTTGGAGGCTGTAAGAAACAATGGTGAAAGTTACTAGTTACGTTCTACGAAGAAAACAATATTGTGATTTATGGCACCATATTCATGCATAAGAACATCGACAAAGCCACGTGGAACTCTCCTAATTGTCACACAAAAACTCAAATTGACCACATAAATATCAAGATGATATGGGGAGGCAGTCTGATGGGTGCTGCTGGAAGACGGAATAGACATAGATAGTGATTACTCTCTGATGCTCTCTAAACTTAAGACAAGTAATTACAAAAGACAAGAGTATTGCTATCTAGATATACAAAAATTGAACGATCCTAAAATCAAAACTGCTTTCCAATTAAAGGTCAGGAGAAGATCTATCTCTCTTATGCTATGGTGAAGATGATGAGCTTAGTAGAATTTATCAAATAATATTTTAATAATCACAATGAAGTGACTAAATATTGTTACTTTTCCATTAGGATATTCATATTGTTTCAGAAAAAAAACTGAATGATGAAAAGTAGCCCAATTCAATGTTCTATGATGATTATGAAATAATATTTTATAACAATTTAATATTTTAAACAGAAGTTTCAAGCGACCCTCACCGTCAAGGGTAACATCTCCATAAAAATGAAAGATTCTCGAGAGGGACGTTACACAAACAAACAACCAAATAAATACTCGATAAATGTTTGTAATAAGCACAAGTTTATTAATTTCAAAAACAAAATAAAATAATCACTAGGTTTAATTCTTTCAATTCATTCTAAAACAAATTTCAATTATAGGTATGAATAAAACTGTGTGTAACTAATTTTTATCGTACTATTTTTTTTTCTCGCGTAGGAACAAGGAAAAGCATCAAATGAGGTATATTTTTAAAAGAGATTGGGAGAAAGCACAAGAAAGACCTACATGGACCTATTTACTATCTGTAACTTACAAAAAAGCATAAGTGAGTAGTATGCACGAACCTAATGATATTGAATATTTTTATCAAACATTCAATGGGAGCAAACATAGTGTATCCCGATTTAAACTAATATTGATAAAAATATATGCATGTAATAAGGAAGCGTCATGATGTGTTCTGATTTAATCCTGGCAGAAATATGCGTAATCGGAAATGCACGACCCTATAACTAGAAAAGGACTATTTGTACGGATGTTTTTGCATTATGAAATACATTTATACTGTCGTACTAATTCTTGCAACTTTCCTTTGATAGCTTCCTGAATTCTATGCAACATTATTTTGATTTCTATGTAAACGATTTTCCCTTTCAAATTCCAGTAGTATTTAGCCATGTGTAAGCCTTTAATGTGGGCAAATATAGAATCGTATGCGATGACCTTCATTATGTTGCTGATAATTATGAACAAAAAGACTAACTCAGTAAGTGAAAGTAATAAATGTTTAGTTACGCCAAAACTACAAATCAGAACTGATACTACGTTATATATATAACAACATCGTTTCATTCACAATTTTATCTTGACCTTGAATCTATAAATGTAGATGCGCAACGGAGCTATTCTTTTATAATTTCATTTAAAGCATTATGAGCGGCAATTTTTAAATACAGATTTTATGTAATTGTTAGGGATCTTGGGCAATATCATATACGACTACACTAGTGTTTTTGCAGCTAATGCGCAAACTTTCTGTTTTTCTTTCTTTCTTTTCTTTTTTTATTTTTATATTTATAAAGGGCCATATTCTAATTGTTTTCTGTCAATGTTTTATGTCGATATATTTAGCTTTGTATTGTATTGTATTGTTTATTGGCTTTAAGTCGTATGGCTCATCAACATAGAACAAATGAATATGTTTTAACAAGAGAAGTTGTACACAGTATAAATATATAAAGAGTGGCATGAATATTTACAGGATGGACAAACATAGATTAATACATAAATTCAAGTAATTCATAGCAATTGTCAGTTGATAAATTGACTAGAATGCAAAAGCAAAGCACAGTTTAGAAATTTACCCAAATTACAAAGTTGTTTTCTATTTTTCGTTGTCAAAAGCTGTATAAGTTTATACATAGAAGCATGGGACCAGTAATACTTTTTGATACATACAGATCTGAGATTTTTGTACAATAGACATATTAAAATAAAATGGTATTCGTCCTCGATTTCACTTAAATTACAGAATTCACACAATCTATCTTGTCTTGCTGTGCCATTATATCTACCTTGTTCTACTCGAAGCTGGTGAGCAGATAATCTGAATTTGGTTATAAGTTTAACATATTTTCCTGGTATACTTTTTGTCAAATAAAACTGTATGCTAACATTATCAATTAGGTATTTGTACAAAATACATTTTGACGAATTATCAAAAAATTCATTACGTGTCTGAATGAAGTTGTCATTCAAATGCTGTTTAAGACTTTCTAAAAATAAACCTTCATTTTGTACATAGTGTTTATACAATACATCACGGAAACCCTTTGACACCGCCAGTTGCAAGATTTATGATCGCAAAAAAACATGTCATCACATATGGCTTCAAAAATACAGTTTTTAGTTTTGATAACTTTTAACCAATATTTAACAATCTTTACCATACGTAAATTATACATCGGAACTCGACCAAGTTCTCCGTAAACCATGTGATTTGGAGTACACTTCTTCACATATAAAATTCGCTTACAAAAATCTACATGCACTTTTTCAATATCATAACCAGGGTTGAAACACATATTTCACTTCCGTAGTTAAGTACACTTGATACATAGGTATCGAAGACATAAAGCTTAGATTCTATATTGAGTGACAGATTATTGCAAATTCGTAGTATATGACACATACATTTTCTACCTTGCTCAGCAATAATGGACGGAGATTTTGTAAATTTAGCGTTAAAGTTCAAAGTTAGACCAAGATAGTTCAAACTATCAACAACTTCTATTTCACTATCATTATAGTACCATTTACTGTTTGGGCTTATTTTCGCACCTCTACGGAATACAAGAACCTTTGGGTTTTTTTAATGTTAACCTTGAGATCCAAATCATAACAGTATACAGATAAAGTATTTAACATGTTTTGTAAACCTGCAACTGATTCAGAAAATAGTACAGTATCATCAGCTTACATTAGTAAAAACAGGGCTATATATTTGAAAATAAATATATTCACATTAGTTATTAATAAATGCATTTTCAAAATCATTCACATAGAGGGAGAACAAAATGGGCAATAATCCCTCTCCTTGCATCAATCCATTCGTACAAAAGAAAAAAATCGATAATTCAGAATGAAATCTTACACATGATTTTAGATTACCATACAATGATTTGATAATGGTAAGCAGTTTACCAGTAATACCATAGCGAGTTAGTTTCAAAAATTACTTGTTTCGATTTACATTATCACAAACTTTTTCGTAATCGACAAAACAGCAGTATAACTTATTTTTATGTGATGACGTTCTACTAATAACACTTTGTAATGCAAATATAGCTTCTGTCGTACCAAAACCAGGTTTAAAACCAAACTGGGCATCTGACACAGTATCATTTTCTTCACTCCATCTTAACAATCTATTGTTTAAAACAGAAGTAAATGTTTTTGATAAACAACTCCCCAGGGTGATACCTCTGTAGTTATTGATGTCGTTAACATCCCCTTTCTTAAATGATGGGAAAATGATTCCTTCAGACCAACGTGTTGGAAATGTATCAAGATCAAAAATTACATTGAATAAACGTGAAAACAATGGAGTAAAAATATCACAAAATTTGCAGAAGTATTCATACAAGAGATTATCAATACCTGGCGATTTACCAGCTTTCAAATTTTTTAGTACATTTCTAACTTCATCTCATGATATTGGAACATCTAGCTCTTCCAAAACGCAGCTATAAGTCTGATCCATATTGCTACATGTACCATTATTCTCTAAGTTGTTGTTACAGACAGATTTGAAGTGTTCAAAGAAGTTATTAAGACATAAATCGGTTGGAGAAGAGCGAGATTTCTTACTAAAGGCTTCGTGAAACTGTTTCGGGGTGATTTTTCGTAACAGACTAAAACGATTGCCCTCTGACCTTAGATATTTTCGTCTGGACTGACGTTCGTGATATTCAAAAATAAGACACAACATACAATTTCACTGGGTGTGTTTTCTTTATGAATAAAGAATGTGCACTTGGCCCACCACTGATTTCACAAAAATGCATTGTTTAAAACCCACGGGGTTACCTAGTACAGGTGAGCTACGATCTAGGAATATTTCAGCGAAAATTGGAAATTCGTTATGAAAAAATGAGTGGGTGCTAAAGTGAGGGAAGTTTACGTTTTGAAGCTGATTCTTTTAAATTGCGACAGCGTTTTCTTTAATACTCTATACCAACTTTGGTGTAATTGTTTCTACTGTAATTGTTGTATCATATAGTAAGAGTGGGAGAGGCCACAAGGCTGGCATGTTTATTTTCCCATATCAAATAATAAGGACACGGTCTTTGTCAGTGAAAAAGAAGGATACATGCCTTTCCAATGAAAAATACTTACATAATTAAAATTGATTAATATAATGATGTAAACTACATTACATTTCTTTATATTTTATTTATAAATGACACCCATCATTGTATGAAAATGTTATAAACATGTATGAGGTGAATTATTTATTTTATTTGAAAATTGAACACTTTTATTCATTACATCCAGAATCCTTAAATTAACCATGTTTATTCATTAAATATTTTTATTTCTACCATGCACTGCAATGTAAACCATACATGCTTTAAAATTCTCTAACATTACTTGCAGACTACACAAGTCCTAAAAATCTATAAATTCTAAGTAGTGTTAATTATTATGATATAAATTTTATAATTAATTTAACCATATGTCTTATAACCTCTTCTTGCATAGTAAATGATGGATATGGCGTTAACATTCTAATCTTTTTTAAAAGAAAAGCTTTGTTTATTATCTGATGGTAATAATATTTAACTCCGCATACAATTAGCATAATCTTGCCACATACAATCCTGTAAACCCCGTGTGTTTGAATTCCCCATCCCATTGAGCATCGCTAGCTATCTTTCGCCAAACCGATTATCAAGAAAGGTTAGCTGCATTGCATGAATTGGATTGTTCCTTTACACAAAAAGGAGATATTGATGACGTAAATGAGTACAAAGGTATTTCTATTGTTAGTTGCTTTGGGAAACCTTTTAGTATTGTTTTGAATAATAAGAATCTTGGGGTGGGATGACGAGCACAATATATTGACTGGTGCACAATTTCGTGTCCCACCAGGGTTTTCTAAAGTAAATGCAATGTTTGTTTTGCAATCATTAATTAACAAAACTCTATTTCCTCTTTATGTCATTGATTTTGAGATAAATTTGATAAGTAACAATTGTCCATCTATTGAATTACAATCTATTAACATATTTTTAATGATGTATGCTGACGGCATAGTGATTAAAGCATTTTCAATACTTTCCACAATTATTCAAATTATTGATTTAGTTGTGAACGTGTTAAAAACCAAGGTCGTTATTTTTTTTTTAGAAAAAGTGGATTTTTAAAAAACAAAAAGAAGAGATATGTCTTAGGATATGTCCTAGGATATAACTTAGGAAAAAAGTTACGGACATCCCAGGATCAACTTAGGACACGCCTTAGGATGTATCTCGACAGTATCTTAGCAACATCTTAAGTTAGGACGTCCTAACTATTTAGGAACAATCTTATTCCTTTACATACACGTGATATTCGTGATATATTTCAGAGTAAACCATGAAAATCTAGTCACATACAGATAGAGAAATGAATAACTGTATTTTGAAAGTAAAACATGAATTATCAAGCAGTGGTTTAGAGTTTATTTGAAGAGTCGTGTGCGAATCAACTAAGAGATTGTATGATAACTGAATTCAGAATATAGAATATTTAAAAACAGTTCTTTATCAACATTTAATAGATAACGTTTGCTTACATTTATATCTCGAAAGACCATTTAATTTTAATAGGAAAAAAGTATCACTAAATTCAGAACGTCTTCACATTCTTTGAATATTGAAAAAAGCAGACATACCAAAATTTTAAGGAGTTCGAGACTTTGTAAATCATGTAACTATGGCCATAATGATATAGAAGATGAATTTCTTTTTATCCTGAAATATCCATTTTACAGCATTTGAGAAACAAATATATTAAGGGTTCTACTACACAGAAACAAAACCTTAGCAAGTGTCTTTTAATTTGTTAAGCTGCGTAGTGTAGACAATACTATAAACCTCAATAATTTGGGAAAATTCTTCGTACAAGCTGTGAAAATACGAAATTTAGCAAGTCAAGATTGTAATTACACTGTATAGCATTTTTTCAAATAACACGTGAAACTCAGGGTGATTAGACTATATTTGTAATTTCTTCTCCTACATATATCTTTTCCTGCCCACTCACCCACTGTTACCTTATATTAGTAACTGATTATATATTGTTTAACGTCCCGCTCGAGAATCTTTACAGCCCTTTACCAGCAATGGCGACGTCTCCATATGAGTGAAAGATTCTCGAGCTGGACAGTAAACACTATACAATCAATCAATGAACAGTCTCGTTTAAAGTCAGCATTCGGCAAATGATGTGGTCGGTAGAACGACCTAGTTGGCCAATACAACCTTTCAATGGATCAAATGCTGTCTGACATGACTCATACGAACTGTCACACCATTCTTGGCTCACTGATTCTGACTCGGACTACGGATTGTTCCACTTACTGATCAAGATAGAAGGTTCGGAACGGGTGTGGCAGGGCGACAGGCGACGCTGCTTACTCTTCCTAGGCCCCTGATCCCACCTCTGGTATATCTTGTGGTCCGTGTTTTTCTAATTTGTATTCCATGCAGGATTTGTGAGATTGATCATTATTCGTTATCTTTGCCTTTTCTTATTATAGATTATGAATCAGTGAGATAAGATAAATCAGTTTGTTTGTTTGTTTGTTTGTTTTATTTATAGTCGCCTGAGCAATTTTTCAGCTATCCGGCGACTGTAAGATAAATCAGTATTCTGTTGTAATGACACAGGTAGTTAAGCTTCCTGAAACATAAAAAAGTGTAAAAAGAGGCAACATAGATCGGAGAGATTTATTTATTGTTAGATTTCCTCTATTGCTTACAGATAGTGTATAGTTCAATATCCTTGACCCAGGCGCCTATTCAATTTCTTGATTGATTGAAAGGGAGTAGAATTACATCTACAGTAATGTTATTACAATATAAACTTTAAACGTGTTTCGAAAATTGTACAAGAACTCTTATTCCGAGAGGATGAAAAAATACACGTAGTATAATTATAAAAAAAACCCAAAAACTCTGTTTACAGCTCATTATTGCTGTAACATTAACTATTTCTTCCTAGTAGAATTGAATTCAGAATTAGGCGGGAAAAAAAAGAACAGGATTAAATCTTATAAGACATTTTATTATCAAATATATAAACATGGAAAACATTACAGCAATAGTAAAACACATTGCAAAAATGTATTGCAATGTATAAAATGTAAATAGCTACCAAAACTTTGTTTTAAACACATAGGTATATTGTAAAAAAAAAAAACAAAAAAAAAAAACCCATTATTTGGCAAGTTTGTAATGGTACCAGACCTCCCTGACGAAGGAGGTGTATCCCCTTGCTTTCCGGTAATGTCTATTGATGGACTTATTCGCATGCAGGGAATAATTGCAACTGAAACTAAATACAAACGTAAGATTTTAAAATTCAAATTTCAATGCGTAATTGTATATATTTGAATATTCATAGAAGAAAATTGCAACTTCAGAAAGACAAGAAATTCAATGAATTATATACATGTATGTCTGTGAAACTCATCGTATAAAAGAATGATATTGTATAATGCAAAGTAAAATAACATACACTGTGCATAAGCTGTAATACAGTGTCATAAAGTCGCAATCCAAATCTCCATTACTACAAACGATATTGAACTGAGGTACGAGTGTTTTAACTGACTAGATATGATTAATCATTATGTTGCATGATATTGTGTGGTCGACTTCATTGAATGATATACGTATACAGAAAATACGACTTCAGAAAGTGTGGATTAAAACTGAACCCAAGTTTAAGATACGCACTTTGAAATTCAGGTTTTTGTATAGCATGACTAATTTAAAAGACAAATAACTGCCAAATAACTGTATGAAACATTGAACAAATAGTTAGCCTAAAATCAGTTATCAGAATATTGTTGTTTCATTGCAAATGATGAAATTGTATGGAATGATGCAGCTATTACATGTTTAAAACATAACTCCCATCAAATGATGTCTATATAACACACAAATTTATACCTCTCTCTCTCTCTCTCTCTCTCTCTCTCTCTCTCTCTAACACTAATTACTTATATATCTTTAAGGCATGTTACATGAGGCAAAACAGTAAACTTTGCCAAATTTAGGTTTATGTTATAATAAAGCGATGCACATTTTGTGAGGAGTTTAAGAATGAATGTACACGATTTGCCCATTCTACTACAATAATGTATTCCCAAATTATATAGTGATGTGATTTGTGTAAAATAGTGCATCTCTCTCTCTCTCTCTCTCTCTCTCTCTCTCAGGAAACCAACTGCATGGACGATTATTAGTTATTGTACTAATTTAAAAAGCAAAACTATAAACCAAGAACCTTAGAATTTCATGTTATAAGGTAAAAGCTGTGCATATGTAGTTTAAAGCAGTGCTATAATGTGCTCATTGTTAATGTAGTTAAAAATTCACCTTATAGATATTGGCAAATGTAATCTGTGAATCAGAAATACAAATATATAATATCACTGAAAAAAGTTTTAAGCACATAATACTAATGCTATGAAGATAAATTTGAAACACGAAAATACATACAGTCTCTGCAACAACAATCATTTATGATATATATATATATATATATATATATATATATATATATATATAGATAGATAGATAGATAGATAGATAGATAGATAGATAGATAGATAGATAGATAGATAGATAGATAGATAGATGTGAGTGAGTGAGTGAGTGTGTAAGTGGGGGAGTGTGTGTTACGAACTGATTTGCTAATGTTTCTTGTATTGTTGAATCTTTCTCTTTCTGTATCGTTTCAATTTAGTCATCTGATTTGATTTCTTTTTCTTCCCCTCCCTGTATTGTTTTTGGCATTTGCGCTTCTGACTCTTTGTCATCTTCTTGGAACAACCTCTCCCCAGTTTTCCCCCCTTATATTTTCGTTTTCTCACAACCAACTTACCGTTTTTGGGGTGTTCTTTGACACAAGAATCCCAGAATCTTATAGTATATTCTATAATTGTTTGTACATTTCCCAAAGCTTTCAAAGTCCAGATTGGTCCGGTACCACATTGGAAAACGTTTCTTCGTTCACATACTTTGGTTACATCAAAACTTTTCATTTGGCGGGAAGGCTTGTTCCTATTCTTTCTGCAGTGAATTTTGCGATTGACACTGGCCATTTTGCACATGACTTTTGTAAGTTTGCTTTGTAGTTTCCAGTGTTCCCCTTTGAAATTGTTAGAGGTTTTTTCTAATACATCGTAAGCATATGACAAAGTGGCATATGTTTCGTGAATGAAGCGGTCCTGTAAAATGGTAGAAGTAGAACTTTACAATCTGCACAAATATGTCTGAATCAGAACTGAGATTTACAGTAGATAGAACGATAAAACATTTATGCAAGAAATTTAGTTCTTTTGAGATTGAAATGGTTTAAAGATGCAAAATTATTCTGATTTAGGAGAAACTTCCGGTACCTTGTAAGTCTTTGGCAAGTGTTTCTTGATGGCGTCGGTTAGCGGGTCTTCAACACACGTTGAGGAAAACGTAAAACTTTCTACACTCTGTACAATGTTGTACTTCGTCTCCTTCGAAATTGACACATGTATGATTATTCATCAAAAGTAAGAGATAATGAAACTGAAAAAACAAAATAGACATGTATAATATACTGGTAATGAATAATTATTTTGTCTCACCATTTCTTTTTTGAATGACCTAAACGTTGCATTAAGCGACTTCAGTGAATTTAGAACGCTTTCTTGTGATACTTGATGGTTGCAGGTATTCAATTTATCAGCATAATTCGATGAAGAGCCATCACAAGGGCGACACCTAGTGGCTTGTAAACCAGCCACAAGGAAGAGGACTAAGACAGAGGTAATTCTGATATCTATCAACGAAGATAAACCAAATATTGTTACAAGAAAATAAATTCAATTATAGTTTGAATTTTAAAACATATTGCATATATTTTTATTTCAAAATTAAAATTTTAAAAATTGTTAATCAGAATTGTAATTCTCAAAACCTTTATGTGCATGATATATATTTCATAATCATATACTGTTTCCATTAAAACAAACTATTTAATAAAGTTTTGCCTTTAACATTGATTACTAGATTTAACAATGCTTCTACAAACCTCCCATTCTTATTGAAAATTCTGTTTGAAAATGTGGTTCAAAAATTGTATGCTTATATACACCATTTTTGGAATTTTGCTCGCGAGGAAAAGTGAAACTTACCATTTTCCTCATGGAGTTATTTACTTTTTATCCATATTATTTTCTCAGAATTGTACCAATGGATTATAGACTGGTACCAGGAACTCGTTGATTTTTACATAGACAGTGGGAGTTATACCGTTTTCCGGTGGCGCGTCATACGCTGTCGTTCAGATTCCGATGTCACCCTTCCTGTTCAAAGGTTTGGGATTTAAAATATACCATACTGACATGACGATTTATTAATTGTTAGCAGTACTGCAATATATCACAGAAGGCGTCCCTTCGTTCTATTATTAGAAATTTTTAGTAACAGTTATGTAACATATTGCAGGAGAAATCTGTAGTAAACTGGCAACCCTCTCTCTCTCTCTCTCTCTCTCTCTCTCTCTCTCTCTCTCTCTCTGTGTGTGTGTGTGTGTGTGTGTGTGAAGAATCTCCACTTCTCCCCAGGCAATTCTAAAAGGTTTATAAAGAACGACGACAAAGTTGAAAACTTATTAATTAAGAACATAACTTATCCAAAACAACTATTTCCACGGTGATACCAATCATTCTAATTCAATAGTATGCACAGGTACGTAGGAAAGTTTGACCGCAAGCCACAAGGAATATGATGAAAATGTTTACGATTTTTCCAAGTATTGAAATTGGAATTCTAGCACCATGATGAATTATAGCTCATATTTGACACAACTATACATAATTTCTATAAACATATTACTTTCTAAATTAAGTTGTGCCTAACAATTTGCGAAACATGGATAAATGTATGTATATACAACACCAGTTTTTATATAGTGAACAAATTAATTTAAGGGCCAACGACAGAAAATAAAACATTTTTGTAATCCCAGACTTTCAATAACCAACACTTCTAGGGAATAAGTACAAATCAAGTGTGTGTTTGAATCACAATGCATGAACATTTATGGAATCCCAGTATTGGCAAGAACAATATTCCATAATGAAGTTAAATTCAAACCCGTTTGATGAAAAATAGGTGGCCCTTAACGTTTTGTCGAGTATATATGAAACTGGGAATGTGTTTAACTGAAATGACATGTAGAAATACATGTAAGCTGTTGACGTTGATTCTAAAATGGAAATGTGATTATGATTTAAAACTAAACGTATTTGATTTCTCTTTGTCTGCAATCAAGATTAATGACTAACTATTACTCTAACTTGTTTGGTATTCTTAAAACAAAATAATTCATTATGGCAAATAATATATATTCAATGGTCTAAAAATTACATTGAAATAGACGATTAGCGGAATTTAAAATTCTATATTTATTTTAATTTCGCGATAATTTCAATCCTGTTGCTTTTTTGTTTGTTTTGTTTTGTTTTTTGTTTTTTGTTTGCTTTGGTTTTTTAATTTTTTTGTTTTGTTTTGTTTTTGTTTTTTGGTTTTTTTTTGGGGGGGGGGGGGGTGTTTTCTTTTTTCCCGGTGATCTATAATACAATTTTTTATAGCGAGTTAACACTTTCTTAAAAGACACGAATATACATACATTTCATTTCCTTTACAAACGTGTAATTTTCTGATTGTTGAATGACGAAAAATTCACTTGAATGTATTTGCAAATACTTTATGAATGAATCTTTTGATGAACTGTTTACACTTGACTGGCGGTTCGGCATTCCTTTTCATTGGACAGAGGCATTTAAAGCAACTTAGAGATACACACTCCTTACATTTGTGTATCAAAAGACTGGATATAAGTCATTTATGTATTCAGTGTACTAATGAAGAATAGGCGGAAGAAATAAGAGATCAATAATTTCCGTGGAAATACACGCAAATTTACCCTCTTATTTTAAAGACGGGATTGTAAGTTGATTTGGTACAATGTGAAAGTGATAGAAGCACATTTTAAATGCCATTCTTAACTAAGTTATTTTAGGTTAGGGTTTTGCCACCAATTCAATCAATAATATGGTCGTGATGTATTGAGCGTATACAATCCGGCGAAATAGTAACGTCTGGTTGGTTCTTCGGAATTCAATATCCCGTCCTGAATTTAGTGCAGAAAGATAAAAAAAAGTCACTTTGCATGACTTATAAAAACTTATATATTTATGTAATCTAATTTTACTTTAAACACGCAATTTGATTCGTTCATTTGACTTTTTCAACATAGTTATATCGAATAAACTTTTAGGACTGACGTCACAATACGTTTGACTGTCCTGTTTCCCTTGTATTGCTTATGGTAATATTGGTCTGCGTCATATAGATTTCATATTTTTTAAAAAAGAATTATTCAACAAATGATATCAAACGCAATTTACTAAATTAAATTATAAGGAATGAAGGTAACTTTCACTTATTTATACGATAAAAAGTTGAGACAGTTTACCCTATTTTATAAACCGTAAAAATTATTTTCATTCCTTAAATAACTTCATGGAAAGATTAAAAGATCAATAACTTTGATTACAAATTCTTTACAGAAAAATTGAAGCAATTATATATATATATATATATATATATATATATATAAATATATATCAAATCCATCTAAAATCTTAAAATGAGACTATTTTTAGAAAATTCAGTAAATGATAGTACTTTTTCAATTTTTTTCATGTGAAATATATCACTAGTATAAATACTCCTGGTGAAATATTCCTAGTGAAATATCATTAGTGTAGCTGCCGCTAGTGAATTTTCCATGGTGTAACTTCTTTTCTTTACTTGGTGAACTGTTACTGGTGCAACAATCCAGGTAGAGCTGTTTCTGTTGACCTATATCTGCTGTAACTCCCTGGTTCAACTTTTCTTGGTGAATTGTCCCTGGATGTTATTCCTGTTGAACTGACCCTGGTGCAACTTTCCTTGATGAACTTTTCCTGAGTGAACTGTATCTGGTAAACCGTCGCAGATGAAACTATCCCTATTGAATTATCTCTGATGAACTGCTCCAGGTGCACCTGTCTCTGGCGAACTGCTCCAGGTGAATTATCCCTGGTGAACTGTCCCGGGTGAGTTATCCCTGGTGAATTGTTCCTGGTAAGCTATCCCAGTTAGGTGAACTGTCCTGGATGAATTATCCCCGGTGTACTGCCTCTGGATCTTACTGTGTTATACATGTAAATGTATATGTGAAATTGTATTTTTGAAAATCGTAATGCGCTTTTTGTCATGGTTTACAACAATGACACCAGATGACACACTAGTGTGCGACACATTTTTTTTTTTATTTTCTTCGTGATTAATTACTTATAATGTGGGCACAAGGTGCTAATGTTGCAAATATGATAAAAACTATTTGCATTTCGTCATTAATGTTTCAATTCCTTGGAATTTGATCTAAACTTGAAAATGGTTCAAATATATTGATTGATTGTTTGTTTTATGTCCCGTTGAAAATTTCTCACTCTTATTGAAAACCCACCAGCTGTAGGTGAAGTACTACAAATTTAGACCTATGCTTAGTGCTCAGGACCGTAGCAGTGAGAGTTCTTTAAGGTTATAACGCCTGCCTTGATAGGAGATCTCTGTTTGTAAGGTCAAATCCGAAAGACCTGTGATGCTTACTTCTAAATGCTGAGCGTTTGGCGAAGGACCAATCACTACCCTATATTTACATCTTAGATTTGATGCGGCCATGGCACGGGCGGGGCTCGAATTCACGACCTCCAGGTTACGAAGCGAACGCTCTACAGCTGAGCTATCGCGACTGGTGGTTCACATGTAAATTTTTTCTTAAAGCGACATGAATCAAGTGTTAATAAAACCTTAGTTACGCAGAAAAAAAAATGCGCACGGTTGAAGTTTTATATCGCTGTCTCAAAATTTTATATCAAAAAAAAAAAAAAAAAAAATTCTAGCACATTTCCCTAATATAATTGTGTTCAAACATATCTTCAAATTCATTAAAGCCTCATGCAATCTGAAAATTTTGATGTACGAGGTTGGTTAAAAAATAAAGTGAATCCTTCAAGCACGCCCCCCCCCCCCCCCCCCCTTTCTCACATTAAGCCCTAGCTGACGAGCAGCGTCTTGTTGAAGATAAAGCAAATGCCTACAATCACTGTCTTTGGTTTTATTTAAACCATCAATTGCTTTCTTTGTTGTTTTATTGGGTGATGGAGGTAACCAGCATTGTAGAAAAAAAAAATCATAACCCACGTTATCGTAATTGCCATCATTATTGCGTTTTAAGACATTATTGACCAATATTTGCACAGTTTAAAAGAATTTTGTGATTCGTTAAGCTATTTATCTTTTTAGTTCTGGTTCTAATAAACAAAAACAAAATAGGCAAAGTCCTGATACCGTAATCAGATTATGGCCCATCGTGAATTGGAAACGTTTCTTATAATTTACAACAGATGGCTATGTTCACGTGACAGTTTTCATAGTAGATAGCGAATTAACACCTATATGGCACTGCGAGTGACTGCTGAATATGATCATCACTCATATTGTATGACAGAGCAACAGTTATTGCACCCAGGAGTAAATGTAAGCCTTGCAAGGGCGCGAGGGACACCGAAAATTGACTACCAGATTGATGAACTGGTTGGGCCGCTCGACAAACCTACATCAATTCTACAGTTCAGAAGAGTTAATCAATAATGAAGTTCTACTAGCTTTTGCTAACAAAACGTATTAGCAATGTATACAGTGTAACTAGTTTCGTACAAAACAAATTTTTATATGATAGGGGTGGTTGTGATCCATGAACTAAACACCCTGAGTCAAAGCTCAGACATATATATTAGCCAAAGCGTAGAACAATTATAATTTAATTATGTATGATTTTACCTTATTTCGCTACAGTTACGTGTACAAGGACTTACAGAAAACCATGGATTAAAAGATCATAGAGAAAAATATCTATATATTGAAACATTTCACCAGTTAGTGGTACTACGTACATGCATACCAAATGAATTTCTATCGCCCAGAGGAACAGAGTGATTCTATTTAGCAGTCTTTTAAGATTAACTGAATACTAAATTTATTGGAAGTAACTATGTTATCAGGTGGTATAGAATGACATGAATGGTTTTTTAATTTGCTTATAATCAAGTATCACTTTATGATTATTAAGCTACGATTTCTGAATAGATTTTAAAAAAAAAGTGTATGAAATATTATTTTCTCTTGTAGATCTGAAAGATCAACACTTGTACTGGTCATCCCGACCTTCCTTGTCTTTACAGACATTTTGATGGACAACTCAATATCAAACGTAGGTCGTCCAGATCATGATTTCTTGAAGAACTTGGAGGTTTTAATCTCTGCAGTTGCACTGAAAATTGAAAAAAAAGATTATTGAGTAATTTGAGTATTTTGTTTTCTTTTCTTTTTTTTTTCTTTCTTTTTTTGTTTTTGTTTTTTGAATTCTTATTTTTTATTTTGATATATTTTGAAATTGCATCATTACCATTGTGAGAATGCGAACCTTTGAAATATTTCCGAAGTAAGCAATCTATATCAACCACCAGCGTGTAACCAGGAGAGCAAGGTAATTGTTTTTACACGTGCTCTCTTTAATTATCAATTTCTACTAGAGTTGTCTTTCCTTGCTCGAGCTCTGCCTATACCAATGTGAACGTTACTGGTTTTCTTGTACACATTTTATTGATTACAAATGAGGAAAATATATATATTTGTAAAATATAAAAGCAAAAGTTTAGGGCCAGTGCCTGTGTGTTTAGTGGGTATCAGCCTAACAACTGTGAAGTCTCCGTTGCACAAAATGTGGTAGACCCACAGACGTGCCCCTGCGTCGAAGGAGATATAAGTAAAGTGAACGGTTTTAAAGCCACGTGGAGCTTAATATAGACTTCGGACAAGTAATAGGCCGATTATGCTTGATAATTTTCTGCACACAATGGGATATATATGTTATGTTAGGTCCTCTGATCCACGATAGTGCAATCCACCTGGACAAAAAAAAATTACAAGAAACGCATTTCAAAAAATAGCAAAAAAAAAAAAAAAAAAAATAAAAAAACCCAAAAACCACTTTCGGCAGTGTTGTTCAGAGTCTCGAGTAACTTAAAGGCTGGAGACTTGTTTAGCATATAAATAGTTAACAAAACGTTCATCGCAGTGATTCTCTGATAGTTTTGGGTTAGAATTTGGCTTGACCGTGAACTCGAATAATTTATTGTTCCTTAATGGGATTAAGATTTTTTTTTTTTTTTTTTTTTTTAATTTCATAAGTTTATTTCCCAGACCTAATCTATAACAAATATAACATTTCATAAATTGTCTTAGTAATATATGGCAGCTGCCGGGGATGGGGCCCCGACTAAGCTCCATCTAATACAAAGTTGTGTGCCTAATACATCACGCAGGATGTATAATTATTGGAAAAAAAATACATGAAATTACAATGAAAAAAAAAAGGGTTTAATAAATGTACAGGCCTATATGTAATAAATATTGTGATCATCAGAGAATTAATCATATTTCAATAGATAAAAGGAAAGGATATATATACGCCGTGTCGCCACAATGAGTCTACATACACAACAGTTCATATTTGACTCATTAGGCGGCTCTATCGAAGGACAGGACCCTCCGCATAGTGGCTGACATATTTCATAAGAAGAGTACATATATTCACATAAACACACATATACATACAATTACATGCACATATAGGCCTTTGTATACAATGTGTATATACATACATGCATATATGCATACACATGCGTAATTACATAAGTTGTTTTAAGTTTTTCAGATAGAGACAAAAGGGAAAAAATTACAGTCGTTCTTCAATTTTCTTAAATATATCCAATTTCCATTGTTTGCATTGAGATCTCGAATAATTTATTGTTCCTTAATGGGATTAAGATAATCAGAACGATAGTTTTGTCATTTCGATTCCAAACCACATGGACGATAATGCTTGTCCACATTCTTATAACGGAATACCTGGAGATGGGTACTGGCATGGCTAGATACTGCAGTACGTTTGCATCCTACCTTCCTCTCTTCAGAACTGGGGAATCCCATGTCATGATGCAAGTGGGATGGCAATGGGAACTTCAGGCGAGCACTGGGGACAGGCACTAATAGGCAAATAATGTAGTGCTGTTTTTGATTCACGAATTGAACAAGAATTCAGAGAGTATAGGTGCTTTGCACAGAGAGCGTCACCATATTGAATTACATAAATTATGTATGCGTGTTAGATATCAGCCTAAACATGGACGCAGTCCTTTGACGTATACGATATACCGCTTTGTTTTAAGACTTAATTTGTGACTTTCTGATAGTTTTTTATCTAATATTTTGACAGATTTCTTTACAACATGGATACAGAGGACCAACATTTGTTTTAGGCGATATTTTTACACATTGGAATGCCCCAGCTTTTTTGAAGTTATTTGTCGTATCAGATTCAGATTCTTAAGTTAAGGCATTGGAAGTCCGGAGAACTACACTCGGCACAAAGTCACATAAACCACACGTATACCAAATTTCAATTTCCTGATGAAAAAAAATATGCGGAAAACCAAGTGCGACAGACTGCCTCACAAACAGAGGGACGACAGAAGAGGAAACCTATAAACCTCTTCGGTTTCATCGCTAGGGGACTAAATATGTATGTACTTACAAATGTAATAAAAAAAATCACACACAACCCCTCCGAACAAAAAAAACCCAAAAAACAAACAAACAAAACACACACACACACACACACACACACACACACACACACAAAACCAAAGCAAAAAAAAAAAAACAATGACTGTTTCAGTGTTTGTACATCATTGACATACGAAAATTTAACGATGCATTGCAATATCGAGACTATTCTAGAAATTTGAAGAATTTTCGTGAAGCAGATATATTATGAAGCATTGAAATTTATGATGATACTGACAATCAAAGAAAGATAACTTTACCATAATGTACCATTTAAAACAAATTGTGGAACCAGTGTAGTGCATGGCTATGTGTTTCTTCTTGCAAATTTAATCGTTTCGATCTTTTTTAACTGTTCCTTCGCCAGCATTCGAAACTAAAAATGATAGTCCTGGCTCTTTTAAAGGATGTGATCTGCAAAGGTTTGGCATTTGGCATGGCAAAGGCGCTTCCAGCTACGAAACCTCAAAATTTGTTGCTCTCTGCCTACCGCTAGTGACGTTCTAGTTAAAGAATCTGAAATGAAAGATAAAACAAAAAGAAAAAAAAAACAAAAACAAAAAACATTAAAGAATCTATGGTTGACCAGGTATAACTACGATTCCCTACGAATATAACAGAAACGTCGTGATTTTATTGCAAGTGTTAATCTTCAAGAAATCCCACAATTTTAGAGAGCGACATCTAAGGTTATCATGACTAATCATTATGTCAGCTACGCTCAATTACTGTTCATTTTCATCACCACAAAGTTAAGTCTGGATAGAGATTAATACAATTTTTCCCGGGGACCTTGATTTTGTCTAAATGACCTTGAGTCTTATAAGCAACCTTTGCATAAAATTTGGATATACTAAGTGATGGAGAAGACACAACTTGTATAATTATATAAGCTAACAAGCGGATATGCAAACGGGCGAATAGGCACACATGATTCTAAGCACACAGTGTTTCAACAATTAAACAATTAAGTGTGTTTACATTATGCCTTAGATTCCAAAATCAAATGATATTCAATTTCCATTTCTCCCTCCTGTTTGGATCTATGTTAGAATAGGTCCTTTATACCCATTATTTTTTGTTTGTCGTAAGAACCGACTAAATGGGGCGGCCCTTTTGGATGAAACAGCAAAACCAAGTAACCGTGGCACAGCAGGTGTGACAAGATGACAAGATCCCTCCTCAAAGCCTGTAAGCTCCGAGTATAGGCTTAAAGTTTACCACCCTTCATCAACAATGGCGACATCTCCATATGACTGAAAAATTCTCGAGCAAGGACGTTAAACAATATACAGCCAATCAACTATTTTCCACACTTACATCGCACAGTTATTCACATTGGTAAGGAAAATATAATGTTAGCATTACTCTTTTTTAGAAGTTCGGGATAATTTGATTCCGAACGTCTGTCAACCATTTCTATTATTCATTTAAAAGAAGAAGTGAAGATAATGAACACTGATCAATCTCAAAAATCCCACTGAGAATACAAAATTAAGCGTAAGACAAATACGGACCCCTGGACACACCAGTGGTAGGTGCCTAGGAGGAGTAAGCATCCTATGTTGACCGGTCACATCCCTCTTTCTTGATAAGGTAAACGGAGTAATCCGTAGTCAAAATCAGTATGTAAATAACGGTCTAACGATTGGTATGAAATACGTCAGACGGCATTCGACCTAATGAAAGGTCCTATTTGTAAATAAGATCATTTGCGAAATACTAGCTTCAGTGAGACTGTTTAAATCTTTGTAGCATCAACATCAACGCATTTGTAAGTAGCCTCCCTTGATTTAAAAAAGCAAATGGCCATGCACAGAACATGCTCGTGTTTAGAATCAGTTTTGAGATAAAAACACCATATATACGTTATAAAGGAATATTCATCCTGTTTGTCATAAAGTTGACTTGTCAGTTTGCCGTTAAGATCTACGTTCAATAAAATATCCAGGTAAGTATCAAATATGGAAGATTCTGTGGTGTCTTTTATTTCGAGTTTACTGGGATGTATCGAATCAGCATATGAATGAAAATAAACTTTGTTAATAGATGAAACGTATGCGATGTATATGTATGTGAACGATGAAGGTCACAGCAAGAGCTTCTTTCTTCTCATGGAAAAGCTTTTGAATAAATTCTTCCTTATAAGAATATAAAAACAAGTCAGCTAATAATGGAGCAAAACTCGTATCCATGGAAATTCCATTAGACTGTTGGAAGACTTGATCTGCAACGTCATTGTTAATGTGGAACTCCAGCATCTTTTTAATATCTTCAGAGACCTGTGTATAGAATCAGAGCAATGTATAACAAAGCAAATTTGGAAGAATAATTAAAAGATATGAATATTTCTGTGTTCCATGGACGTAGCAGCTCTCTGTAATGTACAATCAAAAAGCCTTGTCATTAATCTTTCGCAATGAATGATTGTGTAAATCGTTGAGAAGTCATACGTTTTCATACTGTTCTTTGGGAAAAGATTTGTGATTTCAAATTACTAAAAAAAAATTGAAATTGTTAAGAATTAACAACTGATTTACATCACGTTTAGTGTTTATAGTGTACACAAGTCACTATTAGGGGTGATGTGATGTAGATTGGTATCGTGTTTAAGTACTAGTATACCATGTTCACTCGTGGGGATTACACAGTGTAGACAGATATCGTGTTGCAAGAGAAAGGAACGTATTATTATTTTCACAGTAACAAGTGCGATGCTGATTAATTCTTGATTAACACGAACAACTTACCGTTAAGTAGCGCATCTAAGATTTAAATTAGCAAGCACTGCTAGCCTTTAAAATCAACAAGCATGGTATCTAAGAAAACCAGCACAATATTGTTTTAACAGAATTACATGTACGTCTATGCACTGTATCTTTGTTATCGACAAAATTGACATATACAATGTCGATAACCATTTCATATGTACAATATCAATAGTCAAGCTATATGTACAATATCGATAACCGTATCATAAGTACAATATCGATAATCATGTTATATCTACAATATAAATAACCATTTCATAATCATGTTATATCTACAATATAAATAACCATTTCATAATCATGTTATATCTACAATATAAATAACCATTTCATAATCATGTTATATCTACAATATAAATAACCATTTCATAATCATGTTATATCTACAATATAAATAACCATTTCATAATCATGTTATATCTACAATATAAATAACCATTTCATAATCATGTTATATATACAATATAAATAACCATTTCATAATCATGTTATATCTACAATATAAATAACCATTTCATAATCATGTTATATCTACAATATAAATAACCATTTCATATGTACCATAGCAACCATGTCATATGTACGATATCAACCATGTCATATGTACAATATCGATAACCATGTCATATGTACAATATCGATAACCGTGTCATATGTACATTATTGATAACAAGTTGAGATTTACAATGTTGATAACCAAATTGACATGTACAATATTGATACCATATCGATCTGTACAAAGTAAGTATATTGATATGTACAATATCAATAACCCTATTAACATATTGAAAGCGGTCTAGATAACACCTCTCCATAGCATATCTGCAATCAAATTCGTATTTTTATGAATACAAATTAAAAACAATAAATCAAAACACTGGAGCCATTTCTACGTATATATCCACGTTTAACTGGATGTTATGAGGATATATGAATGGAACATATTCAGTTAACTTGATTTTATGACAATTCAGGTACAGAACGTGTATTTATTTTAAATACAGCACATTGCCAGTTAATGTACCCAACTGACTATCATTGAATATTAATGAGTATGGATAGGGGTACTGTAATCCATTTAGACAGTTCACAACCCGCATAAATATAATATCTTGCAATTTCTTGTGGTACATTTAAGTTCGTTAAATTGGCAGATTTTATGTATAATGATAAATGACTTACTTCCTTTTTATATAAAAATATAATGGAGTGTCGGCAATACAATGCAGTTGGTGAATTACAAAATAAGTTCCGTATTAGAGCCGAACTCCAAGGAGGAAGTGGACAGAATTAATGGACGCTTTGAGGTGATTACCAAAGCAGTTCTCCATGTGGAATGTGCTTAAGTACCTCGTTATGAAAGCGTAGTTCACAAATCATCATTAAATCTTGGGAGTTTTACCATAGAATAAATCAGATGAAAGCGATTAGTGGGCGGTTTGTGGTGTTTTGTAAATAAAACTCTTCTTCGTTAACACTTTGTTCACTCTATTGCGTTAGATATAGTTTCATTTTCTAATACTATCGAAAGCTTCTATGTAACGTTACATACCGCTCGAGGCACAACTTGTTTCTAATCGGAAAAAAATGCCACTGTACGTATTAGCATAAACCCATTTTATCGATAAATATGGCCGTGTTTTTTCATCTTGTTGTGTGATTTTGTGAAAGTTAGGATTTCAAAATGCTTGGCATGTATGGTAGTATATTTCTGTCATCACATGGTGGTATATTTCTGTCATCATATACGTCATAACATATTATACTTCTGTCACATATATCAGATAATTATGTCGACATATCAGTTACAGTTTAATTATGTCTGCATGTGAGATGGATTTATCCACTTGTCAAATCATAAAATCGGTCGCGGTAGCTCAGTGGTAGTGCGTTCGCTTCTTAACCCGGAGGTCGTGAGTTCGAGCAAAGCGCGTGCCATGGCCACATCAAATATAAGATGTTAACATAGGTAGTGAGAATCACGGGTTTATCAGAGATGACCTTAAAACCAGAGGCCCCATGTTGAGGCAGGTGTTGGCACGTTCATGAATTCTTACTGTTACGGCCCTGAGCGCTAAGCACAGGTCTAAATTTGTGGTAGTGCACCTACAACTGGTAACGTCTCAATAGGAGTGAAAAATTATTAACGGGATGTAAATCAATCAATCAATCAAATCATAAAAAAATCAAAAAGCATAAAAATGTTTCACGTCTAAATTGTACCATACACTTACCACGAAAATGATTTGACAAGTCGACATAATCTTCTGACAAGTCGACATTATGAACTGACAAGCCTAACCGTAACAAAGAGCATTATTTCGAATCGTCAGATATCAAGGAATGCCACACCAGAGAAATTTAATATAGATAAAAAGTGGAGGGTATGTACAACAATAATTTGAAACTGAAAACTTTTAGAATTACTCTATTTAGTCAAAAAATGCAGTTGTAGTAGAAAACCATCTGAAAAAAATATATAACCACTGCTGGACTCCAACCAGTGGTCTACAGTTCATTAGTTCGTGCTAACATAATAAGTACTTTAGGTGTCAGGAAATGGCATTATTTCAGAATTGAAAGATAATGCGAAAGTATGGATAAGTATTTTTTCCCAACAAGTTAACATACTCATCTGAAAAGTTGACATGAATTAACTCAGAAGTCGACATTGCTATATGATAAATCAACATGATTATCTTACAAGTGTTAGTAGAAATATGCCACCATAGATATGCATTGATTTAGCAATTGTACAAGGTTTAGTATCGATCAGTCAAAATGTGTTTAAAATGGGTAGCAAGCTTTTATTTTAACAGTATTAGTCAAATTATGTATTTTATCGCTAAAATCTCAAACAAAATTTAAAAACAATCTGCACACGTTTGGACTGCTTACCATTTTTGATGGTATTATATGCACAAGTGAAGATAACGAACGATCAACCTCATAAAATCCTATAAAGAATACAAAATCAAGAGTAAGGCAAACACGGATCCTGAAAACATCAGAGGAGGGATTAATTCAGCTTGATTAATAGAGAAGTGAATGGCAAAATAGAGCATTCCATAAGCTTTAGGTACATATTAATCTGGGTAACCAGTGACATCTGGAAAAGGCTGGATAGCAACCGAGGACGAATGACTGGAAAGACATATGACTATTAGGAAAATCTTGATCTCAGCACGCAACCCAAAATACAGTCTTCATGAGGATAACCACTCATTTTCTAAATCACAACATACAGAGCTTTCCGCAAAAGAGTGGGGTTAGGGGGAGGGGGTGGAAGATTCACGCAAGTGGACTCACTAACAACAATCAATGGAGCACCAGAAAATTTACCATGCAACAAAATCTCTAAGAACATCAGATCAGATAGCTTAACATCCTTTAGTCAAGATTGAATTGCGCAGCTACAAGTACACCAGCTGGGGAACCACAGTTAGGATTCAATCCACTGCATCTGAGACCACTCCGTGTCCTCTACACCAAATGATCATAGTTTGAAAGTGAAAACCTCCAGCCAACATATTTGTAAACAGAGACAATGTTGGTTAGTTGTAAATTGTTTAACGTCCAGCTCTAAAAATTTTTCACTCATATGGAGACGTCACTATTGCCCCGAAGGGCTGCAAAATTTAGGCCTATGCTCGGCGTTTACTGTCTTTGAGCAGGAAGGGATATTTATCGTGCAATACCTGCTGTGACACGAGGCCTGGTTTTCGCCCCATTTAGTCGCCTCCTTCGACATGCAAAGGGTACATAGGGCTTATTATAACCCAAATCCCCACTGGAAACAGAGAGAGATTAAATCCAATAATCAAAACCTAGTGACAACGACGCATTTAGAAGTTTCGAAAATAGTCTTGACATAATTGTGGTTGTCAAGAACTACACTAATGTCGAAAAAAGGATACATATTATGATAATATCAAGGTGCAACTTAGCAACTGAATTGCTCAATGTAATGAAGAAGAGGTAGTTTCCAACATATTCAACACAAAAGAAGGAAGATAGGAAAACTGATAATTGAAAAGTCTTTTAAATAGTTACAAAGCAGCAACATAGAAGGAAGGGAAAATTGACTAATTCGACTAAGAGGACTAGATCCAAACTTACCACATAAAAAGAAGAGCAAAGCAAATAAAAAAATGCAAGACAGAAAAGGACAATAGCTAGATTTCAGTCAGATATCTTAATAGAAGTAAAGGTAAAGAAAATTGGAAACGTTATCAGATTGAAGTTGAAGAGTTTCTATAAACCATGTATTCAGATACAGAATGAAATTTTGATGCAGGATTTTTCAAAAGTATCAGCAGTAGAAGAATCATCTTGGTTTAACGTCAGTGAACCAATGGTGAGAGAAATCAGGGGCATTGTTAGAAGGCTAAAACAGTATCAGCACCAGAACTTAATGGTATATCTAACAATGTATATAAGTACTATCTCAAGTTGTTAAATAAATTATGGAAGATCATACGATTGATCTGGAAGAAAGGCACTAGACCAGTTAGTTTAGAATTGACCAAACGAGAAAGACAAAAGAGATTGTCCATTTTCTCATAATTTCACTGGTGAGTGTGGAATGTAAGATATTTTCCATTTTATACGGACGTATAATACTGTTTCTTCTAGCCAACTATGTAGAAATATCATTACAGAAAGAAGGGATCTGACTCAGATGATCCAAGAAACAAAGTTTGGCAAAGGAAACTGCACGGTAGTTTGGTTTGATCCGGAACCATCCCATATTAACTGACATAGAAATAGAAAATCATCAATTCCGAATAACATCACTTTTGAATACAAATAAGAATCTCTCTACAGATTGTTGTATTACAAGATGACAATATTTGGAGATGGGAATAATAATAAGCTTTATTATCTTAGCAATACTGTCTGTAATGAGAATGAACCTAGTGACAACAGGTGGAATAAACGAGACAAGAGAACCAGAAATGAATACCGTCATCTACCAAACCGCTGTATGGAACTAGACGGATTATCATATCACCTCAACTATCTCGTATCGGTAAATTAGATTTGTAGTAAAAGCAATCGAAGAAGTTGTTGCTCGGGTAAGAATGAAATTAAATCTAAATTAAGAGCAATCAATAAGGGAAAGGGGTTAACAAAACAAGGAAGGCTCATCATGCATGGTGAAAGTCGACCTACTCAAGTGCCAAGGAAAGAAGTTTGATGGCACCCTATGGGATGTAATGACAACATCAATACATAGCTCAAGGAGTGGCTAAGCAAGATCAACAAGTGAGGACTACCTGAAGATAGAAAGTCGGAATATACATGTACCAACATGGCATCTTACTAAAATTAAAATGGATGCTAATTAACTGTAATGTTCCAATAACAATAGCAGAACTGGAGAAAGCGTCTACAGCAATATCAACGCGTAGTAGGTTCTGTCTGGTATAACTGCCTTCGCCTTCTTTAGCAAAGGTACAACTCTTCGACTGTCAATTTCAGCAGTGGTAGAGGATTTCGAAGTATCAAGATGCAAATTAGCGATGACTTCTGTGAAATGCACAATACAGGATAACATAACATGTAGAAATTTAAACAAAAACAGGCCGGAAATAGTGAGGATCAACAGGAATATTTAGGACAGAATACATAATAAATTTCAGAGACATGACTGGCTGCACATGTATTGGCTGATAAGGTCTTGGGATATTAGTGGTCACTGGCAAACAGTTGCAAAGCCAGTAAGACAAGCAAGTATATAGAATTGGATCAACAAAATTCATGGACCAGATAGGATGTGGAACAAGGGGAGGTTTCCTGGCTGACATTGAAATGAGAACCATTCTTAAAGTCCTTCAAACTTAGTCAGACTGGTTAAGTGAAGATCAGGGGTGATCACTCTTCGTAAAATAAGACCCATTGTGATATATTCTATTCGGTTGCAAGAAATCATGTGGACGATACACATATTGACATGAAGAGTTCCTTGCGGTATTAGCAAATAAACTTGAATTGGAGAGGAAACCTAAACAAAGAGCAACGCAGAAACCAAGGCAATATATCGGATTTGTGACAGAAAGACGGTTAAGAACATGACAGAGAAGAAGGAAATATTCTTTTGCTGAACACCATCATGAACGTAGACTTGGACAAGAAGCTTGACTTTCCAGAAATTTCCAAATGATACTGAAAATGTATATTGCCATTGGCAGCAATCCGTACCGTGAACATTATCTAAAATTGTCCCATGCGAAGAAAGCTGTGAAAAGCATGAGATAACAAAAAGTGGAAGTAAACAGAGTTAGCATAAAACTGTTGACAAATCCCTGTTATATCCGACTGAGGGTTCCCAAAAATCCATTGGAAAGGCTACTGAAATCCATTGGTGTAATGAATAAGCAAAGATAAAAAAGCAGTGCGAGAGATAGTGTCACTAGTTTTGACATGTGCATCACCCAAAGGTCGAAACGCAATACGAGTTCTGTGTTGTGTCAACGCTTACCATTACACAAACTTCTATTTAAAGACAGCATCCGAAAGACCTCTGATCTTTACTGCTAATAGCGGACGCGAAGGAACCGTCATGTTAATGTCTTGCGTTCCAAGCAGCTTCCGATTCCAAAAGCGTACCCGGAACCTCCCGGTTGTGAAGCGAGAGCCTTCACCACTAGGATACCGCGACCAATGGAGCTTACATCATTGCAAGAAACATATGGACAATCAGTAACTTAGTAAAACAATTATGAACTGCCTTTTTGGTTTCCGTCCAAGTTTCCCAATACAGGAAACTAAGTATTTCCGAATTTCATTCATCTTATGAACCATGTGATTTTATTGCAGTTAAATTTGTTAACGAGTATGAAAAGCCCTGAAATATTGTAAACTGTAGGGACTGCACTATTGTAGATTAACTGATTGTTGTTTTCCGTCACACTTAACAATTTTTCAGTTATCTGGTGGCGTCCAGATTTTGTAGGTGGAGGAGAGAACCCAGATACAATGTACCATGGAAGAGACCACCGACCTTCCGAAAGTAAACTGGCAAACTTTCTCACATATATCTACGCGAGCGAGAATCGAACCCGCGATGACTAGAGGTGAGTGGCCTTATGATTTTGAGCGCAATGCTCTACGTACTCGGCCATGGAAGCCCCTTATTGTAGATTAAAGAAGAATAAGGAATCACGTGAATTTAGAGAAAAAAGAAACCGTGTTGTTAGATAACAGAGCACGAAATCATGGGGTTAAATACGAATAGATTGATTGGATTAGTAATTATACCTTCATTTAACCGGCATAAAATTCCAGTGTATCTTAGACTTTCTCTTAATGCGCAAGTGTTATCAAATCATGATGCGACAGCGCCTATCAAAGAACCCACCTCCCTGACCATTTACGAAATTTGCAACCCTTTGTTTATTGGTGTACTAGTTAATATGAAGATGGTCAAGACCGGACATGACGTAAAGATATTACAATATTATTCTTACAAAGAAAAAAAAAACTATCTTTGCCAATCAAAAACGCACACACTTCAATTGAAAAAGCATCGATCTTTCATTGTTTCAAATCAAATATGAAGATCTAGGTCTTAATTGAAGTTCCACACACGATACGGTGATGACCTTCTCCCTGATATATTGGAACGTTCCGGGGGGATGTTCCTTCATTATATTTACACCACTTCATTAAATTTTCATCACATTCTTTCTCTATTGATGAACACTAAATATCAATTACATGCTAAGGCTTTCGGATTTGATTCTTTGGAGATTTGCCATGCGCTCATCAGTAGGTGCATGACCCTTATGATACGTACTAGCATAAAAATGATATTGATATTCCCTCCAGAATCTCGGTAGTGAGGCGTTTTATTGGATTATATTCCTATATACACACACGTAGTATTTGTATAATGCTGACAAAAGTCGTGTTTGTAATGAGATTGTGATTTATATAATATTGGTTAAACTATATATTTAATTTACACGTGTGTGTATGTGTGTGTTATGTTGACAAGACTCATTGTTTTTTCTGAGATTGTGATTTATATAGCATTGGTAAAACTGTACATTTAATTTACATGTGTGTGTGTGTGTGTGTGTGTGTGTGTGTGTGTGTGTGTGTTAAGGTGCTTGCGTCGCAATCAGGAGGTCGCGGGTTCAGTTCTCGATCCCATTGCCGCGTAAAACGTAAGCAAAATTAGATGGGAAAGTTACAGGTCTTTCGGTTTAGAGGTTCTGTGTCCTGGTAGGCGTTGACACAATAAAGAACCCCTCATAAACTGTTCCCCTTGACCAATATTGGTTGAAATTGGTTCAGCCGTTCTAGAAAAGAATCTTTACACTTCACATACATCTACATAAGTAAGATATTCTGAATGGGACGGAAAATGCGAATGCACATGTATGTGTGTGTGTTTACACACGTACCGTCGTCATCAACAGCAAGTTTTTTTTTAATACCCGCACTTTCCAAAAAAAAAAAGAGTTCAGGTATATTATTGTTACCCTAGTCCCTCTGTCCATCCGTTACTCTTCTTCCCCAAACCCTTCTTTTATTTTAAGCAGCAGTAAATTAATATTTTGGGATAAGTAGTGTCCTGTAGATGTGCAGTTATGTTTCGGAGTTCTCCTTTTCACCTTGAGGGGCAAATGCGGAGGAAAAACAACGAACAAAAACCTGTGCTCAGTGTAGTGCAGTATGTCATATGCAACAAGTACATATCTGCTTAAAGGTTGGAATCTCAACAATTTCGAAGATATTTGAAAACAAAAATATGATGGGAGTTAGGATGACCCCGGGACAGATACAATGTACCCGGGAAGAGACCACCGAGCTTCCGAAAGTAAACTGGCAAACTTTCTCACATATATCGGCGCGAGCGAGATTCGAACCCGTGCCGACTATAGGTGAGAGGCCTTGTGATTTTGAGCGCGATGCTCTAACCACTCGACCACGGAGGCCCCTAATGTATTTCGTCAATTATGAAATTTGGTTTGGGATGACCCCATGGCACGTGCTCAACAGAATACTTAATGCATCTTGACATAATATGCAGCAAGAATATATATGGTACATGGTTTGTTTATGGTATTACTCCTTCCCCTCCTTTGCTAGTACACAAGTACGACGGAGGATGTTTACGAAGGCAAACACTTGCGTGCTGGTACTACTGTCTTATGACAGCATCAAGTTTTAATTTGCTAAGATATTCGAGCTGTCTTGCGCGCAACCGTTGGTCATGCGCTCCTGGTGAATTTGATTCCGCAGGTCACGAGTTTAACCACGGGCTGGGGAGAAAGTGAATATCCAAGTATATTGAATTTCTCTCTGCTTTATATTAATCATCTCTTCAAGTTTAATGAAGAGTTTTTACAAGATGTTATTTTATGAAATACTATAATCAGAAATAATACAGAGAAATGTACACAAGTAGTAGTTTAATAAATATATTAGAAAGCCATTTGAGTATACTCGACTAGCTTATTTACTTTCTTTACTCATGAAGAAGTAACTTGTCGAGTATACTTGTGAGCCATAGATAGATAGATGGATAGATAAATAGTTAGATATGTCCTTTCTTATGCTTTTTACTTCGTCTTATTTCCCTTTAGGGCATATTGCTGGAAAAAGTTTGCTCCGACTTATATCTACTTGCTCCCGAAACTTTAGTTTTCCTTTACTTGCATATTCTGTCATTAGTTTATAGTCCTTAATTTTTGTTAATGCTTTAATTTGGAGGTATGCATAATTGTGTGTTGTTTAGTATTCCCTTAGTCTTTTATGTTATGCTTCTTGTGTTATGATATACTTCTGTATAAAGTGTATGCGTGCCTAGTTTACTATACTGTGATGTATATGTTTGTTGTTTTATATACGAGTCTCGTATTCTGTTGCTTTACTTCGGTTCTGTCGAAAAACGAGATTCCCAGAGCTTATGTGGTTATGCTGTACTTTACAACTTTAAACATGTGTATACTTCTTTGATTTGTGTCATATATCTTTATTAATGAAAGTGTACGGTGACAGAGTGGCAAGAATTCATCGAAAGCGAAAGCAAGTTTATCTTGTTTTTAATGGTCGAGTTTTCTTGTTGGTCATGTGGCGCTAGGTTTGGCTTCACTAGTCATGGGTCCAGCACCAGGATAGGGCGAAAGTAAGTATCGATACATAGGAGAGAGAGAGAGAGAGAGAGAGAGAGAGAGAGAGAGAGAGATATTGCTTACGTTAACATAATAATGATTAATATTTCAATGGTGTAAAATGCTGATTTTTGTCAACATTGTTTCAAATATATTTTCAGTTTGAAAATTGTTACAAATTTATTTTTTAGAATTCAACTTTAGAATGATGTCGCATCTTCATCATAGAAATACTGTTGATATTTCAACATAGAAACCATCATTCCACTTTGTTCAACGTTGAAACACTTCGCATTCCTGCTAATTTATACAAATTATCCAAGGTCTTACGGCCAGTTCTAGCAATAAATACGCAAACGCTTCTACATGTTTTAATAGTTTTATTTCAATATTTTGGCGCAACAAATATTTAATCATTAAATGCATTTGTTTTATACAAAAGCACTCATCTTATTTTTCAGCATAATGAACGACTGGAGGAAAATCACAAGTGAATCAATAAATAAAGAATGAAAAAATTCTTTTAGAATACACAGAAAGACCAATTTCAGAGGTTGCCTTATAATGGAGATGTAAGCATAAAAGCAAAACAGACTGAATACTAAATATAAAGAGAATAGCATTTTTGATACCGAATGATTTTAAACATTAACTGAAGGTTAGATCTTATTTCTTATGTCAAAGACAACTCAAATGAAGATTATAAATCATAAAGTGATGGTTTGGATCATATAAAAGGAAGATTTTTAATGTCGTTAAACACATTTTTAAAATGCATCATGTGAGTATTAGGGGCATTGTATTCAGTCCTGGCAGAGCCTAAATTTAAAGTATATATATTCTAACACATGTTACAACCAAAACATTCGATAACAATGCTTACTAAACATAGCAAGCACTTAGGTTGAAACGCACAAAAAAAAAAAAATTAAAAAAATGGAATACTTCATTTTGTGAATATGGAACGGAACGACGGATTTCAGGATCATCTTCACTCGCAACAACATAAATATAAATACTATGTACAATATTTACAATAAAATATATTATGCTTGGGGAAAATGGTTTCTACAAATAGAATATAAATAATCAATAAATAATGAGCGTTCTCGAATTTGACAATGGAACAAGGAGTATTTATGTGATGCATTATGAAATATCTCAGCAGTTTAAACTCATGTGATAGCAGTAAACCAAGATCAACGAATCAGTGATATTGCCACCATCATCTTATTGTATGTAGCAGCCATGATATTGCAATAATGCATTAAAAACATTAAAAACATACTCTTGAGCATTATGTTTAATAATCACTGACACTGACAATAAACTGACACCCCCCAAGGATTTCTACAATTTTATCCCTAGTTTAAAAGTCAACGACACATAATTTATCCTTTACATTGATACAGTCTAAAAGTAATTTAATTTTGTATAATGTTGGGTTGCAACAGAGCCGAACATGGGTGACCTTAAACAAGAATTTTTCATCATTAGAAATTTGGTAGTCAGACGTTGTTAAAAGACTCACTAGATTCAGAAGAAAATCCGCTTAGTAGAAATAGTAAGGGATTTTTGAGATACTTCAATAAAATATCACCGTGTTACATCCCCCCCCCCCCCCCCCCTCTGCCAGTAGGATTCCGTTTGGCCTAATTTTGGTTTAAATAACTCTATTATTCAAGTCATATGAATGAAACTGAGGGACACAAAAAACTGAGCTAAGATAAATTATTACTAAAATATTTGTAAATCATTATTTGTATTGGTGTACATTGTAGACCAAATTAACTTTAAATAGCCAAATCCTGTCGGGATTGTAAAAGATAAAGTTGCATTGAAAAGACTTTATTGCTCCGAAATCTAATCCTTTAATCTACTGGCGTCGCTCTTTAACAACAGACTAGGACCAATTCTATGACTGTTTAGGAAGGTTTTATTCTTAATTTAGCTGTTTTGTTTAAGTAGTAAATACTTCGAGTGCAAATTAAAACAGTAGCACTCCTTAAGTGGCTTAAACAGATTTTTAAATATTACTTTTATGTGTTGCACGGGTTATATTCTTGTTTTGAAGATGTGAAAACAAGAGAATTTTCATGTGTTAAAGGGTTTGCACCACAGATGTATAATTTCAATAGCGGCCTTAATGGAACAACGCCAGTTCTATCCAGACAAATTACAGCTTTATACTAATTAGACTTAAAACTCTTTAACATGCAATGGAGTTTTAAACTTTAGTGTAGATACTACATGCCACTTACTTTCATACCGACATAAAGATTTCCTCAATAAGAAATGATAAATATTGCAAAAATATCAATGTGTGTATATTTCAAATGTAAAATGATTTGTAATACAAATGCACTCTTAAGTTTCTAATGGCAATCTCTTGTCATGGTTAATCTCAAATGTCGAGGAAACTTTTTACTCAACATGCAACACATATCTGCAATTTGGCAAGTTCACATAACAACTACTTGTATCACAGATATCAAAGGAAGGTTACTCTGCAGGAGAATTCCAACCTTACACACTGTCAGTAAATAACAACAGCTCTCGCTGTCCAACCACTGATTCAGCAAATGCATTGTGGACGTAGATTGAACCTCAATAGATAATCATGTTCTATTTATACGGTATAATGAACTGTTATCCATTATTATACAACGCTCTCCCTGTCTTTATCGCAATTATCGGCACTGCCATTTCCGATATACACGTTCGTTATCCCTTGACTATCATATCGAACAACAGTGTCTGTGACAGGTTTTAGACTATCCCGAAATGTTGTGTCCCGTAACGTTGTTGGTTCGCCATACTGTTCGGCGTAACTTTCCGAGCGGATTCGAATATTAATTTTACGACATCTGCAACAGAGGATTTCTTTGAATGGAGTTCGAAATTCTCTGTTGAATCGGGCATAAATCAAAGGGTTCAAAAATGAATTAAAATAACCTAACCAGTTAAAAATGCTCATTAAACTTCCTGGAATGGAACAGTTCTCCTCATGAATACCACAAACTGGTCGGATGACGGCAAGAATAAAAAATGGCAACCAACAGGCGGTGAAACCACCCATAATGACCCCTAGCGTTTTTATCGCCCGTCGCTCCTTATGAGAAGAGTGTTTGCTACTACGACTTAATAATGACTTCACAGTGAATCTCCTACGGTTGTTGTTCCTATGGTTAGCTATCATATCCAACATGCATTCCTCTTCCTCTTTTGAACTTTTCTTACTACAGTTATCACCACAGCCGCCATTTTTGAGAATACCATTTGGATGTGTCCCATAGTCACTTTCCTTGCTATGTCGTGGGGTACGATAAGACGGGAGATAGAGAATCTCCGCGCCTTTGTCAATACTACCAGGCTGAGATTTCATTTCCTTTTTTGCAAGACGCGAAGATACTCGCCAAATACGAAAGTACACAAATATCATCGCCATCAATGGAATATAAAAGGACAGAAGAGTTGCATAGATTTGGTATCCTATTTCTTGACTTATTAAGCAAGCGTAAGGCGGCCTTTCTGACTTCCATCCCAATAAGGGTGGAATTGAAATCACGACGGATAAAATCCACACACTAGCGATCATAACAGCCATCCTCCGAGGAGTACGCTTCATTGCATACTTAAACGGCCGCGTTATCACAAGGTATCTGTCAACACTTATCATGCACAGATTCAAAATTGAAGCGGTACACAAAATCACATCCAGTGACGTAAAAATATCACACAGAATATCTCCTAGAGGCCAGTGACCTGCTGCTTCACCGGTAGCAGCAAATGGCATGACTAAAACAGCTACCAACAAGTCAGATACTGCTAAGGATAAAATGAGAAGATTAGATGGAGTTTGGAGTCGTTTCACCAAAGCTACGGCCATGCATACCAAAGAATTTCCTATGACAGTGCCGATTATCATTAATATAAGAAAGAATAACATAATCGCCTGTTCCCATGGTGTGTACGGGGACTCGGGTCTCCCTACTGTTGTTTCCTGGGGTGGAGGAAATTCGGTAGTACTTAAATTTGCAACAGATAAATTTGAGACAGAATACACAATGGACGTGTTGGTATTGATAGCAGGAAAAGTATGATCTTCCATTCTCTGCGTTCTTAAGTCTTAGTTAACCCAAAATTGCACGGTATCAAATGATTGCTTGTGGTTGCAATTTCATTGACTGCAATTATAGCACAGTACCTTTCGCTTCTGTGTGACACTTTTATACAATTTGTGAAGTTACATGATTTAAGAACAATGTCATATTTAGCCAGACACTGTAATAGTGTCCAATGGGACTCCTTCGCCGATGATGACAACGTATGCAGTCTCCTGTGAATGCGAATTTCCTCGAAAATCAATACAGAGAAGAAAACTTAATCCTTATATCTGTTCCTCTAGGTGATGAAAATTACGATATATCCATGTAAATATCACTCACAGTGGGATGCATATACATCGGGGTAAACACTCCATCTTAACATAAACTATCCCTTTTCTCTAAAGAACATTGTTTTTGGAACTCGTTTCCTCACATAAGGTCTTTTTCTGAATTATGTTTCTGAAGATCTATCTAAATCCATGTATCGAGGACACGTTTTCGAAAACACTTTTGAGCATACAGTCCACATGTCCCGTGAAATCCACATAAAATGGTTGGCAATACAACACCGCTATCTTCATGTCTTATCCAGTATAACTACACTTTGTACCTGTATATTACTTGTGAGTTTGCAAGTTGTATTTCACAGGAAGAAAAATCATAAGATCCAGTGAGTAATCTGATCTATAACGGCTAATCTTTGTAGGAATTGAACTTTCCAACCTTGGCAATAGTTGCCATAATTCTTGTTTATTGTAGACCTTTCTTAAATTCCATTAATCCACTTGAACTTTCTCAGTTGACAGACCGCTGGGTTTTTATGAATTATAAGTCTTAAATATACCGTAAATCTTGTACTTAAAAGATATTTTTTTCTCTTCCACTGAAGGCCGTTGGAAGACACTTTTGTATGATGAAAAATCCAATATATTTCTTTATATATCGCCACGGAGCACGGTGAATGTAATTTAATATCGCAAGAAATAAGTTCAGTTCAATAAAATCAAACGTGAAGACATATCCTCGCAATCTGATTGGCTGGTCTGTTGATTTGATTAATTATCTGCGCCAATGACAGCATCTTCTTATCATCTGAAAATACAAAATGGAAACGTCGTTACGATATAGAGTAATCAAATCTAACAGACACTGATGAATAAATAAAAGCAGCATTGGAAATCCAATACAACAAATTATTGCTTATGTCATTAACATCTGCTTGACCCTTTGGTACGACTTTTGTTGCCCAAAGATACTTCATTTTTTACATGCATGCTACATGTCAGTGAATATTCTGTAGCCACATGATTAAGAAGCATGTCTCTTTGCAAGAACGATCACTCTATTAGCGTGGTCTTATATATTGAGTTGTAGAGCTATTTCAAGGCCATTCCATAAGGAATTGGCTTTATTTCACACCTTAAGTATATTAAATTCAACCCCCCAAACTGCCAATGCTGCACGTGTGCAATGTACATATCAATGTCACTGTTGTTTCTCATTCAATGAATTATGTATCCCTTGTATATAAAAAATATACTTTGTTTTGTAAGAAGAATTTGTTTAAAATAACTACGAAATTTTACCCCGTTTGAAGGTTTGTACAAACCAATATTCGTTTCCACGTAACCCCTTGTATGGTTTAGATTTAGACATTCATATTTTTTGGTGCGTAAGTATTCAGATATATGTATATATATTATTTTACACATTCCAGTTGTTCAAAGTGTTAACTACTGTATCTTCCACTTATGAAAATGAGGAGTTAATCTATACGATGTTTTTAGGGGAAATAAATCTTTTATCAAATCAATTTTCAACTCAAATGTTCATTTTTAAAAGAAAAAAATTAGACCATCAATATCACTTATTTTTTAAAAAACGTTAATATACAATGTACAAATGTAATGTTCTGTGAAGAGATACATCAGAATACGTTCAGTGGATACAAATAAATATAAACAGCAGGAATTAATATCAAAAGATAAAAACCTCTCTAACTAAATTAGTCAAATATTTATTTCTTCAAATTAAAAACCCGTGTAATGTAAATAGCTGGGGTTTATATATTAAATACCTCGTTGTTCAAGACAGATTATACGGATACTGATTAAACCGATGCAGCAAAATCACGTCACAATGCGCTTTATATATATATATATATATATATATATATATATATATATATATATTATAAATAATGACGTTATTGTTTATTTACTATAAACGAGGTCAATAATATTAGTAGAGTTAACAAGTACAATTGGTAGAATGCATTTGATATTCTATATCATAGTACGTAAATCTCAAAAGAATGATGTACTAGACTACATTGGTTTACTATAATATTTAATTGATTGATTGTTTTACGTTCCGTTGAGAATATTCCAGTCATACTGAGAGATCACCAGTTGTAGGGATTTAGACCAATGCTTAACGCTCAGGCCTGTAGAAATGAGGATTCTTTAGCGTCCCAACGCCTGTCGCGACACGGGACCTCCCGTTATTAATGTCATAACCGAACGACCCGCGATTTTTACTTCTAAATGCCGAGCGTTTGGCGAAGGAGCAATCCCTAGCTATGTGTACGTCTTGGGGTTTGACGCGGTCACGGTATAAGCGGGGCTCGAACTCATGACCTCTCGGTTACGAAGCATACGCTTACTACAAAAAATCAACGTGCATACTTTAGTTCCTCAAAGTATCAACTGTGTGAATATAAGTTTTACTACAAACGGTTATACCAGATTTAATTCAATTATCAGGGTTTTTTTTAATAATGATTGCTATTAGGCCTTTATACATAACAACCAACGTGTATAAAAACCAAACTACAATGTATAGCAGATCTGTTAGTACGGCAGGCTGTTATTAGATGGACTAACAACTGATTATTCTCACAGATTTATTAAGCATTGTGATGCTTGATTGTGAATGGGAAGCAGTATACAAAAACAAATGTTCACTTCAAACGTATTGTTTATGAAACAGCTAGTCAATAACCTTCACGTACAACTGGAGTAACCGTCCTTGTCATTATCAAATCGTGTCACCAGACGTCACAATCTCATTGTTTTCTTACAGAAATCATGTAATATGTTAGTTTAATAATATGGTAATGTATTGAGATAAGAACCTTTACCAAGCAGAACTTAAAGGTTTATCTTGAACGTAGATAATTGACGGCTATTGAACGTCTCGACAGATGGTACCATATATTACCTGATGAAATCATTAAACTAATGTAAGATAAGCAGCACTGAAAGACTTGTAGGGTATCGGAGAGAGTAATCATTTGCATCTTCTCCGCATTAAGATATTATCTCTTTAAAATGTATAATGGGCGAAAACTGTTCTTCTGATATATATTCAGTTATAATTCCTCCAATTGTATATTTTATATAGAGCAAAATACTTCAATGAAACAAAATTTACGTATGCCTTGTTGAAAAGGTTGAAGATAACCTGATAAATCCTATAAAAATACAAAAGTGAGAACAGAGCTAACACGGACCCCTTGGAACATCAGAGGTAGGATTAGGTGCCTATAAGGACTAAACGCTAGCGTAGGTACATTAGGACCAGATGCTGACATGCGTATGCCACAACCAAACACAAACGTTGGAATATCATGTAAAATGTACTGATGTTACAGAGAAAGACCATCAAACTATGTATATTATCATAATTCATGGTGAATATCATGGTAGACGTCCATACAGCAAATTCTCTATATTACCACTGCGTTTTTTCAGTCCGTGGTGGTCTTTGTCTTGGATTAGTTTGCGTCGGATCAGAATGTTTCAGGTATTTTCCCCGGATTTAAACGTTTCAGGGTTACGTTTCAGATGTCATGGAGAATGTTTCATTGGCGGTATTTATCTCGGATTACAACGTTTCAGGTATTTGACCGGATTAGAATGTGTCTGTGGTAGTGTTTGCCGTGGGTGGTAGTGTTTGAGTCAGATCAGAATGTGTCCGTGGTAGTGTTTGCCTCAGGTTAGAATATGTCTGTGGTACTGTTTGCCTCATGTTACAATGTGTCTGTGGTACTGTTTGACTCGGATTAGAATGTCTGTTGTACTGTTTGCCTCATGTTACAATGTGTCTGTGGTACTGTTTGACTCGGATTAGAACGTCTGTGGTACTGTTTGCCTCATGTTACAATGTGTCTGTGGTACTGTTTGACTCGGATTAGAACGTCTGTTGTACTGTTTGCCTCATGTTACAGTGTGTCTGTAGTACTGTTTGAGTCAGATCAGAATGTGTCCGTGGTAGTGTTTGCCTCAGGTTAGAATATGTCTGTGGTACTGTTTGCCTCATGTTACAATGTGTCTGTGGTACTGTTTGACTCGGATTAGAATGTCTGTTGTACTGTTTGCCTCATGTTACAGTGTGTCTGTGGTACTGTTTGACTCGGATTAGAACGTCTGTTGTACTGTTTGCCTTGGCTTAGAATGTGTCTGTGGTACTGTTTGACTCGGATCAGAATGTCTTTGGTACTGTTTGCCTCGGATTAGAATGTGTGTGTGTGGTACTGTTTGCCTCGGATTAGAATGTGTCTGTGGTACTGTTTGACTCGGATCAGAATATGTCTGTGGTACTGTTTGACTCGGATCAGAATGTGTCTGTTGTAGTGGTTGACTGGGATTAGAATGTCTGTGGTAGTGCTTGAGTCGGACCAGAATGTCTGTGGTACTGTTTGCCTCGGATTAGAATGTGTCCGTGGTAGTGTTCACCTTGGATCAGAATGTGTCTGTGGTAGTCTTTGCCTTGGATCAGAATGTACCTGTAGTAGTGTTTATTTCTGGTTAGAATGTTTTTGTGCCGGTATGTGCCTTGGATTAATGTTTCAGGTTTTGTTTCAGATTATAATGTTTCTGTGGCGGTGTTTCTCAGAGTAAAGTATTTATTTTTTCTTTTTACCTTCGATTAATGTTTCGTTGGAGGTTTTTTTCTCGGATTAGAATTATTTAGGTATTTGTCTCTGATAACATACATGTTTCAGACTTTCGCCTCAGATTACATGGCTACTTTTCCCCTCAGATTAGAATATTTCTAGATTTTGACTATAGGATATCATTTTGCTTCAGATTAGAATGTTTGTGGACTTGGCCTCGGATTAGAATACTTGTGTGGTGGTGTATACCTCTGATTAGAGCATTTCAGATCTTTGGAGAGGATTAAAATGATTCTGTATATGACAGTTTATTCACGAATTAGAACGTTCAGGTTTTTTTTTAGTGAGGATTAGAATGTGTTTAGAGGTATTTACCATGAGATTAGATCATTTCCGGATTCTAGCCTCGGATTAGAATATTTCTGGATTTTGCCTCGGATGAGATTATTTCTGTGGCAGTGCTAGCAAAACTCTATTCATATCCCCAAGACATTACATAGTTTATAAATGTGACTGTCACCGATATGACATAGTTGATAAATCATAGCACGGTTTCTTTTCAGCAACCGACTTATCAATAAAGCGACGATTTATTAAATAGAATGCCTTGTGAGAAAAGAACACATGTGTAACGTATTGATGGAACTCCAAATGAAGACAAAAAGGGATAAACACGCAAGATATCTTATACTTTGAAATTAGTCTCGCTTTAATGTACCCACATTAAAGACAATGCAATTACAATGCATGATTTATGTCAAATGTGTCAAATGAAAGATTATCTTGGATGGTAGGTATCGGGAACTGAAATGACGGAGATCGAACGAAGGATAATGCATTTCGTATACTACGTTTCCTGCAAAACACTAGAAAACAATTACCAAGTGCTCTGATAAATACTGTGTAACCCTTGGTCTGCCACCCCTCTGTCTGTGTACACAACGGCACAGTGCATTACCGGCCATCAGTATTCATATCATGGATAACAAACATATATTGGCCGGTATTCTCTTAATTCAATTAGTGTGATATCGCAAGCAATGTTGTACTAAGATAACGATACAGTAGTACTGATGAAATTAATCGCACTACTGGTATGTACGGCGATATTTAAAGATAAAATTCCCTACCTTATTCATGGGACGTAATGCTGTCACTATAAAGAAACACAACACCATTTAAAAATAAATATCTCTCCAAAATCCATACAAAAACAGCGTGTTATCGCTTTCACCAGTGACCATGCAAGGCGTTATGAATGAGCATACCTGGCCGAGCGCCCTACACCTGACCCGTGGAGTAAAAACGTAGCATGCTTAAGAATTATTAGAAAGACACACATTTTATCATAGTACACATCTATCATATTACACTTGAGGACATTGACTTCTGTTGAAAGTAAACAAAAAAAAACTATTTTGTTTATTTTGAAAAAAAAAAAGTATTTTAATTGATATCTGATAAAAAGTCATCTGCATCGATATTAACTATTAAACGATGCGCAGTACCTCCCAATACAGTATTGTAATATATTTTCTGTTAAAAAAAATGTGCATGGATCGCATATACATTTTGTACATTAGCATTCGGAGAATACCGGTAAATTGGCTTTGTAGTTGTTACGTGACCATCCATGAATATCGACCATCTGGTCATTTAGTTTTAAAACGCTTTTTTAAAAAGGTAAACTTTTAGTTATTAAATAAAAATTCTAACTCCTGAGAAGGGTCACCAGTATTCACTTTCCTCCATATTTTAACTTCATTCTATAGATCATGGATTTCTGTGTCAATTTCAGTTTGAGGAACTTCTCTGATAGCCCCAAGCCAAATTATCATAAAATAAAAATATTGCTACTTTTAAATATTTATATAAACAAGAAGACAACGACAAGATTAACAAACATACTGACACGTTTCAATGCTTTTCGATGTGAGCTACGGATCAGCAGGCATGTTCAGGAAACTTTCCTAAGATATTTCCAAAGCTATGACATAGGAAAAAAGTAACACCCTAAGATGAAATTTAAACATATCTTAGGATGTAAAATGATGGTATCTTAAGACATGTTATGCTAGGACATCCCAAGTACCTAGGAACACATTGTTTTTAATTAACATATAATGTCTGGGACATATTTGCAGCTGAACAATTAAAATCTATATACATTCACACCTAGAGAAAATAAATACATAATGATGTGTGGGGGGTGGGGGGGGTGCGTGCGCGCGTGTGTGTGTCAGTATTATCATTACTCTACATTAATAAATGTCATAAACTAAAAGATTATCAGTGTATCTACTACTTCAGTTGAAATGAAAAATAATAAAATTCAGATGAATACTGCGGACCTTGAACCTATGCAATAGTACGTTTATTTTTACCTAAAATTGGAAACGCATTCAACCCGTCACAAAACCGGCTACACTCATTAGTTGCCAGCCCTGTTCAAAATTTGCCATTCATGATTTTCCGTTTTGTGATGTTTATTATCTTAATGAATGGATTTTTGCGACATTTATCGTTGTACACTGGCTGTTAAAATTACCCCGAAAGCTGGACCATCCTATGAAATTTCGTTCCTGCCCACCTTCTCGGGCGGTCGGGATGGCTGTACTTTCCATTCCTGTAAAATTACGCACACCCCCCCCCCCCCCTCCCCCCCGCCCTCCCAGTGGGCCACATAATATCTAATAGTACAGTTGGTTTAAAATCAAAACAGTATCTCTTGAACTTAGTTCTGTCAAGATTACTATAAAAAGAAGTGAATAATTTCCCCAGTTTGGTGAAAATTTGTTTTATGAGTAGTTTTGATATTGCAAGTAAGGATGATCTTTGGACAAGGTTTATGTTGTTTTAAACTATAGGACGAGTCATGAATTTAGGAAGAGTTTGAGAAACTGACTTAGGAGGAAGATGTGTCCCCATACATACTTAGAACATATTTTAGTCCTTACATTCGTGAAACGCCTGCAGATTATCAAGTGAACACTTCGAAAATTTGATGAAAATAACAGGATTATTTTGCTCCAAGAAATCTGTTCCGGTGTATACTCTGTTCTTACGTAAAACAGAGCAGTCAACATGTCATAATGACGGTGGGATCGGTATCACTTGGAAAATTCTTAAAATTATTTATTCAGTAAAAACACTGGAAAACGTAGAATGAAAAGGCCAAGATAACTAACAGTATTCAATCTCGTAATTCCTATAGAAAATACAAATCAGAGAGATGGGAAAACACAGACCCCTGGACATACCAGAGGTGGGATCAGGTGCCTAGGAGGAGTAATCATCCCCTGTCGACCGGACACCTCCGCCATGAGCCCTACATCCTGATCAGGTAAACGGAGCAATCCGTAGTCTGAATCAGTGTTCCAAGAACGATCTAATCCCTCGCGATTAGGCATATATATAACCTGATGCAATTGTGCTCGTCGCTAAGCGTAACATCGCATTCCTATCCGGACATCCTTCCAACGCTGTTAGGAAGGAGTAATAAATGAACTTTATTTTCAATAACTGATTTGTGTTTATATTGTGTCTTGCTACATACGGAAGCCGATTGGTGCCACCTGATAAAAATATTTAATCTGGAGCAGCGATAAAAATTTCTGGCGGCCGCCAAAAAAAGTTTCTAGCGGCCGTCAGATAAATATATGGCAGCCACCAGATAAACATTTTTTCTCAGCCGGCTTCTGTAGATACATAAGTCATTTTGTATTCATTGAATTTTATTGGTTAGGGTGCTCGCATAGCAACAGGGCGGTGCCGGGTTTGATACTCAATAGTTTAACATAGATAGTGACTTTTCCTTCGCCAAAAAAGTGAACGTCAAGTCTTTCGGTTATGACCTTAAAAGTGGAGGCTCCAATGTCACGTGGCTGTTATCACGACTACAACTCTCAAGTGCTATGACCCTCATGCGTTGGTAAAAAAAATTGTGGCACTTCACCTAAAGCTGATGATGTCGATATACGAGTTTAAAAAATTCTCAGAGGAGTCGAAAAACAGTACACAAAACAATAAGTTCACTATAAAACTTTATAACTGCTTGGAATTTATAGGCCATGAAAGGTCATGGACATTGCATCAAATATAGTATCTCCAAAGTGAGATACACCGGTCAGTGGTAAAGCGTTCGCTTCGTAACCGGGAGGTCGTGAGATCGAGCCTCGCTTGTGTTATGATCAGGTCAAACCTAAGCTGGATACATATATAGTGATTGCTCCGTAGGCATCTGGGTCAAGATAATGCAATATAAACTATACAATGGAGGAAATTCGAGCAGTGAATAATTATTCTCTTTAATTTATACTGTCTCTTTTTACATCTTTTTTCATGTTTCAGAAAGTTTAACTACATGTGTCATTACCAAAGAATACTAATTTATCCATATTTAAAAAAAAATATCTTAACCCACTGAATCAGTTGTGAAACAAATCTCGACGAGACGTAAAACAAACAAATATATGGAAAGTCCGTTTGTTTGGGCCAAAGTACACGTAGTATGATAATCGCCCTGCATGTATTATATATTCATATCAATACTATGTCACTGAATGTATCCAAGTAAGGGGGAGGGGGTCGCAACTCTATAGTTTCCCCAAGTGACATTATGATTATCGTGCAATGGGTTTGTGATTGATTGATTATATATTGTTTAACGTCCCGCTCGAGAATCTTTCACTCATATGGAGACGTCACCATTACCGGTGAAGGGCTGCAAAATTTAAGACTATGCTCGGCGCTTATGGCCTTTGAGCAGGGGGGGATCTTTAACGTGCCACACCTGCAGTTACACGGGGCCTCGGTTTTTGTGGTCTCATCCGAAGGACCGACCCATTTAGTCGCCTCTTACGACAAGCTAGGGGTGCTGAAGATCTGTTCTAACAACCCGGATCCCCACGGGGTCAATGGGTTTGCGTCATAGGTGAGTACCCACCATATTTCAATAACAAAGGAGTGATTACCGAAAATATAATGCTTATTAGATGATTTGTGAATAAATTTGTTTAGCTTTTTTTCGGGGTGTGTGTTTTGAGATTGTATGTGTTGCTTTTTCGTAGAAGTGGATATTTCACTAATAATTAAATCTGTCCTATAGCACCGTCTCTTGCTACGCTTTGTATCATATTATAACTAGCAAAACAAAATATTGTGTTACACGTGTTTCCATTTCAGCTGCTTTGGCATACCCATACTCATGATGAGTATTATAATTGAGTATGTCCATTGCATATATGAAAATTATATTTGTATACTGGAACTCAGTCTTGTATTGTATTTGTGATTTTGAATTATATATGTTCAGTGTTATGCCTGTTTGGGCCCAAATTTGGAATAAATAAAATTATATCACTTGCTAAATTAAAACGTCGTCTATAAATCTATAATACATTATAACATAAGTGATTTTACACTGCCCATGATGCCTATAGCCTGTATTTCACGATAGACCTGTCACTATTGTGATTTTAGCTATTGAATGCAGCAATTAATATTCCATCAGTAATAATTAACAAATGAGTGATTACCCTTGAAAAATATAATACGCATTAGATGATTAGCTGATTTTGAGTTTGGACACAGATCTAGCTTTTTACATGTAAATTGAACATTATGTAATTTAGGGTTCATCATATCTTGAATAGGCGTTTATGACCACAACACTCATGCTCGATTTAATATTTTTAAAAAAAGGGGGGGGGGGGGGAGTCCCTTACCTTCAGATCATGCAACGCTAGAGAAACACCGCAAGTGATTCACCGTATCACTTCTTTCAACATATACTTTAATTATTGCGGACATAATCGTAAATGCATACATACAGTTATCTTGGTAGCGTCTTATTAGTATATACTGCAAAGCTGTTGTGGCGTTTTGTATCATATTTTTATATGTTACGACGATTCTGCCCAATGGTAGTGAATAGCTCAAGCTCAAATCAATCTTATTACTAAAACTTTGTCTTATTTTGCAATTCATTATTGCGTCAATTATGTTTTAAAATGATAAAAATCGTTCTTGGAAGTTTCCTGTGACTTCAAACCAACTCATATCTGGAAAGGTGACAAAATCTATAGCAGTATGTACGAAAAATAATGAATATTAACCGAAACTGCAAGTATGGTGGCTTAGAAACGTAATTATTTTTAATTACTCTTGCTGAAAGTTGACCTTGGCGGTGCACATACACGTATATATATTTAGAGTGCACGTCATGAATTATAAACTTACCTAACTTGTTGCAATGTTTTCCTGTTTCACATGTGGCCTGTGATACGTTTGTTTCCCATGAAATGAGTTTTAATTCAGAAAAAATCCATTACTTTTATGGCTTCTGTTGGAAATAGACATCACACTTTTGTTCATCGCGGACGGGTTGTACATGTACGTGTGGTAATTGGGGACAAAATCGGGCATTCGTTTTAAACTAAAGCCGATTGGTGGTGGATTACAGGTTCACATTCAAAGATCAGGCTTAAAAATATTATTCCTAAAAAGACCGGGGTATATTAAAGTCTCAGGGAAAGTTTTGAACAGTAAACCGACCGTGGATGATTACTTTTTCAGTTTACGAAATAAGCAGTAACAAACGAGTTCGGAAGGCTGCATATGATATACTATGGACGGCTCTTGTAGCCATTCATAATTTACTTTTATTGTCGATTCCGTAATCTGATTTTCTACAAGTTTTTTTTTAGTTGGCTGACTATTTGCTCATCCCTTGTACATGTAGCAGTTAATGATACTCGGATGGATCTGTACGTGTTACATATCAACTTCCTCCACAATTGTCAGTGGACAAGATCAAAGTCACTAGCAAAATTGCGAATGCATGGTAGGGAGTCACTGGTTACCCACGATAAACCTACTTTTTTTTCAAACACCACTGGGATGTTTTACATACATTTACCATATGGGTAAGGGAAGAATGCGGTTGTAAGAATACTTCTTTTTGGTGGAGCAAATTATAGAATAATATTACAAAACTTTGTGTCAGAATGATAATTGAGACTTACATTTTGGGCATTTGCTATACATGGTCGGAGACATGTCATTGTAAGACAATGTAATAAAAAGACGACCGTTTCTAGGCAACATATTTTAATGACATGGAGTACGTTTTCATAATTATCAAACTAAAACCCTGTAGTATGAAACAATGTCACCGACGTCAAACGTATGTAAAATACATCGTTGATGTTCGAATCTTTGGGATTGTTCGAAGTTATCATATATATTCAAATTCAGACATATTGCATTACATTGTAAAGTTTTAATATATTTATTCAAAGTTCTATTAAATTGTTACAGTTTCAAGCTCATAAGTAAAGCTTTATAAGTAATAGGTCAAAAAAGTTAATTTGAACCCAAATAATGTCACCTTTTCGAATGTATAAATGTTAAATGTTGCTTTTTAATGTATCGCAAATATCTTCATTCAGCAACTATCAACAATATGTATATAAACGTTCCAAATGAGAGGCATGGATCCAAAATGAATTTGCTTTTAAGATTTACCGTGAATTTATGCAATGGAAATATTATTTTAATCCAATAATATGTTCTTAAGATTTCATGCGTATAATTCCTTTTGTAAACATTATATATTTACCCATTAGACACTGGAGTGTCGGATCAATCTGATATATCCAACAGGTAGCGCCGTTAATGGATATTTTACCTGCATCTTAACATGGACATCATGACCCAAACCTTCCCATGGTAAGTATATATGCAGTAAATACTCACCAGAAGATGCAATGGATGTCCCCTATCTTGCAAATTCTATCATGCATATATTTTTCCTCATCAGTAACATTTAACCAAAACAACGAATTTTACGGGGAAAATATGTTTTCTTGTTGTGTTATATACTGACTCTTAATCGACACATATTTTGCTTTTCGAACACTACTAATTTTTTAGCATTATTATTATTACTATTAAGGAGGGGGGGGGGGGGCATAAAAAATACATGCAAAGTAACAAACTCTTTTTTCCACACACTGTATTCGTTATCTTATTTATCTATTTTTTTTTACATTTAAATCTGATGAATTCCAACACCAATACCACTGACACGCCATACATATTTTTTTTTTACTAGGAATTATGAATTATAAATCACAATTAAAAATAAATGATATGTTACATAAATTACATGCATACAATTTTATATATCAATATTTCACTTCAGAAATTTCATTTTGAACGTATGCAAAATCTACAAAAATTTTCTATTTACACAAACGGGGATTGTTGATCCAGGTTCTAGATTGTTAAATATTTTTATACAAAGCTGTCTTATTTCGAAATCGTCACCTATGATTTTGTTGGAGGCATTGATGTGTCTCGGACAAACATCCTGAATGACCACAAACAATTTGCGATTATTAACCCTCACATAAACAGCAAAATACATTTATATACTGTGAATACAAAAGGTAAACATCCTATATGTAAAATAATCCACTTACTGTTTTTGTAAATTGGCCTATATACATTCCATATTTATGTGTGAGGGGATCAATACCAGACACACCAAATGTACATATTCAGTGTAAATTTATGGTACAGTGACTCGGACCATGCACACGATGAAATCCATGCTACAGTAACTTAGCTGGATATCCATGATTATATACAATAGAACTATAGCCCATTTCCTGTACACCACGGCTACATGCTTTAGGGACAGGTCAGTTGAAAATCCCGATCTGCTTTCGAAACATAAATATGCAATCTTGCGGTAGGATGATTTTAAAAATATTTCTGTTTCAAAGAAAGCACTTTATGGCAACACTAAAGATGATGGGGGCACGTATTGTGAGAGAGCTAGGTGACGAATGGATAACTTATAATAACTAAGCAATGGTGCAGTACATGTTCCTCTCTTCTTTTACAACTCGCGTATACCTTACCAATATATCGAAGTGATGTTCTTCCTCAAACATTTTTTAAAAATCAGAAGTGAAATCGTATCAATCTTTTTGTCCCATATCATACCCATTTGTATATAGGGGCCACATGTGCCTATATATGAGGAGTCTGTGAATATACTTACAGTGATTGATAAATGCCCCTTTAATTGATTTTTAAAAACGATCGTTTGTAATTGATCCAGTTCTTGTAGTAGTATAGAAAATGACATAATCATATTCCTCTTCTTTATTTACTTACTATGCTAAATTCTGAATATAGTACAGTGTGTCTGTAAATGATATTTATATGTATATGTATGTATGTATGTATGTATGATATTACATACTCGGTCAGCATGTCGCAAATTCTATTGTCGTTATAACGATCTAATTTGCCAATACAACATGCCAGTGGGGCATATGCTGTCTGATGTGTTTCATACCAATTGTGTAGCTGTTCTTTGCATATTGATTTTGACTACAGATTGCTCCGTTTACCTGATCAGGATAAAGAGCTCACGGCGGGTGTGACCAGTTGACAGGGGATGCTTGCACCTCCTAGTCACCTTATCCCATCTCTGGTATATCCAGGGATCCATGTTTGCCCAACTCTATTATAGGAGTCACGAGACTGATCACTGTTTGATAACTTCACTTTTTCATACTGCACTTATTTACAAATATATCTATATATATGTCCTATGATCTGATTTTTATATTAAGTATTCATACGTAGAGACATGCTAAATTTCATCTTTGTGCTAAATTTTATCTTTGTATATTTGATGAAGGACCGCAATAAAAACTAATCTCTGCCTGAATAAAAACTGTTATCATTATCATTATGCCGAGCATGAATGCATACATGTCAAAAAATACATTGTATAGCGGTGAATCTGCCTCTGGCCAAGCTTATATCTGTTCGAAATGACGGATATCAAAGCCGGCTCGTATTCTGTCATATCGTACAAGTGTGCAGACTAAGATAGGGATGGAATGAAAAGATGCTTTAGTTTACAGGAAGTCTGCGCGCTTTGTGTGTTAAAAGATACAATTTTAGATTAATGTGTTCTAACAATTCAACGTTATTGTTTTAGTTTCTAATAATGGTGTCGCTAAAAGACAAGCTTGAAGTTACAGTACATATGCACTAACAATCGAGACGTGTGTTCTGAGATGATGGCACATAACAGTACAACAATAGTAATGTATTGTGTGACCTTGCTTGCCGAAGATGAATGATTCTGACCCAAACAACATTTGGTCTTTGTCCAAATTATTCCACTCGACTAAACCAACAACAGAGTACAGTTTGCCAAAGAGTCGATATACATGAATGTATCAAAGCTTATTATTCAGTGTGTGTTGTCCTTGAATTTATCGTCATACAGCAGGTGTCGAGTAAAACCGAACGTTAAAGCATAGACGAAAGTAATACACTGTACGGTAGAACGATGTGGACATGCTGAAATGATCGATCTCAAATTTAACAAGATGGCGGATCGTTTCGAATGTTAAGGTGTAGTTACATAATTTACTAGTTTTATCTTTAGTTAAAAAAAACCCCATCTTGAACTGTAAACAAACTTAAACACATATTAAGAGGTTAGATTGAATGGCAAAATAAAAATAAAACATTATTAAATTCTTTTAAAATCATAAAATTCAATTTATAATCACAATTTTTAAAAATGTTTTTGTTCGAAAAAATACCCCGCTTTTTAAAATTTAAACATCATTCTATATCAAAAGAGCCCTTCTGAGGAAAGAAGATCCTTATGTAATTTAGTGCTGAAGTATGATCTATAGAGAACAATCCCTCAATATGTTAGAGCAATATTGATTGCCGTTGAGATATTATGCAAAAAATAAAATAAAAAGCAAAAACAAAAAAACTAAAAAAAAAAGAACAACAACAAAAAAAAAAAGAACAACAAAACAAAACCAAAAAATCCCTTTTTTCATTATGACGTTTTAAAACAATGTAGGATGAGATAAGGGTCTTTTTGCCAGGAACAGCTCAAAAGATATCTAACAGTTTTGTTGAATGTAATATATTGGGAATGCTACTAATCTAAGGCACAGGAGGTATTCAGCAGACAACCAGCGAAAAAAAAAAATACCAAAGTAAAATGTGAAATTTTTAATTTTTGAAAAAAAAAGAAAATCCAATTACTATGGAAATCAAAAATTTAGGAGTATATTAAATCTATAAATCATATTTCTCATGAAAAACAGTGAAGATACAAGCTAAATGAATGTCGTTATGTAATATTATTTAATAAATAATTGCATTCACAATTCGCTCATCGCGTTTATATGATAGTTGTCCTTTTTGCAATTTTTTCATTTCGTACTTTTAAAATAGAAAATGGTAAGACTTTAAAGAATGTACTTGGTTAAATTATACCCCCCCCCTCTCTCCCTCTCTCTCTCTCTCTCTCTCTCTCTCTTACATCATAGACCGCTTGTGTCAAAATGGCTCAGATTGTACCCGGAAATCCGCCGTTTTAAGAATGATGTGGTAAATATTAAGTAATTGACAGTTCAAAGACGGAGTAAATTACATATATACCTCCGGATATCAGGACTCCCAAATTAATGACATGCAACAACATAACAAGTACACGGAATTGTTTACACCCGACCATAAACTTTTAATAAAATATGACATACCGCTGCAAAACGTCTCCACTTCTCCTTTACCACTTCGATAGTTGAACGCCCTTCAAACGAATCCCGTGTCAACTGCAAAGACATAACAGTGAGTTATAGAACTTTAATTGTCAGAACGTAGAAATATTCTCTTCAGTTTGACAGAGCACTGTCCAGATTACGTACTGTTCATGTATTTTACACTTGTGCATGATTTTCTAGCATATCGGATTAAAAATCCATTAAGCATGTGTAAAAATAAATCATTTTATTAACATCCCCAATTTCTGACGGTGAATGCATAGATAAACATGCAATGCTACGTCCATGAACCTAATTGATGACAGTTTAGTACATTGCATGATTGGGTTGATAACAGAGGTCAAACGCAACAAGTATATTGTACTAACATTTGATTCAAAGTAAAAATCCATTATTAAAATTAAAGTTCCTCTCTAGCATTAATGTAGTTAGTCGGTAATACAAAAATGAAATCGACATGGTCCACGTATTTATTTAGTGTCAATGTTTTTCTTCCGATTTGTTCTGTATTAGTTCCAGTCTGATCTCAACACTGATATTTGATAAGAGAAAGATGCCTTTATTGTTAAATAAAAACCGATGTACTGCAATAAGAGCGATAGACCTTTCCTGTTCCTTGTTATTACATGTATAATATAATTAAAGAAAATGTTAAATATATCTTTATAGATATTTCTATCATTAAAATACATGTATGTTGGCAAACATGTAAAAATAAAAAATAAAAAAGCAAACAAACAAAACACAGTAATATTACTATTTTATTTTCATATCTTCAAGTAATGAAGACGGGTTTAGAACAATATGCAAAAAGAGGCATTTCAGGGGTGGTGTATGCGTAGCGTGCAACAGAGGGTTTACGGCCCTCAGGCTTTTTAAGACATCCCCCCCCCCTCTCGAGTTCTACTCAATCTTTAGAGGATTATGATCAAAATTCAAACTGTTGTTCTTCCGTATTCAATCAATCATTTTAAGTACATTTAAAAGCAGAATATCTGTTAATAGAAACGAATCCATACATTATGACACATTCATTATAAGCTGCGGACCAATTAACCTTCATTTATAGAGAGAATGTCTATTTAAAACAATTACAATATAACAGAAGTCAGGCAAAATATAGTCTCAAGGGGACTTGCCTCCTTAGCCCTACAATGATATTTTCATGCATCCCCGGGATATCGCCCAATACACCCACAGCAATATTACTAATCTGGGATCCACCTGGTCACTTCCATTTTACATCTGACGTCTACGAGTACAGATGTTCCTATTGATTCATTATTTATTGCTTTCCCCACACTCAACAATTTTTCAGTTATCTGGTGGCGTCCAGTTTTTGTTGGTGGAGGAGAACCCAGATACAATGTACCTGGGAAGAGACCACCGACCTTCCGCAAGTAAACTGGCAAACTTGCTCACATAACGCCGCGGCCGAGATTCGAACACGCGCCGACAGAGGTGAGAGGCTATGTGATTTTGAGCCCGATGCTCTAGCCACTCGGCCACGGAGGCCCCAGTACAGATGTTGAAGCAATACAAACTATAACTGACGGTGTTTTTTCAACTAAACAATTATGCACCAATTAACACCTATCGATATAACTTTTTAAAAAAGCCCAACATCTGAAGAAAAATTCAGCAAAGTAACAAGGAAATATTATTTGTGAGCATACCTACAATGAACGTTTCGTATAAACCGCCATTGCGTCGTATACACGGACATGGGTTCGGTGATTGCCGAACATAATCGGTTGCACTGTGACTGAGGTCATACAAAGATGGAGACAGGCGTGAGTAACTACACATTTCGTTTGTTTTAAAATATTACATCGTGTCATGAATGACTAAGAGTATTATATGTGCAAGTGTAAGAAAGTAATTACATTACGCAAATATGCCACTCAAATGAAATTTTATCAATGAATTTGCTATAAATTCGGCACATTAAATTGTTTACAAATCTGCACAGTGCCTCTCTTTCTCATTTTTCCGAACTGGTGACCTCCGAGGTTAATGCATATCGGAGATTACGAGCAGGAATTATTTACGGGACGACAGTGATTCATGAATCGACATTTTTTTGCTTATTTGACGGGTTTATTGCTTTTGATCCACCATGATTCTATGAAATTGTATATATTCAATCACACCGTTGTTATATTTGTTCTTTTATTTTCATTTTATTTATCATCAGTTGCAGCTTCCATTGCTTTAAAGGAAAGAAACATGCCCGTATGAAATATTTTGTACTGTCTTCCTTCAAATGTGCGGCACTGTAATAGTAATTCAATAAACAGACCCCCAGGAAATTCCCATCCTTCATCCTTAAAGTTCTAAGATTTTCGTTTTCTCTGTACCTGTTGATTTCGATATCTGTGTTAAGGTCAATAAAACATGCAATGCACGAAGAACACGATCATAGATCACAGCTTTAATTTGTATCTGTGACGAAAGATTCCAATTTTATGACCAGGAATGATATATTTCCCAATTTATCGCTTTCAACAAAAAAGAGATGCAAATTAATTGCTTGCCAAATTAATTTATAAACAAATCAATTTCGATCCATCAAAAAGATTTTTGGCATGCCAAACGTACGGCCATTTCAATGTTGGCGAGGCCGTGATTTTTGTTCGGAGATAAGACGACGCCGTAAGGGGAAACAAGGAGAGAAAATCGTTTTAATGGCGTCATTAGGGTTGAAATTGTATTTCGACAAAACAAGGAGAATAATAAAGAAGAAGTTTCATTTTATCTTCAAACAATTTTGTAATCCACGACCTGGGACAGAATGGCAAAGCGAATGTAGTAATGCTGTAACCTTGGACAACCCAGCGTTCACACAGCAGACCACAGTGATTATATATAGCAGACACAAATGATGGACAAATCCCATGCATCTTCTAACAAAACAAAAATTGTTTTGGACCAATACACGACGCTCAAGACCGTAACGTCTCATGGGGATTCGGGTTAGAAAAGGTCCTCAGTACCACTTACTTGTCGTAAGAGACCACTTCAGATCAGATCGCAAAAACCGAGGCCCCGTGTCGCAGCAGGTTTACACGATAAAGACCCTCCCTGCTAAAAGGCCCTAAGCGCCAAGGTTTGCCCAGGATTTTGCAGCCCTTTACCGGCAATGCGAGTGAAAGAATCTTAAGCGGGACGTTAAACAATATACAACCAACCAACCTACCGTAACAAAAAACCACCATTTTAAGGTCGCAAAAGAAATGCGCATTATACTTTGTCCTATAATGCGCGTTTGAGATCGAGAATCGATCTTGGGACCTTCCAGTTGCGAATCGAGCAACTTAAAAATTAGTCTATCGAGACTCGTCAACAAAAGAACATGAATGAAGTGAAAATATTGCGATTTGGAAATTCATTTAACTTGTCTGTGTTTATGATACATTTATATAGAAAAGAATGCCACATAGCTAGCAGCATATTAACATAAGTCACAGTTGTACCATTCAATTTCATTTCGCGACTTGACTGAAGATCGACCCTTCATAAGAAAAAGGATGACAAGTATTTGTACCTAATGGTAATACTTTTATCTCTAAATGGTAGCATTAAGTCTGTCTCAACATGTTGCATTTTATTGTATAACACGATTACTTTATTCACAGTATACGATTATATTAATGGCATATATGACGCGCAGATTACCTTATCTTATAATATGATTACGTAAAAGTAATCGTTCAACAAAACGATCGTAAAGCATTCACTCCAATTCGGAGTTATCATCCTTGTCCGAATTGTTATTCCCATGCAACAGACACCGTAATTCCCCATTTCTTTCGTATGTTCCTTGCTTTCGCCTTGTTTTCAAGATTTAAACTACATTTTATCTCTATTTTTATCGAATTTGCAGGGACGATGCTTTGTTTAAGTATATAGTGTACCTATTGGAGTTCTATATGATGGTTCGATATGAGGTAACTCAGTGGTAGAGCGTTCGCTTAGTAATCGGGAGGTCTCGAGTTCGAGCCCCCATCGTTCCACGGCCTCGTCAAAACTAATACGTAAACATCTCGATAGTGAATTCTCCTTCGCCAAACGCTCTGCACTTAGTGAGAATCGCGGGTTTTTCGGACATTAAACATTGTATCAAATGCCTCCTCTCCGAAATGATAGATAATGGTCACGATACCTCCGTGGTAGAGAATTCAATTCGTAGCCGGGAGATCGGGAAACGTTGCTAGTGATTGTTCCTTCGTCAAACGCTCGATATTTAGAAGGGAGAATCAGGGATCTCTCGGATAGGACCTCATAAACAGAGGTCCCGTGTCGTGACAGGCGTTTACACGTTAAAGATCCCTCACTGCTATGCCCTTAAGCGTTAAGCAATGGTCTAAATTTGTGGTACTTCACCTACAACTGGTGACGTTTCAATATGCGTGAAAAATACCCGACGGGACATAAAACAAATAAACAACTAATGTACATGTAGGTCAAATATAAAAGGTCATGACCAGGAAATGACACATTGATTTTTGTATCCACGAATTATATTAATTCTATATTTGATATTTATGCAATTTTCAAGAATGGTATTTTGTGTGGAGATATGTATTCGTATTTACTCGTATTTAAAAGGTCACTGAAGTAAATTTTGGAAACTCGCCGCATACCGAAAAGAAGCTACAGTACCTAGTTATCAAATGTAAAAGAACGGCATCTTGTAGCTATTACATTTCAAGATCTGGGCAGGTCAATGGAACAAAAAATAAATTTCAACTTTCGGGATTTTTATTATCGGTATGCTATGTGTATGCATACCATTTTTATCTGACTTTTTTTTTATAGAATGAAAGTTTTAATATTGTTACCTTAAATGCGTAACAATTTGGGTTGTGAGAGTGACATGGAAATATTCGGTTAATTCCTCGTTTTAATTTTTTATTTTCAGAACCGGTCAAAGTAAGACTACTTGATTTCTGTTACACGCTATAGCCCAGTTTTCCAATCCATTGCTACATTACAGTATCAAGTAACACATGAAATGTACACAATACTGGAATTTCAAATAATATTATACATGTAATAGGTGGAAATCTTTGCCGCCATTTCCTGAAGAGAGAAAAGTCTGTCAGTCGACTCAAAGCTAATGCTGTTTCAAAAACAATGCTTAAACTTCCATACTATAATTTTTTTTTCTCTTCTAAATATCAACGGAGAGCATTCCATGCCTGATTTGCAGTTTTGACACAAATGAACATATCGGTATGGTACTTTTACAAGTAATGTTACAATGAATAACGATAACCAATATTCTGGGTGTATTGCATACAATACGAAATCCTCTACCGGTGGGATAATTCAGTCCAAAGTAAGTCAAGCGTAACGAAACTCAAACTTGATCAGAAACTATCCAAAACAAAACAACACATTCAATTGAATATCTTCATTCAATGCGGAGAAAAGTCCGGAAAACCTCAAGCGGAATGACAGACGGACGGTAGGAAGGATATTCAGACAGATCGAGGGTTAACTAATATTCCACTTCTGCAAAGCTTGTCGGGGATTAAAAATAAAGAAATGCATGCATGCAATTTTAAATTTCAATATACATATGTAAAATTAAGGTAAACACTGGCTTAATTACCCTCCAATGACATGTATCGTTTATTATAAGACATCTAGAAAACGTCGCTCTATTTCTTGAATCTGTTTCCTTATATCTTATTTTCGGAGGAAAATATACATTTTGTACATTATAATTGTCGTTCATTAATTGAAGGAAGAATAACGCATAGTCATAATGGCTGACTTCCTTTCGAATAATATGTTCTGTGTCTTTTGGTTCCGTGTGCTAACATGAGTTTGAATCATCTCAGCTAAATCGTGCGTTTGAATCATCTCGCAAGGTGACTTTCTAATAAAACTCCAAATCAGGAAAATTTTAAATTTCAAAGCAGTATTGTGCGCATTTTCCTCTTTCAATCTATAACTCTTCTCTGTTGTTTTATTCATTTTAAATTTATTTCCAGATACAACCTGCTTTTGTTAAATGTCATATTGAATCAGGATATCAAATTGTATCCTTGAATTAAATTAAAACTTTTTAAATCGATTCAGAATTTCCCCCCTTATTTAAAGTTCTAAACCCCGTCACAGACCAGATCAGAGAGCATTCGCAGACTCAAGGTTAAATCCTTAAGAAGTTTAATGATTGAAACATAAATTAAATATAAAGCGAATTCTTTGATTTTTTTTTCTCAACTGTTATTCAATACACAATACAAAGCAAGTCATAAAACGTCCGCTAATCACTCTTTAATTGCATGATATAACCCAACAATTAAATAAATCTGTTAATGAATCATCACATCTAGACTACTTGCACTCGAGTATCTTCACCAGCGTATTTTACGAATAGCACGTCCTTAGCATGTAGCTCAAAGATGACAAAATAGTACGACAGACGGACGATGAATTCGATGATATTTTCGAAAGCCACCAATAAAACCAGGGTACGATTTCGATCAAATTTGTTAAAATCATTCTAACACTAGAGCGTCTCCTTGTACGTGACTATAATTTGACATAATTCATTAATGGATGAATTAATCATTCGTAAATTGACTGCAAGTCTAGACGTTCCTAAGTAATTCTGTGGAGACTTTGATTGGATACATTAGAGTGCTCTGATCTACAATGGTCACCCTCAGTCACCCAATTAGAAAATTGCTAGCAAGTTGTATCAATTGTGATTACTATAGTATGTTCTGTCTGAAATAAGATGTGGAATAAAAGGCACGATAAATAGTGGTGACAAGGTTAATAAGGCATATCTTCTTGTGAAAATATACGAACAACCAGGTATTAATAGGTTCTGAAATTGATTTACAGAACAACAATACTTCACGTGTATTTACTCCATATGAACCTATTGGGAAAAGTGTTGACAAGACAGAAAATACATGTATAATCTGGCGAAGATAAATACAATTCTTCCCGAGCCATCATTAAACTGATGCTGATTCCTGCATGGTTTGTACATTGCTTAGCGGACGCTAGTCACAGACCCCTGGACAACCGTCCATCGCAGGGGTTATTTAGGTTCCAACTGACAACAGGATGGACTGGACAAACCACTCCAAGTTTACGGACACAGCACGCACGATCAAGTACCCAAACTGTGATTCAAACAAGCAGTCATTTAAACTATATCACGCACTCTACAAGTCTTAGAATTGTCATGTAAAAAGAGAAATCAATTGAAACGGAAATGGTGTAAGTTGTCCAGTAGCTCAGTTGGTAAATCACCAGTACGATTTGTGAAAATCATTAATTCATCTGCGCTGCTTATAGGGGCTAAAACAAAGTGAGTGCAAGGGTTACAGTAAACAGTACCTTATTTGAGCTAAATATGACAACGGGTCAACATAATTGAATATAGATTATTAATAAATCACTGATTGGTTTAGATGGTAAGGACTAGGATCCATAGTTTGGCTTTGTGCAGATGTTGGTGCGGGAGGGGGGGGGGGGTGTCAATGATATGAAAAAGTGAGAAGTGAATGGGAACACCTCTTACCGACATAGGAAACCCGAAAACAATTGCTATAGAATTTTGTAAATCTGTTTGTTTTAATATTACTAATAACCCATATATTTACAACAACATTTTCTTATGAAACCATTTTTATTTTTGCATTATTCACAAATCTTTACTTAAAAAATTGATAGAAAATCATTACTCAAAATTTAGATTCTTCAAACACATCTTTTTATTGGTGCATTCCACGTGTTAAAGACCGATTTAAATTGTTGTTTAATCCAATGACAGAAAATCCCATGTAAAATCCTACTTCAATTTGATGCGTGTAAAATTTTTGGGGCCCTATGACCTCAAACGGGGAAATGCATGTTGTATTTATCGTTATACGTGTATATATATATCTTAAAGGGACATTCCATGATCTGACAAAATATGAAACAGACAAAAATATACTTTGACATTTAATTCGATTCGTTTTGCAATTTTCAAATTACCAAATTCAGAGCATCTCGTAATATACCAGCTACTGAGATCGATTATCAATTATTGTCTGATTCCGATGACTAAAATGTCTGATATGTGTATACCGTAGGCAAAGTATCTCTTAATTACAACAAAAATACGGGTGAATTTCCTGCCATGGAACTATGATCACATAGTTAACGAGATATTGTTTGACCATACCATTGTTTTCATGAACCGTCGGTAATACATCTTGGCAGGGTTTAAAATGTCCGATAGCGTTTACCCGAATACACTTGTACAGACACATGCTTTTGAGAGCTACAATGATTCAAGCCTTCCTTGCCAGTTGGTAAATTGGTATAGCTATGTCATAAACCTAAAGGAGTTAACTGGGCTCGAGATTACTTGTACTGTTACAGTACAGTGTACCTATATATAGGAACAGATTAAAAAAAATAATCAAACCACTGTGAGTACTGATGAACGATGGAGGCGTGAAGACTGTATATGGTATGAAACTTAAATAGTTTCTTGTTTTGTTGGTTCAAACAAGCATTCTGAACATTGTTTTAAAAGTAAATATCCTATACTGTTACTAAATATGCAACATGGCAGTTGGTTTGAAAAGTGAATAATCTTTGACTGGAATTCTGCCATATGCATTATGTTATAATACAAAAAACTAAACGCGGTCTTCAGAGTGAACTGACACAACAACAAATAACAAACATTTCTGCACCTGAAATTCACGCGATTTTCCCTCCATCGAAATTAAACCTCTTTGATAACAAACATGAATTTGATACATTTCAAAATCATAATGAAGATGTACAAGTGTTGTATCGCACAGGCTGGTCAATGATATCAAGGTCTCTATATACAAACATTCATTCATCGTATACTTCATTAAATATATTTTCAGCTCACTGAAGTACGCATCACATAATTAAAGAAGCACCTTGAATATATATATATATATATATATATATATATATATATATATATATATATATTACCTGTAACTATATAAACAAGGACCTGCACCATGAACTATAATGCGTCATTCTTCACTCATTTCCTTACAACGGAGAGAGAAATCGGTTTAGTTGAAAAGAAACAGGACGTTTACTTGTATATGGGAGTGTATTGGCTTTTTCAGATTAAAGAAATTTAATTCATGAGCTCTTCTGTAAAGTACAACATGGTAATTTCCGGTAAAGGCCATGTAAGCTCGGCTGTATGTTTTTTTTTTTATGCAAAGGGTCGTAACTCTTGCAAGTTAAGAGGTTACCAACAAACAGATAGGCATACAAGATGATAAAAGCACAAACGAATATGCGTATTTTAATCCGAAGATCATCACCGTTCATTACGATGAATTTCGTCTATCCTACAACCCACAAAAATCTCTCTTTTTCCCTTTAATTTTCCCTTGATCCATTTCTTTTAAAGCTAGCATTGTCTTAGAATCTATAACTTCAAATTCTTCGTACTCCAACAATAGAAAAAATAGCAAGATCTTGTTTGGGATAAGAAATTATTTACATTCAGCTAATATTTAACTGCGAAATGTATAAATTTATATACTAAGAAAACCAAAATAAATATAAAGGTTCATGTTCTGTAGTATATATTGCCTTCCTATTGAAATCGATTAAATCAAAACTGATTGAGACTGCGATAGCTTAAGATTTTGTTTCAATATTTCATTTAAAGTTTATAGCCTATGAACGTCCCCATTGCAACCTGTACATACTGTGAACATCAGAAAACCTATACTTCATATGCAAAGTTTTAAAAGCTGCATAATTTACAAAATGATTGGATTGCGTTTCCAGATCTGTTTTAAATTTTCCACTGGATCAAAATTTCATTATATTGACTAACAATCTAGGAATCAAAAAGTACGTACAGTGTACTGTATATGCGATCAAGGAATCTTAATTGTACGCACGTATAATAGAAAGCACTTTTTTGCTCATATTTCATTAAATTCAATATCACATCACTTACTTTGACAATGTTTAAAGCAATTTTATATGCGATACAAAACATTTGATAATATCTATAAACAAAAGTCAGTTTATTGGATTATTGTTGTTGAGAGTATTATAGTTATTTATGTTTTCAAATCAAAATAATTATTTTGATCCATCGTAATTTATGGGCATTTGTTTCCGTAATTCATAGAAATTCAAAATAGCAGAAAGAGTTGAATGCAGTGTCACTTAATTGTAATCTATGTACATCCTCCAGAAAAACAAATTTACAAGGATGTGATGACAAGATGTGAGTACATTTTCTATATACTCATTCTTGGAACTTACTATCGATCAACTTTCAGAAACGTTCACGAATCATTTTAAGATGATATAGATATAGATGACTTTGATTTTGTGATTTTTTTAAAAAGTAAAATACTTTAAAATTTTACTTCATTCCTGACATTGTATAGAATATGTACCGTATAAAAATTAAAATCAGTTACTAGTATTAAATGTGGAACGTCAGCAAACTTCTTGAACTTGTCGAGTTTTCACTGGTTGTGTAAATTAGGAAAATATATTTATCAGTGTTCCGATGTTGATAAGATTTTAGAAGTAATGCACATTATCATGAATTATCATGCCACATAACCTATCCTGTTTTGTATTTGTTTAAGTAATACGTATACCATGTTGTTATAGATATACGTAATCATTGAACAAGCCTTTCTGTGCATATTCGTAGTAAATAATACAATTATGTAATATTGTTCAGTACGTAAACATGTCACTGTCAGCGGAGGATTAGTAACGCTCCAGTACTCAGGCTGTCATTACTTGTAGAGCCAAATACAACGCCCCTGTGTGCTATTTTTCAAGGCTGATGAAAAATAGCAATCTACGTGTATTGAAATTCATAAGAATATATAGAAGAGTTCTACAATAAGCTTAAGCCACAATTGATATTGTAAAAATCTCTAACATGCTTTACACGAATCATTGATTGAGGTACATGTACTTTTGATTGGTCCGTTCCGATGTTGAGGACACTAGTGTCAAGGATGCATGGGTTGTTCTCAGTTTGGGTGTATCAAGTTCTTATAAAAGGGGGGGGGTTGATATCTATGGAATATATATTTTGGGGTTTTTTTCTTGGATGTTTTGTTTTGCTTTACTTATCTATTTGTACGAAATCGATGCATGTAAATCTCATCAGACGCCCGGACCAGCAACATTTACTTAAAGTGCCGTGGAATTTCCAGGGCTCGTAAAACACCATGTGAGAGAACCCGCCTATATTTGGAAGACTTCAGGAAAAGAGGTATCAAATTATCGGAAGGACCTCCGTCTGGAAAGTATAATTGTCAGTATAATAGATTGTTACATTAGAAGTTGGACAGTAAGAAATTGGTATGTTACAATTGCACAAAAAGTCTTAAAATACGTTTGATGTAACTTAGCATGAATTTAAACAAAAGGGAATTAATTTTATTATTCTAAAGCTGTATGGTCTGATGTTTCGACAAATTTTGTCAGTTTGATTACATCATTGTTAACTTGTCGCATTTATGAATTTATAATGATACTCAACGCGCCTTACATCATTACAACTTACTGGTTCCGGTAGGTCAGTGGTTCGCGTCATACCGGGAGGTCGAGCCCAGCTAATACCATGGCCGCGTGAAAACGAAGACGTAAATATATACCAGAAGTGATTGCTCTTTGCCAAACTCTTGACAATCAAGGGTCTTTCGGATATGACCTATAAAACGGAGGTAGCATGTCGCGGCAAGCGTCATCACGTTAAAAAACCCTCACAGCTACGGCTTTGAACGCTGAGCATAGGTCTTAATTTGTGGTATTTCACCTACAACTGGTGACGTCTCAATATAAGAGAAAAATTCTTGATGGGACGTAAAACAAACAAACAACTATTACAGCTGAGTTGACCTTAAAGATCTGGTTTACAATCGGCGTTTACAAACGACATTACATGTCAATCGGCCATCTGTACTGCTTCAAGCATAGGTACTGAAATATTTGCATGAAAATTTTTTTAAAGAACGCTTTATTTGGTGATTATCTGTCAGCTAATATAGATGACTGCCTTTATCTTTTTCTTAACACCATCCTTTATATCGAAATGATATGCATGCGTGCACAAAAGTTTGACATCAACAGGCGTATTTATGGCTTTAGCTCACTCATTTAATCTATAAATAATCTTCCCACCACTTTCTAGTAAAGAATTCTGATCCTGGGTTTTATATCATTGTCCATTATTTTGGAAGTATATTTCTAATTTCTACATTGAAGAGGAATAGTGAAAAGAAACCAGGGGGGTCATTTTGCTTGTTATTCAGATACGGTGTTTTAAACTTAAAAATCTACTTTTGATTTATTCGCATAAACCAGTGATGTCTGTTAGTGTCAACACAATATAAACAACATAAATCAGTTATCAACACAACAAAACCAACAGATATCAGTCAGTAACACAAGATATACACAACACAACATAAACAACATAAATCAGTCAGTAACACTTCATAAACAACAGAAATTAGTCATTAACACAGCATAAACGATACAACATAAACAACATAAATCAGTCAGTAACACTTCATAAACAACAGAAATCAGTCATTAACACAGCATAAACAATACAACATAAACAGAAATCAGTCATTAACACAACAAAAAAAGCAAACATCAGTCATTAACACAACAAAAACAGCAGAAATCAGTCATTAACACAACATAAATACCACAACATAAACAGGAATCAGTCATTACATTCAACTAATGCATACTCGTGTCTTCTAAAGTGTAGGTATGAAAAGGTTTCATTATAATAGATTGGAAATAAATAATAACCTTTTGCACTTGAAATACGCAAAACATCATCATAGAGCAATTAAAAGTTTAAAAGAACCAACTAGGAATGTTGTCATTTTTCAAACTTGCATAAACGTTACAATGTCTTGCCTCAGAATTTAATACAGAACTTAAACGTGAGGGGGTTGTAGATCAAGTTCTGAATTAATGGCCAAGAAAATAACTCTTCATAAAAAATCGGGTAAATTGATATAGACGTTTTCAAGAATTGGTGTTCTGTTTGAAAAAAAGATATATCAATCAAATCAATAAATTTACAACACTTGAATTAGTTCCAAGTCTCACTGCATGTATCAAATTACAAAATTGAAATACACGTCTAGACGTACAAGGAAACTAAATCCATGCACATTTATAGCTGTTAGATTAAACACTCATTCTGCCAGAAAACATAGTCTTTTCCAAACTCATTTCAAAATTTAAACTGACTAATTTCTTTAGTTGGATAGATTTAATTACTACATGAAAAACGTGATGATAAGGAAAATTATATAAAGACTACAAAATTAATTAGATTAGGGCGAACACGGATCCCTGGACACATCAGACGTAGAATCAGGTGCCTAAGAGGAGTAAGCATCCCCTGTTGACCGGCGATACCCGCCGTGAACCCTATTTCTTGAACAGGTAAATGGAGTAATCTATAGTCAAAATCAGTATGTAATACTAGAACGGCCTAAAAATTGGTATGAAACACGTAAGATAAAATTAAATGTAATGCCAGGTAAATGTATAATATATTTAGGCCCATAGAATATGTACTGCACCAATACCTAAACAGTTATAGTATCCTGTGTGGTTGCGCTCAAAATCTGAGGAACTAACCTCTTGAAATTCGCATGTTTTCTGGCAATATAATTTATGGGTTTTAAACAAATTTAGCTGCATTGAAATATTTTTTTATGGTCTGAAAAAAAAGGTCCTACAGCTTTTAACATGTAACGCTGTGTGACAAAGTCTATACTGCTTTGTTTAACAACGGATGGCATCCATAGGATAACATCTTTATGTAGGAGTGAACAAGGAGGCTACATTCCTTTGATCCATATCACTTGTACTTCCGGGCAAAGTTCTAAAATGCTTTTATAAATCTACTATGATTCACAACATATTCTAAAGATCACGATGGCGTATTGCAGAAGGGCCTGAATCTGCACCGGTTCGATGGATATTAGATTCTGCATCGTCCTGTTTACAATCGTATTGTTAAGTGATAAATGTATCTATTTTCCTTGTCATAGGACCAAATTTCATTACGTTATCTGTGATTGATGATGTCCCTATCAGTAGGGTAATTCTTGGACGGTATCTTTTTCATTGTTTCCTTCAAATTCAAAACAAACATCAGCGGAAGCAAGTTTAGTGTTTTTTTACAATACGGTCCACTTTTTGCTCACTCGCGATCTGCAACATGTCAGACCATAATAGACAGAGTTGCAAACTACCGCAAATCACAGACATAACAATTATGTAATGAAGGTTTACTACAAATTGTTATGTCAATCAAACTATGTACCACATCTAATGATATTGGAAAGTCGGTTACATAAGACTCTGTGTCAGATCCTTAGTAATTATTTTACAATTAATGGATCTGTTAAGTTACTTTATTGGTACATCTGAACCACAAACACGAGATGACAACATCTACACTAACATTTCAATAGTTATAGTGGTCACGGGTAATGACCTTTGACCTGAAAATTATGTAGATCATTTTTTTTATTACTCACTAACAATCCTCCTTGATAATTTAAAGGTTGCTTATAACCCGGAAATGGATTTTTAGCCATGTTTGAATGGTCACAACTCAAAACTAACAAAATTCTGTTTACTGTATCCATGTAGGATCTTTAAAATTTTTATGTTAAAGTATGAAAACTTGATTAAATAGCAAAAAATTATTATTTACAGTTTATCGCAGTCGTGCATGTTAATTATATATATAATCATAATATGTTTGAGAAGAAATGTATGCTTTCTTATAAATCTATTAATCATTTTTAAAGGCAGCTTGTTTGAATTTTGCAGCCCCACGATTATGATATAGAGAGGAAATGAGTGAACCATAACAATGGGTAAATAAGATTTTGAAAATCACTGAATAAAATTGAATGAGGGGAAGCGTGTTGATTGAATCGGGCTCGGAAATCATTAAAACAGTGCAATTGTTTCCAGGTTATCGACATATCGCTGACCTTTTATTATACTGCAGAACTATCCCCTCAATTAGTTCAGTGATTAGTGTTCTATAATGATAAATGTCCCTTTATTTGGCACAATTGTATACTGATGAGCACCTAAGAGCGAATATTACAATTGATTGGGGCTTTCTAGCAAGTATTGTATAGCATGGTAGTACCAGTACTTTCATACCAGTTTTAAATACAGAGTAATAGTTGTCATTAGTTTTGCCGATAACATCTTAACATAATTAGTTAATAATTATTAATTATAAATATTTTTAATAATTTTAAATAAAAATGGTGAAAAGAGTAGAAAAAGATGAATTTCTGTCGACATGCATTTAATTAATGTTTTGCAAAAATTCAGATGAATGCACCTCGTGTTGTTCTTTCTCTTGGACAGTGTGCAGAAAGAAAGGGGAAAACTTGTTTCATCAATGGTCAACTATACATTTACACTTACGTAGTCTGATTGATACTTAAATTTAAAAGATTTTTTTTTTAATTCTAAAAGTATCCCCCCTCCAAAACGTTATATCTTATACATAATAAATAACTATTTTCTAAGTAGATAGTTACTATGTTCATAGGATACACAATGTTATAGGCCTAGTATAAAAATCATCAAAAGAAATGATGCATTACCGTGTATCCGTGTGTCTGCGATGTTCCCAGTCAGTTCCAAAGTAATTCCGTAATAAATCTCAAGATTAAGGTAAAAGAAATGCATCGAAATCAATACGTGGGATTTTCTACAAAAGAGAAAGAAAAAAAATAAAGCTATTTGTCCACGATCGGCAGAGTCACGTTATATGTTTGATGGATTCTAGCTTTGCTCTATTCATCCAGCCCTGCATGCGACACTTTACCAATGCTGATTGATCAATTGACAAAATATCAGATAACTAGTCCCCATTTCTTTTATATGAAAAGCGCACATGCTGAGATGGTGAAAGACACACATTCTCATACTTTAAATTTAACTTGCCATTTCTCTCGAATCACTGTTGGACTATCGCATTTACTTTTGCGTTTTGCCAATATGAGTTTCAAACTAAAAATATTAGTTCTGTTGATGTTCATATTTCATACATTGTTAACCAACTAGAAACATAATTATGCATCCGGTCATACACGCCAATACGGAATTTTGATTTCAGATTCATTCTCATTGAACACCTTGCAGTAAGTGTTAATGAAGGAACCCCCATATGTTATTAATTTTTCATAATAGCAAATTCAAAATGAATGTATAACGCAGAATATGAAACAAATAATATAATGATTAGAATACAAAATGCACTTTCCTCCAGTATGCTATGAATTATATGTTAACTTGTAGCTAGCGGTAGAATCACTCCTGACAATTTATTATTAGTTTTGACATTTCTTTTTCTTGTATCCCAAAATAACATAGTGAAGCTCGTGTCTTTTTTTAATTCCAGAAAAAAAGTAATGATTTCAAAGCTATCATTATTCACATCCAAGGTAGATTAACATTGATTCAAAGGACGTAATTCTTCGTAAATTGATAGTTAATTCTACCAGAAATTGTTGCGGTCAATTGTGATATATTATTTCTATTACTACAAATCATGCAACGACGTGTCTATTTAGATGGTTATTACGATAAAGATTGTACGCTTTCATCATATTTAATTCTAATCTTTACTACTCAAAATGTCGAAATGAAAATAGAAAAAATGTGGAAAAAATGCTTTATGATATAGATGCACCGTTACAACATGCAGCTTCATTTGATATCACTTTAGGTGTTTGAAGTGAATAGACCGTTTTAATGAAAACGGCCATATACGTTGCTTTTGATAATTATACAGCACGGGTTTTGCAATTGAGGATGTGAAATCAGACACAAATCTCTAACCGCTCGGCCGCGTCAATTGCGTGTAGCTGGCTAGCCATGTATGATAATGTTATTGAGCAGATTTTTTTTTCTATTGCACTCAACTTATACATACATATAAGTATACATTTCCTGAAACTAAAATATTTAGAATTAACCAATAACAAATACAAACAAGCTGGATCCGGGTTAGGATAGGTCCTCAGTACAACTTGCTTGTCGTCAGAGGCGACGAAATGGGTCGATCCTTCGGATGAAACCGCAAAAACCGAGGCCCGTGTGGCACAATAAAGTTCCTTTCATGCACAAACGTCGTAAGGGCTGAGCATAGGCCTAAATTTTGCAGCCTTCACCGACAATGGTGACGTCTCCATGAGTGAAATATTCTCGAGAGGGACGTTAAACAATATACAACCAACCAAAACCTATCTAAATCCTTTTTAGTTAAACAATACATGCGGTCCGAACATACGTTCAGCATGCTATCTTTGTGTACTTTGCATTAAAGGCAATTCAGGGTATATTTTAATTTGCCATTCCCCAGAAATCAAATTAATCGTACATGCATGTACAAATAGGAGTTTGATTCTCATTATGGTATTGTAGCATTTTGGTCCTCAGAAAATCAACATATTCAGTGCTTGAACAATGCGTAACGATTACAATACAAACTAGGGTATTTAGAGTTGGAGTTAATTTCACTGATCTCGTTATTTTCAAAAACGGTAGCGGTAGCCAAGTGGTTACGGCGCTCGCTTTAAAACCGAAATGCCGGGTTCGATTCTCGATCCCAGCGCCGCGTCAAATATAAGATATAGGCATATCGCTCGGAATTAGCAGTGGAAATCACTTGCCTTTCGGATGCAAGCTCCGATCAGCTCAGTATTTCTGTTATGCTACAATTTCATTATTCGGAGGGGAGAGTTCTTCCGGAGAACTGACATTGCATGGTGTTCATTTCGGATATGACTTTACAAACGGAGGTCCGGCGTTACAGTGGGGGTTGACACGATGGGGAATCTTCACTGCTATGGTCGTAAGCCCCGTGCTCAAATCAAAGTTTGTGGCAATTCACTATAGCTGGTTACATCTCTGAACAATGAAAAATTATCAAATGGGAGGGATACTACATGTAACATATAAATAAACAAATATTTTCAAACATTATCGAAAAAATCAATAAAGATATTGAAAAATCGATAAGCAATGATGACGTTAACATACAAACATGCATCAGAGTACCTGTACTTTATTTCGTTTACCATTGTTGTATGGTTCAGAGCTATTTAGGAAGATTTGTAAATTTGTTTGAATGTCAATATAAATTAGATACCAAAGATTTCGTTGTTTTTTTTTTTTAATTTGATTGAAAAACACATACCATGCATATCGTGATATGGATCCAATGTTCCAGTACATAACTTTATTGATTCACCTAATGTATATGAAGGATTAGTTCTTCGAAATTGTAATAATATCCCAGATAAGATACATCAGGATAATATATATCTTCGTATAATATATTTTTAATCTTTATAATTGGGCAACAGTATATTAATATTGGACAACTTTATAGTTGCTTTCAGCATGAGAAGGTCTACAGAATAATACCGTATACCAAGGTTATCTTTCTCTTAATTAACTCCCCTGCGAACGAAACACATGCCACACTGCAATCAACAAATGCATTATACAATGTTTCACAGTAAAAGTTGATACAGATGTTCGCACTGAAAAGTTTTGATCGCTCCAACATAATTCAACATTTATACATATATATAAACGTGTCAGTCGATATCATTTTCTGTCGGGCCATTCCAAAGAATTCGATACGTAGGTCAAAGGATCAGTAAGTTCCCCTTAAGCGCTAATAAGAAAAATATATTTTGTAGCAATGTGTTAATATGATCCAATACCGACACCAAGAGGAGACGGTACAAATATTTTTTTAATCCATACTTCCTTATGTCCTCTAAATTCCAGATGGCTAGAGTAAATAAGCAAAGTATACTTGATTAAAGCATTGGAACGTCGCCTTTTCACGCCATACATCTATTTAAAATAAATCCCATTCAAGACCCACATGATGAGATGCATGTCAAAGGGCTACATGTATATGAAAAGGAGATGCATTGTGTAGCACTGAGAAAGATTCTATGCGATCAGTGGGAATATGATCGGCCTCTTTTGAGAGAAAAAAGTTTTGATAACACAAGAAAGTTAAAATGTAAGTTTTGGTCAATGCTGGCCAATAAATGAAGAAAGTTAAGGAACCAAGAGAAGAAATGTGCAGCGAGATTCGAGTGACAAAGAGAAAAGCTGCCATTGAACCAATTTTAAATTTTGAAGCAAATCTGACATTTATATTCAATTTATGACTTTGAATTTCAACAATCACATAATTTCGACGATTCAGTTAACTAAAAATGTGGAGTCTCTATCGAGTATATTTCTAAACCAAATTATCCTGCGATCCCGGGGGGGGGGGGGGGGGGGGGGTTGTGAAATAAACACGATCAACGATGGATGAGGATTCGTTTAATATGGGGATCCCCAGATGAACTCGGCATTCTTTTCATTGTGAGGACATCAAAGCAGACACAGAATATATCATCTCAAGGAGTGACAATAAACCAACAACTGGCAGGCTGCACCGGCTATTGGAGTAACGAAAACGGCGTGGAACACGAAAAGGACTTGTCAAAAAAGAAAACGCAAGTCACCAACTTACAGCGTGCCAGGAAAGATTTTCTGCATGGTACTGCAAGCCAAGTTATGCAGTGCATCATCTACAGTACAAACGGATATACGGGACTTTGTCCAACAAAAGATTGTGTTGACCATGTATTGTAAAATCCCTATGGCAGTGAGGAAAACCAGGAAGTATAACGAAAATCCCTGTCGCAATTGGAAATGCATGATGTATAAGCGATGTTGATTAACAAATGATTTAATTATGCTGATGACATCTGGCACTAGGTTTTATTGTACTTACATATATGACAAAGAATTATGGTAATATATGTAACGGGTATAAAAAGAAAAGGAGTGTCGATCTCCTTTAGTTGGGCAGTGGTATATATCTTATCGACTGGTGACCGAAATACTAGTTCCCGTCCCAGCTGATGATACTACGAAGTGGTTCCGTAGAGGATTGATTGATTATTTATTGCTTTCCGCCACACTCAACAATTTTTCAGCTATCTGGTGGCGTCCAGTTTTTTTGGTGGTGGAGGAGAGAACCCAGATACAACGTACCTGGGAAGAGACCACCGACCTTCCGCAAGTAAACTGGCAAACTTGCTCACATAACGCCGCGGCCGAGATTCGAACACGCGCCGACAGAGGCGAGAGGCTTTGTGATTTTGAGCCCGATGCTCTAGCCACTCGGCCACGGAGGCCCCCTCGTTCCGTAGATGATGTTTTAACATGTATTATACACTTAATGCGTGATCCATTTTGAAGAATTCCAATTAATGATCCTCTTTGCTATGAAACATTTGCTGCTAGACTTAGGCTTATTTATAGATATTATTATTTTCCCTCTTTCGTGACCACCCCTCTTGAAAGTCTCTACCCTTTAATGAAGATTACTGGGAATGTGTATGTGCACCATTAACTATTTTAAAGAAATTCGCCATGTTCTAAAGGATGATATAACAATATGCAATGCGAGTATAAATTTGATGCCAACAACAGCATCTTTTTCAGAACAGTAGGGCTGTATAAATGACATGTGGAGATACAGAGATGAATATTCAGTTTCGTGGAGTTACGTATAAAGAATGTCATCAATAACCCAGGATATAAATCTCTACGGTGCAGTATGTGTTATATTTTATTTCAGTATTTGATTTTTTTTTTATTGCAAATTGGATATGGCACTCAAACCAAACTTCCTTAAAACTACACATTCCTTCAAGTAGAGTACAATATCTAATCATACTTATTTGTATCATTAACTTCGAATTCATTTTATTACTTATCTACCAACAACCAAATTAGAATATCGTCGTATTTCTTTCTTTTTTTTTGTTTTTTTTTTTTTGTTCAGCGGTACTACGTTTTCCCTACAGCATTACCATAATCCTATTCGCGATTGTACTGTTGGACATTATACTTTGGACATAAAAAAAATTCTGTACTTTGCCCCGTAAATTATTGTGATTGAGGTCTATTTGTAGAGCAGAAGCAAGGCTAGTAAAGTGGTTTATGATACATTCTGCATTTAGATACCAATAGTAATTGAGAGATAACGAGAATGAATGATACTAGTGATATGTTTCTTTGCTCTTTTTACTGACCGTTGTTGTTCCCGTGTCTAGACTGTAACTCTTGATATCTAGTAAACAAATATTAACTATTTGACATGCTTAGTCAAAATCCTGTTTTCAGTATATTTATTTAAAATAGAACTAGCATAAAGTTCCATGACCCCACAATTATACTAATGATGGTATTATAAGCCAAAAATTCACTTACAAGTTTTGCATCATTTGCATTACCAGTTGTCTCATCCCATTCTTTGAATAAAATTAATTATACGAAATTACGTAGGTAACAAACTGCATTTCCGCGTACGCAGAACTCTCCAATTAAAATTAAAAGGACGTATGGCCGGTTTTGATTATAAATGTACTATTTGAGTATGTGTAAAGCTGCGACCAACCTTTGCGTCAAAAACCTGTTTTGTGAAAGATATGATGTTACATGCCACGGAGGAGCATTGGAAAGTTATTTGCTTTGTACAAAGTTAACGTCTCTCATCATACTCTCATTTGGGAAACAGAGTAAATCCATTTATTTATGAATTCATATATTAAATGTAATATAAATCTTGTGTCCGTTTCCGTTATTCTTTTCCTGGAATTATATCAATCACACAAAACTGCCTTAATATTGCGGCAATTACTCAAATAGAGAAATCTGATAAAGAGCAGAATTACCGGTATGTTACTGGAAATAGAATAAATTACTAAACATATATAACTATAGAACGTTGAATATCCTTTATTTATATTTGCCACGAACCCCAAGGCAAATGTAGAGTAAATAAATTCAAATAAAGCCAAAAACAAAAATTTTCATACTTCCAGGAGCTATCTGCGGAAAAGAACAACCAAGTACACTACGTAGTGTCTGAATGACATGTATAAATCACGTGTGTATTTTGTGTATTTCGGTAGAATTTCCTCAGCTTTAAACAGTAAACACTAAAGAGGCAAGACAGTGTACAACATTTAACAAGAAGTGAAAAACGTTCCGTAGTGGTTCACTCCCCTTAGCTGTTGAGACGTACGCTTCTCCACAAGGTGGATTTTGTGATTAGGATCAAGTCAAAGACGAATGTCACTTTCCTTTACTATGTAAATTATATAATGATTTTAGATATCAACGTTTTAATTATATTATGTTTCAATACACATTTTCACCCTTTATAGTGATCATGAAAATTTGCATTATCCAATAAATACAGGCTGGTTTCAAAGTGTTAGCAAAGGATTTATATGATATGCGCATGCGTTGGAAAAAGTTTACAAAGATCAGTCAACACGATTTAATAAAGAAGTAAATTCATATTTCATAAGTGTTTTAGATTTCTTATAAGGTTATATATAATGCTTTGGCTTTCGTTTATGTATATACTGATTTATTTCGAGCATTTGGCAAGTGATACGTTAATAAATAAATACTTTCTCACCTTAGCATTAGTCAGTGTAATTATCAACTCTTAATAACATGAGAACGGACTAAGTGTTATTCTGAATATATATATATATATATATATATATATATATATATATATATATATATATCTGTGTGTGTGTGTGTGTGTGTGTAAGCTCTTTGAATGAGGAGCAAGTCTTCGGCAAGTTTTTTGTTTACATACTTCAACTGGGTAATTCTCCATTCTTGTGATAAATCGATCGCACAAACTAATCCCCATTTACTGCCTTAATGTGACATTTTTTCCTAATATGCAGGAAAGCTACGTGTAAGTGTAGTAGTTCCGCTCAATATAAATGTGACGAAAGATTTATCTTCAGCTCAAATAATGATGCACGAGAATGAAAATTAAGATGGAAATCGTACATGGTTGACTGCCAGAAAATCACATCATCTTGTAGTCTTTATTATATTATTTCGTTTTTCGAGCAAATTACGAATCACTAGTGGTAGTCGTTGGGAGAGATTCTGTATTGATGTTATCAAAACAGAAAATTTCTTTCCATTCATGATATATAATTAGATAGAATCTCTAAGAATTAAAGATGGATAACAGATTGGTGGAATTATATTGGTGGAAGTATAATACTGGTATCGTAGGTTGCATGCAAACTATACTTGGTATCAAAATTCAAAAAAGGACGTTTGACATGCTCAATTTTAGCAACACTTCAACACATGTTTAGTAAATGGTTGACTTGTTGATTGCACAGGTTTTCTAGGTGTCAATGACCTTGCGTATGACCCCAACTTAAAATAATAGGTATACTGCGAAAATTCAGATTGTGTTGGACACAGTCTGCTAATCCAGGTCACAAAAACCTGGAGTCTGTTAAGAACATCTTTAGCAGATCGAGATGTGATAAGGAGAAAAACGTCATCGAATAATTTTACAAACAATTAGAGTTGAGATTTTCCAGCTGGATTCCTTAATACTGATGTTAAAGATCAGTGAATACAAGGAGATTCAATCAAACACTCCTATTGACAAATACCCTTCCTATTATGGGCAACTGCATGATGGCTAGTTGCTGCAACAATCTGAACGGTACGTTGCCTGTTTACTTGTTGTACAGTAGAATACGCATTGGTTGTATTGTGTAGCCTGTGGTGGTACTAATATACATTTTTGTGATTCTACAGATACGTATCTTGAACCTTTTATAGAATGGTTTGTAGTGGTACACTTTTAGTAGTTGTATATATCTTGAACTTGGTTATGGACCGATTTATTGTGGTAATCGTTTATTAATTCTTCATATTATGATCCTTTCATGGAATGGTATATAGCTGTACAATTTCAGTGTTCCACTGCTGAATACTGTACAATTAAAGGTCCCGTATATCTTGATCTTTTCAAGGAATAGTTTATAGAATGTGTGTTTATTGGTATTCTATTTCCCGATTCTTTCAAGAAATGGTTTGTAGACATGTGCGTTTAGTGTTTCTCTACATCCCGATCTTTTATAAGAAATGGTTTGTAGAAATGTGCATTCAGTGATTCTCTATATCCTGACCCTTTGCATCACTCACAAGGCGCATACCATATTTCCCCAGGCGCGGATCCAAAGTCATCTGATAACACTTTAATCCATAGCAGTACCATTCTATTCAAATGATCCAAGTTTGTAGATTTTACACTTTTGATGGCATTGAAATAATCATAGAAAATATTTTCGTCAATTAATGGGTCGATTTTAACCCCCAATTCCCATTCAGTTATACACGTGTAATTATCTAACCAGCTGCTTGTTCGGACATATTAACGAAATTTCACTGATGATAGTTCAATGTTCTTATGCTATACTCGTGGGGATCTGGGTTACAGTAGATCCTCAGTACCCCCTTGCGTGTCGTAAGAGGCGTAAATGGGGCGGTCCTTCGGATGAGACCGCAAAAACCAAGGCCCCGTGTCACAGCAGGTGTACACGATAAAGATCCCTCCCTGCTCAATGGTCGTAAGCGTAAGCATAGGCCTAAATTTTGCAGCCCTTCGCTGGCAATGGTGAAGTTTCCATACGAGGAAAACTTCTTGAATGGGACGTTAAACAATATACAACCAACCATACTATGCTATATTTGAAAATACTTGTAAATGTAAATTCACTCACTGTGTGGATATATTTTTCTATCATCCACCCTCACACCACAGTGCTGATGTCTTGTATGTACACTCACGGATTATATACTTCATTAGATTGATATGGTTTTATGTACTCATTGAATTTATATAATTATCATTATGTGGGTTGATATGTTTGTGCATGTATATCCACTCAACTGGGTAGATAATGTTTGCATATCCAACTGTTGTGTGTGACAGGTTGGTATGCCATTGAGTTAATATGTTTGTATAGCCTGTTTTGGATTGATATGTTTGCATTTCCACTATATTGTTCTATGATATATTTGGTAATGTGTATGACGATTATGCACTGTGCGATACGGATGACGTCACAATAGTCGATATTTACGTCCAATCCGAAAACTCGTAACACATATATCAGACCGGCTTGCAAAAATGCAAATCAATCCGGAAATCAATTTATTAAAGTTTATACCGTGGTAAATCAATGTATCAAGGGTTTGACTGTAGTAAATCAATGTATCAATTAATTTTTTGCCTTTGTTAATCAATTTATGAAAGTTTTTACAATTGAAGTAAATCAATGTATCAACGTTTTTACCATAGTTAATCAAAGTTTTTACCATAATAAAGTAATGTATCAAAGTTTCTACCATAGTTTTTTTTCTAACTTATAGAAACATAAATTTAGTTATTTTCATCAATTTTGAAAAATAAGTTTTTTGTAGGAAGTGTCATTAAGCATGTAATATTCTCTATATATCTACGCAGTGGGCTGATAACTTGATATGTTGATAAATTCATTCCATGGATGCATGTGATATATTGATATATCCACTCCATTTAGTTGATATGCTTGTATATCTACTCTAGTGAGTTGATACAATGTTTATATATCCATTCGGTTGATATACTGGCATAGCTAAGTATATCCAATCCTTTGAGTTGATATACTGGTATATCCACTTATTGAGTTAACTTGATATATTTGTATATCTACATGTACTGCAGTATCTAGATACAATGTTTGTATATATCCATTTAGAGGGTTGATTTGTTGATATATCCATTCACTATATTGATAAGCTGGTATATCCACTCATTAGATCAATATTTTGTATTACGCAGGGTTTTTTTTTTGGGGGGGGGTGAGCTTCATTTGTTATTTTTTCTACTAAAGCTAAAGTTCATAAATATAAACATTGATATCTGTCAAAATGATATTAAATACACTGATGTGCCGCAACTATTCATAACGAAAGAAGCAATTCCTTCGTCGATGAGAGTTGCGTACAAGCGATCAGAAAAGGTTTGCTACTTAAATCGTTCCCTCCAGAGTACTTAAACTGTCATAATAAGTTTAATTAAATGCATGTAACGGTCAATTTTGACAAGTAATGGGACCACGTGGATACATATACTCCTACATAATACGTTGTATAAATAATTTACGAGGCTGAGCTTGTAGTAACTTTATTGCTTTCTGTTTTGCTATAATATGACGAAATACGCTGGACATGCATATGTCACATATGTACTTCTATATGTTTTCCTTCAGCTGTCGAAAATTTTAAAAACTTTTCAGAAATTACAAAATCTCTGTATCAATGTAAATGTATTGTTGACTTACAAAGTTCTTAGAAACATTGGTAGACCAATTCGTATTATGTGCGGGCTTTGCGATATCAAAATGTACATGATGATGATCTTATAGATGAAACAGACAAAATACGTTCCTCAAATCAAATAGATCAAAGTTGTTTCAGCAGAGATAAAATTTACTGATCCCATAGTCAAGATCAATATCGTCAATCTAAAAAAAATACTTGTGTTATCGAATAATCATATGCAATATACATGGCTGTAATCACCAGACCAGTGGTATGCCCACAGGGTGACCAATAATGGGGACAGCTAGCTTTTAATTGTATTACCTCGACCACTATCTGAATTGACAATTATTTGTGTTTTAATATGGTCCTTTTGTGCTCTTAATTCTTGCCAGCAGCCAAAGAGCAGGTCTATTGGAGATTGACGTGTGATTTATACCGAACGCCGTACATGGTTTCCACGTTTAGCTTTGCTGTGTATATGTGACGGGCTGTGTAAGGTTCAGAAGCAAATATTGTATGGCATCTATTGAGCACTGAAATGAATAGCTTTTATGCAGACGCCTTTATTGGAAACTATCTCACTGATAAATTGTTTTCGAATGATGCTTCTGAACTGAAAGATGTTTTAGAAGTTTCATACATTGAAGCCAAACAATTGCCTTTCTAAACTAAACCACACAACCACTTCTGTATGATATTTTTCCTTCCTCTGGAACTGCGCATCAATATATCAGCAATATTTTGTACGCTATGTCCAGTTTTGTTCCAAAGATTCTGTAACTGAAACTAAATATGTAGAAAACAATAAAGTATATATAGAAGTCTGTAATCAATCCTGCAGCAAATGGCTGTCTGTGTGATGTTTATCTAATGTTGCCATCATTACTGTTGCATATGGTTGTTTGCATGGAATTTAAAATCTCTTGAAGTAGATTTCAATTATATCCTTAAAGTCATCAGCTTAAAGTGAAATGCCACAAATTTTGAACAATACTAGGCACCCCTAGTAGTTAAGAATCTTTATTATGCCAATGCGTACCATGGCACAAGAGATCTTAAATGTATCATCCAAAAGACCCTCATCTATTACTTTCAATGCCAAACGCAAATGCACAATCGGTCTGTCGCAGCGAGGAATTGAACCCGTACTTCCCATATAAGAAGCGAACGATCTACCGCGTGATCTACCATGACATTATTATAAGATAAATGAATTTCATGGTTTAGTTTTAATACTCTTTATTAAATCCTTTCATAGGTAAAAATTACAACCTCCCTCCTAAATTAGCATATTATTGTTTTTGATGTTGTGTATATAATCGATCAATTGTGATACAAGACATTCAAATTCTTGTTTTCAGTCAGCAATTGATTTTAGACACGATTAATGAGGAAAAGTATAGCCTTGAAATATCATAGACTATGCGTTTAAGATGATGCCCTTGCATTTCCCATCAGATAACACTCCGTCTCTAATCAACACTCATTTTGCTAAGCGGTTGATTTGCTTGAATATTCAACACAATAATTTTTTTTAAAGATTTCTGACATATTTTCTTTCTTTCATGGTAACAGCAAATCAATTCACTGTTTACTTATCTCACAACAGTTTGTTGTGAATAGCAATTATCGGATACGAAACTGATGACCGATGAAGTCCAGAAATAATTCAAGTCACCTCCATTGACATTTTCATGGGGCATATATTGATAATTTAGTAGAAGATAAATATTTACCACTAGGTGTATATTTCCTCCACAACTGGTTAAGGACAACTGGTTAAGGACATACGTAATACAAATTGATATTGAGGAGAGCGTCATAATAAAATTATGAACTTCTCCCACTGAATAAAGGACTGTGACGAAACCAGGGGGTCAGTTTCATTGTAGGTTTCAGCAAGTAATAAACATTTCCGCGAACTAATATCATGAGGAGGAATTGAAATCGATTCCTTCCATTCAGATGCCAATCAGGGGAGACTTACAGATTAGCCAAGAGACGTGGACCCTGATGCTGAAAAGAAATCTACGGAGACTTCTGGTCGGGACCTGGGATAATGGACTTTTTCTGTACAAATACGGGTACCAGCGAAATGATGGATCTAGAGAGCGGTCCGCGCACAGTTCTACATATCATCTTAATAACTCGTTTATTGATTCCTGATGTACGATCACGAGTTTCAGATTTTATATTATACTGACTTGAAAGGATAAAAAAAAATAGTATGGAAAGGCGTTTACAAAAAAGAAATGTCTATGCACTTCCAATGGGAATAAATGAATGGTATCAATATCATTTTTATTACTGAAGTATACGTTTTACAAAAAAATATGATTAAAAGAAATCTCTGGTTGACAGGGCATTTACAAAGACTTTCATCAGCTAACATACAGATAATCCTAGTAAAAGCGTGTCCATGCCTAATTATTGGAGAAAGAATCAATGTTCCTCCTGTCTAAAGCGCAAGCTGTGAAGGACAACGATTGATACTTCTGATAAAGAATGCAGCAAAAAATCAAACAAATTAGTCTCAACTTCAGAGATTTTTTATACAAGCATTTCCATTTTTTCCTCTGTATCTCATATCAACACATTTGGTTCTGAGCAGGGTTAACTACTGCATCAACAACATTCCCTTTCAAGTAATTTCAACTGAAAAAAATATACAACCCTGAATTTAATTCACATGATTTGAATTGGATATTAATTTTTTAAATAAATCTTGTGAATAAACTGCATTCCAATATTCCTATGGCATTTGCCTTCTTTAGTAAATATATAAGCATGTTTTATCAAACACTTTCAAGATATTCGCTTGAATTTACATATTCATTAATTTCATCTACAGAAAAGCACCACCGGGTTTTCTTGCGTCCAATAATGTGTTTCTATGAAATATAGCTTCTTATCTCGGATAAAAACATCATATATATGGATAAGAACATCTAGACTGAATTACAGAAATGCATAACTCTTTAAGGTTTTTGTCTCCAACTCAACTTCAAGGGATTACCCACAATCTACATGGTAATATGGAAAATCTACCAGATAATTACATACAAGTCTCTACTTGTTTGTAACACATCAAACGCGACACACATTACAACTGAATCGGAATTCTATGTGGAACAATTCTATACGCCTGACTGAAACAACATGAAGCAAATATGACTTTACTAATTCTTGCTTAATAATATCCAATTTATCCATTATATCTTGGTTATCTAATGTATACTGACTTTTTATCATGCGACAATTCCTCGAAAATTAAAATGAAAGAGGGTTGTGATGGCGTAAAACCTCTTTAGAACTGGTCATTGTTAACATTCCGCTATATTAGGAAAGACAAAATGAATGAATTATACATGGCTTATATTGCATTTTCTCTCCTGTCAGTTCAAATTGCCACTCAACACAGGCTTTGAGTCTGAACAGCCATCAGAAGGCAGTTAGATATTGTCGACAAGTTCAATATTCCAAAGGCATGCAAAGTAGAGTGAAATGAACAGCAGATGACACGTGGAAAGCGAAAAAAGATGACTTTATTTATCAACAGTGAAATCAAGACAGCAGGGATGTGTAATAACGTGTCACCAGCACGTAATGAGGTTCAAACCGAGGGGCTGGAGAAATCCCTCGACCCTAAAGTGTTTTCATCGCTGACCATATATCAAACGGCCCAGCGTCCTCAGATGATTATCGACAAGACATCAGAACATTCCTATATTGCCAGGAATTCAGACAGTCCAAGAGCGAATTTTGAGGGAGATCAATGCAATATGCTTAGTATCGAAAGGTTACATTCAATTCAAGATTGGCATCACCCTAGCCCTCGCGTTGGAGTTTCTTCTGAATGATGAAACTGAAGCACGTGTTTCTATACAACAATGCTTCTGCAAACAGTAATGGAAATAATACCATGACTACATGAAGTAAAGCTAACTTGCAGCAATAGAAATAGAAAGTTATTTACTGATGCAATACAGCAACGGTACACTTTTATCACTGAGTGTTTATAATACAAGAGCGCTTAATGATGTAGAAGTGTACATGTAGTTAAATATTGCAGTTACAATGCGTGTAATGATATATTATGTGCTCTTTTATGTGCTGCAACTTTACCACCATCATAACGCATAACGCTGCAATATGCATGTAAAATTTATGGCTAATATCATTAAAATTAAAATTGCAAGTCATTGCAACACCTGTTGATGACATAATATAAAATGTAGAAGTTGGTGTGAAGATCAACTGAAGTTCAGTGATACCGCGGTCTAAATCACAATCTATGACTCTGATATGAAATGCAATTAATACGTTTGCAAAACTGTTGAAACCATGTTAGCTCTCTAACATGATCCAGGAAAACATCAACGAAGTACTAGTGAAACACTAGTTCATGGGCATGGTATTTTTATTAATAAATTTAGATGTACTTACCTCGTTTACTTTATACAATGTACTTGTCGAATAGTAGTGATTTCTATTTACGTAATGTATGTAATCCAAATAGATCCAGAAAAAGGTAAAAATAAACCAACAACCCCCAACTTGGCGCATTGATAAATTTGGAGCGCATACATGGTACTACATAGTATTTCGCTTTAAGCAGCCCATTAACACAGATAATATTTTAGGAATGTTACGAGTATTATTATTATTTAAGGAGTGATAATTCATGAAGAGCAATATATATTTATAGATATTTTTAATCAACACTTATCGTTGCGGAAATTCAAAATCTATTTAAGTTGCTAAATAGAAAATGCCGTAGTTAAACACGATATAAATCTGTTTTTTAAATGAAGTAATAATCATTATTTCCTGTTGATGGAAACAAGAGAAATTTGACCCCTCACTGTATTTAATACCAATCGTAGTGACGAACCTATAAAGTTAGATTTTTAAAGTCCAATTCCAGCACATAAATTGTGGTAAACGCACGTTCTTAAGGCAGTAATTTGGTATCACGCATCAAACAGCTACATAAAAGGTCACACACTGACTCAGACTTGTGTGAAAGTCAGATGGTGTGATAATGTAACTTTTGGATATAACTTACTCACAAGAAAGAACTCAATTTATAAGATATTCAATTTAAATTTTTGCGACGGTGATACATATTCAGAAAGTATTTGTTCATGTATTTGTTGTTCCTGGAAGTATAATGCAGATTACATTTGTCAAAAATATATTTTGCAAACTAAATGCGTGGATTATATATATATATATATATATATATATATAGAGAGAGAGAGAGAGAGAGAGAGAGAGAGAGAGAGAGAGAGAGAGGCCCCGTGTCACAGCAGATGTGGCACGATAAAGATCCCTCCCTGTTCAAAGGCCGTAAGCGCCGAGAATAGTCCTAAATTTGCAACCCTTCACCGGTAAAGACGACGTCTCTATATGAGTAAAAACATTTCAAGCGGAACGTTACACAATATACAATCAACAATCTTCCCTTACAATAATTACAATAGGAGATAGCGTAAACACGATCCGGTGTGAGGTGGTATTAGGTCAATGATTGCAACATCGTAGCTGCAGAACTGTAGCCTTATGGTTTTATATTTTAGTCTTTGACCATAACGCTACAGTTCCCACAATGCAAAAATGGTGCAATTTACGGCGCAAGATTTTCTGCGCACGGCTGGGGATACATTTCTCCACTTTCCAGCATTGGTCAATCAAATACCTTACATTCCCTAATTCTAGACATATTCTGTTACAAACCTGTATATTTTATCTATATATTTATACTCTGTATAGCCGTCTCTATGGACCTATAAACTCGGTTGTTTTGAATTTTCTGCCATCCGACAGCCATGTTGTCCTACTGACGAGATCTCGCTAACGTATATATATGGAATGTGTTGACTAACTACTCATTCAAACTTATGATTATTTCTAGCATTATGCAAGAAAAATGAATGAAAGTGTTTGGGTTTTCTCCGAGAAATCAGTCTACAGTGTTTTAAGAATAAGTGAAAGTCAATGAAAAAGGTTGTTAATCTTTATTTTGTACGAAATCGATGGAAAATCGAGGTTTGTTTACGTTATCACCCTATTCCATATATCGCGTGACGTTTTAGCGAGATATCGTCAGCAGGTCAATATGGTTGCGGGATGACAGAAAATTCAAAACAAGCGAATTTATTGGTCTATAGAGACGGCTATAAAAGGTTAGGAGGTGGATAAAATATATAGGTTGGTAACAGAATATGTCTAGAATTAGGGAATGAAGGGTATTTGATTGACCAGTGCTGGAAAGTGAAGAAATGCATCCCCAACCGTGCGCAGAAAATCTTGCGCCGTAAATTGCACCATTTTTGCATTACGGGAACTGTAGCGTTATGGTCAAAGACTAAAATATAAAACCATACCGCTACAATTCAGCAGCTAGCAAAATCGATGTGAGACACGCATGAATGGTAAGTAGTACATCGTAAGAATCGGCCCACTCCGATGTCATTACTTACACGTGCACATTTGCTTTATATGTTGTTTTTACTCCCCATTTAAGAATATTTCACTCATACAGAGATGTCACCGGCTTTAGATGAAGTGCTAGAAATTTTGGTTCCTGCTAGCAGTGAGGGTTCTATATCGTACTATGACACAGTACATATACCTCTATTTTTAGGTCATATCCGAAAGACCCGTTACTTTCATACCGGGCTCTTGGCGAAGACACAGTCACGATCAATATTAAACAATGTGTTTGTCACATGGTGCCAGGAACCAGAATCGAACCTATCTACGACACGCCCTAACCATTGGGCTACCGCCACAGATCCATAGGGCTACCGCCACAGATCCATTGGGCTACAGCCACAGATCCATAGGGCTACAGCCACAGATCCATAGGGCTACCGCCACAGATCCATTGGGCTACCGCCACAGATCCATAGGGCTACCGCCACAGATCCATTGGGCTACCGACACAGATCCATTGGGCTACAGCCACAGATCCATTGGGCTACAGCCACAGATCCATAGGGCTACCGTCACAGATCCATTGGGCTACAGCCACAGATCCATTGATCTACCGCCACAGATCCATTGGGCTACAGCCACAGATCCATAGGGCTACCGCCACAGATCCATTGGGCTACCGCCACAGATCCATAGGGCTACCGCCACAGATCCATTGGGCTACCGACACAGATCCATTGGGCTACCACCACAGATCCATTGGGCTACAGCCACAGATCCATAGGGCTACCGCCACAGATCCATTGGGCTACAGCCACAGATCCATAGGGCTACCGCCACAGATCCATTGGGCTACAGCCACAGATCCATAGGGCTACCGCCACAGATCCATTGGGCTACCGCCACAGATCCATAGGGCTACCGCCACAGATCCATTGGGCTACCGACACAGATCCATTGGGCTACCGACACAGATCCATTGGGCTACAGCCACAGATCCATAGGGCTACCGCCACAGATCCATTGGGCTACCGCCACAGATCCATAGGGCTACCGCCACAGATCCATTGGGCTACCGACACAGATCCATTGGGCTACCACCACAGATCCATTGGGCTACAGCCACAGATCCATAGGGCTACCGCCACAGATCCATTGGGCTACCGTCACAGATCCAGAAAAAGAAGTTTAATTTCACAAATATTGAAAAAGTATACTATATAAAACTTCTTTTTCCTAGAACCAAGAAATAAATTTTGCGCAATGGAAGTTAAACAGTGCACAACACTCTCCAAATCGATTAATTTATATCATACATTATATAGATATTCTAAATGCAATTGTTTTAAATGATTGTATAGATTTCAGAGAAACATTTGTTCCCACTGTTTCTCGTTATAAAATATTCAGCATGCTTGCGTGTGAATTCTTTTCCCTCCATATACATGTTAGTAACTATTGCCTATATATGAATCCATGTAAAGATGACATGGATATATCTGCCCAGTAGATCTGTCGCGGTAGCCAAAAATTGTAATGAAATGTTATTCACAAGGTTGAGTTTGATTTCTTTATTGTAACCCTTGGAAAATATAAAATACATGTTTCTATATACCACTCAATTATATAGCTTACTTCATACAATTCATGGAGTTGTCGGCCTTAGTATTATACTTTTCTTCCATATCGATCAGTACATATATGATGCATTATAATATTTTTAGGTAAAAACTGCCCAAATATTATGCTCTTGATTTGTCTTTCCCTACATATATCAATAGTGTTTTAAATTGGTGGAAAGGACGTACATTATAACGCTTATGTATCCTAATACATTTTTGAATTGTGCTTATTAACAACGACAGGATAGTGATTGCTCGAATTTTCATCACTTTTTTCTGTTCTCTCGAAAATGTCGATCATGTATTTTTTCACATACTTTAAATGTAAATACATGTATATTTACTGCGGCGTGACTATACCCTGCCTACAGACTGTCACAGTAGATCAGGAATCCCGTGAAAGTAAGATAAAAGCCAGGTAGATACGAAATAGCACTATTTTCTTGTCCAATTGTTCCAGACTTTGATAATTATTTTAAGCTTCGCTGATCTAACTAAATCAAATTCAATTTTAAATAGAAATAACCCCATTTTACCACGATGACATAATATATTCTGTAAAAAGAACTTGAAAAACTTGTTTTGAGGGCTACCATTGGCTGATATTCAGGTTAGAACCTGGCGTGCTAGCCTCTGTTGTCCGTAGACATCTCTTAAGATAAGAGGCATGTCAGTTCGTCAGATCAGGCGAACACACGATAATCAACTTAGAATGTTTTCTTGTCGCTTTGATATCTTCGGTAGTATTGGTTTAATCGGTTGGAAACCTTTCTAGTGCTTGTTTCATGTTACTGAGAGAGAGAGAGAGAGAGAGAGAGAGAGAGAGAGAGAGAGAGAGAGAGATCATTCATATGAAATTCATACAGTTCATGTTGCAATTACTCCAATAAGAAGAAAATCATGTGTATATAGAATTAAACCCCACTCTAGGGTAAAGTTTACCCAGACTCACATAGTTGCACATCATAATGTATGAAAAATATGATTTCATTATGTTTTAAATATTATTATAAAATGATATTTAAAGTTTACCTATTAAGTTATTTCCTATTTTTTTTAATGCAAAGTAAATAGAGTTTGAGTTTTCACCAGTTTTATAAAAATTTACTCTTTCTAGTTTTTAATAATGGGGTATTACAGAAATTTCACATTGCAAAAGCGTGGTGGTGTCCTATGATAAAAATATCATGGAAGACTTATGTGTATAACTTGTAAAATATATTACTGTGGTTGTCCAAAAAGAATTTCTCATTACTGTATAGAGAGATATAGATCTAACTGGAGACAAAAACAACCAGCTTTGATAAAATATTCTATATTGCAAATAACGCCTTGAGTGTGAGTATAAACACTAAATTATGGATAGAAATGTTGCATAATGTGTCTTTTCAGATCTCACACAAGACAGTTAGACAGAACTATTGCACTTTATCTTTTTCTTACTCCTATTGAGACGTCAAATTACTGCAACGTGAAATTGCATTATATTCCAATTGTTGAAATGCATTTAATTGTCATAAATCAATTCTAAACATGAATTAAGAATGATATAATCTGATCAAAATATGTAATTCTTTTTTTATCTTTCCATGATAGAACAGATCTGTTAAGCACCAACTATCTAACGGAATTTATATTCAAAAATCGAATAATTTACGAATTTAAAAGAGCCGTTGCAAAACGTTTATTGATATCATTGATATATTACATTTATTTTGATGCTTTCTTTTTGAAAGGCGTTACGTTATCTCTGCCACTCCATACATTTATCTATTCATAAAATTTTAGAAAGTGAAAATCACATATGAAACAATAGTATTCATAGGAGTACTTGAAACACATGCTTTGAAAACGATGTATACTAAAACATTACAAGGCTTATCATTTTTGTATGAAATACGAAAATTACTTACCAGTCGAAGAAGTATTGTTAATCCTTTAGTAGCTCAAATTGCAACTGTAAAAAAGGATAATATCAATGATCTTGCTACACAGGCACAAAATGCATTGAATATTCTCTCAAAATCACATTCAAATCAAGCCTTTGTTTAGCTAAAAATAAAAGGAAAATTTCACGGAAAACTAAGAGCCAGGGGGCAGAAATAAACAGGATACATATAAAATCAAACTAAAACCCACTTCTTCTGAAGAGAGCTGTGATTTCGTTAATATTCAAAACCGGTGATGCTATAGTGTTTGCTTAGAATCGATAGCGAAAAGAAATTGATCATCGGGGCAAATGACATTGAATGAAACTTACACTCTGGCATGAATCAACCATCCACACAATGCAAAAAAATGTATTAATTTGCTTTTTGGGTTTTATATATAAAAAATAAAGGGGTGTGTATAATAAAATTTCATTGTAATTATCGACGGCGGAAGGGAACCTACAACTATCGCTTCATGGCGTCAATTAGATCCGTCATTTTATAAATCGCATGGAAGTAGCTTCACATGCTGAAGAAGACTATTTCCTCAGTTGGCAGTGAGAGTATTTGGTCAGAGATCGATTTCGAATTTCCGGAAGACTTCATCTTCAGGATATTGACTTTAGTATGCAATGATAATAGGAATTAGGAATCAAGAACAAGAAAAACCCAGCAAACTCAATTAAAAGATAATAATTTGATTGGTAAGTATTAAATACCCACATACAATATGCATACAATAACCGTGAATTTTGCATTGTCAGGTGTTCGAATAGATATGTTGAACGTGTTTTGTTAAAGTATGAGGCCTCAGTGCTTCCTTTTCTCTATCTGATATTTTATAAAACTGTTGAGTTGAAGGTTTATGATGTGCACAGAGTCTTGTTTATGATAATCAATCCCGTTCTACTTTCAGTTTAACTATTTATGGAATATGATTGTAAGACCCAGACAACTTTTAATAAAAGTTCTACCAAACATTCACCGTATTTGATACACCATCTTGGGAAATCTACTCTCTTTTTTAAACTCATATTTCGTTTATCATTTGATCAGGGTTTTTGCATACAAAAAAAGTAAATGTATAGTTTCTTGAAACTCAATCTCATGGTTAATATATGTGCAATAAATAATTGAAAAGTTACATGTTTTTCGTGGTACATTTGAATTCACTTGACCATAGCGGTACAGAAAAATATTCCTCTTCGACCTTATGATCCATAAAACATATGGAAAAATATTCACCAGTTACAATTTCAATATATATTAATAAACCCGTTTAGACTGGATTTTCTATATTTTATGTTTTAACTTAGGTTTAAGTTAATTTCACTAATATCTCTACATTACCGTCGTCTATATGATTCATCAGTTGATTTGAACATATTTTATTGCGTAAATGTCGTAACAAATGGATTAGGTACAAATTCTTAAAACGTAGAACGCCCTCTCCTATGATAATCAATTATACAATTTGATAATGTTCAAACAATTAACATAATGGGATCAAAGGTCAAAATATGATTGGATTAATTGCATAAAGTAAGTATATAACAAATCATGTCAGTAAATATGGATGTATAAAACACAATATAATTTACACGTAGTACGTACAAAATAATTAAAAATGTTATATAAAACTTTCATAAAAGTTGAATACCAATGAAATGTACGTTAAACTGTTCTGCGTTCAAGCTAAATAGACGGGAAATCACACGCCTAAAAGGTTGCCATGTTTACACTGCATGTCTATGGTGCATGTTAAAAATCATTTCACTCACATCAGACAAGTGTTCAATATATAACATAAAGTAAAATAGTACTTACAGTACACAAGCAAAATTGTACTTACAGAAATGCACATTAAACCTTATAGGCTAATAGAATTGAACAAAAATAGTTCGGACTATAACACCACATGAACTGCAAAGACTCTGGCAAGTTAATCAATGAATTGTCATATGACAGGAAATCAGCTTTCGTTATCTTTTAACATTACGGGACAGGTACATTAAAAACACATCTATTGCCTCGTATGCTGGAGAGTGTTCTAAAGCTTATAAACATCAGAGAGGAGGAGGGTTTTGGACGTGTGTGGGTGAGATGAATCTAACCCAGTCACTATCAGATACCCCACAGAACACCACTATACACAAAATTACGTAATGAATGTAAAGAAAGTCTAGTCATTACAAATATTGAATAAAATCAAAACCATTTAATCCAAAAACGAAGGTACACTGCAATCTAAGAACACGTCAAATAACAGACTATGAAGACAATCTGAGAATAAATATAGTATTGAATAAAAACAAATTCAGGGTCGGACGCTGTTAGATGGTTCTGTAATTTGGATTGTGTTAATGTTTACTGGACTCGTCACGTTCTTGCGTCAACTGATTAAGATGCGATAACTTGTAAAAATTCAAGCACAAATTAATCGGAGGAAATCTTTCTCCAAGACTACTTGGATAGAACGTACAGGAATATCGGAACAACCAGGAATGGGTAAATGACAAATAGGGTAATTCTAATTCCATTTGTCATGAAAAACAGACTTTATGTTCCCTTTAAATATAAGCTTGATTTCACTTGAAATTTATTGCCACATTATATATTTTTAATCTTCACAGCACGGGAAGTCTTATGGAAAATTGGACGCTGTGCGGAAGGCTAAAGGAAGTAAGAATATTTTCCCGCTAAAAGCAAGATTATCATTAAATAACTGAAAATAAATTCATTATTGGAACGAAAAATCACACAGAAATGCACGTATTTACCCTAAAGTGCCCCACTTCGTATGTAAACAAGTTACATATCGTCTTGGACCAATGATGAAAACGAACATTAATTTTTATTTGAAAATAATAATATTTTGTAGATTTTGTGAAAAGTTGACTTTCCAGTGTGACCTTCCTTATGTACGAATTATTTATGCACTACAGGCTGTACACATTTAACCAGTCAACACAGTCATTACCCCGCCCAAATCACAAAACAACGACTTTATGACATTAAGAAATCCTCTATCAATCACGATAATAGGAGGGAAGCTGAAAGTCTCGAAGTTCATCTGGGGTCAACTAGATGTCAAAGAAAAAAATATTCCTGTGTCAGGAAATCTGTAATAAAGATCAGAACTTCCTATATGTACATGTAGTTGCATGTTCAAGTTCAACACAAACCTTAACGCTTGGTTAAAACACTCCATCGGAACAAGAAATATCTATATACATCGGAGACAAATACACGTAGACAGACGGGTTGTCCTTAACATTCCGCATAGTGTTGTAAGAATTGAATCGTTTAGAGTCAAATCTTATTACTTACATTATTATATATCATCACTTCTATTTTATGTTTACCTACCTTCTACAGCTTAATCGGATGTCTTTAAAAATCTTTTCAAAATGAAATATTTGTCGGCACCTGATTATATGTATCAAACACGCAGTAAGCTAGACAAATTGCTTTTTTAGCTCCTTGAACTTTAAAGCGATGCTCTCCATTCAACGTAACGTCGTCTTTGAATAAGCTGTGAATGATTATGTCTTTTGAAAGCAAATAAAATATGAATCGGTAAAGTAGTTTAAGGTTTTACTTTTTTGATTGACAACTCTATTAACCGTCTATTATGGTCGACAAGAGACTTGAAATTGAACAACTAGATCAATTTCAACATACGTTTTTTTTCTTCTAGCCTTTAATTCAACATCAGCATTTAATTATTGATAAAACTCTTATCAATTTCTTAAAATACAAGAAAAAATTTAACTTTTTCAAATAGTTTTGTTTTCTGATTGACAAATTCTTGACTACAATATACAATAAAATGACCAATGGACCACTGATATGGTTATTTTTCACACTTGCTCTTGGTAAACTAAGAGTGGTGGTGGTTCTTGTATTGCACTGAACAACACCAAAAAGTTCTGCTTCCATTTCATATGCTTATAATATCCCTGATCTATTTTTACCACTGCAGTGAAATACAATGCTCAGTGCATTTAAATACACCAAGTCGGTGACATGCATTTAAAAGTTGTAAAAAATGTTAATGAAAATGTACTAAGTGGTATATTCGAGTCACGACGGGGTGTATTAGCTCAGTCATACAATTGTTTAATCTACATTGAATTCCCTGAACATATATCAAAATACTTTAACCCTGCATGCTAAAACGAGTTTATAAAGATCCGACCGATATCATTGTCTGATGATGTATTTCGGGACAATTTTCCCCCCTATCTGCCCCCTCGTTGAATCGATATCCCTACTAAGAAAAGACATAACTTCTTGAATCGTGGAAATACAATAAGATAGAATTTCACAAAATTATCGCTGTTACAAGGACTTTACATAACGTTTGTAATGCATCACCTATATTTAGAGTCGACCTTGGCTTTCAGCAATGACTCTCATGTTTGTACTAATTAGGGTCTGGATCCCTCAGTCATATCCTTTAAATGTTCCAAATAAGCCAATAACCGATATATTATCTCGAGAGAACTCCCGTGAGACAATCACCAACATCTATAATACAGTAACTTGAAACTTTGTCATATTTGTTTAGAACCTAAACATGCCTTTTTTAAATCTGAAGTTAGTGAAAAGAATGGAGTGATACATTTGAAAGGAAAGGTAGCCACAATAATACTCTCAATAATCGATACCTGCATTTTGTACTTTTGATTTTGTGTTGCTCTACGGAAATCTTAAGGGTGGAATGGACAATGCCCACACAGGATCTCAAGTGACATCCATTGTTAACAAACACAATAAAAGGGTCAATCAAATGCGAAAAACAAGAACTGAATCTTTTGATACAATTCATCCCTACCTTTTTTCTCCTTAACTCAGTTATCAGCAAGTATATCCAGAAAAACAAAAAATCAACATGTCCTTAAAATTAGATAATAACAGACTAAAACTGTATCATGCTTAAAGTGCGACATGCGCAGAGCCGTTCCGGACCACCAGTAACCTGTTACATTGGACCGTGTCTAAATTTGTGCCCATTGTCTTTAGACCTAAATTAACGCTCTACCCGATTATCTGATCGTATTGATACTGTACTATTACAATAAAAAAAACATCGCAGTCCTCTCTGCTATAGACACTACATACTTGAGCTCTTATTTCAATGAGAAAATTCCTATTTATCTTTTTTCTTATACACTTTTGAAGTTAAAAATGTTTAATTCTAATCTTAGATTGGACATGATGCTGTTTAAGCGCTGTTTTTTTTTTTTTACTATAGTTATTATTCCAGTGCTATTGTACATGCACATGCGGTACATGTGTGAGGTTTAATAATAGATTAGAGCTAAGTGGAAAACCTGACGTACTTTGCAACCGTATTTGAGACACTTATATATATATATATATATATATATATATATATATATATATATATATATAGTAATAGTAACCCAGTGCCCTGTTTTATGAGAAGTTGTTTACTCTGATAAAATAAAATAAAATATAATATTTAACAGAAGTAAAAATTAAAAGAAAGGGAAACGAAATTAAAAAACAAAAACTTGTCATTGTGAGCACGCACTGACAAATTATTCCATCCACCAGAAAAGAAACAAAAACATCCAACCAGGATATTCTAATTTTATAAATTAAAGTGTATTTTAGAGAAGAGAGAGTCACTCGTTGGCAGATGCCTCCAAAACCCCTAAGGATGTGGTGGCCAGAAAAGATAAGACATGGAAATAAGCATTACAGTTATTATCATCATCACAAGATAGAGACATAAAGAGACGAAAATGGACGAGGAGAGGAAATGCATGTACACTTCAAAAAGAATTTTTCGTCCTCGCCTGCCAAAGCCCGAGAGGGGCATTATCTTGAAAGAGGGGCAGGATGTCTAGGTTCACCAGTAGATTAGGACAGCGGTAGCAAGAAACTAGAAGGATAAGACGTCACCTGGAAAATCCAGCGTATAAGTAGTGATCCATGTATATCGATGATTTAAACAGCACTTTCTTTAGTTTAACTTTCGTGGAATTTCTTTAAAAGTTTATCTTCGCTGTTTTCGTGTCATGGACATATATCCACGAATTTAAATCCCTCCACGGGAGAAAGAAATTAAGTACCTCACACAATCCCAAGACTCAATCATCAACCAAGACCACGAAACCAAGATTCATTTCTCAACAACGAAATAAAGAGGCGATTCCCAAATTGAAAATCACAAATATATGTGAAGTAAGCATAAATGTATCTATGTGTTGGTTAATTTGATTTATAAAAGCACGATCTTAGTCATCGCACTTAACAAGAGACATAGTACGTCTGATGGATAGCAATTATATCACAGTATCAGACGCGTTATTAAATTCAGTCAACTGCTGCAGACAATATGCGTGAGAATGTACTAATATGCAACTGTTTTAAGTAAATATACAAGAAAGATGCACTGTTGCCGAAATTAAATGACTTTTGGCAGGTGTGGCGTATTTTGAAAGCTGTGAAATTTCGTGATTCATTAGCATTGAACAATCATGGTGATCCTGAAATGATTCTAACTTTATGTTATCAGTATTCATAACTTGCTTCTGAAACAGAACACATTAACCATGAAATACGTGTACCATCCACGAAACATGTAAATTCATATTATAAAAAAAATATGATGTGATAGAAAAATTCAGACTGTGTCTCGTAACTACAAAGGTTTGCCCAATTCTACATCGTATCACCACCTACGGTAATAATCCTTTTCCCCCCAAAACTAGATGTAACGATAATCTATTAACGGAATTGATATAATAATACTGACCAATTACTGTGTTAGAAACAAGCTAGTTACGCATTCAGTATTTGAAGGGTATTAAGTTTAATTGTCCATAAAAGGATTCCCGCTATCAAACGATTTCAGACATTACGGATAATTTCTGTCATCAATAAAATATGTTCAAGCAAGCATATATGACACATTAGATGAAAAAGATTTTAATGAAAGCCGTCCAATAAACGACACACCTAGAATGTAATATTCATCTTTTCACTCAAAGGGTTATATATATATATATATATATATATATATATATATATATATATATCTGTGTGTGTGTGTGTGTGTGTGTGTGTGTGTGTGTGTGTGGTGCCCCCCTCTCTCGCTTCCTAGATTTCATATTTCATAATGTTTTTTTTTTTTTTTGTTTTCTTCTTTTTTCTCTAAATCAATACGCAATATTTAATCTTTTTGCCTTTACAAAGATAATTATGTCATATACTACAGTATTGATATGTTATATATAGGTATACATGCAATAACCATATACTTTCTTAATATCTCTATTCCATATCGAAATTGTGTATTTATAATATGTATATGTAGTAACCTTGTACCCTGAGAGACGGTTTATGTAGATTCTGCTGCTGCCAAATACTATATTATACAAAGAAAATTTGTTTAAATTAAATTAGGTTCCGGTGCGATTCTCAATGACGCCTAAAACGTTTAACATTAGGCAGCTACATGTAACATATATTGATAGATAGATGTATGAGAGATGCATTACATGTATACCTATATATAACATATCAGTACTGTGGTAAATGACATAATTATCTTTGTAAAGGCAAACAGATTAAATATTGCGTATCTTTTTACAGCTGGGTTCTAGAAACGAACTCTAGCTCTCCAATTATATATATATATATATATATATATATATATATATATATATATATATAAGCGCAGTAAATCGTGCATGTATATTGCGATGTTATTGTGATTGAATTGGAGTTTTACACACCTCGCCAAGTCTTCAGAATTCAAATTTCGTAACTCTTCAGATATAAAGATCTTAGACACAGATAATTTATATGCTTATACATGTAGACACGTCACCCGCGTGATTCATTTTTATTAATTAAACCTAGGAATTCAAAAGATAAATGAAAACATGTAATACTTCATATATTAATGTATCGGTTTTTAAGATTCTGCTTATACTCGTACTTGTTTTGCTTTGAGTAGCGAGACGGATTGATATTCCGACACTTCAAAATGCATGCAAAACTTGGACGCCTGTATAGAAAACGATTAAAGTACTTGTGTTTGTGATCGGTGGTTCCTCTAATCTGACCGTATATGATTTAAGAAAAACATGTATTTAAAATCATTTTGGAGACCATATGTAATAGCAATTCTTAAAGATATGAATATCCCATGTTGGATAATTTCATTACATGTTTGTAGTGAAACTACTGAATTACATTTTAATCTCACAAAAATAAATATGCACGTGCGATGATTTGGGTGTACATGTGCCAATACCAGATCATAGTGAAATTTCTAGTCAGTACCAGTATTTTATCAATCAGCCAATCAAATGTTTTATTTGAGTATTAAAGACCACTAGCCAAAAGTACAATATCCTATCACAATTTTCAGGTTCAACATTATAACATGTAACAAAGTTTCACAGACATATTTTTGCAGTTTATCTACAGTACATATGAAATAATTTTCTTGCATCTTAATAAAGCTAGAAAAACATATTGCTAAGTAACGTGCACCTACATGTACAGAGATTCTGCATTGTCAGGTAGGCTTCACTTGTACCGATTCATCGGACATGCATGGAAACTGTACCAAAAACAACTAAAACATATCAAAATGGCTGGAAGAAGTGTACAATGCGCAAGCTGAGAAACTCAAAGTGCACATGCCAAAAAATGCAGAACAATACTGAAATTTAAAACTTTCCAGAGAGAGAGAGAGAGAGAGAGAGAGAGAGAGAGCAATTACTTCAAAGTATTAGTACAATCATATGCTTTCTATCATGCTCACTCACACGATATTCCATGTAATAACGGAGAATCTGAGGAATGTTTCATGTTTCGAGTCCCGTTAAAATAGAATATCTCACACTGAGATTCGAAATAGGGTATCGATCTAATACAGGACGTATCGACTGATCAACGTGTGTGTCTTTAGTTAGGTTTCATGGGTATGTAGTTGTCATTTACAACCATGTTCAGCCACCTTAATTTGGCAAATCCTTCTTAGATTTAAATGAAGACCACATTAATAAGCTATATGACATATAAACTGTACCTATCGACAAAAGAAATCCATTTAATTCTCAATCGTATTTGGCATATAGCATCAATTAAAATATAGCGTCCGATTAACTTACATACAGTCAAAAGACAATCAGTGTTACCTAAATGTTCTACAGAATGAGATAAAATCTTGATTGGCTAATGATTTAGAGAATGGGTTAAAACCTAGAACGTTTTATAGACATAATTAGTTTAATTACAGACAAAAAATATCCTTGCTATACATGTGATAGCAACGTGAAAAAGGGTATCGTACAACACTTTAACTTCATCCTCTGCTTATCTCATATTGATATTAAATGATTCAAGCCCTATACACATACTTCAAGGCACTTTATCAATGATTCAGTAGATCTGCCACTAATTTGACGATAGATTACACGTACTTCTAATGTTTTCGGAAAATTTCTTGAAAATTTGAAGTTATGCGAACAACACTGTCATATAATGGTTTGCATTTCATTGCAATGTGTTTGCTATTGAAAGCTATATACAATATAAAGCAGGATACTAACAAAACCACGTTAATGTGTTTTAATTACAAGTAACGAATGTACAGATCTATCAAAAAAAACCACCAAAAACAAAAACAAAAAAACCCAAAAAACAACCCCCCCCCCAAAAAAAAAACAAACAAAAAAAACAACAAACAAACAAACAAAAAAAACCAAACAAACAAAAAAAAAAAAAACCAAAAACAAAAACAGTCACTGAAAAAGTCACTGAAATGTATACCTGATTTTCGTCACTTCAAAAACGATAATATTTCATCTAATTATAGTCGTCGTAAAATGGCTGAAATATTGCCAAAACGGCTTTAAACTCAAAATCACAGCTTGATATGAAAAAATAATTCACTTAACATAATTTGTTTTTACATTGCTGCTTACTAGCACTACCGGTCGCAGTAGACTAGTGGTCATGGCGCTCGCTTAGGCTTGCTTCGCTACCGAAAGGTCCGGGGTGCGAGTCTTGTTTCCGACATTAATTTCGAATGCGTCGAAAAACAACAAACACTAAACTTTATATATATATATATATATATATATATATATATATATATATATATATATATATATATATATTCAATAAATTATCTTTGTTCTTTCTCGGTATTGGGGTAGAATAAAGCAAAAATATTCAAATCTAGGACTCAAACGTTTATCTATAGATATAGATAAAAGTTTGAGTACAAGATTTGATTTTATATATATATATATATATATATATATATATATATATATATATATATATATATATATATTTGTACCTCAGGTATCAGTTATTTGGTTTTAAGTGAATATGCAATTGAAATACAATTGAAACATGTTCTTAAATGAAATTCGTGAATATTTCGTATATTTTTAGTGTACTTAGATTCCAAATTATAATGAGCACACTTTGAAATCACATTTTCATGACAATAGTGTAAAAACATCTTCGTCAATGAGGTATGCTAAGGTTCATTTCTTACTGGATTAATCATCAGTCTAAAAATAGCAATCAAGGAGAGCTTAAGTAACTATGAGAGGTACTATAATGTAGAGTAGATGAATACGTATGAATTTCCTTATATGTTTCCGCTTTCAGTGTTTATGTGGAAATCAGTTTCTGAAATCTAATATGGATATTTATTGACTGCTTCATGCATGCAGATGAATACCATATAGCATCTGCTGTAAGAGTCTTACTTTGCAGATAGTGTATTTATGCAGTTACTGCGCCGGCATTTCAAACCGACACCAGGTACAGTTCAATGGATTTACATCTAAACATGTAATAATTACAGAAAATGAAGAGTGCACAAACAAAATTATATCACTGTACAATAATGGAACCATTTATTTAAAGTGTAGTCCGTATATTCACATGAACAATGCCATCGCACTTTATCTAAATGTGTGAACCTGCAAGTTACGGAGAGTAGGCCGATATTCTTTTGCAAATTAAAGATTTACTTTTTTTTTTTTAGAAGACAAAATTAACGTATTATTCTTTAAGTAAAGCCATTTAAAATTTAAATTATTAGGATGCTTTAGATTACTTAATTAATATTTCACTAGCTTCTTTTTATACAGAAATTAGACTCGAGTCTTGTTTACATAACACAGAGTTAAGGCTAAAATACTGTTCTTATCCTTGCAGTAAGAAGGTCCAAAGTTTGGTTGTCAGCTTTAAATGGGGTATATTTTTAATTTTTGACACCAAAGGTGAAAAAAAAGATTTAAAAAAAATGAAATAAAATAATGTAACCCAGTCCATTTAAAATACAATTAAATGATATTAAGTGAGCTTACATGCATTTTTCAAATAATTTGTTATGCATAGTGCTGGAGTTCATTGCTATATATTTTTTTAAAGTTTTTAAAGTTTTCTTAAAAGTCAATAATCATCAATAGAATTAAAACGAACAGTATAAGATATGAAATGAGACACAATTCATCTTCAGTTGTCAATTTTCAGTAAACCGGCTAGTCCTCTAAAGCGACCACCTTTTTCATTTTGACAGCTGATCGATATGGAGGAGTTTCACCGTGTACCAAAATCTATAAAATGCATAGCCGCATCGAGATTCCATGCCGGAAAAATACAAATCTTTCCTCAAATAAATATTCTACGTATCTAAACATTACATAAGTTTTACCAACTCCCCTGAGCTGAAAGCGCAAGTGAATTTTTCTGATCACTTTCTGTCCAGCGTGCTTCTGATCGTAAAGCTTTTAACATCTTCGACTTCTTTCCAGAACAATACTGGCAATTTCAACCAAACGTGCCAAAAAACATTTTCGGTTAAAGGGAATTTAAAATTGTTCAAATGAATGGCCACGCCCTTTTCAAATGGTAGATGATTAAGAAAGAAAATGAATATACGATGTTATCTTTAAAAAACTTCCTTCTTTAAAATCATTACACCAGATATATAAACTTTTGTAAAAGCATCCTTAATGAATGGGGATTCAAATTTGTTGAAATCATGGGGCTACAATAAGGAACCAAAGTTTTACATGGGGTGCATAAGAACATCTGTAAAAATTTCCTTCTCAAGAAAACAAAGCCAAGATTTTGCCATATTAATATGCAAGCATCCTCAGATAGTGTAGATTCACATTTGTTGAAATGATAACCACGGAGGTAAGGTGGATCCAGAATACGAAAACAGTTTTTATATGGGGATATATTAGGTAAAATCTTTTAAGTCTTCTCTAAAGCAACAGTATTGCGAGAAGTCATATTAGAATGCAATCACCCAAAGGTACAATGCAGTGCGAATTCCAGTTTGTTCAAACCATGGCCCGGAGTGTAGCATGAAGCCACAATAGGGAATCAAAATTTGACACAGCAATATATGGGGGAAAAACTGGAAAGACCAGGAGGATCATGTGATTTTCATACTGATATACAAGCATCATTAGGCAGTGCATATTGTATTTGTTCAAAACATGACCCAGAGTCAAGAATGTGGCCGCAATAGGGGGTCAAAAGTTTACATTGTAATATATGGGGGAAATCGCACGACCAGCAGGTCCATGATTAATCCTATTAATATGTATGCATCCTCAGGTATTGCAGATTGAAGTCCCTTCAAATCATGGCCGGAGTGTGTTGATGTTAAGATAGTGCCTCAATATAATACCAAAATATTATATTGTAATATGCCATGTATATAAAATTACTTTGTCAAAAACCACTCATTATGATTAGTCATATTAATATACACCCATTCCAATGTAGAATAGTTCATAGTTGACAAGGATTGAACTTTCAAAGTTTTAAATGATAATATATAAGAAATTTGAAAAACAAATCTTTTCAATAGTTGGTTGTATATTGTTTAACGCGCTCGAGAATTTTTAACTCGTATGGAGATTTCACCATCAACGTGAAGGTTTGCAAAACTTAGGCCTATGCTTGGAGCTTATGGTCTTTGGGCAGGGAGGGATCTTTATCGTGTTCACACCTGGTGTGACACAGAACCTCGGATTTTGCGTTCTTATCAGAAGGACCGCCCCATTTAGTCGCCTCTAACGACAAGCAAGGGCGTACTGATGATCTATTCTAACCCGGATCCCCACAGAGTCACATCAAATCATGTCAATATACAAACGTGTCCAAATTGTATGAATTCCCTTTTTCTTCGACCCTGGGGTTAAGTGGGACTAACATCAGGGATCAAATTTTACATAAAATATGGATATTTTGGGAATTTATTTTCCCAAAAATCTTCTCTAGAACAGCAAGGGCATGCTAGTGATATTGATGCATCCCATGTTGTGTGGATTAAAGTTTGATAAAATCATAATCTTATGGGCCTATGTTGTGGTCAATAATATGAGGTTAAAAGTGATGCGATGAAAGAGAGTGAAAAGGCTGAGGTGACTCTCAGGTGAGTGTTGTGGCCCATGAGCCTCTTGTTAGTATTGCCAAGTCCTTTACATTACAGAAAACTTGTTTAGAGTGTCTTTATTTAGACATTTTAGATTGTCTTTATTTAGACATTTTGCGTATAACTGTATTTATAAAACTCTATAGACTCTGTGATTTTCAGGGACATGTGGATAAATATGTACTGGTTAATTATGGAGAATTTGGTACTAGTTAATTATCATTAAATTAGCCGAATGGAGAAAATATGTGAAGCTTATATACAAACCTTAATAAGCAATGACATGACAATAACATTCCTATGTACAAATGGGTGAGTGATCACGTGATCCAATGATACACGGCCACTGGCATTTACATACTGATGACAACAATGTAACAATTATTAATTAGAATTGTAATATTATCCATTGTTCCGTCTCAGCAGTTTTGATGGCATCCTAACAATCAGTTCTATAGAGTCCCACTACAGAGAATTACAGTACTTTTACAAAGCCGTATAGCCAAAGGATCAAGAGTTGATTCAGAATACAACGTGTCAGTACTATACAGTGAAATCAAATACGTGCAGAATATCACCTCATCCAAACACAAATCTGTTTATTTTGATTTATTGTAGGAATCAACACAGCTCAAGAAGGAAGAAACTAAAATGTCATCGGTCTAGTTGGTGGCAAGGGATGATTTTGAATTAAGTTAGTCTTTTGTGGGGTGAATGGGAGTTGATGTGTTTGAAGGCAACCTATTGAAATAACGTTTAATAATGATTAATTTGTTGGATGAATGTTTCACAGTTAGGAAGATCATGCAATATGAAAGTTCCCATTGCAAAATATGCGAAACTGAATGTTAGTTAGCTCCGAGGATAAAAGTAAAACATTGTGAAAATGATAGTCACATTCAGCGTATGATCATAGGACAGAAAGATATTTGTGGTAAATAATAGTATATATACACTCTACAAAAGGAGTGTTAAAATGTTCTTCTATGGTATGCACATTGTTTCGGTTGTCAAATCTCTACAGGGAAAGTTTAAAATAGTAGTATGGGAAGTAAAAGCGATAGACGCTCCGATTGCTATGAAAGCAGGATGACAGTATGTTTACTTATTTATTTCTAGCTTTATAGGTCTTAAAAGTTTTAAATATGTAGTAAAGTTGTACAATTTGAAAGTGAAATTAAATTAATTGTGCAAATAGTTTATTGTATGCGTATTAGTTATTTTAAAAACAAATCATATCTTTATACGTTGAAAATTATTTGACAGATACATTTGTATTACATTAACGTTATTCTGATTTAGTACATTTAGTGGTACTCTTTAGCCATACTTATATATAGCGCTATCGGAGAGGTCTGTGGCCTGTTAAATGCCCTGTGTATTTGATGCTTTGGAGGATTGCTCTTTTGTCTCTTTGTGTTCAGTGTAAGCAGTCAATGGCTGAAACTGTATTTATATCTGGTGATTCAGTTCTGGCTGAATATAGTAGCCCGTTGCATTACATGTTGTCGAATTTGTTTCTACTCACGTCAAGTCAGTTGTTTAACACATATTACTAATGATTTGAATGTATGTTTGCAAGTGTACAAAGTGAGTATGATAGGTGTGATTTTGGCCAGTGTGTGTTCGTTGGTATAAATCTCGATGTAAATGAAATATAACTCTTATCTTGGTAATAAGATATTATCACCTACATATTGATAAGATAAAGCTTTATTTCTAGTTGGCGTGTATTGCACAACACAGTAAAAGCTCTGAAAAGATTTTTGAATTACACACACACACACATATATATATATATATATATATATATATATATATATATATATATATGATATGATATCACAGATACATTAAAAGGTACTATATTTAGTTGGGAAAACACAGTATCACAGTTTGTACACTACATAAAACAGTTTGATAAAGCAGATACCACAAATATACTAGTTGATATGTATAAATAATTTCAAATAAAAGATACACATCACGTTAAAAGATACACACCACCGTAATACTGTGAAATGGTTTTTATGTCTCTTTAACTGAATCAATATGAAAGAGCTTATTCTGCGTATGATGATTCTTTTCAAAACAAGCATTCGGAGTGTATTGCAGGCAATACAAAATCCTCTACCGGTAGGATAATTCAGTCAAATGTAGATCAAGCATGACGAAACTCACACTTATTCTGCAACTATCCAAGACAAAGCCATGTATGAAATTTCATTTGGATTTCTTGATCCATTGCCGAGAAAAGTCCGAAAACAGACGGACAGACAGACCGAGGGTAAACTAATAACTCCCTTCGGCAAAGCCGGTAGGGAACTAATAAAGATTGGCAACAGACAAACAAAGTTCATATTACAGGGATTTGAACAGTTTTGGTCTAAGTAAGCATTTCGCAAATTATATTGAGTTATGATAATCTGATTTACAAACACAATCTGCCATTAGGTCGAATGCTGGTTGACGTGTGTTAAGCTGTTCTTTACGTAGTGATTTTGACTACAGATTATTTCGTTTACCTGATGAAGATATAAGACTCACGGCGGGTGAGACCGGTCAACAGGGGATGCTTACCCATCCTAGACACCTCATCCCAAGTCTGGTTTGCCCAGGAGTCCATGTTTGTCCTATCCGTAATTTTGTATTTTTAGGGGATTTCACAGTTTTGTGTCTTTACGTTTTCATATTAAGAAGAAAATGAAATATATAAGATATTTTAAGGTTGTACATATATTATCAATTCAAAATAATGCAAATTAACTTAATTAACATTTAATAAAAGTACAATCACTTAATTTTACAAATTTAACATTTATTTTTGATAAAGCTGTAAAGACATATTCATTAGTATCTATTGTTAGAGCAAAAATTGACCCATTTTAGTGCATTTTTACAAGATTCACGGTAGATGATTCATTCTTGCTATATCAAATATGTTTATGTTTGAGCTTAAATGTTTTCTTTTAGACATGTCTGTCAACTTTTTCATTTTCTTATATTTACAACGCTCCACTTTCATTTCTGTCGGAATCATATGTGCATAGTTGATAACTACATCGCAGTCATGAAGAAATGACTAACATTACAATTGGTAGTAAGCGTTCGCTTCGTGACCGGGAGGTCGTGAGTTGGAGCCCCACTCGTGCCATGCATTGCTAAATATGTAGACGTCTTTGATATTAATATTATTTAGATACATTGTTCTTTCAGGGTCTACCACCACTAAATTAATATTGATTACTAATTAATAGTCTATGATTAAAAAACCATAGGAGTCCTTTATGACAATATCTCCATATTATTAATACAATTCACGTTTTCTGAGAGTGATTAAAGAGACCACTGCAAAATAGAATCAAGGAAATGTGGTATAATTATACACTGCACGCAGGAGAGTTTCAGTATGTGTGCTTTTTAACTGTAAGTTAGCCAAGAGACAATTGCGCTTTACGGAGACATTTACTAATTATGTAAACAGTATGATGTGGAAAAAGTAAAGATAACAAACAGTGATAGATCTAGCGTGGCAAACACAGCCCCGGATACGCCAGAGGCGGGACCATGTGCCCAGGAGGTGCAAGCATCCTCCGTCAACCGGCCACACCCACCGTGAATCCTATATCTTGATCAGGCAAACAGAGCAACCGCAGTTAAAATCAACTTGCAAATAAAAGCCCAACAGTTGCCATGAAACACTACAGACAGCACTCAACCCAACAATACAAGTAGGCCGCACCCGTAAATTAGATCACTACAATGACCACAGAATTTGCGAATGCTGGCTCCAAACTAGACTGCCGAAACCCCTACAACACCAACCCGTTTGTCAGCATTATAAAAAAAATTATGAAATTCTCACAAAAGAAATATAGTTTGAGGTTCATTTTGAGCTTAGAGTGATCTGCCCTTGGTTGTTACTATCAAATGATTTTCGAAATGTAGCTATCGATTATTTACTGTATCGTTTGTTCTTTTAATGTAATACAGCAACAATTTCTCCTAAAGTCAACTCATTCCCTGGCTTTTAAAAACATCACAGACTTTATAAGTGGGGTATTTCTGTAAAAGAAGACCAGTACCTTAATGTGAAAATATCATACATGTATGGATGGCTTCTTTCTACAATGCATATATTTAACTTTAAAGGATATGTTATTTTTATTTTCCATTAAGTATTAATGTGATTAGTTAATGTAGGATACATAAAATATTTTTTCTAAAAGCGAGATAAGCCGCATTTACACAGGGGATTACATACGAGACAGCTGAATGCAAATGACGCAGGTAAAAACCTTGATGGAGGTGGTTGTGGTAATTAACAACGCCTTAAAAGCGAAAGAACATCGAAAGGACACCGTCAATAAGTAATAGATGGCGCGTGTTGAATGCCAGAATGCTGATTATAGTATTAATTGAGATATATAACTTGATCAATTGTTTACGCCTGAGAATCTATGCTTCTGCGTAAAATCTACCTTCCAATCGGAAATGTGAATTAAAATGTTGTAGGAAATAAAGCAGTGCTGATGACATAAATGCAGAGAGATTAGTTCAGCTTCACAGATACTGATAGTGTTATTATTAGGGTTTCTTTACAATATCTATATCCTATTAAGATTTACATTTCACAAATCGTATTGATAGGACAGCGACAATGTATAATTGCACAAAGAGATTAATACGTGAGGAATCGTACACTACCGGTATTTCATTAAATAATTTTGTTGGGCATTTAATGAAAGCATAAAGATTAAACGCCGGTATTTTCGTGCAAAGTTGTACTGCACAACGCTATATTACCAACAAGCTAACACCAAAGCTTTGATACGAACTGAAAGTACAGAAAGTGCAAATAAAGTACACGTGAACCTTCTTTGATCTGTTAAGACGAATCCTGAAACTCAAGCAGTTTATAGAACAGACAAAATCCTTTCTCTGCATGAGATTCAGAACTGAGTGTACTTCAACCACAACTACGGACTTTGAAATTTTATGTTAGCATCTTTGATAAAATTTTCATCGAAAAAGTTTGCAAATGGGATTAACGTGCATAATATATCGACAAAACTATTGTAAATATTGTCTGCTGTCATCAAAGATATTTTACAAGATGCAGTACAGTTTTGTTTTGCATCTTTCTCCCTCATCCAGCAATCAATGAAGTTTTTATACGATCCTTGTGATTCATTACGGTGTATCTTACATCAACAGCATACGTCTTGTCCTTGATTTTGAGACTAGCTTGCCAGGGGAGGGGAACCACGCATTTTGCAAGCACTGAGATCTCAGTTCGTACTCAAAACCACGCTTCATGTATGAATGATAATTCTATCCAAAAACAAAATCTATGTTCTTCGGTTCGGAGGCAAAGAGAAAGTGTTAGTCCTCATACTTGTATCTTTCTAGAGATATTCTGAATACCGAGGAGAGCAAGCATCAGACATATTTCTCGTAAACATGACGTCCAGTTTCACGACTGACGTTCAACACTCCAACTGCACGAATTCAATCCAAACTTTTTTCATGTCTTCACGGTCTGGCCGACTCACAAATGACGATTTACATTCCCCCCAATGATTTTGCGTACGATCTTCATGAAAGACGGTCTGCGCTTTCTTTTCCAGTGATTTCTATTTCGATCCAAGTCCATCCTTATGAATTACGCTCCGCACACTCTTCAATGATTTTCTTATTCGGCATTGATTATATATCTTTTTCTTTACTTCTTCATTTCGCCCCCCCCCCCCCCCCCCCCCCCCCCCCTCTCCCGATTTCATCTTTCAAACTAAACAACGTTACTTTTAGTGACCGACATTTCAAAACCTAGTAAATGTTGGTAGATATGACTTTCAGTCATAATACTTTCCGATTGAGTTAAAATGTATATTGCTAGAGACGTCATATGTGAAGTTGACACATTCCCATTCAATATTTAAAGCTTGGACTAGTAAACCTCTCCAGTGATACTGCCGTCTGGATTTTCTTAAAGCTTTACATATGTATATCAATTTGCAAAATAACCCCCAAAAAACCACTTTTTTTTTTTACACTCCACTCCTAATGACTCCAGAAATAGAAACACAGACTTGTTCAAAAAATGGAACATCTGTTTTAATGTTGGTGAATCTATTCAAATTTTTAAAAATCATTTGGTAATTGTTCAAAGCATGGACTAATTCAATTTAATTTTCAACGTCAGGGTCATAAATTAAAGTATGTACCAAGATGTACCATATACGGTATCCTGGGTTAAACATCGTGTCATTTTAAAGTTTTCAATGCATTCCCACTTGCGTAAAATAACACAAAGAAAGAAATATTAATGTAAATTAAATGGAAAAAAATAATGTGCAGCTTGCGATTGTTGTTAGGCTGCCCTTAAAACACACTATCATTAACAAACTGAAAGTAGAACAGCAGTACTAGTCTTATGAATTCATGTCGCTAAACTTACACCACGTCTTCATCATTCAAAGAGATAACAATATTCTTTCCAAATGAGGCAGACGTGCAGATTGAAAGCGGAGCCTACAACATACCGAATCCTGCTTTAATTAAGTGTCCATTCCTTGATATTCCTTCCGTAATAGATTGTCAAGCAAGCAAAGGGACAAAATGGCTCGTTTTAAACAGTTTGAAATGTAACTCAAAGCTTCTGTAACAATCAATGCTCTAAAACTTCATGTTTCCTTGCGAGTGATGAAGGATGCTTTATTGGAGCAATTAAGTCCTGATACACTTCCTAATAAAAATAGGTAAATAAATAAATAAGCATATTTTCTTTGGAAATGTGAACACCTGAAAAACAGCTTTTGGTTATAGCTAGATTGTCATGAGAACAAAACTGTTCTCAAGGCCAAATAAAGATTATTGGAATGCTTGAAAATTTTTCTATTTTGCAAATCTACGTACTTCATCATTGCCGAGATAATGTACGAGGAGAACGTGTCGATAAACTATAGTTATCAAGTATCTTAATCATCATTTCCTCTATTGTTTAACATTACTCAAAATGTAAAAAGAGAACATTAGTTGGGAAAGTGCACCATTGCATGTACATAGCCTTTTATAAGACTATTATAAACATATCGATCATTAGTTTCAAAAGTACAAAATTTATTTTTTAGAAATCTTCATATAATATTTATTTCATTGCTATTAAATCCAGAACACTGAAAATTTGAAGAAACATTTCCACTTGACTGGTCTAACTAACTTTTCTGTTGATGTTTGCGATATACGGGCAGGATGTAAGATTATAGGAATGATAAAATCATATGCATCGTGAAAGTTTTATACATAAAAAGGTCTATTTATTTCTTAACTTGTACAATTGTAATAATGTATGAACCTTCCTTAAAATTTCATTAACTTTAGATTAACTGTAGGTACACGTGGCGTACAAAGAAACGCCATTCTATAGGAAATAATTTCATGAGTATTTCTTAAAAAAATTTATCATCAAACAATTGCATTTAATAGATTTCTTCTTCAATGAATTGCATCTTTTGTTACTTACTAACACTTACTATATAGATGTATAGTTGTGACATCGTTCTCTTCAACGTTTTCTTGTACATTTGTGGTGTTCGTAAAAATAATTCTTTTATATTCGTGAATATAACTATAATGCATAACTTTAAAAAACCCATGCTTTTATCTGGAGACATGTAATAAACATTTGTAGACGGAGACTTCCAATATGAACAGATTTATTGGAATCCCCACGTGCGTCTAATCTGCATTACACGAAACACTGTGCATATTCTATTGCTCTTTGAATACACTGAAAAGATTTTCAATTTACTTAAAACATGAGATATGAAAAAGGGACGATACAGAAGGAATGTCTAAGGGACTCCTAATAGCTCTTCCATCGGACCATGATTGAAAACAATGCATACTCTACTTGAGGATCGACTGGAAAACGCGAGTGCTAATGGAAACGAATGATTAAGCAAGTTTACTTACGAATGGCCAATGTTGTTTCAAATAGCAACACGAAAGGAAACCACACTGTTGTCCTACAGAAAATTGTCCTCTCTTGCAAAACAAAAAAGTAAGCTATAATGAACACATCACATAGATATTGACAGTGTCCTGTCTCGATCACTGCTTATAACATTGATCTATTCCCGTGTGAGTATATCTATATATATATATACATCGCAGTCCGGGTGCAAGTCATGTTACCCGTGAATCATCACAACATTCTAAGGCAAATGGTTGGAGACCCTCTGGATTAATTGAATCAGTTCTGATTCTCAAAAGAAGCTGATGCATGGGTTAAAATAGGCACACTATCCATGTGCTGATAGTTTAAAAGTGCACCGAAGCAAAGACGGAGCACAATGAGATGCCCCTGGTGTATTGAGCTGTAATGAAGTAGTTATCTTACGTTAAAGATCTAACAAACGGTTTTCAAACATACATTTTTCAAAGCTGATACAAATTAAAGGGCTTTACAAAACTTATTACACACAAAACAAACACCGCGACAATTAACATTAGAGGGAGATTTAAATATTTGGTTACAATTTAATTCTTGAACTCCTAAACTATTATAACATCTGGTCTCTATGTGGTAAGTTTTAATTACAAAATAGATCTAAATATAAAGTTTGAAATAATTATACATTTAAAGTAATGGTTTTTTTCCCCGGCCAGGATCGATGTCCTTCACAATGCTAGACTGAATCTCGTGTATCGGGCAGTGAACGAGGCGACGACGATTTGGAGACGGCCACTTTCTTCCTATCAATCTGATTTAATCAAACAGAAACACGTTTTACAATAAGCTATGGGTCGGCCACCTTTTTACGTTCCTCTACGTTTCTGAAGGTATTTGTAAAGGATTTGTATTCAAACGCCTAATCGATAAAATACAGGGGATTTGGGAGTAGAACGCACAAATCAAATTGATAAAATCAATTACTAACGCATCTAATATAGTTTTCATTAGAAATGCTCATCAGTAGTAAATTAATAGCCAGGTCCCATATGGACAACATTTGAGTTGTATAAATGGAGAAAGAGAAAACTTACAGTACCAGTGGTGAAGATGCTGCTGAAAGCGCTGGAAATCTCTCAAGATACGGTATTATATTTTGATACTAGAATATAAAATTCTTTGTCAACCACAGGTAGAAAAGACAGTCATCTTTAGCATCGTGGATTAGAGTCTAAAATGTTAATTAAGCATTGATTTCAATATTGATATACTGCACGCTATCGCTTACATAAATATGCTTAAGCAAAAGCCTCATTCTTACCAACGGTGATTAGACGTCTAAATATAATTTTAATTATACACGTATGGTGATAATGAACACAGAGAGATACGTTTTTCAATGTAAGTGGCACGTTTCCGTAACAAAGCTATAATTTTGACAGTGACAGTATTTCAATACTTATTATGTTTTCAATTCTTATACATTGGTCAGACTTTACAGCATCTAGTTCCATTGACATGTTATATTACCGTAACAAAGTTATAATTTTGACAGTGACAGTATTTCAATATATTTTCGATATATTTAGAAAATCCTTATTTCTTATACATTGGTCAAATTTTCCGGTGTTTTGTTCCATTGAAATGTTATGAAAACAACAAAAACGACGTTATTGATGCGTTTTTACATGGTCTCTTTTGATCACGCAATTCTCAGATAGGATCAATTTTGCAAAACAAACAGCATATAGTGATTCTAGAATTAAATGTACCGAATACACCCTGTCGTTTGAATGAAATCAAACTTGCAGTTTCCGTTCTTGTCCTGTTTCTGATAATCTGTCCATGCTATTTCTGAAACGTGTATACACTTTGATTTCCATGTTACGTTATGTTGGTATCTGTTAATGAAACCACCTGATATTCCATTCTACACTACGTCGGTACGATTAAATATGGTGTTCTAATAATTCATGGTCATACAATGTTGGTATAACTATATTGTGTTACAATAATCTACGCTTACACTGTCGGTGTGAATATGTAGCGTTCTAATAATTTTGGCGCACACTGTGTCGGCATGATAATAAATTATTCTACTAATTCTGGGTCACACTATGTCGGCATGATTATATAATGTTCTACTAATTCTGGGTCACACTATGTCGGCATGATTATATAATGTTCTACTAATTCTGGGTCACACTATGTCGGCATGATTACATAATGTTCTACTAATTCTGGGTCACACTATGTCGGCATGATTACATAATGTTCTACTAATTCTGGGTCACACTATGTCGGCATGATTACATAATGTTCTACTAATTCTGGGTCACACTATGTCGGCATGATTACATAATGTTCTACTAATTCTGGGTCACACTATGTCGGGATGATTATATAATGTTCTACTAATTCACGTTACATTATGCTGGTATGATTATATTGTGTTCTAATAATTCAAGCTCATGCTATGTCAATACGATTATATATAGTGTTCTGATAATTCAGGCTTACACTATGTCGGTACGATAAATATTATATGGTGTTCTAATAATTCATTCCTACACTCTGTCGGTATGATTATATAATGTTCTAATAATTCAAGCTCACATTTTGTCGGTACGATTATGTATTGTTCTAGAATTCACACTATATCAATACAATGACTAAACACACGGATATTCCGCATATATTTGATACATTGGCATCCTTGCTGGGCGTTAAGATATTCCATGTTTACGTCATTAAGATTCTACTTTATGTCGATATTGTAAATACAGCGTACGTTAATTACCGGCCTTGGTCGTCAAGTGCTTTGGACCCTCGTTTCACAACCGAGTTTCTATTCTCGATCGCGTCAAACCTATGACGTTTAGCGCAGATAGTGACTTTCCTTCGCCAAATGCCCACGAGCCTTTTCGATGTGACCTTCAAAACGGATGTCTCGTGGCACGGTAGGAGTTTTTAATGATAAAGTACCCTCACTGCTATGGCCCTAAGCACCATGCTTACGTATGTACCTCAAAATGTGTTATACGATGGCCACTTCTCTATGTGAGTGAAACATTCTCAAATAGGACGTCAAACAAACATATACACAACAGTAAGACATTCCCCATTTACTGATTACAATATACCAGTGTTTCTTGATTTTATGCTTTGTGGAGATTAACATCGTTTTGGTGATATCTTAGTGATTAATCAGCATTTAGGGATGTGTCATCAGAAATAGATCTTCATACCAGTGACGACTATATTTTGCCTGTCTATACAGAATCAAATGAACATCGAGCTTGTCTATACATAATTAAACAATGAACACCGACCCTCTCTATACAGAATCAAACAATGAACTATACAGAATGAAGCAACACCGAGCCTGTCTATACAGAATCAAGCAATGAACACCGAGCCTGTCTATACAGAATCAAGCAATGAACACCGAGCCTGTCTATACAGAATCAAGCAATGAACACCGAGCCTGTCTATACAGAATCAAGCAATGAACACCGAGCCTGTCTATACAGAATCAAGCAATGAACACCGAGCCTGTCTATACAGAATCAAGCAATGAACACCGAACCTGTCCATACAGAATCAAACAATGAACACCGAGCCTGTCCATACAGAATCAAGCAATGAACACCGAGCCTGTCCATACAGAATCAAGCAATGAACACGGAGCCTGTCCATACAGAATCAAGCAATGAACACCGAGCCTGTCCATACCGAATCAAGCAATGAACACCGAGCCTGTCCATACAGAATCAAGCAATGAACACCTAGCCTGTCTATACAGAATCAAGCAATGAACACCGAGCCTGTCTATACAGAATCAAGCAATGAACACCGAGCCTGTCTATACAGAATCAAGCAATGAACACCGAACCTGTCCATACAGAATCAAGCAATGAACACCGAGCCTGTCCATACAGAATCAAGCAATGAACACCGAGCCTGTCCATACAGAATCAAGCAATGAACACCGAGCCTGTCCATACAGAATCAAGCAATGAACACCGAGCCTGTCCATACAGAATCAAGCAATGAACACCGAGCCTGTCCATACAGAATCAAGCAATGAACACCGAGCCTGTCCATACAGAATCAAGCAATGAACACCGAGCCTGTCCATACAGAATCAAGCAATGAACACCGAGCCTGTCCATACAGAATCAAGCAATGAACACCGAGCCTGTCCATACAGAATCAAGCAATGAACACCGAGCCTGTCTATACAGAATCAAGCAATGAACACGGAGCCTGTCCATACAGAATCAAGCAATGAACACCGAGCCTGTCCATACAGAATCAAGCAATGAACACCGAGCCTGTCCATACAGAATCAAGCAATGAACACCGAGCCTGTCTATACAGAATCAAGCAATGAACACCGAGCCTGTCTATACAGAATCAAGCAATGAACACTGAGCCTGTCTATACAGAATCAAGCAATGAACACAGAACCTGTCTGTACAGAATCAATCAATGAACACCGAACCTGTCTGTACAGAATCAATCAATGAACACCGAACCTGTCTGTACAGAATCAAGCAATGAACACCGAGCCTGTCTATACAGAATCAAGCAATGAACACCGAGCCTGTCTATACAGAATCAAGCAATGAACATTGAGCCTGTCTATACAGAATCAAGCAATGAACACAGAACCTGTCTGTACAGAATCAAGCAATGAACACCGAACCTGTCTGTACAGAATCAAGCAATGAACACTGAGCCTGTCTATACAGAATCAAGCAATGAACACAGAACCTGTCTGTACAGAATCAAGCAATGAACACCGAATCTGTCTGTACAGAATCAAGCAATGAACACTGAGCCTGTCAATACAGAATCAAGCAATGAACATCGACTCTGTCTGTAGAGAATAAGGCAATGAACACCGAGTCTTTCTGTACAGAATCAATCAATGAACACCAACCCTACAGGTACAGAATCAATCAATGAACACCTAGCCTGTCTGTACAGAATCAAGCAATGAAAACCTAGCCTGTCTATACAGAATCAATCAATGAACACCGAGCCTGTCTATACAGAACCAAGCAATGAAAACCTAGCCTGTCTATACAGAATCAAGCAATGAACATCGATTTTGTATGTACAGAATAAGGCAATGAACACAGAGTCTGTCTGTACAGAATCAATCAATGAACACCGAACCTGTCTGTATAGAATCACGCAATGAACATCGACCCTGTATGTACAGAATAAAGCAATGAACACCTAGCCTGTCTATACAGAATTAAGCAATGAACACCGAGCCTGTCTATACAGAATCAAGCAATGAACACAGAACCTGTCCACACAGAATCAAGCAATGAACACCGAGTCTACCGATAGAGAATCAAGCAATGAACATCCAGCCTGCCTATACAGAATCAAGCATTGAACACTGAACCTGTCCATACAGAATCAATTAATAAACACCAAAATCGTACGACGTAAATCATACGTATACATTATCTACAAATGACGTCCTGTTGGTATCACTGAGAATTGCCAAGTAGTAGAAACGGAACAATTGATATACTAACAGTTTATCGAAAACCTTCAGTCATGCTTGCATGATGTTGTATTCCACTTTTGCAAAGGAACACTTTTATGTAAATACATCGTTGACTTATAGGACTGGTATTGGTTTCAGTCTTAATAATTTCCGTTCCGGTCGATGACTTTAGGCCACATGCGTGTAGTTATTTGTTTCTTTTGCATCGCTTTAGTTCTAGTCAATACACGTAACTTGTAGAGATAGAAGAAACCATTTCACAGTCGTTATCTGAGCACCATGAAGTATGGACGCATTTTAGTTCCCTATCTTGAAATTTCATTTCGTATTTCTCAATTTACTTTTAACGATGTAATTACGTCATATGCGTTTTGGGGGCCTCTGTGGCCGAGAGGTTAGAGCATCGCCCTCAAAAGCACAAGGCCTCTCGCCTCTTGTCGGCACAGGTTCGATTCTCGCTCGCGCTGATAAATGCAAGAAAGTTTGCCAGTTTTCTTTCGGAAGGTCAGTGGTCTCTTCCCGGGTACATTTTATCTGGGTTCTCTCCTCCACCAATAAAGACAGGACTCCCTTGTCGAAACCTGGCGAGGGTCCCGTTCTGTTTTATATTTTCCCAGTGACGCTCTTTAAAGGCAAACACAGCAATTTTTGAATTTTTTTTCTTGACACTTGTATCGAGAAACACAGAGTGAATGATTCTTGTCTTTGAACAAAGTGCGCTTAAACTGAGGTTTATTTCCGGTTGGTAGCTTTTAGTTCCAGAGAATTTATGATCTGCATTCTCATAAATGTCTTTTATATCAAGAGCAAACATGCATTTAAGGAAGAAAATTGAACAAAAATACACACGCCTGTATACATAAAAATTAAAATCGTATTTATAAAGACGAAAATTTTATAATAGTAAAAGCGTGCCAACCGGTGGATTCGGACCAAGACACTAAAAATGTTGATTGTGAGCTTCTTCGGTGGAACCATCTGAATTATACTACTTATGAATATAAACGGCATAAATATGAACCACAATGATAGAAATAGGTTTTCGCATTTTTTATAGTGGTTTTTTGGGGGGTTTTTTTGTTGTAAATTATGACCCAACGGAAGGGGTGTCCATAAAAAAGACCTATTTTGAATTATTCCTTAGATCAAAACCTATAAAAATACCATAATATTTTTTTTATCAGAGACAGGTCTACCCTGAAGAACTTTTAGGCCAAAATTCAAGCAAAAATAGGTGGTTTTACTGAATAAATGCTGTTTTAGCCAACTTTGAAGTTTAATTAAAAAATTGCTAATACGAAAATATAGGTTAAATATGCAAATTTGATAAAAATTGAAATATATATAGTACAAAATAACAAATGAACATTAATTTTCCAAAGTGCATTTTTCCGGGAAGATTCTTTGTTAGAATAGATCCTCAGCACCCCTTGCTTGTCATAAGAGGCTACTAAATGGGACGAGACCGCAAATCCGAGGTCCCGTGTTACAGCAGGTGTGGCGCGTTAAAGATCCTTCCCTGCTCAAAGGCCATAATTCTCACTTCTACATGCAGAACGTTTTGTGAAGGTGCAATCACCTGCTATGTTTACATCTTAGGTTTGACGCGGGCATGGCACGAACGGAGCTCCAACTCATGACCTCCAGATTATGAAGCAAACGCTCTACCACTGAGCTACCGCAACCAGTACGAAATAATAACGTACGTGTAGTTGGAGCGTAGCCGTTATGTACAAGTGTAAAAGTCGTGAGGCTAGCGTAGCCAGTCGTGCTTATAACTATTAACGCGGACCACATGTCCTCACTACGAAGCAAGAACCTTGTACAATCTCGATATGATGCCCCTCAACAGTAATTAAACACTATGACCTTGCTACCACACTGTTATAGTTCCACCGCAAACTAGGAGATCCCAACGTTTTCAAAATGCCTCCGAAGACCAAGTCACGACTCTACGAAAATCTTTGATGTTCTAGCCAAAATTTAAGTCATAGCATAGTGTTGATAAAGTTATAAACTGAAGATTATCTCTAGTGGTACGGTAAATATGAAATGAATGACTAGCCATTTGTTATGACAGTCCTGTTGCTACATTGCATATTTAATGAAATGGTAAAATTTGTAATGGAACTTGTATAGTTTAGTTTGACTTATAGGGGTAAACGCCAGGGGATATTTACGTATAATCGAAATTATCACATGCTTCCTAATACCAATCTTACAACTATACGAACTATATAAGCTCGATTTTTGGTCAATAACCACGGTAAATTATAGATAATAGCATATGGATTTTTCGTTTATATCTTAAATACGTCGGACCAATGACTTCTTTATCTATTACAAGTTCTAAAAAGTCATTTTGCGCTCTGCTTAATTAATTATTAACGATAATTAACTTTTCCGGGTATTCCCGCGGTATGCTTCGAAGCTTATAATTTTATTTCATTTTATGCAGGGATAAAAATCAAGGAATGTCATGATTATAGGAATAAAAGGATTGAAAGCTGTCGCATAATATCAGAATGCAACTGAAGAAAGATGTCTCTCTCTCTCTCTCTCTCTCTCTCTCTCTCTCTCTCTCTCTCTCTCTCTCTCGCGCGCGCGCGCGCGCGCGCGTGTGTGTGTGTGTGTGTGTGTGTGTGTGTGTGTGTGTGTGTGTGTGTGTGTGATACAAATTAAATGCTATAAACATAATGACTCGTAAAAGATCTACAAACTTACCTACTAATATAATTGCATCAACAGGTTGATAACAAAATATACAAGCAGAAATTTACTAAAATTTAGGCAGGGAACTAAGAATATTGCTTTATGCGTAGAAAAAATGACATCATTCAGATATCGGAGTTATGCATAATATAACATATTAACTTGCGTACTTTTAAAAAATGCAAAATAGGATAAAAAGCCATGTGCAATGTAAATATCTTGCATTTCTAGCTTAAAATGATTTCAAAGACTTTTTTTTTTTAATTCTATGTTTTACGGTCACATCTTTGATCTCTAATGGTAATACATTCCACTCAGCATTGTAGAGGAAACTAGAAGATTCTTTACCTTTTAACGTAGGTATATGAAAGTTCTTATTTGTAGCACTTCTAGTAATGTTATGTGGTACAAAAATGATCATAAAGGTAAGCTGGTGCGTTTCCATGATGAATAATAAAACATGATTTAATCTTCATTGTGTAACTCTGTGATCAATATTAACATACTGAGAGGGTCTAAAATGGTAGATTAACCAAGATGTCTGTTAGAAAATTATCCAGCCACGTATCAGTTAGTAAGAAATGTTACTTATTTTGTTTCATGAGAACCGGTATTTTGATTTGTTATGAGATTAAAAATTCTTCAATTTATAGAAACTTTCACCATATTTGTATCAATGAGTGTGCATGATGGGTTGCATCGCACCATTTTATAAAGAAATTACGATAATTAAGATAAGTTGTCCCGTGTGGGGCTACAACCTCCCCTTGCAAATTTTATGTATACGCTTTAGCAGTACCCACTTACTCTACATGTTTCTAGATAGTTATAACCAAACTTCATTTATTTATTTTTGGATCTTAAACTACTGATCGCAGAGGTCCATTGGTTAGAACGTTTGCTTTGTGGGTTCGAGCCCTGCTCGTGCCTTGGCCGCGCCAAACATAAGGCATAAAAATTGGAAGTGACAGTTCTTTCGCCAAAAGATCGGTATTTAGAGCGAGAGTTGTGAGTCTTTCGGATGAGACCATAAAAACATAAGTCTAGTGTCATCAGATGCTAACACAATAAAATCCTCAAGTGTCGAGATTTGTGGCACTCCAGGTGTCGAAATTTGTGGTACTTCACCTACAGCTATTTACTGACGTCTCCATATCAGTGAAACAGTCTTGAATGAAACGTAAAACATTCTAAAAATAAATTTAAAGAGGAGTGAAAGGGAAGATAGATATGCTGGTTACATACCGGTATTATATGCATGTTTGCAGGAGTCATGATATGATTTTTCAATATTCTGGCAAAGGCCATCATGTTTAATATATTCATGTAGTCTGTGTTATAGATGTCAGGAGTATATATGTGCAAACAGCTATCAGTTAGCCAAGATTTCTAGTAAAGAAACAGTAGAAAGATCTACCAGAGCCAAAACTTTTACTGCGGAAACGCTACATGTCCATACATACCACAAGGATTCTGTATGAACAAACATTGTAAGATGATCCTAAACCAAGATTATAAAAAGCATGGCCTCTGGATCAGGGTAACTGCATTGTGGTGTATTCATATTGTAATTTTTTTTAATTAAGCATTTGATACTGCAAATTTCAGTAACTGATGTGGTATGAAGATGCCTTCAAATTTATGTTTTCAGTGGGAGCTCACTCACCATGAACCACGAGATTAACACTCTGTGTACATGTACCATTGTCTTCTCTGACATCACGAACTGGATTGATCTCGCTAAAATACTGTAGAGAATGAAGTATATCAACATGCAACGGTACAGTTTGTTCTCTGTCAGTATTTCTGTAAGGTTAAAAAATGAAACTTTAATTGACGTACTCATGTTAAACTTATACTAGAAGCCTTCTGAAGTACACATAAAACATGACTACAGAAGCTGCAGTGGATCCCCAGATCGATAATTCATTGTTTTGATCCCATCCCTTGATTTTAACCCTAGCTATCACTGAGAACCTCTAAAGTCATATTATATTTTTTCATGCAAGTCATTTCACGATTTCAATACTGGTCGTTCCCATCACAGTTTAAATTTAATTTATTTTACGAAAAATAACAGGCAAGTTTTCAACTTTTTAAAAAATGTGTCTCGTGAGTGCGGATATTGTCGCGAGACGTCATTGGTGTGGGACGTAACCTACATGTCCGCGTGGGCGACCACTATACCTTCTTCATAAACAATCCCTGTTGCTCATGGGGATCAAATTCAGAAACCTTTGGCTTGCAAATATGGTAAACTCAACGTTTCCAATTTCAATCTCAGAAAAAGATCGATTCAGGGTAACAAGAGAATAAACTATTTATCCGCAACTGATTTTAGTCTTTACAAAAAGTCCACCCATCGCTATTATCGTTCTAGACTGTCACCAAAGGCTGAATAAATGTAACTGGTTGTTTTTCAGTGCCTTTAATATGTGGACATAGACGTAAACTTTTAATAGGCCTCTTACAACCATGTGCTAGCATGATGCATATTATTTACGCATTTTGAGCTCTGTGTGATATTTCATATTTTTAATGGCATGTATCCGGTCTTAATTACTTTCAAACTAACTCCCTGCTTGATGTACATTTATTATACATAACATTTATTTCTGGCAAAAATATACATGTCACCGATGCATGATACATATATTTGAATTTTTTTTATTTAAGAAAGTAGAAACCTGAAGGTTGATTGATTGTATATTGTTTAACGTCCCTCTCGAGAATTTTTCACTTATATGGAGACATCACTATTGCCGGTGAAGGACTGCAAAATTTAGGCCTATGCTCTGCGGTTACGGCCTTGAGCAAGAGGTATCTTTATCGTGTCACACCTGCTGTGACAAGGGACCTTGGTTTTTGCGATCTCATCCGAATCCGGATCCCCACGGGATAAAAATCTGAAGTAAATGTATATATAGTACTACATTTATGTCGTTAAAACAGGTAGGAACTGTTTCATCTCCGGATGGTCAGCTGCATTATATGGAAGTGTCCTTAATTCGGATACGACCTTCAAAATTGAGGTGTCTTTTTGCAATAAGTGGTACGAATTAAGGAATCAGACGGGTTCCCGGAAACAATAAGCATGAAGCAAGAAAATGCTATTTCCGGATTTCATTTTGTATGGGTAATTAATAGACTACTAGTGTATAATTAGAAAAGTGTATATTACGATGATAAGGATAAATAGTATAAAAAGTTTGGTTTATTTCCATATGCAAATTTTAAGTATTAACGTTGATCAATAATAGATTCTTTTTCTTAATAACGTTTGTATAATCTCTTTAAATATGCCTTTTATGTAAAGAATGCATATGCATTTAAACTCAATCATTGAAGGAAAATATACACATAATTATACAAGCTTTGAAAAAGGTGTTGAAAATGCGAAATAAAAGTGTTGTAGGTCCAGAATCCATGGGTTGTTTTGTTCGTGTTCACGCGGGTCAAACAGCTGTTTGTTGATATAGAATATATCACCATTCATAACCGCTTCCGTCCCTTGTTGTCTGGCGCGCTTTTAGTGTGGATATAACTCCTTGTGTCTTTTGTGATCTCGCGAACATCGAATCTTGGACTTCCCTTCACAAAACCTCGTAAGTTTATCATTCACGGTAGATCACAGTATATTTGTTTATTTAACACACTTTCTACGGTGTTGTGATTCCGATAGAATTTCTTTTCTGTTGTCAATGTTATCCATAAACGTGTCGTCTGCTGAACGCGTCATAATATTACATTACGTAGACAAGGGGAATCACTCTAACATCTGTCCCATAATTCGTAATGTTTTCAGATTAATTAAAAGGAAAAAAACAAAAAACAAAAACAAACAAACAATAATCAACGTTTAAATAAATTGATGTTACTTGGGGTCTCAAAAGTCTCGTTTGATATCAGCCATTCGCAAATTATGTGGTCGTTAAAATAATTTTATTTGCAAATACAACCTGTTTAATTATGGCTACGAATTACTCGGTTTTATCTTATCAAGGCAAAGGGCACATTGTGAGTGTGACCGGTCAACAGGAGATACTTACTTCTCTGATCCCACCTCTGGAGTTTCCAGAGGTCTGTATTTGCTTGCTCCCCATTTTGTATTATTCTTCATAGGAGGCACGAGATTGATCATTTCGTTATCTTCACCTTTTTCAAGGAAGTGATATGGAAGAAATGCACCCCTACTCGACATAAATCTATAATAATCAATCTCCAATTTACCTACAATTATATGCCTTATTTCTTATCATAAATAATATTTAGTTCTGTATGCTTATATTTCATTGATCTGAAATGAAAGAAGCAAAGAGGAAAATAGACTTATGTCGTGCTTTTCGACCATTGAACGATTTTTAGAACATGGCATACTTCAATCGAACGTATACGCCTACCAGAGAGTCGTACCTATTTCCGTCCTTAAAGAATCTTGTTCTGATGATCGGAAAAGCTCTCATTAAAAATTTATTTTAATAATATCAGCCCGTGTCGACCCTACCTTGTATAAAAGTAAGGCAGATTTCATTTTTTTTTGTCCTCTAGTGGTACAGCTGGTAGCAATAAACATTACTGTCGTGTATTACACACATTATTGGAGTAAATATCCATTTTCGACATAAGGAGGTGTCTATATTTGTTAAATATTACTTTGATTTATGTTAAAAATAATAAACCGCGTCATAGTTTTTAGCAATAAAAGTATGGCATCATCTATCAATGGATTTCGTATTTTATTTTAAAGTGCTCGCGGTTCCATTCTCTTTGTCTTTAACATGATTCAGAAGGTATCTACCCTGTCCATGTGATAAATTTTAATCGATAAACCATTCACAATTTACAAACCAGGTATAATTTTGCATGGAATGAGTCGCATGTATTGAGATGCGCGGTCATTCTGTTATGCGTCTGGGGAATATACAACACGTGTACACATCAAACTTTCATTTATTTTTCAACCTTCATAAATTCTTTGTTTTCTAAATGAATTGTTGCAGCTCGTTAGCCATGATCAAAGGTTTACTTATTGGATTATATACATTCAACATACTTCACTACTTTTTCATCCAAAATTTATTCAATATGAAATATACACTGAAAAAAATTAAATTAACTGGTGTACGAAGTAATTTACGGTTAAATAAAGTCCTCCAGAGTCCTGTTTTTTCTCCCTCGTAATTATACAGATTCCCTTCCCTCGTTCAATATTAATGTGGTATAATTATCGCCGTTTAGAAGGTCAATACGATAATTATGATGTTATAGGTACCAGAGTACAACGTTCTTCGGGATCTTTCAAGGGGAATATAATTAAAACTGCTTTTCGAATCCCCGTTAAACACAAAATTTGAAATGATACATCATATTCTGTTTCTTAAAACATATGTAATGTAATTATAATATCTTATTATGTAAAGCATGATAGAGGATTGTGACCAGGCCGCGCCTTGTCAAGTCCTCTCCTGTCACTTAAATGTACGTCCATAAGTTTTGCTCACAGAATATTATAAGAGAGAATTATAAAATGAACAATAATGTTATCTTAATGTACACGAAGTGAAAAGATAATCAACAAGAAAAGGTATTATGATATTAAGACGCTGAAAATCACTTAACATACAAACGAAATTAAACGGAAAGGAAATATTAAAAGGGGTGAATGGAACTAAAAAATAGAGTATACCGATTTATAAGAAAAGGGTTAAGTACAATGTCTTTTATACCTGTACATGTACAAAATGTGATTATACATTGTACATTTGTAGCTTATGCAGTCTGACATTCACACAGAAATGTGTGTTTGAAACTGTGATATTTATGACCACAGCTTTAATGATATGCAATTACTTAGGAACTCGCAGTTGCATTAAATTGATAAACTCTCTAACGTTATATTCATGTATCTACAGGTACATATTAGTCAGAAGCTGGTCTATGTTGTACATGTAGCACACCTAATATAATATATATATATATACATATACATACATATATATATATATATATATATATATATATATATATATATATATATATACATCCTTTTATTTTAGCTACTCATTGTTTATCGTATCTTGGTGACATCCAAGAGACGTAACCTTCGTTGATGTTCCACACGGGGATTCTTTATAACTAACATTCTATTTGATTGAATTGTATTTTGTTATAGGTCTAGTATTACCTTCTGACATGAAAGAGTTTCAGAGAGAGAGAGAGAGAGAGAGAGAGAGAGAGAGCTGCAAGTTTATTATTTTTTCATTTATTTATTATTTGCTTTATCAAAATATTTTATTAATCTTTGAGTTATTTTTTTAAACTATCATGATGGTTTAGATAAAAGAAAAATATATGTCATAATAATAATATCTAGAAGTAAAAAAATCTAAGCTTAAAAAATCCATGTGTTCATATAATAAAATCATAAAAGTGTAACGTATATCACAGGGGCTCGTCACGAACTTTTTGTCTTATTAAAATTATCACCATCTATATCTATAATTACACAAGGGAGAAATCCGGAGTCTCAAAAATCGCTACTTCAAATTTTCATTCGTCTCCTATCTATATTCTATGGACGTTAAATTTTACAATTCCGGTCTCGATCGATAGGGGAAATATCATAGTTAGTAAAAAAAAACCTAATGCCTGTTTGCAACAACAATAAATATGAAGAAGTAATGAATTTTCTATTGTTTTTTAACCTTGGGAACTTTTCCTCAATCACCCAAAATGGCATACACGCTGTCATTGGTCAATTCAATTCGCTCTTCAATTTCAATCAAGTTAATTCGTACATTGTGTGTGATAGTAGGTAAGGTGGGCTGTCGGAGATTGGAGAGGGAAACACATAGGTTTCGTGGTAAGTAGGAAGTAAGACTTTGATAACTATTAGAATGATATATAAGAAGTATCAAACATTATAACCCCATAATACAGCATGTTCTATATCCATGTTGACAGATTCCCGCGAAAAAATTCTCGCGTATGAGTCAAATTGATCAAAATGGAAGAGCGAATTGAATTGACCAATGAGAACGCGTATTCTATTTTGGGTGATTTAGGAAAAGTTCCTGTGGTTTAAAAACTACAGAAAATGCATGGCTTCTTCATAGTTATTGCGGTTGCAAACAGATATTAGGCATTTTTACAATCTGTGATCTTTTCCCGATCGATCGAGACCGGGATTGCAAAATTTACCGTCAATAAAATATAAAAACGAGACGAATGAAAATTTGAAGTAGCGATTTTTGATACTCCGCATTCCTCCCTTGTGTAAATGTAGAATAGAGAGGGTCAATTCGTGACGAGCCCCTGTGCCTATATTGATATGATTTGGGGGAACTGGGCTGGGGCAGCTCACTTTTTTTGACAATGTTCATTTCTTGTTATTTTCACATGCAAATTTCGTTAGCTTATGTATTTAACAATGTTCGAGTATGGGGACATGTAGATTTTGGCCTTCCGTCTGTCCGTTTGTCCACAAAAACTTCAACCTTGGGCATAACTTTTGAACGCTTAGAGCTACGGCTTTCATACTTCACATGCGTTTCCCTTGTGTGTGGCAAGACTTTTCTACAACAACTGTTGGTATTCCCAACACCAAGGAATCCTGGACACAGGAGATGTGGGATCAGGTACTTAGGAAGAGCATGTATACCCCGGATGAGCGGTCACACCCACCGGAATCCTCTGTCTTAGATCAGTAGCAATCCGTAGCCAAAATCAGTATGAAAAGAGCGGTCTTACAGTTTAAACGAGATTGTTGAATCTAGAAGTGATTTTTTTAAAACAAGAGCGTGTTCATCTACATGTGTGGGATTGGGTAAGTATAAAAACTCGCCGGGGGGGGGGGGGGGGGGGGGGACTATGTACAAAATGCTTGTAGTATGTCAAAATGGAGCGGGATGTCCTCTTTATGATGTAATAATTCCAAATATATAGTGACGCTGATCTAATCGAAAACAAAAAGCGAGTTCCATCCAAATTCTTGCATAAAACAGTTTTAGAAGTGCTGGTCAGATAGAGTCTTTATCATCTATCGTAATTTTCTAATGTACATGTAATTTTGTACATGTATAATGAATTGAATGCTGATCACATTGAAAAACCTAATTCTACCTGGGTTCGTACATAAAACAATTTTAAAGCTGGGTCAGTGATGGATTGATTGGTTAACATTTTCTTGCATTATTATTTCAACAAAAACCCACGTCAGTTCAGCGATTAGATAAGACAAGTCAAAAAACCAAATTTTGAAAAAATGAAAATCATTAATGATATATGCATAAAAACAAAGTGAGTCCTTTATAACGTCGATGCTTATGAAATTTGAAAAAAAAGGACTGCAATACGTGGGCCATGGGCATGTGTTTCCAACAGACACTTAATGGTCTAGGTTGAAAGAAATCTCTCTTTCAAAACAATCTTTTTTTATGAATCTTGAAACATGCAAATGTTTCATACAAATTTTATTGCTAGGGCTCGAATGAGTCTAATGGATATGAAATATTTGTGGTTTTGACCTTTAACCTCAGAATTAAGAGTTATCCTTGTATTTGATCTGAAACTTAAAGTTCATATTCAACAGAGAACATAATCTGGTCTATTTAGTAATGTTTGGGTTTCACGCCATGATTCAATTATATAAATCTACCAACAAAATGCCTTAACCCATTGACATAAATCTGGCATTAAAATACTGATGCTCACGACCTTGAATGTCAATTTTGTTTCAAAAACTCAGTGCAACTTCACAAACAATGTTTATTTTCAGATGTGAACAACAAAATATCACTTCCTTTGACGAGAATTGCTGATGTGAAAATGTTGGGATGTAGCTATTTATATATGGATAAATTAGACTTCGCTTCATAACATAATCACTTTGTTAAGAAAACTAAAACCTTTTATTCTTATTTCTCTTGACAATTTTTTTATCATCAAATATTGCCGATTACGGTGATGTGAATATGTTATCATGTAACTCTTTATATATGGATAAATTAAACTTCAAAACACTAAAATCTGTTTTTCACAAACCATATAGAACTTTTTTCTTAATTCTCTTGACAATTGTTTATGAAATATTGCTGATTACAATAAACTTGTACTTGTGCATGCGCAAACTGACAACCCTCCCCTCCCTTACGCATGTGTGCTATCCTGTTAGGATCTAATCTGTAAATAAAGACCGCGTCATTAAACTCCGTTGCAATATCGAAACATTTTCCCTTTCCACCTTTTTCTACACTTGACGTAAAAGACCTACCGGTGTTCCGATTGGCTCCGGTGAAAATTTGTGCGTGCGCAAGCTGAATTTCCCCCATAATATCCGGTGCAACCTCGCTTCTATATTTTCTGCATGTATCCTGAAATAACCATTTTAAATATTTCGCTAAGATATGAAGTGGGGCGATCACGTAATCATACTATGTGAGGTGCGAATAACTTCTCAATAGATTGATCACATACTGTCCCAGTGAAAGTTTTGATATAGTTGCTAATTACGAATAGATATTTCTTATATATGCATTTGAGACGAACTGGCAATTTTAAAATATGGCGCTAATTAAGCGCCTGCCATGATGATGCAGTGATCCAAAATTAAGGTTATTCCGAATTCGACATACGTGTATGTTATCCTGAATTATGTACTCGTAGTTTACTATTTTTTAACTTCTTTTAATTTCTTTCGTCATCATTCTGAAGGCGTGTGTTTGTATACAAATGTAAATGTAAGATGATTGATTGGGAGGAAGTAAAAAAAAAAGGGGGGGGGGGCGGTGGTTCGATCGAAATTTTGAACTTTGGGAAATCTCAAACTGGACGCAGATTCGTGTTCCACGGCAATGTTTGTGTATATGTCTTGCTATGGACCTATTATTGCAAAAAATATTAGGAAACCTTTTTTCTAAGTTTCTGATATATTATTGTTACAACCTGCTCATATATATATCTTTGTCTGATCGATGTCCCAGCATGTAATGATATAGAAATGGCGTGCATGTCGTAACAGTATTTAAGCAAGTTGGTATTGCAGATATACTTGGTAAGCATAATATGTAATTTTTAAATAATCACAAACAACGAAAATTAATCCACACGGAATCCTGTTCACTACAAAAACAATGACACCCCCCCCCCCCACCACCACCACCAACGGAATTAAATACGTGGACAGTGCGTTAAAGTTTGTTTACCAAGTCTTTTAATTTTTGTTTATACATGTATTTAATGAATTTATATATTTTCAAGCGCTACGTACATTTGTACTGTATTTATATGGAGTAATAATAACAAGAGGTACTGTGAGTACTGCTTACTAAGAATACCCTCCAACAACACATGAGAGCCCGGAAACTATTTTGCTATTTCAATCTCCAGTATACTTGACCTTTGACCTTTTGACTCGAAAATCGATAAGGATCATCTTCGTCCTATGGGTAGTCCATAAACGTGATATGGTGACTCTGTGAAAAGGATAACATGCCAGATCCAGCAAATGAGTTAGTTATTTCAATGTCTAGTACACTTGACCTTTGAGCTTTTGACTCGAAAATCGGTAGGGATAATCTTCATTCTATGGGCAGTCCATATGCCTGATATGGTGACTCTTGGTGAAAAGAATAACAAGATCCTGCAAACGAGTTTGTTATTTCAATGTCCAGTACACTTGACCTGTGACTTTTTCACCCCAAAATCGATCAGGATCATTTTTGTCTCATTGGTAGTCCATATGTGTGATTTAGTGTCTCTAGATGAAAAAGGATAACATGTAAGAGTCCGCAAACCAGTTTACTATTTCAATGTACAGCACACTTGACTTGTGACCCCAAAACATATTTCCCTCTATACTCTGTAGGTTCCACAATTTTTCTTAAACTCTCGGTGTTTATTATCTAGGGAAGGGGTATATGATGTTTTGGAGTTTAAAATAAAGCCGTAGAGTTTATGGACGCCGGTGTCTACTGTACCGATGAAACCCTTTCTCCCATGACACAACCTTTCAGCAATGGCAGGGCGATCCCATTGGGTGGCAAAAGTTATTAATATTCAGATTCTATAATATTTCAAAGAATAATATGCTGTGGACTTCAATTCGACATTTAGATATATCGATGACGTTTTATTTATTAACAATAATTATTCTCATTTATATGTCGAAGTGATATATCCCAGTGAACTCAACATAAAAGACATCACAGACACTTCATTAAACACAGATGCTAACGGCAAACTAACATCTCAACTTTATGACAAACGGGATGACTTCATCTTCTCCATCGTTAACTTCCCATATTTATGAGCAATCTTCCATTATCGCCTGCATATGGTGTTTATGTCTCTTAACTTATTTGATACGCAAGATTTTGTTTTGCTTATGATCAGTTTTTAAATCGAGGCAAGCTGCTGACAACAAGTCGATGTTGCATGGGTTTCACCTTCTCATTTGATAAATAAATTAATTGTTTTACGTCCTGTTGAGAATTTTTCACTCATATTGAGGACCACAAATAAGACCTATGCTTAGCGTTCAGGGCCGTAGCAGTGAGGGTTCTTTAACGTGCCAACAGGACCTCTGTTTTTGAGGTCATATCCGAAAGACTCGTGATTCTCACTTCTAAATGCCGAGTGTTTGGCAAAGAAGCAATCACTACCTATTTTTCGTCTTGGGTTTGACGCAACTATAGCACGAGTGGGGCTCAAACTCATAAACACCCGTTTACGAAGCGAACGCTCTACCATTGAGCTACCGCGACCGGTCCATCTCATTTAAAGTCAGTATTTCGCAAATTCTATGATCGTTATAACGACCTAGTTTACCAATACAACTTTTCATGGGTCAAATTACGGTGGCGAATTACGTGACTTTGACATGATAAATTGCACGGAAAATGTCTACCGTCAACACAAGGGAAAAAAATCAAACGAGTAAGTAAACTTTATTAATAACGAATTGTCATATAACTGATATCAACATTTGAAGAATTTTCTTAAGAACAAATCTATATTAAAATTGTAGTTCTACGTTCCACGTGCGATAGAAGCGGAGAACACAGTGTTTTGGCGGTGGATACTTTTTGAAAACTGTGTCAGTGTTCTCTGTGTCTCTCACACGTAGATCTACGATTTTATTATAGATTTGTTCCTGAGAAAATTCTGCAGATATTGATACAAGTTATGTGACAATTTGTTATTGATAAAGGTGTTACTTATTCTCTTGTGTTGACTTTAGTAGCTATTTTCCGTGTAACGACCATGTCAAAGTCACGTGTCTGACGTGTCTCATACCAATTGTTAGGTCGTCTTTACACACCGATACTCCGTTTGCCTGATCAGGATATAGGTGTGACTGGTCGATAGGGGATGCTTACTCCTCCTAGACACCTGATCCCACCTCTGCTTTATCCAGGGGCCCCTTTTTAACCATCTCTTAATCAAGAGTTATGAGATTGGTCACTATTCGTTATCTTCAACTTTTTATGATTTCAACAGAAGTATTTTGTATAAACAATGTCCAAAATCAATATCAACCTTGCACTCATATCAACGAAACAACGAATTTAGCCTGGGATCAAAAGTCACAAAATAATTAAAATTGGACAACATCCGGAAGTGATGCAAGATATGGCCGTAATGGGATAAGTTATATCCAATGCCTGATATTCTCCAATTATTTTTTATCCTATCTCAATTTTATATTCTGGTTACACTCCGATTATTTTGATACATTCGTTCTAAGTACTTCGCAGAAAGTATGCCGTGGGCAAAATTAACGCTCTGATAAACGATTAACCCCGATTTTAGTAAACTACAATGCGTGTCAATAGTACATTGATTAGCACTTGGAATTCCGGTACCCAAATAACCTTAAAGTCTAGCAAAAAGAGTTATAATGAATTTATAAGTTTAATTACGGACACTTGCTACGAGCAAAAAACTGGATGCATGGGTTGATATATACCGGGTATATTTTTCGCTTATTCTGGTTGTAATTAATGCAACTATTAAATAATTAATGTATTAGGAACTTATATAATTTCTATGATGTTAAAAAAATTGATATATTGCTCTTCCCTATATAACTGCTCTATACAAAGTTTTCCTACTGTATTGTACATAAGTGAGAAATAGTTGTCAAATTTTGAAATTAATTCATTTTACTTATATAAGCATAAATGTCCATCTTTTTTGGAAATAAATAGCTGTTTGTAGCATGTGTGTGTGTGTGTGTGTGTGTGTGTGTGTGTGTGTGTGTGTGTGTGAGAGAGAGAGAGAGAGAGAGAGAGAGAGAGAGTATTATTTCTCGCCATTCAGAAATAAACAAAATACAATGTACAAATACAATATACAAACGTTGCTTACTCATCGTATTAGACAATGGGAAACTTACCAAGAACTCGTAATTCACAGTCTCAAATATTGTACAACGTCACAACGTGAGAACGTTCCCCTCATATAGTTTTATGACAGTGGACGAGGAATGTTGAACATTGGACTTGATTGATACATGTTCCCCTGATTTGGGTATCACGAACATATTCTTTGATCTTCCATTAACGTTTTGCAACGGTCATTTCATCGGATCTGTCCGGTTGTATCCAATCAACGCTTGTCACTTAGATCTTAAACCATTCGTATACCAAGTGGGATTGCATTCTTCAAAAGATTGTCAAAAAGCGATATCTGACGGAAACCTGCTGTCAAGATAGTAAGCCCAATTTTACATTTTGAGAGTCAAGGCTCGTTCTCCTGACATTGTCGATTTGCACGCTTGCTATACGCAAGGAAAGAAGGTCCCTAGACTAGTCTTCTGCAATCCATCAAACCTAAGTGAGTAAAAGAAAATTGAATTCCAACCCAAGAACAGCAAAATAAGATAGAATTCATCTAACAAATCCCGGAGACGTCATTACCGACAAAACTGTGGATAAATAAGCCATGTCAACGCGGATCTGAAGATTTCACCGATGGCAAAACACGGCCGTGGGGAGAATTGTATTAGATACGCTTTGTTTAGTCCCGTCAGTGTTAAAATAGTAGTCAAAACTCTGTAACGATACTCTTCCATAATATACAGAGAAAAGATTTTCGATATAATATTACAGAATTGTGGACAAAGAGACGTACAACTAAAGCGTGCAATAAAACTCGGTCAATATACATTTCATATTGAGAATGGTGGTGCATTCTCGGTGTTACAGATAACATTTCTATTCATAAAAATGCATATCAGTTCTTGATCAATCCGAAAGTTTATAAAGGAGAGTGGGTGGAGGTTTTATAAACAAGCAATATTATATTTTATATTACTTAGTTATAGATATATAGAGTTAAGAAACCCCTTATTTTCAGCACTGCACAGCCGGAAACATGTCTTTGCAATGTTTAGGGGGGGGGGGATAAATTATACGTAAAAATATGCACTATTCATATCATTTATTAACAAAACCACCTATCTTGCAAGACTCTGTATGTAATTCGAAAATGTATCTCGTGCTTCCTGATGGTACAAGTAATGAAAGAAATCAATATTTTTGCATTCAAACATCATATATCTGAAATGATTTGTAGACATGGATATTGCACATGTGTATGATACAAAACATATACACGTTGTTTCTTTTACTAGGCATTGCATACAATTATTATAAAGATTGATCTTGATCACTTATTGCTTTTGCTTTGTTTTTACTTTCATTCTTTCATTTTTTTTCAATGAATTTCTGTGCATAGAATTTGCTTTCAAAGGGTGGACGAATATGCAAGGTATCTTATTCAGTGGCATTGAAAGTAGACTTTACAATATCAGATTCACTGTTCTAAAGGCCATTATGCTTGGATCCCAATACATTTAAAAATCATTATCCAATAGTGATATTATACATGTACATTAAATTTTATATTTTTTACTCACATTCTATGTAAATCTGTTAAAAATCTTACAAGTACATGCATCTCACCTTAATTTTGTTTCACATGCTTTCCTAATCAAAAATTCCCGAAACGGTCGTCACACAGACAGAAACTAAAACCATGATGGTACTTGCAATTCGTACATTTACAAATTATATAAATAGAAAGGTTTGGTCAGATTGGAGCACTTGACCGTGCTGAAACCATGCGTGCATTACTTTATTATTTATGAACAAAGGTTCCATTTCTCTCTCTGATGGCTTCATGTATGGAGGTCCCCGTTTAGCAATCAAGGTAGAAGCATTTTTGTATCGATTGGAGACAGCATCACTCAATTAGACCGTATTTACCATATTATAAGACGGCAGACCTTTTCTGTGCGGGCATTTATACGGGAGCTATTCACTTAAGTACGCAATATAAGACAATGCCTAATCTTCCCGTTACAAGGCAATACTTTAATTACAGGTGCATAATGAAAGGACTGTGTAGAGTAGTCGGTATACACTTCAGAATATGAAAGAGAACTATCAACAGATATAGCTGTCTATCATTCAAAGAAAATTAGTTTCGGGATGGTAGGGGAAAAGTTACAATGTCGGATGAGGTCTATATTCGCTTCAAAGTAAAATTAATATTGGATTAATCCATAATAAATCTGAGTTCGTTCATTTGTTTTATATTGAAACACGTTTTCCGTGTATTTTGTGTGACTTAATATAATGTTATCTGATTGATTGATTGTTTCTTTGTTTTACGTTCAGTTAAGAATTTTTGTCTCAAACTGAGACGTCACCAGCTGTAGGTAAAGTACCATGATTTTAGACTTATGCTTAGCGCTCAGGGTAGAAGCAATGAGGGTTCTTTAACGCCAGCCTCGACAGGGATCCCCGTTTTTAAGGTCATATCCGAAAGACCCGTAATTCTCACTTCTAAATGCCGAGTATTTGGTGAAGATGCAATCACTACCAATGTTAACACCTAAAGTTTGACGTGGCTATGACACGAGCAGGGCTCGAACTGACGACCCCCCGGTTACGAAGCAACCGCTTTCCCCACTAAGCTACCGTGACCGGTCCTAATGTTATATGTTTTGTCCGTCGTAAACTTTACAATAAATTTGAAGTCTTCTTTTTGACGAATATTGTAGCATAATTTGGGACATGGTAAACAAAGTGTTATTTCGTGATCCTTAACTGTACTTTGGGTTAAAGGTAGAGTCAAAGTAGCAGAATCCTTAAAAATCGTTTTGCTTTAGACAACTACATATTATCTGGGGTTTAGTTATAATGAGCGTGAAGACGTCTACAAAATTCATAAACCTCATGGTTCATTTTCCAGGCTTTGGATTTGTGAATCACATAGTGAACATCTATTAAATATTTCTAAACCTTTTTCCCCCGAATATCAAATATAAACAATGATGAATATGAGGTGTCTACTAAAATATTTGAAACCTACAGCCCGTGGACCTTCGACTCGGGTTTCTGCTGGGAGGGCTATAACGTAATGAAAATAGAATCAATTCTCTGAGCATGTAGCACGGAAACTGGTGTATAAATATGAGCATGGAGGATGATAAAGGTGAAATTATTGATTGTTACTCCTAAACATGTCAAAAAGGTAGCTCAAGGTCAGAACAGAGGTCATTTGTCCAAGGACAAGGTCATTCTAAAAAAAACTCTCCTGGGAACAGTGTTTAGTTTTTGCATACATGTAGGATGTTTATGATCAAAATAGGTGATGCGATCTGGATTCACAGTCATTTGATTAACGTTAGACTCAATAGTAAACCGATATGAGATATTTGTCCACGCGATAACTTTGTATTCAATAAGAAGCTTATAATTGACTAAAATGTTGCCTATTAACGGCCAGTTTTCTTGGCACCCCCCCAAAAAAAAATAACACACACACACATACAAACACACACACACACACACTCTCTCTCTCTCTCTCTCTCTCTCTCTCTTTCACACACACACACACACACACACACACACACACACACACACACGTTTTGAAAAGAACCTACTTTCCCCCGTTATTATTAAAGGTTTAATATTTTATAATTCGATGGATAGGGCGATGGTTGCCCCAACCTTTTTAAAATACTAAGTGTGAATAGTAGTGGGAATTTAAAATTGAACCGATGAATTCAACTGGAGCATGAACCTTTGACCTCCCATTTCCCCACACGGGGATTAAGTAGTTTTTTTTTTAACTTGTCAAGACTTTCAGAAAACGATTTTACATGTCTGACAAGGACATTTATCCAAGATTAAAGAACTGCCCGGGCCACGGATCTTCACAGAAGTAATAATAGACGCTCATACTTAACGCAAGGATCATTTGTGACCGAACAGTGTAGCCTGATTTTGCTCTAAAAGCAAAATCAAGGTTACTGATGAGAAAGAACTAAAACATTTTTCTATCCATTAACATTTCAGATGTTGTTCTCTGACCCTGAACCAATGACTATCATTTAGCCATTGTTGATGACCCTAGTAAAATACGCAAGTTTCGAGATAAAAGTGCTTATGTATAGGAGGTACATTTAGTGGATACTTTGAATGCCTGAACAGAGTAGACCTACAGTCAGTGGGGAAGACGATAAAATGTATTAAACGCGGCCTATGTTTAAATATATAAATGTAAAAAATAGAACCGAAATACTATCGACAGAAATGTTTCACCTAAGGGAAAAGATAAAACCAACGTCATATTTACAAGTAATATCTTAGATATCGTACGAACGAGCAGCAGATTAACGTGATAAAATAAGAATTTTGTGATGCATACTGTACCATCCGCGCTTTCCTGTGTACAGGAGTTCTCTAAAGGGAAATAACTCTGACGCATCTTGAAACTTGTGTAATGTTAGAATTTTTTGTCGTATGTTATAACTTTGTAATGCAAAGGTTTCTGTAGCAGAAGCTTATATATTGGCACCAAGACTACCCATAACCAGACAGTGTGCGATAACCCCAACAATAATCATCTAGGTGAACACTGAAAATGTTACAAATTCTCCTTCATACCATTATATTGAATATCACATTTTGACACTCGGGATATAAAATATACACCGGTAACGTGTACAGTAACATTTCTGATTTTAGTCATTCATTCTGCGATACTGAGGTTGTGTGTGTAAATTCACTGAGAAAATTCTTTCGTTCCAAGACAAATCAAGACTTTCTGGTGTCAATTATAATGTTCGCATTTACAAAAAGCTAGTCCTGTTTATCGCATATGTATGAAACATATACAACGGTTATCTGTGTTCTAATACTATGTACACCATATATACAGTGTAAGCATGATTTGAAAAAGTGACCGAATTCCCAAATTGTGTCAAAAGAAAAATGACTATTGATTAGAATTTTTCACAAAATGGTCAATTTTGTCATTTGTATGAAAATGAAATATATACAGACTAACTCCTACATACAAGGACAACTTCCCGGAGGTTTTATTTCCATATACGAATCAGGGAAAAAGACTCAAGGAAAATCCCCTCCAAATTGGATCCGGGAGTCACGTCGATAAACGGCCAGTCCTGTTGACTGAGGGAGAACCAGTATTTGGTTGTGGTCTGACGAGTATTTACATAAAATTACAACAATCAAGCAAAGGAAATGGCAGCGGATTACACAGACGGAAATGAAAACAGAGCATCGAAGGCCGGGGTAAACAGTAGCTAGAAATGCACAATTAATGAGTTCCTCGAGGTTTATTTTATCAATATGTTAGAATTAAATGCATCTTATATTTAAGAGGGAGGGAAAGCATTATTTTGATTTGTTGACAAGTGTATCAAAATATGTTGTTACATATGATTTTTATGATTTTAAGAAATAAACTTAGAGGTTTTCTTTTTTTCTTTTTTCTTTCTTTTTCTTTTTTTCTTTCTTTTTTCTTTCTTTATTTCTTTCTTGTTTTTTGTTTAAGGTTATGTTGAAAAAAGATGTATTTTTGAAACACTGATGTCCCCTGTATGGAAGTAACTATTGTAACCAAAGAAAGGTCTTCTCACAAAGAATACACAAATGAAGTATGAAAGTAGTATCACTAAACATTCAAAAGTTATGGACTGGTTAAAGTATTCAAAAGTAGGTCAAACTCCCAGGTCAAGATCATGAGGCCGAAAATCGTGGCACTAAAAAAAGGGATTCATCAAAAGGAATACACATGTGAAATATTAAAGCCTCATCACTAACCATTCAAAAGTTATGGCCTAAGTTATTTTTTTTAAAGTAGGTCAAACGCCAAAATGAAGGACACAAGGTGAAACAATTTCGGTACCAAAAAATGTGTCGTCACGACTCACAGGGAATACTTAGGTCAAATATGAAAGCCCATCCAAGAGTTATGAGTAAGATTAAAGTTTTTGCCAACAAATAAATACTCATACAGACAGACCAAAAGTATATGTCCCCGAATCTCCGATTACGGTGGCATAAAATAAACAGAGAACAGTAAATTAATAAATACATTGCATGCACATTGCTTGTTTGCATGAAAATAGACTTGGATGTGAAAGATATTCAAGTGCCACAGTACTAATTACACCATTAGATACAATCATCATAGTTGACACTTTCAGCGCAGGTGAGATAAAATACCTGTAAGATTACCAGTCAATCAGTGCACGTGAAGATGCTTGGTTTCAAACCTCTAAATTATACTACCAGTTTTGATAAACGTCACTATAATATCGATTTCCAATATTTTCTACAGCATACATTGATTTGATGTTTGATTCAAATTTCTACAAATACCCAATGAAATAAAAACAACCCTCTGAATTACGCATACATGCAGATAATTTTCTGAACCTACGCCTCTCATCTCCATCTAATTAAACCGGATATAAATGTTTATTTTGACCTATTTCAGTGTAACTTTTGATGTAAAATACAAAAGAATATATTCTTAGTAAGCCCGTGGGTTAGAATAAATCCTCAGCACCTCTTGTTTGTCGTAAGAGGCGTCTAAATGGGGCGGTCCTTCGGATGAGACTGCAAACACCGTGGTCCCATGTCACAGCAGGTGTGGCACGATAAGGATCTCTCCCTGCTCAAAGGCCATAAGTGCCGAGCATAGACCTACGTTTTGCAGCCCTTACCGGTAATGGTGATGTCTCCATATGAGTGAAAAATTCTAGATAGAGACGTTAAACAAGATACAATCAATCAATCAATTCTTAATATAGGTTGTCTCCTTTAAAAAAGATTGATGAGTGGTATGCTTCAACTTGGAAAAATAGTAGATACCCGTATGTAACATTATGTACTGCGTAATTACGAGAGCTGTCAAAAAAATGTATCACGACTGTCGCAATTGTGTGAATTAATATCTTAATATAAGCCATGATAATGTAAATATTCAAACACCAAAACAATGAACAAGTGCGTTATTAACATAAATACTACTTTGCAAGTTTGTATACACAAGCCACAGAGCCTAGCCGGATGTAAAGTCAGGTTGGCATTACTAAAGTTGTGTTCAAGAGACCCAGTGTTCTTTACTTTTCAACTTAGTCACCTTCACACACTTCTCATATTTCCTTAGCCAGGAGTCAAATATGCTAAAATATCATTCACCGTAATCGATTAGGATATTGAAACTGAAGATTTATTAACTTCACTAACAGACACCACTTCTTTCTCTGTAAAAAGCTTGTGTTTATAAAATATTATGGAATACAGTATGGATCTGAAAACATTTTAACAAGAGTTGTTAGAAGACAGCACACCTCGCCGGAAAGTGTGACTCTACTTAGCATATCCCCTTTAGTTCAAAAAGTTAAGTTTTTGAAAATTAGGTCAAAGTCCAAGGTCATTAGGTCAAAAGTTTTGATACCATATGAAAGGTCTGGTCATGAGAAATCTAAACATGAAATATCAAATTCCAACCCCCCTTGATTCACGAAAGATATACCTAACGTTTTTGACAAGTAAGTCAAAAAGTCTTTATAACAGAAAGTCTCCTCATAAGGAATCTTTATGTGAAATATCAAAACCTTATCACCCTTAGTTAAAAAGATATAGCCCAAGTTAAAGTTTTTGAAAAGTAGGTCAAAGTCAAAGGTGAAGATCACTAGGTCAGAACTCTTGGTTCCAAATGAATGGTCTGGTCCTGAAGTATTCATATAAAATATCAAAGCCTTATCACTCTTGGTTTAAAAGGTACAACCAAGTTATTTTTTTTTTGGAAAAGTAAGTCAAGAATCTTGATGCCAAACGAAAGGTCCCTTAATGAGCCATCTACACATGAAATATATAAACCATATCTACCTTGATTCAAAAGATATAGCCCAGGTTAAAGTTTTTAATACGTAGGTCATAGTCCATAATTAATATCACGGTGTCAAAAGTCTTGGTACCAAAGAAAGGTCTCTCCATGAAGCATCTTTATTTGAAATATCAAAACCTTATCCCCCATGATTTAAAAATATGTAGCCCAGGTTAAAGATTTTCCCTCAAAGTGTAACACCGGGGTCATCACAGTAACTATACGGACATTCGTTCCAGTGAGCTAAAAAAAAAAATACAAAAACCCACTGTCCACGAACTTTTTAAACAGCCCTCGTATATACTAAAACTGATACTCTCTCTCTCTTTCTCTCTCTCTCTGCGCGCGCGCGCGTACTAAATTCGGTTTAAAATTTTTAACTTGGAGAACATTATTAAGATACAGAAATATTGAGTATTGTGCTTGAATACTTTAATGAAATAAAAAAAATTACAAATGTATTTCAAGATGCATTTTCAATACACTTCTATCTTTATCCATCGTTGAAAGTTATTGATAAATGAGGTCAATGTCTTGTCAGATACCCATTCTCTTCCTGCGAATGTTTTCAACATTCTGGGATTTTTTCTAGTTAAAGATTTCATTTCCTCCATCATAAAATTAATTTGCTGTCAAAAATTCTATATGCGTTGGATCTAATTTTCCAGCTGGGTTGCGAAAAAAACCTTGTTTTTATGTATTATACTACAAAAAACATGTTTTTGAAGAATATTCATTATCAACAATAGTTCAGTTTTGCGTATTGGCTGTAGGGAATTTGAAAGGGGGCAATAACACGAAAAATAGTGGCCACAACACCCGCAAACTTTGTAAATGAACAGTATCCCACCATGTAACGTTCACACTCGCAATGTATACCAGCGTAGTATGTATTGAGTTTATTTCTTGGCCAATACTCTTAGATATTATGGCAATATGTATGTGAGCACATCAAACTGTAAAAAAAAAACACCAAAAAAACGAAAGCATCTGGAACATATCGTTGTATTACCTAAGGTAAAATGTTTGTGTATTCTTATTATATCTCGGCATGTACTGTAAAACCACAATTTACGAGTCATACATGATGATATCCAAGTTGTATGTTGTTTAAGAACTATGTTTATATTTATACCAAAACTATATCAGCAACATGACGGATAGGGGCTATAGGTTTGCAAACAGTTTAATTGATTTGAAAACCAATTCAAATCAAAGAACTACAACTGCTGCCACTTACCATGCTGCACACTGCTTTGTGCTATGTTTCATGTGTGACATCCAGGAAACAGGGCAAGGTAAAAAATCAAAAGTCTTAATCTAATTACAAAACAGCGACATTACTGAAGTGACTGTCGATAATAGTTTGCCAAGCCTCATTTAATAGAGTAATAAAACATTGTTATTAGTAACATGGCATTTTGTCTTTTTTGTCTCGAGAAAATAGAGAATAATTAACTATTCGATCAAATACCTACTGAATTCCTTCACGTGAGTGCCCAGAAAAAGCCCGGTGGCAAAGCTTATTGTTGGGTGGAAATGAGTAGCGAAAACTTTCACCTGCAACTTGCAATTGACAATAGAAAGTCGCAAATAAACTTATAATAGCATTTCCATGTACATATATCTGGAAATATTTTCCTTTTATCTTGCAGTTCCCAGATTGAAACTCTGAAAGCCTATTTGTACACGTGAATGCAGTCTGTCAGTGAGTTTAGCTTCTGTTGTTGTGGTTTCTTTATATTGCCTTGACTTCAGTAAACTACATTGAAGAAGTAATGGACTTAATACTTCTTTATTACATCTCCTTCAATAAAAAATATTTTTTTCAAGATTTACGAATACATTGAATACCTTTGACCGAATATCACTAACGATGACAAACTCGTTTGCGACAATCAAAATAACCAAATTTACGGCTTCACCTTACTTCACCCTTGCTTTATTATTTTACGACACTTAAAGACTACTTTATTGCTACTCCGAGATTATTATGTCTTCTTTATGTATTTTAAATCGATAAAATGTTCGTCATATTCCCTGATTAACGAATTTCTAAGATAAAATTTGGTATTAAGTGCGGCGCTAATGTTATCATCACCCAAAGTGCCAAGCTATACAACCAGGGAAAAAGCGAGAGTTGTGAATATCTCGCAGTCCCTTGATCTTTTGGTAGTCAGAATCGTGTTTTTGCTATTCCAGTGAACAGTCGTCTGCTGCCTGAGCGGGTTATTTGCCACTGTCGGGTTTGAATGTATTGTAACAGATTCTTCATTTATTTCTGCTCTCCATCGTCTCTTTCTAAATTGAAACTGACAACGAATTGTATGTTTATAAGCTTGTCCGATATGTGTTGCATATGTACTATATGAATGTATTTATGGCTTTGTTTTTCTTAATTAGAAATTCCTTTCTTAGTATTTAATTAAAAGAAAGTGCGAAAAATTCATACTCTTCGGCGATATGCAAAAAAAAAAAAAAAAATGTTTGCAAATTGCGAGAATAAAGGCAGTTTGTCCAAAACTGTAGTAATGATTTATCATACAATTTCTAGTGCCCATGGTTTACCATCTACATAATGTAATATTGTTTATTGATCAACCTGTTTCTTTGTCGGGTTAAGCTTCTTTCTATGCCCCCGTAATCGGAGATTCAGGGGCATATACATGTTGTTTTTGGTTTGTTAGAATGTTGGCCTGTTTAAACTTTAACCTCGCCCATAACTTTTAAATAGATGGTGATAAGGCTTCACATTTAACATGTATATTCCTTGCGAAAAGACATTTTTTGTTTCCAAACTTTTTGACCTCGGGGCCTTCACCCTGGAGTTTGACACTTACTTTTGAAAAACTTTAACCTAGGCCAGGCCATGAATTTTGAATATTAGGCTATTACTAGAACTTTCATATTTTACATGTGCATTCCTTTTAACAAGACCTCTTATTATTTTACCTCCTAACCTTGGAGTCAGACCTATTTTTGAAAAAAAGTCTTTAACCTATAGGTCATAACGTTTGAATGGTTTGTAATAAGGCTTTCATATTGCACAGATGTATCCCTTTTGACATGACCTTTCTTTTAGTACCAAAACGTTTACCTCATGACATAAACCTGAGAGTTTGACTTACCCTTGACAAACTTTAGCCAGGCCATAACTTTTAAATAGTCAGTGGCAGGGTTGTATATTCCACGTGTGCATTCCTTATGACAAGACTTTTCTTTGGGTACCATAATTGCGTTGCTCAGGCCATAAGGGGCATCGGTATTTCACAAACACATCTTGTTTTCTTTTATATTTCAATCTGATATTACCTCGACTGAACGTATGGAAAATCTGTAGACAAGTTAGATAAAAGATTTTTTGCCATGAATTCAAAGAAAATGGAGAAAGATAATGGGGGCAACACTGAGAGTTGGATTGTAGTAGAGTTCATCGTCAATAATTATAAATTGAAAAACAAAATGCGTTCGTAAAACACTATGAACTCTTATTTCACATTGAGCGTTTTACAAAACCGGACCAACTCTGAAAAACTAGGATCAACTCTTCCACGAAACTCTATCAAATATGGTGACCAAACCCTAATTTGCTGTGGCAAGTAAAAGGGTCCTGTGGTATAGAGGTACTCTTTACACTTTGGTTTTAAATCACTGGTATATCATAATCGTCAAGTTCACTCAATGTTTAAAATTAGTTATAGTTTATTTAGTTTAATTTACAACACAACACAATTTAATCAAAATTCTGAAGTTAAGGACATGTATTTAAAAACAAAATATGACTAATGTACATACATGATGTATGTTTTGATCCATAATGAATATTCATAGAAATTAAAAAAGTGCACTCTTCTCCTATATTGTAATAAATTCAAGCAAAATATCAATACTGCGAAATTAGCCTGACCTTCAACTCTCATTATAGCTATGTCATTCATCACTTCTTTTTATATATAAAAAGCTACACTCTTTCTTAAATACACGAATCGATAATTTTTCTTTGCTAGTATATCTCTCAATATCATTTTCCTTAGAACCAGATAGAAAACACCCTTGAATTCTGTTTGTCCCTCTGCAGAATTTTTATCGTAATGTTGCTTTATGATATGATATTTAAGATTAATGGAATGCTCATTTATTATACCTGTGCAATACATGCATTTGGAATTTTGGTTTGATTTATGTGTCGAGATATGGACACCTGTATTATTTCAACAAACTTCACAAAAAAAGAAGATAAATGTAGGATGTGAACGATGTATTAACATTCCATTCGATTGGACATTTTATTCCCTGTAATCGGAGATCCGTGGTATATAGTTTTTCGTTTGTCCGTTTGTCTGTTTGTATGCAAATACGTTGATCGTAGCCATAACATTTGAATGGATGGTGATAGACCTTTCTTATTTCACAAGTGCATTTCATGTGACTAGACCTTTCTTCTGGTACTGCAAGGTTTGACCTCATGGCCTTCGCTTTAGAGTTTGTCCTACTTCTGAAAAACTATAACATATGCCTTAACTTTTGAATGGTTATTGATAGAGCATTCATATTCCACACGTGTATTCTTTGTTTGACATGACCTTTATCTGGGTACCAAAATTATTTTGCTGCCATACGATGATTTCAGTGTTTTAGAAACACATCATTTTTTTCAATATTCAAAATATTTTGCAAATGACTCCAAGATTAAACTTCTCAAACCATAGTATCTAGTATCTTGTAATGCATATCATAAATATGGCTGTTATAGCGTAATAATGATGCATCAAGGGTTTCAGAATAGCTACCACCAGTATGATTAAAATGTCACCATGGCAACCAATTCCAAATGTAAATATTATACATGTATTAATCATGCATATATTTGTTGGGTTTTTTTCCTTATGAAGTTTATTGTAGAGCTTTGTGTTCATATATCAATCGTGCGTACTTGACATCATCCAAGCCAAATTACGGGTAGAAGATGTGTCGACTACCGAAACATCGATAAACGATATTATCGATTATTATATGATCGAAATACCGTGGGGAACCGGGTTAGAATAGATTCTCAGTACCAACTGCTTGTCGTAAACGGCGACTAAATAGGGCGGTCCTTCGGATGAGACCTCAAAAACCGAGGCCCCGAGTGACAGCAGGTGTGGCACGATCAAGATCCCCCTGCTCAAAGGCCCTGAGCACCGAGCATAGGCCTAAATGTTGTAGCCCTTCACCGGCAATGGTGACGTCTCCATATGAGTGAAAGATTCACGAGAGGGACGTTAAACAATATACAATCAATCAATATATGATCGAATAATTCCGACTGGCCGAGATCCAACGTAGGAAAAAATTTATATTCACCTTTACGTGCAATTCAAGGTAAATATGTTACATATGATTTCTCCAACATCGGGCCAAAAATAAATTAGAAATTTCTAAATTGATAGGATTGATTATTATTTCTTTCGTCACTCAATGAAAAGTCGCGTCTTTTCTTACTTTTGACTATCTTACACTATAAATGTTAACATGCTTTCTGTAAGTATTGCATAGCAATATATTTCTCTACCAGTCCCAAGTCAAGTCTGCGTAATACTCTGTGTGAATAATGATATTTTCGTCAACAGTTTATGCACAAGTCCATAAAATAATAGCCATATACACTGTATGACATGATTCAAATTGCAAGGCCCATAACTCGGTAAATCGATGGACTGGAACAAATTGAAATTTTCAAGGTAAAACAATATACCAAATATCAAAAGAATATCTGCAAGCATGACCAAAAAAGTGCGAGAAACTGATTTGTCTGACTGACAGACATACAAACGGACAAACGGACGGATGAAGTTCAAACAGAAAGTCCCCTTCGACAGGTGTGGCACAATAAAGACTCCTCCGGACGAAAGCGCCGAGCATAGGCCTAAATATTGCAACCCTTCACCAGCAATGGTGACGTCTCCATATAAGTGAACAAGAATACCGAAAACGATACATCATACACTCGTCACAAGGTTATATTGGGCGTTTTTCTTAAGCCATGAGTTGTAAAACTTATTCAAGGTATTAAGTCTATGTGTACTAAGTTTGACGGCCCTAGCCCCAACGATGTATCCTGCCTACGATGTTTTCCTACTAAGTGATACTAAGGCCTTGATCTTTGACCTTGACGAACAAAGGAGCCCTCTACTTGTACAACGTTTGACGATCCTAGCCCCAATATTTGTATCTTTTAAATCAGCATATTTTGCAACATTGTAACTAAAACAAATACGAATGTATATATATATATATATATATATATATATATATATATATATATATATATCATGGTGTGAGCATATGTGTTTATAATTATACATTTTTTCCGTGATATCATGCATTTATTTTATGTACATACTTTTATATAATGCTGGGTTTTTTTCTGTTCTCTCATTTACCTGTCTGTGAATAAATTTTATACAGGACCACAATGCAAACTAGTCATTAGTTACTAATTGTGCTATCCTGTTTAAATATTATAGTTTGGTCTGTATCCTGCCTATATGGTTTTACTATTTACTGATACCAAAACCTTAACCTTTGATCTTGAAAACCAGTAGGCATCTACATTTCAGCTTGGTGGTCAAATGTACCAAGTTGTAGGATCTGGACTTTACGATTCATTTTGCTTACAAGGTTCGGATAGAAAGACAGGTAGATGGACGACGCCATATCATAATATGTCCCGTCTTTGACGGGGATATACAAATTCTCAAGTGGGACGTTAAACAGTAATACACAACCAATCAATAACTGTACATGAATAATATCATAGACCTAATAACGCGTTCCTCAGTCAGTTTTGTTGGTGTTGGTGTGAAATATAAAATGAATGAAATGTATTTTTATCATTAATAGGAGAAATAACGGACGTCGTATTCCTCTAAATTATAACAAAACTAACCTTCAGTGTTTAAGTAATGTGCTTCCTTGTTCTTACGTTTCTTTGAAAATTTGTCTTATTCACATCGACACGTCACCAGGTGAAATGCCACTTGTAAATTTTAGACACGTGGTTCTTTATCGTGCCAACACTTGCTGCGACATGCAGATTATTATTCTTATTATTATATTCACTTGTATAGCGCAAAATTACGTATAGTTTCTATGCGCTTTACAGAGGTTGTCCTAATGAAGATGAAACACTTATAAAAAGAACTGTTAAGAATAAAATTGACAAATTATTAGTAAAATAGTGATAAGACATCAACATCCTGTGTAAAAGTATGGCAGTCAGATGTCGAGACGACAAGAAATACATACGTAGTCTATGATGTGATGTTGATTTATGCTTAAATATATTCACGTTTGAACAGCAGTGTTTTGACTTTCTTGCGGAATGTTCTGTGTGATTCAAGATTGCGAAGTTCCAACGGTAGATTATTCCATAATTGTACACCGAGATAGTTTATGGCTCTTGCACCGTATTTGTTTGCAGATTTCTCCACTACATACGGAACCTCGGTTTTTTAACGTCTCATCCAAAAGTCCCGTGACCTTCACTTCTAATTGCTGAGCGTTTGGCGAAGGGGCGTCTTTTTTTGGCATAGGTTTGACACGAGTTCTATGTTCGAACTATCAATTTCCTCTTCGTTTAGCGAACGTTAAAACACTGAGCCATTATGACCGGTTCTAAACGCGTTTTGAAATTTTAGTATATTCTATAATATTTCAAAACTTTCTAAATTGGTTTGATAATTTTACATTTTTATGAATTTCAGAATACCATCATATCATAATGACATATCATGTTAGCATAACAGAATATCAATATACTTTAAAACAAGAGCTCCGCAAGTTGAGACATATCCTCTCGCTCTGAATGCCTACAAGCTTTTCTGTAAAGTCCCGTAATGACCTCTGACCTTCAAATCAATAGGGTTCTTACTCTCTTAATAAAAAAAGCTCCCTGTGAAGTATCAAATCGGTAGAGCAAAATATGTGACCTGTAGCATGTCTGCAATCTCAGAGTTACACAAATACTCACCTAGAATAGTTCCATTTCTATATCGAGTTAATCTTAAAAAGTCATCACATTGTCTTGGACCAAATTATATGACTGAAAACATTGGCATATGCACATGTGCACCATTTCGATGGAAAAAGGAAATCACATTCAAGAATGTTTCTTGATGGATGGCACCGAATGAATCGCTTTATGCAAGTTTTTATCGTCTCAAGCACATCGGTGTTCTTACTTCGGTATCAATGTTTGTTGACGTCAGAAATGGTCATCATCTATAAATTGACGTATTTCTGTCATTTGAATATGCACTACAAATGACCGGGTGCCATTCACAGTAAACACGTTATTTGTAAACACAGTAGAAGGCTGGACATACATCCTTACAAATGCATACATGCGACAAGTTAAAATTTAACCGACAGCGTTTTCATCAATTGGGTAAAATTTGTCGAAACGTCGGACCATGCAGCTTTGAATAAGCAGAAATTTGAAAATTTTTGACAATATTTGATGTGGCTTTTTTGTAAAAAAGAAAGAAACGAGTCATTAAAACAGAAAAATGCTCATGTAATCCAACGAAGAACAAAAATTCATTTTTGATAGACCAGTTTGAATTTGCACATCATTTCACGAAAGATTGGTTCTTATCTACATCCTGAACTCACATCGAGTATCCTTTGAAACGTACAGTTGGATTAATCGATTGACATGAGTTTGCTCTGATTGGTAATAGCGAAATCCCAAATAACCTCTCAACGGAGGTCATGACAGGTGTCGGCACGATAAAGAACCCTCACTGCTACAACCCTGGGTTTTAAACGTAGGTCTAATGTTTGGTATTTCACTTACAAATGGAGACGTATATCAGTAGGAGTAAAATATTCTGAAGGGACGGAATGATGTAATGTTACTGCTCATGTGTCAGTTTAAAGAAGAGAAGGCTTCGCCACAGTATGAAATTCATACCCCTGGTCTAGACTAGGTGTTATGGCTCATAACATAGTAATGAAAATGTTATTTCTTTAAATTTCTTTTTCGTAACTCCTGGATACCAAACTGTATGCATGGTAATAACGACACTATTAAAATTTTGAAATGATGACCTGGAGTCAGGAGATCTGATGCTAGGGATCAAATCATTAAACATATGCTTACCTTTACCCGGGAATATCTAGTAAATAAATGCTGCATATAGTTTTAATGGGTATAGAATTTAGAATTAGGTTATGACCCCCTGGATCTTATGGTGATAATGGAATAATTATTTAAAAATATCTATAACCTCGTGCAACCTGAAGAAAACTATATTCATACAACCAAAATGGGGATCATGATCTCCACTATTTATTATATGAATCAAAGAGTAAAAGCACAAGAATTGTTCACTTTCTTCTCCATTTTTAACATCTAGAAAACAAACTAGTTACAGTTGAGCTGGAGGCCTGTATCAAAATTATGAACTTTATGGCACGTGCACTAGGGGTTCAGACTGAAGTAAGCGACTATAAGGATCATATAGTGAAAAATACGGCCATGTCAAAAATCGTTACTCCTGAATACAAAGCACAAAAATGAGTGTATGATGATAATGAACCCCAAAACTACACAAAAACCCTTACAAACAGAGATATATTACAAGATCCAGTAAATAGTCTATCAAGCCCCTATTTTTTACTCCTCAAGAAAATATTAACTGCTGTGAAGGGGAAACTTCAGACGAATTATGACGCAACATTGCAAAAAGTGATGTAAATCAAATGTGCTTTCTCAAAAATTCCAAAGAACTTTTAGTAACTTTCGATCATTTCTCACAATAAATGAAAGACCAGGCTTTAGATATCATATTCAGCTGTTTCTTCAATGCAAATTGAACATGGGAACATTCATATCTCTTTTATTTGACGCACAAGTAAATTGATATTTAAAAGATGACGGAGTTCCTCATTGACAATATTTATGTTGTCTTTGGAGATCAGGTCTTTAAACAGTTTGTTGGAATTCTCATGGGCACAAACTGTACTCCATTATTAGTTGACATGCTTTTGTATTCTTATGAGACAGAATTCTTCAAAAACGTCAATGAAAAGTTGAATATAACGAACAGTGATCAATCTCATAATCCCTATAAGGAATACAAATTAAAGAGTTAGACATGGACCCCTGGATATACCAAAGGTGGAATCAGGCGCATAGGAGGACTAAACATTCCCTGTTCCACGTGGGGATCCGGGTGGTTACAAAAGATCCTCAGTATCCCTTGCTTGTCGTAAGAGGCGACTAAATGGAACGGTCCTTCGGATGAAAACGCAAAAACCGAGGGCCCGTGTACAGCAGGTGTGGCACGTAAGAGATCCCTCCCTGCTCAAAGGCCATAAGCGCCGTGCATAGGCCTAAATTTGCAGCCGGTGACACCCGTCGTGAGCCCCTTATCTAGAGCAGGTAAACGGAATAATCCGTTGTCAAAATCAGTGTTTAAAGAACGACCCAACAAATGATATGAAACATCTTATACAGCATTTGACCCAATGACAGGTTGTATTGGAAAATTAGATCGTTATAACGACCATTGAATTGCGAAATGCTGACTATAAAACGAGACTGTAGAAACTCCTATCACACGAAGACAAAAGTTTAATGCTGCGGCCTTCAACTCCATATTCAGAATATATCGACGACGTTTAATCTTTTAACAATAATCATTTTCATTCATATCTTGATTCGATATTTCCAGTGAACCCAAAGTAAAAGAAACCATAGGGTCTTTTATATCTGCTTCATATTTAGATATTTTATTAAAGATACATTCAACGGCAAACTAACAACAAAACTTTATGACAAAAATATGACGTCAGCTTCTCCATCGTCAACTTTCCATATTTGTGTAGCAATATTATGTTATCACCTATATATAGTATTTACGTATTTCAACTTAATCGATATTCGAGAACCTGTTCTGCGTATGTTTCATTTTTAAATCGAAGCCAGCTACTAACAACTAAGGTGATGTTACGGGGGCTTCAACGATCTCTTTTAAAGTCAGCATTTCAAAAACGTTTATGGTCGTTATAATGATCTAATTTGCATATACAAAGTATCACTGGGTCGAATGCTGTCTAAAGTATTTCATATGAATTGTTAGGCCATTATGTACATACCGATTTTGACAACTGATTACTTCGTTTACCTTATCAAGATAGAGGGCCCACGGCGGGTGTGACGGTCAAACAGAGGATGCTTACTCTTCCCCAGCACCTGATCCCGTCTCTGGTATATCCAGGGATCCGTGTTTTGCATCTTTTATAGGGTTTATGAGAGTGTTCATTTTCGTTACCTTCAGTTCTTCATGGATACTAGTACTTCTACTAAGGTTGTGAAATTTGAATTCCTTGGGGTAGTGAGTCTGACCTTGGGTGGGACGTTATACCGCATAAACTGAAAACACATCAAGTTAGATTGATTTATATAAATATTATTTCATCCTGAACATTTAGTTCATACTTGGAAAAAAAGATTATACATACACCGGATAGTGTGTCATGATCTACAGTCAAGATCAAGGACACTATATTAAAGTATTTTAACTGTTTTCAGATCTTTTATTAAAAAATACTCTTTGATGTTACACCGTCTGTAATTTCTGTGGAAACGAAGGAGTTATTCATATGCGGTCGTTCCTATCCCCCTCGTTTCTGTCCAAGCCTTCATAAAGTACATGGGAAATCAGTCATGCTTTGGTTTGATTTTATTTCAGGTTACATTTGATGCAAAGCGTTTGAAAATTAACCTAAATCAATCCATGGATAATTTTTCCGAAAGTAAATCCAACTGAAACCATTCAATTCCACACTAAATCGACGATAATCGCCGTCATTTTCAAATAATACATCTTTTCGGCTGTGAAATTCTCTTCCATAATAAATGACTACTTTAGCGCATGCGTCACCTACTTTTGTAAGACACATAAAGTAAAATGTCTTACTTTTAGTAAATCGCACAAAAATCTAACTTTTTCAGCTTATTATCTTATCACATGCATTGTATTTCTGTGATGGCGTTTATTCTTCTGAATATGAGTGTGATGAATGAATTACTGAAAACAAAATAAATAAAAGGGTAGATGTGAATAAAACAAAAGAAAAGACGATTTAAAGTGCAGTGTGTGCTGTATTCATGAAATTGGATTAAATATCATTAAAATAGGAACCACCTTTGGTGTGTGTATTTCCCTATTTTATATTCGTTCATTTTTTTTCCCTTTTTTTTTTTTACCCCCCCCCCTTGCTAACTGACAAGCAAGTAGACTATTGATAATTGAGACATTACATTAATATGTTTTTGTATTATCACCTCTATATTTCAAATTAATATATTGTAAGCACTTGTGTTTCATATTTTGACATACATCTCTCAGAAGTACGAAAGCAAATTTCCATAACACGCATTAAGAGTCTGCACACACCTGAGTATATGTACAGGTATTATCAGCACAACTATAATGATAATATTAAAAAATAACCATACAATGTATAAGTAATTAGGTCCAGTCAAACTGAAGTGAAAGTTGTTAATATTTATGTCCTTGGCAACAAAGTGATTTCCGTTGCTAAGCAACACAAGCCAGTGATTTTACTATATAGCTGGTGGTGAATTGTAGTTAATTTAAATTATCGTAGCGATGGCTGTACATCAATTTCATTTAATTGGTTGAGAGATCATAATCATGTCAGCCTTCAGAAAATGAGTATGTGAGACCTGGGCGTATATGTCTTAGGCACTCTTGAAATATATCGGCAGATGAGTGTGACTTTGAGTCATTGTGCACAGTATGCAAAGTCACGCATATAGGAATAAGATACAAAGTCCCACATACGAATAATAATTCTTGGAGATTGTTGCCGCGTCACGAGATTTAGTATGATAAAGCATATTAGTATTAATCATGTTTAAGAATTCCTTGTGATAGTTCTTGAGTATTTTTGTTTTATTTATTGAATAGTCAAACATTGTCGTAATTTTCAGGTTTGTGATCATTTTGAAACTGTATAATTTAAAACTGATTATATGTAGAACATGTTATCGCGTATCGAATCAGCTGAGGAATATACATACCATATAAAGATGATAATGGGATATTCGAATTGGATCAGTGTATATTGGTGATAGTCGAATTGGCTCAAAGTATGTTAGGATATACAAATTAACTTAGAGTATGTTGAGATATACAAATTGACTTAGTTTATGCTGAGATATACAAATTGACTTAGTTTATGCTGAGATATACAGATTGTGTTAGTGTATGATGGGATATACAGATTGACTTTGTGTATGTTGAGATTTGACTTTGTGTATGTTGAGATATACAGATTGACTTAGTGTATGTTGAGATACACAGGTTGTCTAAGTGAGATATACAGATTGACTTAGTGAGATATACAGACTGATTTAGTGAGATACACAGATTGACTTAGTGAGATATACAGATTGACTTAGTGAGATATACAGATTGATTTAGTGAGATACACAGATTGACTTAGTCAGATACACAGATGGACTTAGTGAGATATACAGATTGACTTAGTGAGATATACAGATTGACTTAGTGAGATATACAGATTGATTTATTGAGATATACAGATACATATTTTAGGACTATTGCACACATTGATGAACACATATTGTATTTGTTAATACATAGAATAAAAAGATAAACAAATTATTGTATTTAATATAATAGATGTAAAGTATATTGCATATTGATGAAAATATTTCAGATTTAATATGCAAATCATTGGATGCAGACAAATTTATGATATGAATGGAAATATATTGGATAATATTAGATAAATATAGAAATTGTCAATTATAACAAGAGCAACGCCCACATTGCAAAATATGCCCGTCTAGTACATTTATTAATGCGGTAGTAATCAAAGAAAATATTAATATCCAAATAAACAATATTTCTTCAAAATTCTGACAGGTGTTATTTCGACATTTTCTCTAATCTCGGAGAATATGAATGATGTTTCAGTTCTAACTAAATATGGTTTTGTCAAATATCAAATGGAATAAAAATACTGCTGTAATAAAGTATAAATTGAGAAGAAAAATTGTTACTTTCCAAAATATACTTAACACCAAAAAACAAGGGAAACATGTACACCAAATGAAAAACCATACATGATGTTTTAGTGAGTTAACTGGATAAATCATACACGTTTAGCTATTATAAAACGTGCACGTTGGTGGAGTTGGAAACCGTTAAGAACGAATCGATCCGATACCATACCGATACTTTTGAAACGATACCTCGATCTGTGATCAATAAATAACTTATAGTATGATAGGAATAGATGAGTTTACAATTGTGGGGTTTATTAAACTTTAATAAGAAACAAAGAATAAGGAATAATAGTTACAATCGGGTGAGAAAAAGAAAAATGACCATGTTCATAATTTAGCATGGTCTGCTTTTGTTACTGATTTTTAAAATGTATTTATTTTGATTCATTGAACATAAAATCAAAATCATTATGTTCGTCTGCTTCAGGATTGAGGAGTAGGTAGGCATACCGGAAGAAAAATCCTGAGTATATTTTTGCCTGACACTTATCAGCGTGATTACAGATTTACATTTTTGAGGGGATGAAACATGTTTCTGAAAGGTTTTTGCGTGGTAAAGAATTAAATGTTCACCTTTTCACTTATTTATAAGATTCCAATACGGTGAAAATGAAATTCAATGAGTTCAAAAACAAAAAAAGCAAACTCTCTTAATCACATCAAGAGAAGTATTCTACCCGAAAAATATTCTAACCCCTTAGTGTTATTCTCCCATTTTATAGGTGTAATTTCGCTTTAACCATTCACCATAAAATTGTGTAAGTGTGCTGTAGACATACGTTTTCATTCTCATTCATTCAAAAGAAATGCAAGGAATGGATTAATGCTGACTTAGTCAATGTATGGGAAAATAGTGTTCCCTAGCTTAGTCAATGTATCTGATGAATAGTGTTCTCTAGATTAGTCAATGTATCTGATGAATAGTGTTCTCTAGATTAGTCAATGTATCTGATGTACAGTGTTTTCTAGCTTAGTCAATGTATCTGATGTACAGTGTTTTCTAGCTTAGTCAATGTATCTGATGTATAGTGTTCTCTAGATTAGTCAATGTATCTGATAAATAGTGTTCTCTAGCTTAGTCAAAGTATCTGATGAATAGTGTTTTCTAGCTTAGTCAATGTATCTGATGTATAGTGTTCTCTAGCTTAGTCAATGTATCTGATAAATAGTGTTCTCTAGCTTAGTCAAAGTATCTGATGAATAGTGTTTTCTAGCTTAGTCAATGTATCTGATGAATAGTGTTCTCTAGCTTAGTCAATGTATCTGATGTACAGTGTTTTCTAGCTTAGTCAAAGTATCTGATGTATAGTGTTTTCTAGCTCAGTCAATGTATCTGATGAATAGTGTTCCCTACCTTAGTCAATGTATCTGATAAATAGTGTTCTCTAGCTTAGTCAAAGTATCTGATGAATAGTGTTTTCTAGCTTAGTCAATGTATCTGATGAATAGTGTTCCCTAGCTTAGTCAATGTATCTGATGAATAGTGTTTTCTAGCGTAGTCAATGTATCTGATGAATAGTGTTCCTTACCTTAGTCAATGTATCTGATAAATAGTGTTCTCTAGCTTAGTCAAAGTATCTGATGAATAGTGTTCCCTAGTTTACTCAATGTATCTGTTAAATAGTGTTCCCTAGCGTACTCAATGTATCTGATAAATAGTGTTCCCTAGCATAGTCAATGTATCTGATAAATAGAGATCTCTAGCATAGTCAATGTATCTGATAAATAGAGATCTCTAGCTTAGTCAATGTATCGTATGAACCTGCACGCTAGCATAGTTAATGTATCGATAAATCATACAGGCGGGCCTAGTCAACGCATCTGATTAACCGCACATGCTGGTTTAGTCAATGTATCTGATAAATTCTGATAAATTGTATAGACTGGTTTAGTCAATGTATCTGATAAATATTGCATTCTGGCTTGGTCAGTGTATCTGGTAAATCGTGCACGGTGGCTTAGCAAAGGAATATGACAAATCGGACATGCATGCCTAGTCAGATAAACTGTGAACGCTGGCTTCAAGTATCTGATATATTGTGCACGCTGGCTTACTCAATGACGAACCTGCACGCTGGCTTAGTTAATATATCTGATGAACTGTGCTCGCTGTCAATATATCTGATAAAACGTGTACGCTGACTTAGTCATTGCCCCGGATAAACCGTGCACGCTGGTTTTATAAATGTATATGATAAACCATACACATTAGCTTAGTGAATATATCGGATAAGCTGTGCAAGCTGGCTTAGGGTATATGTCGAATAAACCGTGCATACACCGGCTATGAATATATATCAGATAAGAAGTACTCACTAGTTTTGTGATTATATCAGATAAACGTACGCCTGCTAAGTGAATGAATCTGATAAACCTTGTACGCTGGCTTAGAAAATGTGACGCTTGCTTACTAAATGTATTGGATAAATCACATACGCTTGCGTACTAAATGTATTTGATAACTCACATACGCTTGCGAACTAAATATATTTGATAAACAATGTACGCTATCTTATTAAATGTGTTGGATAAATCATGTACGCTTGCTTACTGAATGCATTGTATAAATCATGAATGCTTGCATACTGAATGTATTGGATAAACCGTGCACGCTTGCTTACTGAATGTATTGGATAAACCATGTACGCTTGCTTACTGAATGTATTGGATAAACGATGTACGCTTGCTTACTGCATGCATTGGATAAATCACATACGCTTGCGTACTAAATGTATTTGATAAACAATGTACGCTTTCTTACTAAATGGGGGCCTCCGTGGCCGAGTGGTTAGAGCATCGGGCTCAAGATCACAAAACCTCTCACCTCTGTCGGCGCGTGTTCGAATCTCGGCCGCGGCGTTATGTGAGCAAGTTTGCCAGTTTACTTGCGGAAGGTCGGTGGTCTCTTCCCAGGTACATTGTATCTGGGTTCTCTCCTCCACCAAAAAAACTGGACGCCACCAGATACCTGAAAAATTGTTGAGTGTGGCGGAAAGCAATAAATAATCAATCAATCTTACTAAATGTGTTGGGTAAATCATGTACGCTTGCTTACTGAATGCATTGTATAAATCATGAATGCTTGCTTACTGAATGTATTGGATAAACCATGTACGCTTGCTTACTGCATGTATTGGATAAATCATGTACGCTTGCGTACTGAAAGTATTGGATAAACCATACACGCTGTCTAATGAATATATTGGATTAACAGTACGCCCTGGCTTAACATATAATATCGATTTGAAATGGTGCATTAACATAGCCTCAGTATATAAATGCGTTTTATAGAGACGTTTTAATTGGCTTGGTGTTTAAAATAATCTGTCATGAATTAATAAAACTGTTGTTTTGAAGGTAGATATCTTGTAGAACGTCTGGACAGAAAAGCATTTAAATACTTTCTGACGATATCAATCTTCAATCTAAGAGTGTCAATCAGGCAAATTAGATGTGATTAGAAGGCAGCGGAGGGTTTTGTTTTAAAACAAAATAAATAATAAAAAAAAGGAATCGAAGGAAAATGTTAAAATTGCGCCTGTCGAGTATAGAGATTTTATTCATAATACTTTAAAACAAAACGTATCATAATAGTTAAATCACTAGCGATACCATAAAAACGACCTATCAGCGAACATTACGTACTCAACATGCATGCAGCCAAAGGTCTTAATTCAGGTCTTTATTTACTTCTATTCGCGAACAGTTTTAAATCTAATCCTTCATGCTTACTACTGTGGATAATTCTGAAAACAGCGGCACCGCTGCGGTGCCTTTCACCTCACTGCTATACAGTACATGTATAATTAAGTCTTGTAGATTTTTTCTTCATACTGTAAATCAGATAATTTCTCAGCACGTTGATAGAGGGATGTGATTTATTAGTATTTCCTCATGTGCGAATTCCCAAACTTGAGTGTGTTTAGCATGTTTTGATTTACCGGTGCTTGAGGTGCATATGTAATAAATTTAATGTGTTGGACACTAATAATCAACATTCTCCTCTCATTTACCTAAGTTTTTATCGAACCTGTTCAAATGCAAGTTTTTATTAGATGATTTGATTAAGTTTCATTGATGTAAACAATGAAGAATTACTTTCGGGTTTGTCTTTTTCAAATCCATGTCGTTAGATTATTTAATGGAGATTAGATTGGATGTGGAATGAAAATTTATTCTAAAATCCAGGTCAGCGTTATAAGGAAGGATAGAGTCACTGATACGAAACCGAGTGCATGTAATGCTAATGCAAAAATTACAGTAAAAACCGATAACACCATGGAGTTGCGGTACTTGAAAATCACATTACCTGTGTGTCGTATACATATTTCGAAAATTTACTTGATGATAAAGAATAATCACAAAAGACTCAGTAGCCATGTTTTTATTTTACCGGTGTTTTTAAATATTTAAAAAAAGAATCGGTATTACGAAGGGTATTTCTAAACGTGCTAGTGATATATTTCTTATTTACGTGTATATGTCCGAGTTCAATAGCAGTGTGAAATAAAAACACAACCAATGGATGTGTGTATTTGATTAATGAACAGAAACACAAATATGTAATCAAATTACATTGTTCAATCTATTTCAGTTGAACTACTTTCCTTAATCCCAGGTCTGTCTAGTAAAAAAAGCACTCCCTCGTGGAGATATAATAAGCACACCACACTACGGCTGTTTGACTTTATGAACAGGTGCATGATTATTTTAATATCTTTGACATATACTCTCTGCTACAGCGGGGGATCTTTATAGATCTTTGTAGTTTTTATAAGTAAATGACATGTGTATTTTTTTCTTACTATCTATTGTTGGGAATACTCTGCCAATGATAAATGTTGTGAGGGCCTTTTTTCTCACCGGAACATTGCATTGGTTGGAAAATAAATGTAATTAGATTTCCGTATGTACACATTGCACTAAGAAAGTCTTATCGCTGATTTACAAAATTTCCCAAAGTCCTATTCAAATGTATTGTTTTTTTAAAAAATTGAGATGCATCCCTCTCCCCAGGCATATGTATTAATTAATTATAGAATCAGTTAAAACATTGATGAGTTTTACATAAAATCATAAATGAAGGTAAAAAACTATATAATGCATACTGGTGTGTCCTTCTAAATTCTTTTATCGAATGACTGATGCCATTTATTGATAATATTACACGTGAAACAGCAATATTTATCATGCGACTGAATATGATAACATGCAATATCTTACCTCCCTATGGAGCTAGTTCCAACAGTAAGTTCTGTGATGAATTTCCCTGTTGTTACCAATTGTGGAGAGATGGTCGCGCCAATCATATATTAGTTACATAGACTGAGAATTGTGTTCATCAGAAACAAGTAAATGTATGATCTCCTGAACGCTTCTTAAGAATTCCATATAGACACGCGGGGGTCTTGTAAAACACTCTTAAACGCCGATTTCGTTTCGTTGACATTTGCATCAAAACGCTGACTTTCTTATAACATGGTACCGCAGGCAGACTGTCAAGGTGCTCCCTTACGTTGAGGGTCTTAGAATTTAGAATATACATTAAATAGCACGACATACAAACTGCCGGACATTTCTGTGGAAAGGCAGAATCTATCTTAGAAGATTTCCTTCTCTGATAGCTCAAAATAGAATACGATAATACGAGGATACACTCTTCAGATTAGAAGCAGTGGATATTATAGGGAGAAGGGCTAATTTTGGCGGTTTCTTTACTGCTAGACATATCATCGATATTAAGTGTTTGATTGACCGATTTAGATGCATCATGCTCAGTCTAACTAAAGCCAGACCTACTATTTTACTTCTTTAGTAGAGACCCTTTTAATACAGTAAATTAAGTCAGACTGCATAATGCTATTCATATGAGAGAGAGAGAGAGAGAGAGAGAATTCCATATTGATTCACTACTAAGTACAAATTTTATTTTAATTCTATGTAACTCCAAGCCTATATTTCGGAAATTATGAAAGTGGATATTATTGCATAATTCCTTTATGTAATTTTCCTGAAATCTGGCACTCGTCTTGTTCTTACAAACGCCTTTAGCACAGTGTGAAATGCTATGTATTTTCTTTATAAAAAATTACAACTGCCGTATATTATTTTCAGGAACTGTGAAATCATGCATGGGATTTTATAAAAGAGTACATAAAAAAAAGTCGGATTCTGTCTATTTTAAGACCTGTGAGAGTGTAAAGATTGATGTGTAGCTTCTTGACAGGAAGTGTAGTGGTTGACGCGCATGACATCCGACAGAGAGTGAGAAATATTATCCGTGTACATGTATGTTGTTTATTCTAAGTTCTCTCACAATGTTTGAATGCTGTTGTTTGCAGAAGCCGTGTAATGTTTACATCATTCATTACATTATCTGATGACAGATACACTCTATCGTGTAATCTCCATTTTGTGCAGGTGCGCCTGAGGACACTCTTGGGCTGTTCATGTATATATATATATATATATATATATATATATATATATATATATATATTTCTCTCTCTCTCTCTCTCTCTCTCTCTCTCTCTCTCTCTCTGTGTGTGTATGTGTGTGTGTGTGTGTGTATCTATAGATATATATATATAGGATCCCCCATGGTTTGTGTGTTTTCTGTCCCCGAGTCTTGGCCACCTATTTAGTCCATGTTGCTCTCTTCATCAGGATTCGAATTCTACATGTCTTATAATTGATAGGGATATTACACTATTGATAAATAAAGGAACTACATATAGTAGTTATGTATATCTAATTGGCTTTTCTAAGTCTACTTTTTATTTATGGTATGGATGTATGTATTTATAAATGTATGTATGCATCTGCGCTTAACCACGCTGTTGTATTTGTCAACGTTATGTATGGGGAGAAATGTCTTAAAAATTTAATTGTTGATTCACTATCTTACGGTTTTATTATGTTTATTGAATATTTCTATAGCGAGCATACCAGTGAAATCTATTAGTATTTAATATACTATGGTATATCAAATGATGAATAATGGTACAGTCTACTAAATGATAGTTGTGCGCCGTTGCCCACAAACATCCAGAGTTTATTTCATTTCCCATTTTTTGAATAGAATTAATTCCATATTTGTGCTTCTAGATGGGTGTATCGTAAGATTTAATCAGTTTATATACTTCAATAAAGAACCTCCAAAAACCCCAGAGGAAAAAGACCGAAAGGGAAACCGAGGCCCACCATACTTTGTTACACACCATCAGAAATCCGGCTATTTGAGTATCATGAATAATTAAATAGCAGTTATATTATTATGATCTTCGTGAAATCATAATAACAAAACCAGACAAATTAAGCCAGATTTCTCTAGTGTGTTAAGAAATATCTTTATTTGTGGAAAATGCAGAAGGGCATGAATTGCGACATTTACGTCAGTATATTTTCATGAAGGATGTCACGAGTTGCAGTTCATGCAATCATGTATTTTCAAAAATAGAAATTGATTCCATTTTCAATTCTGTTGGAATTGCCATCCGTATATTCACAACTGCAGCGAATTCATGAGGAAATGGCTATCATTACAATTTGTAAAGATATCAAAGGCAAAAACTTTAGAAATATTAATATTCTTCCTTAAACTTTTTTTTCCAGTGAGAAGTGTTCAGAAAATGGACAAATTTGTGGGGTTATTTTTTATTTCATTCTATTAAATTGGATTTCAATAAATAACAGCAAATTAATGCAACAAGAACATGTCATAAGATATTTACATTTAAGGTTGTCAGAGTGTAACATTATAATATCATACATAAAATAGGTGGAACTTGTAGATCCCTGTTTGGTCACAAGCGCATTTAAGCACTATTTGAGTCTATCACAAATTCTATGGATTGAACGACTGCAAATCCATTCGTTCACAGTGGTAATGTTGTTGACTGGTATACCGGCTCATGTGCATGGGTGTAGTATCCACCCGTAGCGACGTAGTCCACCGTCATGTCCTTCACCGGATGAGGAGCACCGTGCTGCCACCTATAACAGATAAAGAAATAATATCATTAACTAATCGTAAATGTTACTTTGATACAGAAGGCATGGTTTATCTCTTTAAAACATTCGGTATAAATATGTAGGACTGAAACAAAACCGTTCATAGATTTTGTGTTTAGCAATTTTTTTTTAAAGCAGAGTAAATGTGAATGACATAACGAGAAAGTTTATACATTGTTTGATTTTTATAAAAATGAAAGAAACTGTGATTTTGAACGGTATTTACAGTTTGAAACTTGATGTAAAAATCGATAGTGAACAGGAATTTTCCCCTAGAAAATTTATATTACATAAATAGGATGAAGTATATTGAAATATTCTACAAATATCATGGATAGAATTCGTGTATATATAAATAACTGATAAGATGTATCTAACAGGTGTTGACGGTATAATTGGTTCGCACATTTTCCATTGTTATGAAGGATGTAGCAAGCGATCCGTAAAATATGAGTTCCTTGCAACTACGATACACAATAACAATGTATCAATGGTACGGGGGGTGCGGACAACGACCGGACGAAAAGTTCGACAGACTAACACCGAAGTTTTATTTTTAGCCTACCGAAAGTTTATGTGTGGTCGCTGCAGACGTTATGTACGTGTATCAAAAGTGCACTGCACGTTTTAGCGAGAGCGATGTGTGATGAAGATTACCCACACATAATGAAGTTGGTGGTATAAGAATGCTCAAAGAAATGTTATTGATAAAACTTACTGGTAGGCAAAGTCCGGGGGCATGTATCCAGTCATGAACGTGGAGCAACCAATCGGAGCCACCCTAGATACGTCATCCGTGTGACCCGCAAGGTCTTTGGTGATGTTGTCGATCTCTGTGTATATGTGCTGTGATCCTGGTCGTTGTGCGGGAACCGATTCGTAACTGAAATTACAACAAAAAAAGTTTTAAAAAATTAATAACAATATCTGAAATTTATTAAATCTAACAGACAAATTCTCTTTGATATTTGTTTCCCGCTATACTACGAATATAATTAATCTTTTATTCAATAAAATATCAAATAAAATCGGGGGAGGGGTGTTATAGAAGACATATACCTGGCGTGATGTACACTGTGATCAGAACTCAGACCTGTCAAAGTGGAGTGAGTATCTAAAATAGAAAAAAATCATCTGTACAAAACTTAGAATTGTAAAGTATTGTATTTCTTTGCAGTGAATTATCTGCCTTTGCCACAATACATATAACTTAAAATCGTCTTAAAATTACGATTGGACTGAATAACCGTGACGCTACCTGTAATGTTAACATGACATTGATGAGGTAGGGTGGATTCCGGTGGTGGGGCCGTGAAAGTCTTCCTCTTGACTGGATGGTTCTCATGGCAATCAGTGCTGACTCCTATGATCCTTCTATCATAAAATCAGATGTGAATTAATTATCAAAGACGGACGTCACAGAATTGTTTCTTGACCATAAAATAAGGTAGAAAATTTAATTTTAATTACTCTGAAGTTAAATATCTATGTTTTACACATTATGAAAGACGGTTTTGATTTTGTACTTATAGAGCGTTAGTACTTTCTTTTACTAAAGTCAGAGGCATAAGTTACTCCTACAGAGGCATGTTTACCCGCTTAAAATTTGTAACGATCTCAACTATAAATTGTTAACGCTTATTCACTGGTTTAATGATACTGATTTAATGTATTTCGTTGCTATCATAAATTGGAATCGAACGTATTAAGTTTTGAAATAATAGGATGATGAACAAATGTATTCTATTAACAAAATATAAAGCAAATCGTAAAATTTCCAGAAATATCGCCGAATTTGCCGAGTGTGCGTCATGTGTTGCCTTTTGAAACTTTACTTTCATTTTACTTAGAGGTGAAACATCTGACAATATTGTATCTTGAATGTTTTCATGATAGGATTTGGAAGGTGAACGTTTAAACTTGATATCTTTCATTCTTAAGATGGTATACGTAATTTAAATCAAGGGTGCATTTTTTTTTACCGAAAAACAGGGGACCACGAGATGATACGAGACTTGGGGAAGTTGCTAATCTCTGTTATAGGGTATAAGTCTCTGCTTGAGCAGTGCGATCAAATCACGAAATGCAAAGGTTAGTGCTATAAAGGACTGGTATACGTGCTTATGAGAATTGGTTTACGTCAGTGGCGTAGCTAGCCTTGAAGTGAAGTGTACGCACAGTGGCAAATCCAGAATAGGCTGGGGGTCTGGGGGCCGTCTTAAGGCCCCCAGTGGATCCAGGGCAAGGTCCTAGTGGGGGCCCAAGTGGCGAAGCCCCCGGAAGCTCATGAGTTTTTAGGCTTTTTAGGTTACATTTATGGGTTGTTCTAGCTATAAATCATGGATAATAAAATGAACAATTAACAATCATTTTGTTGTTGTTGTCAAATTGATGCGTATGCCCGGGAGTTTTGGCGTCAATGGCAGCTACGCCACTGTACATGATGTTTAGGACAGATTTTATGATGTCGAGAAGTGATTTACGTAATGTAAAGGACATGTTTACGTAAGTGATAGGGGAGATAGTTGAAGTGAAGTAGAGGAGTGATTTACGTGATGTAGAGGAGTGATCAAGGTGATGTAGAGGACGTTTACGTGATGATTCGACTGATTCGTGATACAGAGGAATGATCCACATGACGTAATAACTGTGTCACGTGATATAGAGGATGTAGGCAACAGATTTACGTTATGTATAGTACTGGTTTCCGTGACGTAAGATTGATTTAGATGATGTTGAGGAATAGTTTACGTGATATAAAAGATTGATTCACGTGATGTAAAGGATTGATTTGCTTAATACAGAGGTTCAGTGAACTGATATACGTGAGGTAAAGGATTAATTATATGATGATATGTGATGTACATGTAGAAGTTGTAAAGGACTGATTTATGTAATGTAAAGGACTGATTTACGTAATGTAAAGGACTGATTTACGTATGTACAGGACTAATTTAGGTTATGTAAAGGACTGATTTACGTAATGTAAAAGACTGATTTACGTATGTACAGGATTAATTTAGGTTATGTAAAGGACTGATTTACGTAATGTAAAAGACTGATTTACGTAATGTAAAAGACTGATTTACGTATGTACAGGATTAATTTAGGTTATGTAAAGGACTGATTTACGTGATGTAAAGGACTGAATTGCGTAATGTAAAGGACTGAATTGCGTAATGTAAAGGACTGAATTAAGTAATGTAAAGGACTGAATTACATGATATAAAGGACTAATTTACGTGATGTACAGGACTTATTTACATAATGTAAAGGGGTGTTTTATGTGATATATACAGGACTTACTTACGTTGTGTAAAGGACTGATTTACATGATATAAAGGATATATTTACGTGATGTTTACATGATATAAAGGAGTGCTTACGTATTGTGAAAGGATTGATTTACGTGATGTAGAAAACGGGTTTTTCTGATAAAATACCGACCTTTTGAATATGACAAAGAAGATCATGACGAGGATCGACATCACTGCAACTCCCAGGACGATCCCGGCAACCAAGGCAACCTGCGATGATTCCTGAACGTCTGTGAATCCTGGGTGACCAGAAGTTTGCGGCGCTACGGGTGTTGGTGGGGCATCTGCAGATAGTGAACATTGTTTAAAGGTTTTAGCTACGTTTTTTGTACATACAATACTTATTTTTCTTAACACAAAGTATTAAGTAATACTATTTTTTTGTTTTTACATTTCCAATGTCTTTGTCTTTTATATCATTACAAATATATAATGACGGACATTTCCTCATTAATGCCTTGCAGTTGAGAACATTGCGCGTATGATATTGATAAATATAGTACATCTATTTTAACGACCGAGAATTCCAATAAATGAAAGTAGAATATAAATATAAGAAATAAAATTCCTTTTTAAAAATACACGAGGGTATGAACTGCAACGTTTCACGTCGGCATACTTTTCATATAACGCTATATGAAGTATACTAGCGTTGATAATCCATACCCTAAGGTATGTTAATTCGTAAATGACACACATTTCTTTAAAATGGATAATTTGTGAAATAAATACTCCGTGCAACATTCAATAAATCAAACGCTGATCATTTCAAAACCGTGGCGTGAATGTTTCTAATTCTTTTAAAGTGTTAAAAAATTCTTTTTAAATACCGGGATATGGGCACGCTCTTACATCCACGTCAAAGTCCGTGAAGATCTCCGTCTTGAACCATGATGCAATATTGTAGAAGTCATGCGCAGTACACATTCCACCATTATCTCTTTGGATTTTCTTCTCGAAACAGCGGAAGCCATCCTCAAATAACCTGAAACCAGATTATACATATAAGTAACTTTAAGATAACAAGGAGATTAGAAATGGTGAGCGAAACCCGTGATCATGTTAGAGTCTTAGATAATCCAAGTTATTTGTCTGATCGCCACTGATTGGTCTTTAACAGCAGGGACCCGTAATGGCCCATGTTTTATTGTTAATTAGACGCCTTAGTTAGTGATACAAAAATGATTACATAAAAAGAAAATCAAGTTAAAACTTTTAACCAGTTAATATTCATGATTATGAATCTTAATAAATATAATGTGTCAATTTTAACGACTGGAAATTCTGACAGATATTAAGGAAGAATGTAACTACAGCAAATTTCATTTTATAAAAATGCATGAAGGTATGGCCTGCAAGACTTCACGCCAGCGAAATGTACCTACTTTTTTAAATGAAATTTACTGTATATATTTATGTCACTTTCCTGTTAAAACAATGTCTACAATGGATCCCGTCTGCGATTTCTTGGTGAGCAGATGGTTTATATTCATTAATTGATTTTAAGTACTGCTCATTGTATAAGTCTTGATATGTTAAAGGGGCATGGGGAGAACTTGGGCTGTAAATTCTCAAATTTCATTTTCTCATATTAAATGTTTACAATGCTTAACTAAGGTAATTCTAATGGTCAGCAAAATCTTGAATGTCGGGTACTGAGTTACAAGTGAGATACAGCACTCGCAGTTCTTTGTTATGTAAACAAGGCTCGTGCCATGTATTTGTTTACATATAGATTGCTTAATTCAAAATTCCATGTTTAAAACTGAATGATATGTAATGAACACTAGAAACGGTTTAATTGTGATTAGATTGAACTTGTAAATTGAAAACAACTGCTTTAAATGAAACTTGGACTTGTATATTTGACCTATGTAAACAAAACCAATGACGCAGATCTTGTTTACACAACGAAGAATTGTGAGTTCAGTACCTCAGTTTTAACTCGAAGTATGACATTCAGACTTGTGCTGACTATTAGATATATCTTAATTAAGCATTGAAAACATTAAAAAAACGGAAAACTAAAATCGTGTCCATGCTCCTTTTAAGTTCTGCAACAGTTACATGTATGAACATTTCAAATGTCCGCGTACAATATCACAAAATATGAAAAACGTAACGCCAAAGTAAAATATGATAAAGTAGATGTGGATGGAATAAGTTGAAATACACATACGATGTTAATACAACTACACGGCATTAGTGCAATAGGAGCGAGTGCACTCGGACTTACGTGCACATTTTCTGGGGCTGTGGCTGTCGCTGTTCTATTCTGGCGACATACGCCTCCTTCATGAAGTCCCCCAGACATCGATACAGTGTCTGACCCACGAACGTACGGTCTACACACGGGTTATCTGCTCCTGAAACAAACAGAGAGAATTTCTGTACTAAAGAAAGAAAGATAACTCAGAATGGTTTCTGTCCGCGGTTGCATTAAATTTGCGATGTCCGGAAAACTTAAAACCTTGTGCATATCATAAGGATTAGAGATGCATATCAAGAATCAGTAGTTTACTGAAAGATGCAAGAAAAAAGTATTTAAAGTTACATAAAAGAAGATGAACTTTGTTTGTACAGATAATAAACAAAATAAAAAGTCCAGAAGGATTTTTAAAAATTAATACAAGAAACGTTTCTGTACGGAAACCAACTTCCGGCAATTGAAAAATTGTTTCATATCTTTTATAAATTTATATCAAAGTATATGAAAATCGTGAACAGTCATAAACTACTCTCTCTCTCTCTCTCTCTCTCTCTCTCTCTCTCTCTCTCACTTTTTAAAAAGTTGCAACTTTTTTAAAACAATACCCCCCCCCCCCCCCCGTTTTTTAAGAGAGAAAAAAATAGTGATACGAAGCTTTTTAATAAGTAATGTAATTTCCCCCGACTCTATCGTTCAAAATTGCATTTAAGAAAATTAATAATTAAAAAAAAGACTACAGACTATAAAACGAAGCTGAAAATAGTTAACACTCAAAATTTGATTTAAAGATAAATATATATCATGATATATGCAAATCTTACCTGAACCAGACATAATTCCAGACCCTTCGAATTCAGCTAAGTTTCCAAGTTCAATTTCACTGTCTACCTCAAGTTCCCAGAAAGAAATGAACGATTTCCTCTGGGAGGATGAGATTTTATCCGACATGTGTTGACACGGGTATAGCCTGATTTTGACACGCCTCGTCAACGAGGAGTATAAGTCCCTCTTTAACAGTGTAATGGGAGGCAATTAACGAGCTGTGGTACCCTTGCCCTCGAGTGGCTATTTATATATCCAGCTACTAGTTGTAATTAACTCGACCAGCACACGTGACAGTTTGTGAGAAAATACTTTCAATTAAAATTCAAATATAATTTTACAAAAAATTTAAGCTGTAGTTTAGAGATGATTGGTTTGATTATAATCTCTTAAACATGTTTTATCTTCAAAAGCATGAGTTTTTTGTGGACACGGTGACAGGTGTCATAATTAATCTACCCAAGGGTGCATTTCTTACAAACATTTGACATTAATTGAAAAGGAAACAAAATCGGATGAACATTTATGATTTTTCTAGCTGATATTATCGTAATACCATCACATATTTACATCAAAGATATCACAGAAACTTGTAATCAGAGAGAGAGAGAGAGAGAGAGAGAGAGAGAGAGAGAGAATTGTATGCAGTTCATAACTATATTTAACGCTTTCACAGAGTAAACCACTTCTTTCAATAGTCACGAATGACATGGGGTTTCTGGATACCTGATATCCATCCTGAGGCGACCATAAAGTGACTAAGATAGAATCAATATATTCTGGAAGTGATTTGTGTTCAATGCATTTGAACTGCATACATATCTGTCCCTTACATGCATATATAACGTCTTAATAAAAATGTTCACGAATAATCATTGTTAGAATTAATTAGTGTACATGTATTTTACTATAATTGATTTATTTTACTCTTTATAATTTTTTTTTTATTTTGATTCATTCATTCACACATTTTTGTAGGTGCGTGTGACTGATATATCCCCAGATAGTTATCCTGGTTGTCTTTCTTTTCCCATATAAGTAAAGTATTTATTGCATATTGAATTCCTACCCGATAAGAAATTCTAAATACAGTCGCATTGAAAATAATATAATCATTATCATCAGTGTACCGTTAGTGAAGGAGGCCACGAGATGCACAACAATTAGGGAACTATTTTAACAATTATCGCTCAAACACCCTCATTAAGGTGGGAATTCTAAGCCGTAACGAAATTGTTTGTCACAAATTGCTCTCGCTCAGCGTGAGGTAATATTCTTAGCCAATTTATTTGCCGGTCTAATTAGTATCACACAGAGTGAACAAACTTTCCATCATTAATTAAAATTTCATTTTTTTTGTACTTGTAATCTTCACTTCCTAGTTTAAAATTAGCAAAGTATTGTTTAACGTAGCAAAAGATTTCAAGGAAAACTGATTTTAAATTACACGCTTTAACAACATTTATGAACATACCTGTTCATATTAATGGATTTACACATCCACTTCATTTTGTTAGACTAATTTTTATCAAGTAAAAATTGCTTTGAAAAATTAATAATATTAATAAATGGTGCACGATTCATTTCTATCAAATAACTGATGAAGACTCGTCATATCCATATAGTTTTACGTCATATGGTTTATTAATGAAACGGACGCAATAGATAAGTGGAGTGTGAAACAACACAGATATTTTGTTCCTTGCTTGCAGAAATTACTCCATACCTAGAAATAAGCTGCTCACAGAATAGAGGACTATTTATTGTACATCTTACTTGTGAATTATTATCTCGCATGACATACTGTAATACATAGGAGATGGACTAGTACGTTGTTAGAACTTGTTCCCAGTCCATTTGATTTATCATAAAATATGTTCAAAACAAGTATTTCATCGAAAGTCGTCGACAAGTGTGCGAAATCTCACTAACAATATATTTCGGTGCTCAAAAGAATAGTGTCATTGGTGACCCCTCCCTCCATTCATTATTCATCATAAATTCGCCACAAGAGTTTATATATATATATATATATATATATATATATATATATATATATATATATTCATATACTAATACACATGTAATGCTTTTTGGAGAGAACATATTCTTGTCTGAATATATATAGCCACAATCTTGTATATTACATGATTTACATGATCAACCAAGAAATCAAGATTTACAATATCAAGGCCCTTTGAAATTAACCAGGACAACATATGCATTTTCCCTTTCCTGTTAAAATACTTCATGTTAATAAAATTTCCATTTTCTAATTTTTCGTGTTAAATGATTTACGATCATTTTGAATATAGTGATTTAAAAAAAAAAAGAATTTATCGTTAAGATTTATGATAATTATATATATAGAATGCGAGATGTATTAAAGTTATATGTTTCATATTTTCAAAGATGACTACCACGCTCCGGTGACTCCTGATGCGCACACACGACACTTGCTTATCTCATTTCACATGAGTGTTGTTTAATTGAATGGATTCTAATTGTGTGGTGTAATGTACCTGTTTTATTTTCTCTCTTAAATTTCAATCGCATTTGAACATTTTTCAATGTATATTATTGTTTAAAAAAAAATTGCGGTAACCATTATATTGAGAATCGCATCCGGCCCACAATTTCCAGAACATGAAACTTGACGGAAACTATAATCATGTTGATAATGCGGAAACCATACAGAAAAACCTCAACGTCAGATTTTCGTATGCTTTAGTTTGGCGGAAACCAGTATTTTCATCCAGTGAAAGCTTGACATCAATCGGAGCTTTCATCTCAATACTGTAATATCCCCCTCCCCCTCCTGTCTTCCCTCCACGCAACAAATAACACCCTTTAATTCTAATTTCATTTTATCTCCTAATGTGTAATTATCAGTGATACAGAAATAGCCGTAAGCTACATTTGTGATGGGATGTAGGTGTGTTGTTTGACTCCCTTCTTACATCCCCGAGGCTAATGTTAATGTCTTTAAGAACCATTGTAAATAATGTAACTATCACATCAAACAGTTTATTTTCTGTATTAATATTCAAGGTTCTCATATCTGTATACAAAGTCATTAAGTTTGATGGAGCAAGAGAGAGAGAGAGAGAGAGAGAAAGAGAGAGAGAGAGAGAGTCCTCAAATATTGCACAACATTTCTTCAAACTACACTACAACATTTCAGCAAATTATTTTCCCTTTTTCACACGTTATATGTATTCAGTTTCCGCGTGTTATTTTCCCTTTTTCACACGTTATATGTATTCAGTTTCCGCGTGTTATTTTCCCTTTTTCACACGTTATATGTATTCAGTTTCCTCGTGTTATTTTCCCTTTTTCACATGTTACATGTATTCAATTTCTGCATGTTATTTCATTTCGGCAGTCATCTTCCCAGTTCCATAGATTATTCCCTTTTCCACACTTTTTTTAGAAAAAAATATCTTTTTCATAAAACGTTAACAAAACACATTTGATATTACTCAAATGTAATTCTAATTGAATGTTTTACGTTCGTCCATCTGTCCGTAGATATAATATGCCTAATTTTATACATGTATATCTTTAACACCGATGAACATATTTGATTAAAACTCAGTGTATTTCTATCATGAATAATCAAGTTGTGCTCCTGGCATTATTGATGGAGAATTTTTAACATTCGAGGAAGTTGTGAATATTTTATCATTTTGAGGATGGGTGTTATGTAGTCATTGTCTAGAGTATATCTTTAAAAAAAAATCTTTATTCTTCAATGAGCACAAATTCACTGTTTTTCCACCATCCAATGTGCCCTGTGGGGGTCATTATTCCCGTTAGGATGAATCTAGTGTCATGAAAGAATATGATTATGTAAATCTCATATTTCTAACTGTAACAAAACTAGTTTTATTAAGTCATGAAGAAAATTGTAATGCATGCACTTTACAGAAGTTTGTATAAGTTACCCAAACGTGATGTTTTTAGTTCTACCAAGGGTACGATGCACAGAATTTTTAAAATAAATTTTGGTCTGGAGACCTATCCAGAAAGTTTTCCCAAGAAACTCAACAGCATTTTTGAAATTTCGTACCACAAATCATAGCCTCCCAAAGACTGGCCGATAGTTTTGTATACCATATAACGAAAAATTAAATGTATGTGTTTCATTTAATGATAGAAAAATTGTAGATGAATTCCATTTTGTAATAGAGTTTAGTGCTTTATCCAGTATAAGAAAAAATACCTTCACAGAAAATATTGTACTAGACCAAATATATTGAAATTTTATAAAATTGTGTCAACCAGTGATGTTGATAATCTTACAGAACTGTGTTTATTTTAAAGGTATAGGAATTAGTCTCATGTGTCACTTTTATTGTGGTTTGAGCGAATGAATGAATTCACAAAATGAAAGTCATGAGAATGGCATAATGAAATTTGTCAGTCATACATTGCAGTGTTGATCATTAAAATATAGATTCAAACATTAATTAAAATACCATACAGTTCACGTAATCTAATTAATTAATACCCGCTATTCGATTCATTTGTGTTTGAAACATGATATAATGTTGTTTGCATGAAATACCAGATTGTGTTGGATTTCCTACATATTACCAATATATATATCAAAGATTTTATTCCCTTAGTTAATTTACTGGAGTGCATGTCAAAGGTGCGCAATATCTTCACAATCCAAAGGTCACGGTCAACCTTTTTCTTGCTACCCTTCGCTTCTTCAGATTAAAATTTTCATAAACCTTTTCAGTGAAAATATCTGTCGAGGTTCGAAATACCTGTATGCTGTACAATATACTTTCCTAAATTGCTAATTGTGTTCAGTATAGAAATCAATAAAGATGCTATAAATTGTTGAAATTTAGTTCTTAATTAATTATTGTTTTACAGTTTATATAACGTTATGGCGCAGTGGGAAATATCCACAGCCCCAATACTGCTTCCGGGTACGAGCGAGTGAAAACAATTTTTTTCTTCATGCCATAACTAATCGCGAATTTCACTTTAATTTCCAATGCAAAACGATTTATCATTCTCTATTTATTTTTAAAACTGTCAAATCTCGCTCTTTTAAATGAGGTAAAATATCAAGATTAGACGTAACGTAGAACAGAATATCATTCATACTGGTAATAATCCCATAAAATGGGAAAGTACCATTTATCAAGTTCCCTACAGGGACATTTTGAAAACTATATGTTCCAAAGTCTTGACACCAACAAAACCGGCAAGGATTAGCGAGATAGGGTTCATCATTCAAGTGCAATTTTCGTACAGAAGAAAATTTAAGGAAACGGAAATCCGTCATTTTCATAATCCTTTTTAATAAACCAGGCTGATTCGTTGCGCAATTTTGTACACAAGCAACTGTGTAATCTGATGTATGTGCTTGTGCTTCTCTAAATGAACTTAATGTACACACAAAATGTACAAAGAGTACAAAATGTACTTGCATGTACCACGTATAAAATCCACCATATGTCCGTCACATCTCCTCTCTTCCTCTACACATTTATTCTCCAGGTGCACCTAGATGATTTTCTACTTCGGCTCCAGCAGTGCACATCTCCTATATTTATATATAATGTATTGGGTGAGCACATGAAATGTTGTAAAATGCCATGCGTGTGTTCATAAGGACAATGAAACTATCGAAAATTAGTAGTATATTCAAACTATTTGGATAACGTAGTCCAATTTGTCGAATATTTTGCTTGCTTATATCTACATGCATATGTTTGCGAGTGCGTGCAGTCATTAGCAGTAAACATGTGGCAAACGTGAAAACTTATCTATCGATAGAATGAAATATTCAGAAAACCTAAATTCACCTACAATGCAGACATATAAAAACCAGGAACAACAATGGCATGGACGCTAAGAAATCGTATCGAACGCGAATAATTATTTACCTGGACAGGTGTGACAAATGCATCTGTGGTAGATAGGGGTTGATGGGGGTGAATATACAATGGCGGACTTCCTCCTATGTGTTACACGTGCTAAATCAGTATAGGACAATAGGTGTAAATTATGTGTTGATAGCAAATATACGCTGTCCTCCTCCTGTGATTTACCTGTATTTCAGCAATGATTCAGTCAACGTTACTCAAACAAATAAGTTTCTGGGAAAAACATGAAAAAGAAATATTAGATACGAAGAAATAAACTGAAAAAGGACAAAAAATATCTTTATTACTGAATGAAAGGACTTAAATTATGCTTATATTTTATATTAATTAAACAAATAGTGTGATAAATACTAGTTATTAATTGTAATACGATGCATAATCATTGTTATGTTTTAAAATATATTTTACATTGACTTTAAGTTATGTATAAAATAAATCAAGAAATGAACTGTAGAATACACTTTATAAATGGTTGGTGTATTATAATATAATATAATATAATATAATATAATCATACATGTAAGACAGTAATACCCGCATACAAGGGTTTACCTTTAAATATACTCTCCGTCGTACTTGTGCAATTAGCAAAGAAGCCACATTAGATTCCATGAAAAGGTGAAGAAAACAAACAGTGACCAATCTTACGAAACACCCAAAAGGAATACAGTGTAAAGAGTGACAAAAATTGCCACTTGTTTTTCAAGAAATTTGCTGGAGATCGCCCGTTTGCACTGGAGATTTGGGTGTGCATTATATAGACCAAATTAAAACAATGAGAGTGATATGGAAACATTATATAATTATTTCTACTGGATGTTAGAAATTGATAGTCCGTCATTTCAACAGTATTTGGAATTTATATATTTTGTAAGAATTTTACATTTTGGTACTCGTATCAAGAAATTATGTCATTGGGTGTTTTTGTTTTTTAAAATAAAAATAAATAAAAAGCAATGAAAAATACCTAAAAAGATAAGTTTATGAAAAACGAACACGACTATGTACAAAAAACAGACATCTGTAAATAATGCACACACCCTGAAAGGTATATATCTACGTGTCTTTTCGAAAAATTTTATTATTCTATCATTTGATATCTATTTTACTAATTACAGCGAATTTGACCGATTGAAAATTCGGTAATTTTAAGGAAAAAAAGAGTGACGTCACATTGTGTAACTAGTAAAAATGTAACCTTTACAAAAGTTAAAATAAAACATAATCACCTGAAATTCGATACTATTTTATCACAATACTCCCCTCCAAACACAACATGCGTTTACTCTCAAAATACCTTAATTATGCTGTTTAACTGTGTTCTCCCAGAATAAGCATGCATGCAAAAACGCACAAAAAATGTCTCGATCATATGATAGCATATGTATGATGTAATATTTCAACGAAAAATTTCTTACAACATATAAAGCTTAACACAGACAAAATATGGCATATCAGGACAAAACGAACTTGTGCAAACATAAAAATTGACAAAACAAACTTGCAACTTTGTAGATTATTGGCGATAATGGTCGCGGCTGCTCATAGCTGGTGCAAGTACAAAAGAAAAAAAGAAAAAAAAAAAGAAATTGCCCTGGTGAACCCTGGGAAAGATTAGATAATGTTCATTAATTGTACCTGGAATGTCAATTGATTGAATGAAAAGTCCAGGTGAGCTCATCATGTAGCAAGCTGAATATCTGTCCACTCAGTATCTTTGAAAATATTGTCCTAATTAATCAGGGAATATTTGCACCTGTTGCTTATACAGTAGTTTATATCATATCCACCCCCCTCTCTTTAATGTATAATTGTACATTTATGAGAATAAAGAATTGATTGATAGAAACGACAGTCATTAAAGAGACTTTCCAAAATCTTGCCTGGAAAAAAAAAAAGAGAACATAATCAAAACAAGACATCGAAAACAAATTGAAATGAATTGTACAATTTCAGTTTACGAGGAGAGCTGCATGGGTGAGTGAATTTCTGCGTGCCAACTGCTGGGGAGTCTTGTATGGTGACTTCACTAATACCCGAAAAGGGAATGACTAGCAACCAGAAATTACCCAGATTTAGTCAAATACGTTGATGTTTTATCTTCGATAAACCGATTTAACTTCGATGAGTTAAATCCTAATAAATTCCAAATACTAAGGAATTGACGGGCTATCGATTTCCAACACCCAGTAGTATACAATTTTTCACAATACTCTCGAACTCATTGTTTTAATTTGGTCAATCTACTGCACAACCCCAAATCCCCTGAGCAAACAGGCGATCTCCTACAAAATCATTTTATTTATATCAAATTTCTTGAGAAACAAGTGACAATACCTATTACCCTTTTCAAGAGGTGATAAAATAGGACGGTGTTAAATACATATTTTAAATAGAATAAGAATTAGACTGTTTTACTGCTCAAAAGTTCAACTTCACGACTAACTCTATCTCGCTTAAAAACTAATTCAAGCGACAAATGAGCCATTAGAGTGTATTGCTTACTATGACATCATAGAATATTAAATTGTCCAGAACATCGCAATCTTATTGCTTCGATTATAGATGAATTCTAGACCAGAGAAAATTAATATGAATGAAAAATTGAAGATATGTACAACGATATTTTGAAATTGAAAACTTTTAAATTTACTTTATTTTGTCAAGAATGCAGTTTCATAAAAGAGTAATCTGAAAAAAATATTTAAAATTCCTGCTGGACTCGAACCCGCGATTTACAGTTCAGCAGTTGATGTGCTAGTCTACTCAGCTAGAAATTAAACTTTGAAATAAATAGAGAGATATTGGTGATATTTTTTTAATTCATGAATTTAAAAGACGTCAGCCATTATACCGATGTATAGTACCTCCTTAAGGCCCAATTAAATTTGCACGAGTCAATTTAACGCCCACCCCCACCCCCCCCCCCCCCCCCCCCCCCCCGACACAACTGAATTTAGTGGGGTCTACTGTGCAACCAGGTATCGATCATGCGATTTTTCTTTCACTACTTTCGGTTGTGCAGTAGATCAATTGGTGTCCGTGACTGAGCACCCGATGTTTGTTAGTCGTTTTTCCATCCCAGTTGACCCTCAATGTGAAAAAGAAATTACGAAAACTTATTGCACATCTAAAGGACACCACCAGCCATCTTCCTAAAGATGCTTTAGCTACTGCATGAAATGCAAGAGTTCTGGAAATCAGGTTTATCTTTTAAAAAAAGAAGTTATTTCCACCCCAAATTTTGCAATGCCCAATATCCATATGTTTGCAGTACGGGAAAAGCCATTTTCATACTGCTATGTCAGTAGAGCTTTAATCGAATAACTATCAGGATATTTCAATAAGAACCATTGTTTTAGAATTCTTTTTTGAAGGATTTCCTTTAAGGTTTATGTGATACGTCTTTTAACATGGCCACACACACACACACACACACACACACACACACACACACAGATATATATATATATATATATATATATATATATATATATACTGACTATAATACACGGTTATATCCCTTTCTGGTTGTGGAACTGTTTTAATAGAATATCATCATTCGACTCATTTATTTTTTTTTTTACTAACGCTTTAACACAAAAAGATATTTTCACTTCATACAATTGTTATTATTCTGTTCTCAAGCACCTCATGTAATCCATAAAGTTCAAATAAAGCCATCATTCAAATCTCAACACTATAAACATGTATTTACATTTCTAATATTTTTACCTTAACATTTGCTATCTCTACTAATTGTAATGACAGGTATTTCCTCATAAACGCTACCATGCTACAGTTACTATGAACATTGCGCGTATAAATATTCAACTACTTGATAAATGAGGTAAGTCTATATTAACGGGTGGGAGTTTCGAGAAAAATGAAAGCAGAATGTAAATGTAAGAAATGAATCATCTAGCTGTACACTAGGATTTTGTACTTACACTCTCTTATCTTGCGTAGCTGTATATTGAGGTTCTAGTTGCACATTAAGATTGTGTATCTAGTTTAGCTGTACTCGTGTATCTAGTTTAGCTGTACATTAAGATTGTGTGCTTACACCCGTGTATCTAGTCTAGCTGTACACTAAGATTGTGTACTTACACTCGTGTATCTAGTCTAGCTGTACACTAAGATTGTGTGCTTACACTCGTGTATCTAGTCTAGCTGTACACTACGATTGTGTACTTACACTTGTGTATCTAGTCTAGCTGTACACTAAGATTATGTACTTACACTCGTGTATCTACTCTAGCTGTACACTACGATTGTGTACTTACACTCGAGTAATTAGTCTAGTTCGTGAGCGCCAGGTTTAAATTTGTGACACTTCACCTGTACCTGGGTTTACGGAATAACCACCACCTATGTTAAACGTCCTTGGTTTGATACGGCGTTTGAATATACAGTAATCGACTTGAACCGTGTACCACCCGCGAGGGTATTGGTACCGTTAGGGCATCATCGAATTTTTTTTTTATTGAAACGTGATAAGAAATTTACTGGTGTGTTGCTGATTGCAGTTTCAAATTCCTGTTAAAACCTTAGGATTTAAATTTCATAATTTGCGCGCAGATAGTGCAGTCTTATTGTATCCCAAAGGAGGCTAGGAACAAAAACTCGCGTATCATTGGAATCGAATTACGACTAGAATAGCGTGATAGAGATCCACAGATTTCAAACTCAAATCCCATAGCAGCTTTAAAACAAGAGGCCCATAGGCAACAATATTCAAATTACCCATAAAGAGATTGTGTTTCAACAATAAGTTACGATCATAATCTCCCAGGATGCTTGTATTTTATTTCGACAAATGTGTGATTGCTTCATTTACTTTTACAATGTTGTAAAAAATCTTGGATATCTACACTGTGCGCTCTGTAGATGTTTAGATATGAGTATGTCAAATTGTACACCCTATCTGTTGATATATGAGGTTTTACAGGATTAGTTTTCCCCCTTATTGACTAAATGGGACGATTCTGCAGATGAGACTGTGAAAACCGAGGTCCCAGCAAGTGTGGCACAATAAAGATTTATCCCTGCTCAAAGGTCGTTAGCGCCGAGCATAGGCGTAAATTTGGCAGCCCTTCACCGGCAATGATGACGTTTCCATATGAGTGAAAGATTCTCGAGAGGGACGTTAAACAATATAAAACCAACCAACCATATTGACTGTGATCATATCCCCGGAGTTAAAACAAATTTCAATACACGCCACATGTGTTACCTCCGCCGACTTTTGTGATAAGCTTTAACGATTTTTAGGAGGATGATGAAAATCATATAATTTTTAACCATTCTCATTTTTTGATGCTAGTCCTACGTCAAACCGAATACGGTTAATATAGGTAATGACTGTTCCTTCACCAAGCACCCGGTAGTAGAAGTGAAAGTCACTGTTCTCTCGGATATGTCATTAGAAACGGAGGTCCATTGTCATTTTAGGCATTGACACGGTAAAGAACCCTCACTGCTACGACCGTAAGCGCCATTTATGGCAGTTGCCTGATGACGCCTTTATATGAGTGAAATATTCTTGAATGGGCCGAAAAACAACATTTAAACAGTCATTCTCAGTTAATCTGACGATTACCAAGATATATATATATATATATATATATATATATATATATATATATATATATATGGACTGTTTAGTAAGTCTTAGTAGGGTTATCACCGAGGGCGCCTATGGGCCTGAGGGTGATAACCCTACTCAGACCTGAAAATTTGTGATGTCTACCTGCTAAACATTCCATAATAGTTTTATTATCCTGGAGAATTTTAAGGCAAAATAAAACTATCCACCATTTATTGACTTGTGTCATATTCATTATATAAAATGTAAACAAAATAATATCAACTTTTTCTGCAGAAAATTCTCATACATTTTCAATGGTTTTCAAGGGGTGAAATCAACGTTACCCTCAATTACATGAATTATACTATTGTTTTATACTCAATATCATATATTTGATATGTTTTAAAGCAATATAAGCTGTCAAAATTGTTATTTTGGGGTCCCTAAAATTTAATCGAAATTTTGTAACATCTACCTTCTAATACCTTATTTTATCGATTAAACTTTTGACATGTTGTATGTTTTGCATTAAATGTAAAAATTGTTCGACAGTTGAAATTAAGTCTTCCCGTACCTTAATTTTTCCGACATTATTTCCGTATGCAATGACCTAAAGTTGAACTCATTCGGCAAAATCAAATGCGCAAGCGCAATATTTCCGGTAAGCACGAAAGATGTCTGACACGAAAGGTTCGAAGCGAGGGAGAAAGCCGACTTTGACTAATTCGGGACGAAAAAGATATAAAAACATACAACATCGTTAACAATGCCAAAATAATGATGGTAACTAGAATTTTATCTCACCTCGCCGTCCATATTTTAATGATCCGGATACAACCCGATCCACCCCGATCAGCATCAGAATCATTCGTGTCAACATCGGTTATCTTCGGGATTGTCGCCGACGATTAATCAGCTGCCATTGTTAGAGTCAAACGGAATGTCGAGGAATATATTTTTCATCACGTAAAGGTGTGTAAACGATGCATAAGAGAGGAAATTCGATGCAGTTCTTTTTTTCAATCATATCAACGTTCATTTAACCTCTTTTAATGCCACTATAAAAAATTGCAATTTTGGCAGCTTATATTGCTTTAAGGTGTGACCGTTGAGACGAGGGAAGACCCATAACATCTTAAGGCGTGGTCACTAGCACGTAAACGCATGGATCATGCATAAAATTTAGTTGTACGTGCTTGTCCGTCAAGAATGTGACCATTTTCACCGATTTTCACGATGAAAAATCACCGATGAATTCTGCAAGAACTACAGAAAGATCGCGCACAAATCACTAACAAACCACTCACTTCATCGCACAGGCAAGCAAAGTGCGCGACGGAAGCTCCACGGAAAACCATGCATAATTTGTGCACTATCACTAATGAATTGCGTATAAATCGCGCATGATTTGCCATTATTTTTTTCCCAGTGATTTTCAGTGATACGAAGGTGTTTCAAGCGCGAAACATGCGTCATATGTCTGCTAATCGTCAGAGGAAAATCATCAATGAACGCGATAGCGGCAACATTTTTGCGAGCGTTGAACCATTGATATTCCACGCATAATTCACGCGAAAATTACTTAATACAGCGCAATACTGCGTAAACTCTTACGCGAAGCCGAGTTTTGAGCTGCCCAAAACCTGGAATCGTGTAAAGCGCCGATCCGGCGAACAACTACGGAGGTCCCACGTCAGAAAAAAAACTGATGAAATGCGGATGTATCGCGTTCGACTCGAACTTTGTGCGTGATTCATGCGTTTACACAACTTTTGTGCAGTGTGACCATGCCTTTACAACACAATTTAATTAAAAACTAGGTATGTAATCCGCCCCTTCATTTAAGCGTGAAATATAACGGGGTCGATGTAAACACTTCATTGTGACATACTGGCAGCGATGTTTTAAAAACAAGTAATTATCAACAACAAAACATACGAAAGGATGAAAAAGCTTGTCTGGAGTTTTTTTTAACTTCCAAACTATTTATTGTTTTTATCTACGGGGTTATATCATTGACGTCTTATTTATTGAAAGACATAAACAGTAAATGGAAATTGATCGTGGTATAATATCTTAGCTATGTATGATATTTTAGCTGGACTGATTTAGAGGTGGGGGGGGGGGGGGTGGGTTAAATGTAAACCGAGACTTCATGTGTAACAATGTCAAAATTACGACGATATATGCATTTCATAAGGGCGATTAATCTGGCAGAGTCAATATTACATAGCCCTTTTGCTCTTGCCAAGGAGATTTGCAATAAAAATTTTTGCACCTGACCTTTCGTGTCATGATTGAGATAACCGATTGTGTATATTGTTTTGATAAAATATAATCTAATTATGATTCTTGAAGATATAATAATATTAGATTGATTGTTGTGTAAAACTCTGAACCCCTATTATGACCATGTCCTGCTCACCTTCTTCTGGGTCAAGGCTTGAGCTCTAGTCGTTTGAATAAGCGCTATTTGAGGTTGCTTATATTAAAATCCAGCCGTGACGTCATCCTTTTGTTCGAAAACTCCATTACTTTTCAGGCTGCTACAACGTTCCTTTTAATAGACACAAGACGTTCAGTGACAGAAGCTTCGGAACCGTTGGTTCTCGACTTTGGAACGATCGACCTCTAGAGATAAAACAGTCGAAATCACTGAACAGTTTTAAAGCGAAATTGAAAACTCATTTATTTAGAAACTTTTAATATACAATTAAAAAAAAATTAGTATCGTACTAGACATTGATTCAGTTTTGTAGAATGTATGTACTTGTATGTTTTATCTACTTACCTATCTTATGCTTCTTCTGTTACATTTTATGCATATCATCTCATTTACTATTTTATTGTACAACGTCAGTGAATACCTGTATGTAAAATTAGGCATTTTAATCAAATAAACTAGTTTCAGTTTCAGATTGGAGGGTTTCAAACAACAAAGGAATTACTAAGTATTTCTGTACTTGAATTTCACTTTGTTCTTTTAACTCTAACTACCCTCTTTCCGTATGAAATTTGTATGGATGAAACGCAAAGTATATCAAAGTATTTTATTATTACAAATAACTACACATAGCGGGATTCAAACAAACAACCGTGTGATTCTTCTCCTTAAATACAGACGCTCTACTCACTGAGTAAGATTAATAACAGTATCTTAACATTGTCCTAAACCTTACACATTAAGAAAAAAGTAAAGAATCGCATTTAATTATTGATAACATGTATCTATTATAAAGACAATTTTTAAAAAAAATCCCTAGTAAAGGTGGATTTTAAGCGGGTCAATGTAATCTTATCATTCCATTCCTTAAAAGCAGTGTGCCTCGGCCCCTTCGGGACCTGGACTCCATTACTTTTACGGATTGGAGCGATACTCGGATATTAACCCTTACGTAACTTTTGATACAGATCAACCCACCACCCTAAATCATAGAAAATTATATATCCATTGCAATGTACATATACCCTCAGTTTACACAGCACTACAACCTTTCGAAGATCGTGCCAATCACCCCAATCAGTCTGCGATCAGAAAAACATATATTGGATCAGGACCGGATCAGCGTCGAAACCAATTAAGGTCTTCATTACGACCGTGCTCCTATGCTTTGCACTGAATGCAATCCCAACACGGTTTCACTACAATTAATTAAACGGAGACCAGTGCCAACCAGCGGCCGATTTTACTGCGTTGCCACTACGACAAACAATATCATCTTACGATGTTACACATACCTACAAGACTGCACGAGAAAGTCTGTACGATGTTGCCAATCAAATCGCACTTACAGTACGGTTCTTGTATGTCATGAACGTAGAGGGATCGTCGTGGAAGCGTGGTAGAAGCGTAACTAAAATGACCCAAGTAAGTTTCCGGCTGTACTGCGCTTAACTACGCCGATAAAAGATCTCAACACGTTGTTTCCACGTTTCTTGTACGATTATTGCGTTTCTACTTTGCCTCTGGTTTGCCACAGTTCCGCTACACTTGTTTGAACATGTTCAAAATAAGCATGGCCAGAGCGTAAAAGTTGCCGATTATGAAAACTTCACCGCGCCTCTTTCGCGATTTGCCACGTTTTCGACCACGCTTTGATCACAGTTGAAGCAGCGTCTATGTGTGAACAGGAAGGCGGGATTTGAGGCCAGCAAGTAATGCAGACTGCACTTTTCAGCGTTGAGCGTAAGAGACAATGAGTTTATTGTAGCGGTAACAGTTGATTTAAAAAAAAATCGTTTTGCAGGTGCTTCCGGTATTACGTCATCTAGTGTGGACTGTGTCAAAGTAAATGTTTCTCAGAAAAGTCCTCATAAATATGTGATTTTCACCTAGATCAGCAGGGGCTAATTTTAGCAGTGTATAGTAGAAGTACATTTTAAAATTCTTTTTATCAAGTTTATGACGGATTGCACATTTAGAAGTGTTGGTAATTAATGTTTTACTAATATTACACCTAGTTATATTGCAAAATGTAAACATAAGCCACCTTTCATTGTAAATGTTAGAATTTACACACTGACCGCCATTCAGAATACTTACAGTTCTTTAATTCACCTTCGTTAACTGTACAAACAGTATCTATTCATTCGGTGAAGTAATATGATCTCAGCCCCTCGTCGCACTGTTTTTGCAGACAGGAATTTTTGCAAAGTGAATGTAATTCCAATTCCAATTTGTTCGTTTGAATAGCACAAATAAAACTGGTGGATGACAACTGTTCCTTGGGATATTATGCATTGTTGTGGAGTTTAAATGTTTTAATGACATTGAATATATTCATTAGTGTTTTTATGTCTTTACTTTTACATATCAGTCCGTAAGTAAAGCTCATAAACTACTGAAGGTTAAGGTGACATACGCGATTTAATGAATTGTAGATGCTTCTTATTTGAATCTTCAATTCATTTCTTTTAATTCTATATATATTCTAATGAATTTTGCAATTCGGCTATAATGGAATGGACAATTTTGATGAGCAACCAAGTAAGTCAAACTGTATAGTCTGATGCATATTTATTGTAAATAGTCGCTGTCAAAATCACGGTGGGTTTGAAAATGAAAATGAATAAAGGAATTTGTATTTATATGGCAAAAACTTATTTCCATACACTAAATAATTGACTTTCATACACTGTGCAGTTGGTCGATTGTAGGTTGAGAATTTCTCACCCATATGGAGACGCCATCATTGCCGGTGAAGGTCTGCATGATCGGCCCCTGTGGCCTTTGAGCATGGAGTGATCTTTATCGCGTCACACTTGCTGTTACACGGGACCTCTGTTTTGCGGTCTCATCCGAAGACTGCCCCATTTAGTCGCCTCTTACGACAAGCAAGGGGTACTGAAGATCTATTCTAATCCGAATCCCCACGGAATATGGTTTCCAAACACTATACTCATGGTTTCCATACACTGTATACGCAATTTTCATACACATGATTTCCATACACTAAATACATAATTTCCATATGCGTGATCTCTATACACTAGATACACAATTCTCATATACTATATGTATATATACTGGACAAAAAAAGTTAAGGATCATGATTTCAGAATTATTTTATTCATAACAAAACCAAATAAATTATGTTAAATATATACTTAAAATGTTCAACGACAATCGAACAATACATTTTAAACCTGTTTTTACAAATTCATCAATACGTTAAGCAGCCAGAGCAACCATTGTCAGGTAACCCCCCAAATCAGTTTGAAAATCGGTATGAGCAACAATAACATATTTCATTACAAATGATTGAATCTTTATAAAGGCAATATCAATAGGGTGTATGCCCACCCTGAGCCTGTATAACGGCACGACAACGCCTCTGCATACTTCTGATGAGCCTGCGGAACGTAATTTGTGGCAACCTTGCCCATTCCTGCTGTAAAGCTAACGTAAGCTCCTGGCGGTTTGTCGGAAGTACAGGGCGTCTGGAAACAGCTTGCTGCAACATGTCCCAGGCATGTTCTATTGGATTTAAATCCGGAGAACAACTCGGCCAATCCATACGTTCAATTGTCTCTGTATCAAGGTAGTCTGTCACTATACGTGCTCTGTGGGGACGAGCATTATCATCCATTAACACAAAGTCGTTGCCCATAGCTCCCGCATAAGGTCTCACAATTGGATGCAGTATCTCGTCCCTGTAAATTGCACCGGTAAGATTGCAATTAATCACGTGCAAATCAGTACATCCACCAATATTGATTCCGGCCCAAATCATCACAGGGCCACCTCCAAAACGATCATGCTCTGCTACACAGCAATCAGCGTACCGCTCTCCATGCATGCGCCATACACGCCTACGACCGTCATGAAAGTCCACGCAGAATCGTGACTCGTCTGTGAAAAGAACAGGCGTCCAATGACGCAGTTGCCAGTTTATGTGATTTTGAGCCCAATTGAGTCGTGCTACACGATGTCTTCTCCTCAAAACGAACAGCAGGTCGATGAGCCCGAAGGTTAGCAGCATGAAGTCTCTGTCTGAGAGTTTGTGGTGTTATGCGCACCCCACTTGCTGCATGAAAGTCAGTATCGAGTTGGACAGCACTCTGAAACCTGTGTCTACGAGCCATAAGTGACATATAGCGATCCTGGCGAGCGGTTATGGACCTTGGACGACCTGATCGCGGTCTCTCAGAAACATTACCTGTCTGCCTAAAACGATTTCACAACCTTGAAATCACACTTTGGGACACATTAAAATGTCTAGAGACAGTTCTCTGGACTTGGCCAGCTTGAAGCATACCTACTGCCTGACCAGCTTCCAGAGCAGTTAAATGGCGCCCATGGCTTTTAATGTCAATAATTGTTCACCTAAGAGTCGATTAGAGCAATAAATACCCACAATAAAATAAAAATCACAATTTTTCAATTTCAATATACACGTTGGCACACTTCGATTTTGACACCTTGCTTGTGTTTGGGCGAAGAAAATCGTGCACTTATGACGTCAATATGAAACCAGGTAAATCTATTGTGTTAAGGACACATTGGAGAAACTATACATGTTAAAATGTGTCAAACTATTTATTTGGTTAATAAAAATTTTTGAGGTCAAACTTATGATCCTTAACTTTTTTTGTCCAGTATATATTATTTCCATACGCTATGAAATAATTTCCATAAACTATATAAATGATTTTCATACACTATATACATATTTTCCATGCTCTATCTATATGATTTTATACACCATATACATGATTTCTATATACTATATGTATATACAAATTGTACATTATTTCTATACACTATATACGTGATTTCTATACACAGCGTACATGATGTCTATATGCATACTTAAACATGTATATACTATATAAATGATTTCCATATACGACACACATTGAGAACTTGTCGTCGGGGACTGCATTTCCTCATGGTCATTTATATTTCATGAGCCACACTATAATGTGAAACAATCTCCGAATTGATCACTGATTAAGTTGGTCTCTGATCGAATGTACTAGTATTATGCTTGGTAAATGAAAAAAACCCCGCACATTTATTGTGTATTAAAATTAGAACCCTCAGTAAACATAACCCTGCAAAACGCTCTGGTATTTTAAAATGATCACTTTGAACTCACAAAATCGTATTATATTCTCAAATATACGTATGTAAAATATCGCATTTTCTCTATGTCCAATAAATATGAGAAATATCCATCATTAAGCCTGGTTTATGAGATATGTTCTCAGTATTATCTTTCTTACTTGTGTAAATCTAGATCAACAGACGTGCAACAGCATCAATCTTCCAAAGTAACGAAATAATTCTAGCGCTCTCCTTACCCATCGCTTTCTCTTTCCGGTCAAGATAATACTTTAACGCAATTCTTTACATGTGGATTTTAGAAATTGTTTTAGAATTGGCATTCCAAAGGTGTTTGCAAATACAGCATATTGACATCATGTTTTCGCTTCATTCTGTTGTGATCATCGTAAGAGGGCGGGCCTATTTTCCACTGTTTACAAGTGTGTGTTTTGTACGCTTTCCAAAACAATTCATTAAGAGAGCTGTTGTTTTGAAATTTCGAACTTAAGATCAACATCCCCCAGTAAAGAATGTCAAATTTAATAGTCTACTAATTAGAGTACTCAATTCATAAAACAAGTAAACATCTTAAACTGAAGATATACTATTAACGACCAGATGTGCCTATTGTTCAATGTAAACAAAATGTTCTAATGTGGTATTATTCATACATTCTTACATTATCTGGTCTAGCAGTCCTCTTTAAATTCTTCATCATCTGTATACTGTTTTATATTCTATGAATTCCCAATGCTTACTAAGTGATACTACTGAAATGTTCTTTAATGAATTCAACCGTCATCCTAAAAAATATTTCATCCTCAGTAAGTTATTTACACTCTATGAACTGTCTAAATACGTGTAGTTCTAACGTGAAATCATTGATATACTTTATTCCGTTATTCTCTTTAATTTGTTTATCATTGGCATGCTATATCTATTCACTTGAAATCATTGATATTCTATATTTATATCCTAATTTGCACTTAAAGTGTTCATACAAAGAATACTACATACGTAATGTATTGTAATAAAATATGTAGCTCATATGCCATTATATCTCTGGTTTGAATGAGAAAACCTCACGGGAATTGGAAAATACGAGAAGTGAAAAAAAAACCCATGCTGTTCTGGAATGAATTCAGAAGTATTTACAGATACATAATGTATAATGAAATTTCACTGTTGCGAATTATTTCCCCACCAATGTCGTATTAAAAGCTTTCCGACAAAAATCCTAGAATCTGATATAATGACATATTGGCTTTACGTGGGAGAAAAAAAGCAATTGATTTCATATGGACGATTTACCTCTATTTACAAAAAGTTCAGAGAATGTTGTAACATCATACTGAAATTATTTTCTGTATTTATATAGTAGTATTTTTTAACCAAATGCAGTTGAACGTAACTGTACGAGATACAGAACTGCCAGTACGAAGACAATATGAACAGTTACAAGAAACAAGGGTAAACACAGGGACATGGTATATAGCTAGGTGATATACACGAGTGTGAGCACACAGTCTTAGTGAATACATAGAATAGATATACGAGTGTGAGCGCACAGTCTTAGTGAATACATACAAAAGATACACGAGTGTGAGCACACAGTCTTAGTGAATACATACCATAGATACACGAGTGTGAGCACACAGTCTTAGTGAATACATACAATAGATACATGAGTGTGAACACACAGTCTTAGTGAATACATACAATAGATACACGAGTGTGAACACGAAGTCTTAGTGAATACATAGAATAGATACATGAGTGTGAACACACAGTCTTAGTGAATACATACAATAGATACACGAGTGTGAACACACAGTCTTAATGAATTCATAGAATAGATACACGAGTGTGAGCACACAGTCTTAGTGAATACATACAAAAGATACACGAGTGTGAGCACACAGTCTTAGTGAATACATAGAATAGATACACGAGTGTGAACACACAGTCTTAGTGAATACATACAAAAGATACACGAGAGTGTGAGCACACAGTCTTAGTGAATACATACAAAAGATACACGAGAGTGTGAGCACACAGTCTTAGTGAATACATAGAATAGATACACGAGTGTGAACACACAGTCTTAGTGAATACATACAATAGATACACGAGTGTGAACACACAGTCTTAGTGAATACATACAATAGATACACGAATGTGAACACACAGTCTTAGTGAATACATACAATAGATACATGAGTGTGAGCACACAGTCTTAGTGAATACATACAATAGATACACGAATGTGAGCACACAGTCTTAGTGAATACATACAATAGATACACGAATGTGAGCACACAGTCTTAGTGAATACATACAATAGATACACGAATGTGAACACACAGTCTTAGTTAATACATACAATAGATACACGAATGTGAACACACAGTCTTAGTGAATACATACAATAGATACACGAGTGTGAACACACAGTCTTAGTGAATACATACAATAGATACATGAGTGTGAACACACAGTCTTAGTGAATACATACAATAGATACACGAGTGTGAACACACAGTCTTAGTGAATACATACAGTAGATACATGAGTGTGAACACACAGTCTTAGTGAATATGAATACATACAATAGATACATGAGTGTGAGCACACAGTCTTAGTGAATACATACAATAGATACACGAGTGTGAGCACACAGTTTTAGTGAATTAATATAATGAATACATGAAGGTAAGCACACAAGCAGAGTGTACAAATAGCTTTTAAGAATTTCAGAGATAATATTGTTTCCGAAATGACTGACAACAAAATGTTCCCAGTTTAACAATAAAAGTGTCACAGTAGTTATTAGTGGCATGGTGAGTTTCTGAACTTGGTAGAAATTTAATTTTAAAAAAACCAAACTATTGTTTATATTTATTTTCTTCGTTATAATAATTCCAGCAAAAATCATACAAGTAACTTTGTCACATGGGCAATGTTATTCAAGATTTTGTGCTAAAGTTTGACAATATTGCACTTGTTGTAGAGGGCAATGATGAGTAAATTTGTTCCAATAAATAATATGTCTTGTATCACATATGTAGAACACCTAGCTACATGTAGCATATATTTATGATAACAACAATATTTTGTGTTCTACATGTAATAGGCTGCCAATTCATTTTCCTTAGAAATTATACAAATGCCCCTAAATCTACATGTTTATGTTAAGATATTCTACAAATTTGTTTCTTCCTTCATTATTGTTTATAAGTTATGATTTCTCTAGGGGAGGGGGATCTGCACACATATCGTTGCCCATAATATTTGTTTGGAAAAGTACTGAAAATAGTGCTAAGTCCTGTGACTGCAAACTAGATTTGCTACAGATTTAAAAAAAAATAATGAAAACTAAATTTGTTTCTGTATGTAACTTGAGTATATTTACCGTTTAGATTGTAAATTATTCTAATGATTTCTCAAGTTCAAAATATTGAAGAGAATTTACATATGTACATAGATTTATTATAATCATCAGTAGTATTGTTTAGGAATTTTGTATCTACTCATTACAATCAAACTAACAATCTCTCTCTCTCTCTCTCTCTCTCTCTCTCTCTCTCTCTCTCTCTCTCTCTCTCTCTCGCTCAGTGGTAAGAGCATTCGCTTCATAAGCTTCATAAGCGAGGTTGTGAGTTCGAGCCCTGTAAAAATAGGGAGTAATTGCTTCTTCGCCAAATGCACGGCATCACGGAACTTTCGGATATGACCTTAAAAACGGAGGTCCCATAGGCGTTGGCACGTTAAAAAAACCCCTCACTGCTACGGCCCTGAGTGCTAAACATAGGTCAAAATTTGTGGTACTTCACCTTCAGCTGGTGACTTCTCTTCATTATGAGTGCAAAATTCTCTACGGGACGTAAAATAAACAAACAAATCTATGTATTTATCTTTCGTTTTTTCTTTGCATTGAGTGTTCTCAAAGGGTTTGATTATTAAACAAGCAAGAAGCGACACATAAAAGTTTTAATGTTTGTTTTATTTGGGAGATATTTCCATATTTACATGTAACAGAGCATTTGTATTATCAAATCACACCAATCTTTGACAGTGAATTATGAAGAAACTGTATTAGATAAATAGATAGACACATCGACCAATCATTCGATCGGTCGGTCAGCACATTATACTCGGTGACTGTTTAGTCCGATGGGCTTCTTGTTATACATGTAAACAAATTACATTATAATTCACATGTTAATTTTTGTAAATGACTTGATAATAAAATGTGAAGATAACGAACAGTGATCAATCTCATAATTTCCTATAAAGAATATATAACTAAAAGTAGGACAAACAGGGACTCTGAACACACCAAAGATGGGATCAGATGCCTACTAGGAGTAAACATCCCCATATAATTTACATGTTGATTTTTGTAAATGGCGGATAATATTTACCTGTTGGATTTTGTAGATGGCTGATAATATGATCTACATGTTATTCGTAAATGATGAACAAGCTAATCTACATTCTGATTGTTTTTGTAATGTATCGTGAAATTCACCGACCTTGCTGATCACCATTTTCTCAAAGGACTAAGCGACTTTCTCTTATAATTACCACATTTACCCTCACTAAATATCCTTTGGGATACAAGCGTGATGGAAATGTTTGTTAATTTCAAAAGCTAGACTCTGCTCATTCAATAGTCCTTGGTGGCTCCAGCTTTCATGGACTTATCACAATGGCTTCATGCACAATACTAAAATAAATGATGACTGTGAAATAGAATAAAAACCGTCAAAAATAAAAGATAATTTGAATTAATTGATTACTGCCACGAACTGTTTGATTTGTGGCCATAGTTTATTTCACAGTAATATTTTGCTAATAAAGATCTTTTCTAACCAGTGAATAATTTTTACATGCACAAAGAAGTAAGGACAATTCAGAGCCATATTCGACTCGCGGTTTTCAAGAAATATGTCACTATCGCCTATTTTTATCTATTTATTATTTTTATTTATTTATTATTGTTATTTATTTATTATTTGTTTTCATTTATAAATATCTATTTATATTTTTACCTATCAACTTTTATTCCACATTTTAACACCGGCCGCAGTATCTTTGTAGTTGGGACGCTCGCTTTCCTACCGCAAGTCCCGGGTCCGATTCTCGATCCCTACTTCGCGTCAAGCTACCAGTGGTATTAACTGTTTCTTCATCAAACTCTATACGCATTTAGAAGTGAAAATCGCAGGTCTTTCAGGTGAGACTTTACAAAGTTCGTTTCACGGAAGGTGTTGACACCATAAAGAACCCTCCATGCTACGATAAATCTATATTTGTGCCACTTCACCTAAAACTGCTGACATCTTTACAAGAGTTAACATTTCTCAAATATAACGTAAAACAGCATATATTAAATAAACGTAGATTTACGTTTTAGGTTTGTCGCGGCCAAGGCACGAGTATGATGTGCCAGGTTATGATAGTCTGTAATTGTGATGTACAAGGGTTATAATAGTCTGTCATTGTGATGTACAAGGATTATGATAGTCTGCCATTGTGATGTACAAGGATTATGGTAGTCTGTCATTGTGATGTACAAGGGTTATGGTAGTCTGTCATTGTGATGTACAAGGGTTATGGTAGTCTGTCATTGTGATGTACAAGGGTTATGGTAGTCTGTCATTGTGATGTACAAGGGTTATGGTAGTCTGTCATTGTGATGTACAAGGGTTATGATAGTCTGTCATTGTGATGTACAAGGATTATGATAGTCTGCCATTGTGATGTACAAGGATTATGATAGTCTGTCATTGTGATGTACAAGGATTATGGTAGTCTGTCATTGTGATGTACAAGGGTTATGGTAGTCTGATATTGTGATGTACAAGGGTTATGGTAGTCTGCCATTGTGATGTACAAGGGTTATGGTAGTCTGTCATTGTGATGTACAAGGGTTATGGTAGTCTGTCATTGTGATGTACAAGGGTTATGGTAGTCTGTCATTGTGATGTACAAGGGTTATAATAGTCTGTCATTGTGATGTACAAGGGTTATGGTAGTCTGATATTGTGATGTACAAGGGTTATGGTAGTCTAATATTGTGATGTACAAGGGTTATGGTAGTCTGTCATTGTGATGTACAAGGGTTATGGTAGTCTGATATTGTGATGTACAAGGGTTATGGTAGTCTGATATTGTGATGTACAAGGGTTATGGTAGTCTGTCATTGTGATGTACAAGGGTTATGGTAGTCTGATATTGTGATGTACAAGGACTATGATAGTCTGTCATTGTGATGTACAAGGGTTATGATAGTCTGTCATTGTGATGTACAAGGGTTATGGTAGTCTGTCATTGTGATGTACAAGGGTTATGGTAGTCTGATATTGTGATGTACAAGGACTATGAGAGTCTGTCATTGTGATGTACAAGGACTATGATAGTCTGTCATTGTGATGTACAAGGGTTATGATAGTCTGCCATTGTGATGTACAAGGCTATGGTAGTCTGTCATTGTGATGTACAAGGGTTATGGTAGTCTGCCATTGTGATGTACAAGGGTTATGGTAGTCTGATATTGTGATGTACAAGGGTTATGTTAGTCTGTCATTGTGATGTACAAGGGTTATGGTAGTCTGTCATTGTGATGTACAAAGGTTATGGTAGTCTGTCATTGTGATGTACAAGGGTTATGGTAGTCTGTCATTGTGATGTACAAGGGTTATGGTAGTCTGATATTGTGATGTACAAGGGTTATGGTAGTCTGATATTGTGATGTACAAGGGTTATAGTAGTCTGTCATTGTGATGTACAAGGGTTATGGTAGTCTGTCATTGTGATGTACAAGGGTTATGGTAGTCTGATATTGTGATGTACAAGGGTTATGGTAGTCTGTCATTGTGATGTACAAGGGTTATGGTAGTCTGTCATTGTGATGTACAAGGGTTATGGTAGTCTGTCATTGTGATGTACAAGGGTTATGGTAGTCTGTCATTGTGATGTACAAGGGTTATGGTAGTCTGTTATTGTGATGTACAAGGGTTATGGTAGTCTGTCATTGTGATGTACAAGGGTTATGGTAGTCTGTCATTGTGATGTACAAGGGTTATGGTAGTCTGATATTGTGATGTACAAGGGTTATGGTAGTCTGTCATTGTGATGTACAAGGGTTATGGTAGTCTGATATTGTGATGTACAAGGGTTATGGTAGTCTGTCATTGTGATGTACAAGGGTTATGGTAGTCTGTCATTGTGATGTACAAGGGTTATGGTAGTCTGATATTGTGATGTACAAGGGTTATGGTAGTCTGTCATTGTGATGTACAAGGGTTATGGTAGTCTGTCATTGTGATGTACAAGGGTTATAATAGTCTGTCATTGTGATGTACAAGGACTATGATAGTCTGACATGATGGTGCACGAAAGCTATGTTAGGATTTACTCATAGTCGCCATAATGATTGAACTTACAAATACAACCTGCCATTTGGACGCTAGGTGACTTGTTACCGCGTTTACCAGATCAAGATATAGGACTCACAATAATCTGGTCCCACTTATGGTATTTCCAGGGGTTTGAGTTTGCCTTTCTACCAATTCGTAATCTTTATAGGATTGATCACGGGTTTGATCTTCCAGTTTCCACACTATGATTTTGATATTCGGTCATTGTGATATATGCAAGTTATTGTGATACACGATGTTTTGCTATGTAATCTTATAGAGATATCTTCATATAAGTTTATAGTGGTAAAAGTATTGGATTCAAAGAGGAGATACAAGGCCAAATATCCAAAAATGTACAAAACCTGAAGATTGGTTGCCTGTAAATTGTTTAACTTCCTTCTCGAGAATTTTTCACTCATATTGAGACGTCACCATTGCCGGTGAAGGGCTGCAAAATTTCGGCCTATGCTCGGCGCTTATGGCCTTTAAGCAGAGAGAGATCTTTAACGTGCCACACCGACTGTGACAGGGGTTCTCGGTCTTTGTGGTCTCATCCGAAGGATCGACCTTTCAGTCGCTTCTTACCACAATAAGGAGTACTGTGGAGCTATTCTAACCCGGATTCCCCGGAAAACATTAGAGATAGCAACCCCCCCCCCACCCACCCCCAAATGATTGTACTAAACGTAGATTAAATCTACGAACTATTTACCTACAAATTACATCTTTATTGTTTTTGGTTTGTTGTAATATATAAGTGGATTCTAAAAAAAAAAAAATCCTATAAACGTTTAGTTTTTTAAATCACAAAACTTTCCCCCAAAATGAACATCAAACGTATGAGTTTTAAACACTTTGCGTCCATTCCTCAGGACAAATTGAAGGTTATGTTTTTTGACATCGCAGGTAGCTGCTTTTTCAGTAAAAATGCAACACGGACATATTCATATCTTGTGATCAATCATCAAGAAAATACTGGAGGCCTCCAGTTAACTGAAAAATTGTTGAGTGTTGTGGAAAACAACATCAATCAATCTATCTATATGAAAAGTAAAAATTTTGATATATTGACGACACAACTTTCTATCTATTAACAATACTCATTTTGATTCTTATGTCGATTTGATATATCCCAAGACCTCGAAATAAAAGACACCCAGACGTTTCCACATCTGCTTCATACGTGGATATTCAACTGGGCATAGATGTTAACGTCAACCAACAACTCCACTTTATGCCAATCGAGACGACTTCAACTCATCCGTCGACTTCCCATATTCGTGTAGCAACATTCCATTATCACCTGTACGAAAAGGCCAAGATAACTAACAGTATTCAATATCGTAATTCCTATAGAAAATACAAATCAGAGAGATAGACAAACACGGACCCCTGGTCATACCAGAGGCGGGATCAGGTGCCTAGGAGGAATATATGCATATGTCTCTTGGCTGATTCGATTCGCAAGAACATGTTCTGCGTATGATCAATTTTTAATTCGAGAAAGGCAACTGACAATTAAGCTGATATTTCAGGGTTTTCAACATTCTTTTTAAAGGTCAGCATTTGCTAAGTCTATGATCGTAGTGACGATCTGATTTACAAATACAACATGTGATATTAGGTCGAATGCTGATTGAAGTCTTTCATACTAATTATTACGTCATCTTTACATTCTATTTGACTACGAATTACTCAGTTAACCTGGTCAAGATATAAACTTGGGGTGGAGGTGACCGGTCAACAGGGAATACTTTCTCCTTCTAGGTAACTGATCCTTGTTGTCCAGAGGTTCGTGTTTGCCCTACCTTTAATTTTTGTGTTCTTATAGGAATTACGAGATGTATTACCGTTCATTATTTTCACGGTTTCTTTTATCCACTACGTTTACTCAGGAGCAAAATAGAACACGTTCTATTTGTCCAATAATACGGTTCTCTCTCTCTCTCTCTCTCTCTCTCTCTCTCTCTCTCTCTCTCTCTCTCTCTCTGTGTGTGTAATTGAATTATATATTGAGTCGGAGAAAAACGTTTTCTTTGACTAATCTATCTAACTGATAAACGTATAGACAATATATGCATGCAAGTATATAAGTCCATTTAAGGATACCTCATCAGTAGAAGGCATCTCCATATGATTAGAATCATCTACAATTTTTAGTTCATTTTACATTCATTTGTAGATTTGATTCTTGCTTTCTACGATTGAATTAGATCACACTCTAATTGTAGTAAATTGCAGTAATCTAATTCAGTTGAAGATATCTTTAAACAAACTAGAGAATTCTTCAATTTAATTTGACCACATTCAAGGTTAATCAAATACAACTGAGTTGCATTACACGGAAGTGGAAATCAATTACGAAAATGTTAAACGGAATTAACTTCCTCTCCAAATGAAATGTTGTTGCGTCCTTTCAATAAATACATTATTGATTGTATATAGCATCTAATAGAAGTCGTATGAACCAACTTGATTTAGATCGTTTTGAAATTGAGGCGTTTATCAGCAATTCAAATTTCATTTACGATATATATATATATATATATATATATATATATATATATATATATATATTCATTCATTCATCTGTGTGTGTGAAATAAAAAAAGAAACACGAAGACGTTTAGTATAAAGGAGCTTACTCCTGTCGTTAAGACTTAAACAATATAATCTATTTTAATATATAAGTATTGTTTACAATTTTGAACAAGAACAAACACCTGTGGTTTAATAAAACTTTATCCATTTCATTTCCAATCTTCAGACATGTAAAGCTTCTGAAGCGCTAACGCTTTAATAAACATCTTCGTGGTTTTTCTTTATTTACCTCTACTTTTACGACCACTGTAATTGTGAAGTGTCTCTCTCTCTTTCTCTCTCTCTCTCTCTCTCTCTCTCTCTCTCTCTCTCTCTCTCTCTCTCCAATTATCTTTGAGACACTATATGGAGAAGATGAATACTCTATTACACGAGGAAAAGTAACAAGTGCTACAATACTGCTTCGTTAGGAGAGATATTAAGTGTCATAACTATCAACCGCCAAATACAAGGATGACAGGCTAAGGGTGGCAGTTTTTATTACCAAAATCCCATTATCATAGGAGAAAAAATATTAAAAGGAGATATAACCCTCTATCTTCAGTATGTTAATGACATGTAATAAAAAAAACCCAATCTCAAACTGAACATGGAGGTTTTGATTGTAACAACCCCTTATAAAAACCTTCGATTTACAGAGTAGAAAATATTCGCACAGTTGAGGCCTTATATCGCTGTATTCTTGCATTGTCATCTCATAAACTTAATATTTAATAAAAATCCTAACAATTTTTTCTGACTATGCCTCAAACATTCATGAAAGTCCGATGCGAACCGAATAGTTGACGTTGTCATGTTAGGTAGACAGTCAAATCGACCCCGTTGATATCTCTATCTATTCATTATATCCCCTGAGGTATTTATTCAGACGTTATTTATCATAAACACAAATAATTAATACAATTTTTTTAAACAAAAACCCAACAAAGTGCAATTCCTCTAAACAAACTAAGCTATTAAATATTAAAAAGTAATCCTGACATGTTATGAAAATCTAGTGGTAGATTTGTTCCGTCCCATCTCTCCATTTTTAATAGCAAAGGTAATAGTATATCCAGAGCGGAGAGCGGTAGAGACCATACTAATAATAGCCATGAATTTTAGTTCAATATTCAAACCCATTTAAACATTATTTTTTAACAGAACTTGGATGATTTCATCTAAAATATTTAACTAAAATCATTTGTGGAGACATTTGTTCACAGAGACTGCTTCCAGAAAGAATAGTCCATGGAGATCCGGGTTAGAATAGATCCTCAGTACCCCTTCCTTGTAAGAGGCGATTAAATTGGGTGGTTCGTCGGAAAAGACCGCAAAAACCGAGGCTCCGTGTTACAGCAAATATAGCAAGATAACCATCTCTCCCTGCTCAAAGGCCGTAAGCACCGAGCATAGGCCTAAATTTTGCAGCCTTTCACCGGTGAGATTGACACCTCCATATCAACGAAAAACGTCCCGTTAAACAATATATAACCTACCAACCAAACATAAAGAGTATGAATATGATGAATATGGAAATTTACTGGGTTTGATTTGACTGGCTACCTATAATGCCTACGTCAACAAACGAAATAATTTGACGCTTCTGCGATCGAAGGTTGCTGTAAGGGGTAGATCTGTAGGTCTTCGATCGCGGAAAGTTGAGACCTTATATCACTATATTCTTGGATTGCCGTGCGAGTTGGTTAGAATTCCTCAATTCCGCGCAGTATCTAATCAGAATGATTATAATTCTACCAGCATGCGCGAGTTCAGCCTCGAGCTATGAGGTCTCAGGATATAAATGTCACTTGTGTTAAAACAAGTGGGAAATCTGAGCTTTGTCTCGTCCAGAAGTAAATACAAATTTAAGAACCATGGATAGCATAATATTTGTCAATTATGATGTTCGAATTTTGGTTTACAGTCGCTATACGAAGGTTGAATCAAAAATGAAAATACAGGTAATCTTTAAAGGGAAAGTGGGCGGGCAATTTGATATAAAGATACGCAGGTCTGTACATGTAGGTCTGAAATGTTTATGTTTTAACAAGAATCTTCTCTAAAAGAAATAACTGTCAAGACAAACTGAATCCAAAAAAAAAAAAAAATTAAAAAAGGAAATATTATTCTATTCGGAAAATCAAACGCAATGATTAGACTTGATCAGGAAGTGGAAACATTTTTACATACAACAAAATTTTCAATAAAAGAAATATTTGCTGTACGAAATGGAATATAAAACTTTCTGAAAAACTGGAAAACAAAAATTAGAGTTTAAATTACACTATATAACATACAAAACCGGAAACGTGATATTGCAAAGAGTGTATTTATAAAATGTGGGTTTTAATATAGGGGTCTGATATAGTGCGAGCTAAACAAATATAAATATAGGTCACTCTAGCGTCAGTATCTTATTCTACATACTTTTATTTGTGTCTACATCGATTGCAAACCGTAAATTCCAACTCACTGAACTCATGCATATGATCAATTCAATCCGGATTGGCTTCTGGTGTATTTTTCATAGAAATATCTAAACTGATACTTACAGCATCTATAAACATGATGTTTCTCATCATTCCGGAGACCCCATAAATGACCTCAATGTCATCTAGAGTTTATATAGTATTCAAAGATTCAAGCAGACTGTACATTAAAAGACATGTAACAGCTAGGAAATAATATTAAACTTAAGTTCTCTTCTTAAATTCCGCTATTCCGCGCTTCTTCCGTGGGATTATGCGACATCTTGTCATTCTTTAGAAACTCAGTAAGGGTAAATATCCCCACAAAGAAGATTATACTGAAGACTTCCCTACCACAGATAAAACGAGGTAACGATTAATATGCATTTTTTTTTTATTGTGCCTTGCGATTCAAAAGAATAAAGACAACTTTATTTAGCGGTGTTAGTATTTGAAGATATGAATTATTGTAATTTACATTTTATTGTATAGTTGTTCTGTTCTTTTCCCCTCTTTCTCTGTTGCCATAATACAATATTTACATTTCCAGTTATTTTGCCTTTGCTATCTTTACAAATGGACACAAGATAATTTTCATGCAAAGCATCATGATCGGCCGCTAAAATTTTAGATAATTTAAATTATTTCCAAAGAAACACACGGAAATTATAATATGAAATATTTTTATTTAAAACAAAAACATCAATAATATCATTTATGGAAGAGAACTTTAAAAAGGAGAGATTGAAATATTATAAATGCATGAAATATCTTTTTGTAGGTTTCATTATTGGATGTGTCCGTTAATATTGCAACAAAACGTAAAACAAATCATTTTAAAATCAGCAGTTGGTGTCTCAAAAGATTCTAAACTTACAAGTGCTACAGCATGTTAAAACAAAAACAAACAAAAAACCCACCGACGTTTCCCAAGTCTGTCTATGAAAAAGATGCTAGACACAGAGAACCAACAGCGGCATCAAACATTATTGGATGAAGTTTAAAACTTGAAACATTATTTATTCTCAAACTGCAGCATGTGTACTTGAAGATTGTATTAGATTGACTAGATCTCGTTATTACGATGCAGTTAAACACGGGACGTTGTGGGGGCGTTGCGCCCTTTGATCCCTATCAGGGCGAACTGGGGACCTAAAAGCGACAAACAGACACTGTCTTTCAATTTTTTTCCATGCCCTTTTAAAATGAAAACCTATATCAACCTATGTCAATAAGGTAATTTGCATTGAAGAACCTAAATTGAATTATGAAATGTTGAAGTGCCATTACGATGGTATGCGAATAAAACAAACATGGATATTATTAGATTTTGAGTTTCAATGGATTCCAGAAACCAAACATGCTTCAGAGATGTGCTAAATATGTCATTAACAAGACATACCCCGGATCTATGTCACGTGATAAAAGGGATATTATTTGTTGGACTGGTTACACTGTGCATGCCTGCAACTCTATTACATGCATTTACACGTCACGAACTTTAAGCAAATTAAACAATAATCAATCGATAGATAGATATATGTTGATTTAGCATATTCAAACAAAAATTAGTTTACTTTATCAATTCCGTCTTTTCATAAACCAGAGTTATCGTTCACAACAGAATTGCCTTTTCCTTAGAGCAGTTGTATATCACTTCTGGTTAAAATGTAAATAGTTACTAATAGAACTAATTAAACATGATGATAATTTTGAATTTCGACAGACTTACTTAAAATCTGAAAATCTACAGGTCAGTAGATCAAAACATGAATTAGCAAAGGTTTTTATACAAACTGTTAAAAACATGAAGGACACTTTCAACATTGGAACTACCAGAGGCACGGCCAAATTCCGTTAATATTAGAACAGATGGCTGATTTAATGACTTTTCGGACACAATTAACCCTCCCGCCACTCACAGTCAGACAATGGCATATAAAAAGACACAAGTTTTGTAAAGAATAATACACGATAAAATTACAGGTAATCATACATGTACTTTGTGCCATGTGCGTTTCAAATGTTATACATCCACGAAACAAGAATTCTATACAGTTGTTTATAAAGCACGGACAACTCACGGATGCACGGAAATAGAAAAAAAAATAATACTACAAATCACGGAATCATTTTTGCACGGATTATAAAAATTTCCGTGCATTTTCATGAATTTAGAAACTTCAAACATACTTAGCTTTTTTTTATACGCCCGTCAAAGACGGGACTTGCTATTTTATGGTGATTATGTCCGTCCATCTATCTGTCTCTCTGCCCCACTTCGTGTCCGGCTAGTAACTTAAATACTCTGAGACCTAGATATAATCAGTCTTTGCCAGCTGATACATCTTGGGCAGAGGATGGATTGAACTTTAAAGTTGGGTCACTGTGACATATGATTAAGACGATATGGCAAAATATGGCAAAATCCTGTCCGACACGTAAATGGACAATCATTTGGTCTAGAATCATCAAACTTGGTCAGTTCATGCATCTTTGAAAGATGGTGGGTCGCGCCCCAAATCAAGGTCACTGTAACCTATAATTAATATAATATGGCATGGCCCTTCAGGGACCCATGTAGACATGAGTCGTAGAATCGACAAACTTTGTCAATTTGTGCATCTTTTAAATGGTAAGTATTGTTTTAAATAAAATGTTTTAAGGGAGGTTATCCCTACATACGTATCCCGTGGGGATCCGGATTAGAATAGATCCTCAGTACTTCTTGCTTGTCGTAAGAGGCAGCTAAATGGGGCGGTCCTCCGGGTGTCACCGCAAAAACCGAGGTCCTTTGTCACAGCAAGTCTGTCATGATAAAGATCCCTCCCTCCTCAAAGGGCCCTGAGCGCCAAGCATAGGCCTAAATCTTGCAGCCCTTCACCGACAATGGTGACGTCTCCATAAAATTCCCAAGCGGGACGTTAAACAACATATAACCAATCAATCAATCAAACCCTACATACGTCATAGATTGATGCATTTACCCTATTCAGTAGTTATAACATCAAAAATACACATTTTGTCATAAAACGTGGATATATAACAATTAATATCATAATAAATATTTTTTTTTCTAACATTAATGATATAAATATATGCAGTATTGTACTACAAAAGACTTAAGCACATCACAGAACAGAGGATTGTTTCTTTATTAAGCTGTTTCAGCAGTTTAATCTCTATGCAACTACATGTGAGATTTCATCCTTCGGAGTAAACCATGGTATTTCAGATTCAGCTGGATATTCAAGGATCGTTTTGATAAGAACTGAATTGCATCTGCCCAGTTAAAGATTAATTAATGAGTATAATGTAAGAAGGCTGTCTGGGGCATTTCTTTGTACAACCCAAAATAAGTAATTGATGCCATGTGAAATAAATTATCTAAATAGATGTAATATAATGAAAATGTTTTGGAATATTTCTGTAGTTATTTGAACAATTGAAAAGATATATTGACAAGTCATCTGCAATGTGCAATAGACACAATACAAGGATCTTCATTTTACCAAAGACTTAAAAAGCAAAGATATTGGTGCAATCTTTGCACCAAGTAAGGTTGACAGGATTTTGTGTCATGCACTTCTATCTGTTGATAATGGATCTGACGGGCGTATCATGTACCGTGGCGGTGCGCTTTATTATTTTTTTTTCATTATAGATCTATATCTCAGGATAGAATCTATCGGTCAGGTGAATTTTCCGTGCGTTGTGAGTCAAGTGTGCTGTAATTGTTTCATTACGTTATGAAAATGAGAAATTTACAGACTGAATGCTATATGTATAATATTTTTTTAAATCGCTATCTCATATAAATAATTTATAGAATTTCTGTAACTTGTTAATCTGTGCCTAAAAATATGTCCGTGATTTGTATAAATTCCGTGATTCTGTACATCCGTGACTTCTCCGTGCTTTGTCAATTTCCCTTTCATACAGTAACCTATGACGATTCATACACCCAACTGCCAGTGCCCTGCTGGGTATCAACATGTACAGACACGTAAAGGAGCAGACCCTGTACGGAAAATATTGACAGTGGTAAAAACAATAATTATTGATAATCATTGAACAACAATCATTTTACTCACTCAGTCCTTCCCTTCATTTCCAGAGAGATAGAGAGAGAGGTCAACTCCCCTCCTCTCTCTCTCTTTCCTGATACTATGTGCTTTGATGTTTTTTTTCATGTAAAATTGCAAAAATATGCAAAGCTGTAACAATGAGAAATTCTATGATTTGTCTGTTGACACGAACACTAAATTGACCTTAAATTCACCGTAAATAAAACCAAGTTATGCAGTTCACAAAATTAAATATTCTATTTAGCCTTGGTAAGGAGTGCACCCACATCGCTGGTCTATTGTTCTGTTTGGGAGAAATGCAAAAAAAAAAAACAAAAAAAAACAACAGAACAAAAAACCGCGTACATAAAAGCCACGTGTCTGGAACAGACCCCCATTTGAAGAAAACCAAAGAAGGGAAAACAATAGATCAAGTCACCTCAAAAATATAAACATGGCCTTAATCAAAATCACAACACAGTTAAAGTGAAAACGAATCATCGTATGTCATGTTTAGAAAGTTTCTGCAGGAGATTACAAAACAAGTTTCCACACCGTAAGTGATATATACCTGCTCTAAGGAAAGCACAACTCTGTTGCGAACAATAACTCTGGATTTAGAAAAGATGGGTTTCATCCAATTAATATCTGGAAACCCAAAGGAATTCCATCTATATTTTACAGACTGCCATTCTGGGGAGTACTTGTAGTAAAAACTTCGTGTAAAATCGTAAATTCATAATATTTGTTTGATAATGAATAAAAATGAAACGAATTGATCATAGTAATCAAGGTTTAAAATATATTACAACCTTTTATTCAGAACTTTTATGCATGTAAGATGTTATTCAAAAGGAGTTATTCTACCGAAGTAATAGAAATGATTTCCCATTTTCCAATGCGTACTTGGTAACACAACCACTAATAGATCGGTCGCTTCTGCTGCCGATGGTGATAGCTATTTTCTCATGATTGTACAGCAGTTGTGAACACTATGCGTATGAATCTTGATAATATAGTGCGACTGGAAATTCCGACAGAAATGAAAGTAGAATATAGATATAAAAATAAATTTCATTTTTGAAACGTGTTTCATGAAAAGTATGCTGGCGTGAAGCGTTGCAGTTCATCCACTAATGTATTTTCAAAAATGAATTTTATTTTCAAATGTATACTATTTTATTCAAAACATACAGATAACTTTACATTATCCAAGATTGATTGATTGATTGTTTGTTTGCTTTCCGCCACACTCAACATTTTTTTCAGTTATCTAAGATCTCCATATATATATATATATATATATATATATATATATATATATATATATATATATGCCCACATAACACATTAGCATTTGTTGTTGCTCGAATTCTGCGATGCATAGATTCATTTCACGGTTTAATTGATATACTTAAAGAATGTTCAACCACTCTTCCAGAAGTGCTCGGTGTGAAGCGGATAGAGCCTTATTTGGATTTGGGCGCGTTTGAATGCATTCTAACAAATCCCATACATGTTCTGTTGGCGAGAAATCGTCACTGTAAGGGGCCAAAGTAACACACAACACCAGACATTGCCATGCTGATAAATTAAGTTATGCTACCAGACAAATGTCTAAACGATAGGTTGCTGAACAGTGTCCATGTATCGATGAGCTCTTAAATAACATGCCTTCAAAGAAAACTAAGCGGGTTTTGCTGCCATTACAGATCCTGCACAACACCATACCACTACCAAACCTACCATATTTCATCATGTATCTCTTAACATGCTAATGTTCTTCATAGGTAGGTAAGGAGGCGGAGCCTTGTCTGGAAGCTGTACAAGCTGAATTATTGTTCAAAAGTCCCGCCTTTGACTCTTGGTTACCCTGTAAAAGTATATCACAGTAGTACCTTTGGATAGTGTTACCATGATGTGTCTTGCTTTCTGTTAACGTTCTTCAAGTAGATTCTTAATGTCCTTGGGTTGTTCGTTATATCTCCACTGACGACCTTGACTGTATATGCGTTACGAGGCTTCCTTATCTCTCTCCTTTTGTTGGAGTTTACATCTTTCCACATATTTTACATTCTTTGATGTTTTTGTGTTTGTGTGTGTGCACCCTTCGTCCTCCCTGTAACCCTCTTGATGCTGTTATTCATCCAAAGACTGTTGTGTCGCGTGTAATCATGCACTATCTAATCCGAATATGTATAGTTTATGCCTAGCGGACACCAAAGCGCATGGTATGACTGAGTTTAATCAACCGTGAATTGCTTTGGAATGTGTATATTATGCAATTTTAATTTGCTAAAAATAAATTAAAATTTATTGACGTTTACCATAATTACAGTTGCGTTTCGTTTGCGCGGCAAATTCGGAGATGGTAAACCAAGATAGATCTCTCATTGCAAAAGAACTACTAGTGACTACAGCATATGCAATGTGTTTCCATTACACTGATATATTACGTTATACTTTCATCCAAAGTATTCAAATCTTATTGACCGAGATATTGAAATTACAATGTTTCCTTGTGGTAATAAAAACTACACCCTAGAGGGTGATGATATCTAGTAACGGGGAAAGTTTCTTGATAATGGATGATATTATGAAAATATAATGTATTACATGTGTTAAAATTGCTGTGCGTACGGTTTGCCGTAGGCTTTGAAAGATGTGATTTAAACGTGTGTCATGAATGCGATATGCAGAGCGTTGCAACCACATGTTGGATGAAAAAGTTGATTCAAAGATGCAGTCCAATAGAAAACTTCACGTACCGTGGAACAAAGCAGAAAAGGAGCATTTAGAGTTTGTTATTAATGACACCATGTTGAATTTTTGTGGTATCATTTTACGACAATAAATATGTTAAAGTCCTGTGTTTTGGTAGATGTCTAATAAATGTATCGGCATTCAGTATAATAAAACAAGTATTGCACAGCACTTGAAAATTTCACACTTTGGGAATTATTTTAACATCAGCTACGCCTCCGATTGACAATCACAATTATGGTTTTCTGAAGGTGAAATATTTTAAATGTTGCATGTACCTTCAACTAGACACCCCATTTATATTTAACAGTTCATACACGTAACGACCATTTGTACATACTAAAAACATATGAACGTGCATTATAAGCCGTCAAGGACTATACAATTTGTCTTCTTTAGAAAATTTCAGTTACAATATAAACCCACTCTTATTTGTGAACTAAGCTGAGATGTGCAGAAATTAGTTATTTAAGACCTAGAATCGATTTTATTACGGCCTACCCATCAAACTGTCTATTTTGATGACGGTACCGGAAGTTAAAGCACGCGGCTTTTGTGATGCAAGGTGTCAGAAAAGACGTTTTCTCGTTGATTAAGCAGTTTACAAAGGTTTCTCTTCGCTGGATGCCACTCTTGTCTCTAAAAATCTTTTCAAATTCAAACATTCACTCAAGGAGATAACATATATCCTCTATATGTATCGATTTTTATTCAACTGTAGAAATAACAACTCTATCTTTGTTCATAGAGAAAGAAAATAATGAAGAGGAAAAGAGTAGAACTTTTAATTTAGAGCCGGGAAAATATATTGGAGACACATAAAAACAGGCCTACGCACGAGATTAAAGTGTATCCGAAGATATTATACTTACGTTAAAGGTTAGAGGGTTTTATTCACAGCTTGATGTGTTTTGTAGCATCGTTATTCGACAGATAAGGACTTAATAATTTCCACTGTGATTGCGACAAACGTGTCGACTAATTATACCCTCTACAAAGTGATCAGCTTGTATATTATCACCTGCTTACAGTACACACATACGGTGATTATTCAAATGAGCATCGTCTGCAGATCAAAGCTTCTGATAAATCATCCTAATATTAATAATGAATATCTCTATAGGTTTTCCATATTGATGTCGAAGTTAAAGAGTAGGAATTGTCTAATAATCAGATGCCCCTAGGGAATATTGCTCTATATATCCATATTTACAAGACCTCTGAGGAGATTTTCTTTCTGTGAGTGAATCTGGGCCTTCACTTCTTTCCCTGCTTTGTCGGTTATGAAGAATGTCACGGTTTACTTTCTTTGGCATCCGTCCATACATCTTATGCGCTCGGAGGTACATATTGTATGAAAGTAATTAAAACTGAAAATGCGTGTTGCTGAGAAAAGACTGTGAAAATGTAGAAAACAACCTTCTCCCTAAAAACTAGCTACATGAAAATAGCCATTTTATGTCAAATTACTGAAAATGGCGGTAAAACGTCGAGCTTATGATGTCAAATTGAGATTAGCAACTGAGTTGCATCGGATTCTTACACAAAATACTCTTACCTTTGACAAAAAAGCACGAATGTCGATATTAGTGGAGAAAACAGAGGTCTATTTTATATAGTCCTTTAGTATAACTGGGCATACTCAAGAGATATAATGCCGGGGTTCTGGTAAAAATTCGATTGGAAGTTTGGCCAGATAACCATCTTACAAAACAAATAAGACTTCCATGAAAACAAATTAAATCTAACATACAAAATGTAATCTGAAATAAAATCCACTTTCTAGATATTTCATTTCAATCTTCATCACCATAACATGCACTATAGAGACGGTCGCCCCCGATAAATCTAAGTGATATGTAAATAGTTGGACTTAATAATAAATGAATTAAAAAGGGATAGATATTGACAATGTGTTATGACTTTTGTTTGCATTAATATCATTCAAAATCTTTTTTTTTTCAATCTGGTGCACATTTCCAATTACTAAATTAAGAATAATGATCAAGTATGACACATCTTTAAGAAAATACTATTGTAGAGAGAGAGAGAGAGAGAGAGAGAGAGAGAGAGAGAGAGAGAGAGAGAGCAATACCTGACTTGCTTTTCAGACGGGACCGGTATTATTTACCCCTAAAATGCACTAAACACCCCCTCCCAATTTTTGAAAATAAATGACGGAATTCCGAGCACTCAGAATGCTGCCTGTGGCTTACAAATTCCAAAGAACATAGGCCACTACTGTAAACAATTCAATCACTTTTATACCGCACTTAATGCTGTATAACAGTTTACTTTTCTTGCAACGAATAAATTAAGAAAATAGCTATCTCCTCATTTGTTATTTGCTACAGTTAATGCTGGTTTAACGGTCGCGAACCTATTTTTACAGGCAACGCATTATGAAATAAGCTACAATACAAAATCCATTTCTATCTTCCTTACTATTATATGCACGATAGAGACGGTTATTGCATTATGGCGTCACGTCGATAGCTTTGCTTTTCAGCACATTAGTCAGTCGAAATATATAAATACAAAACAGTTGCATTTTAATGAGTACTCTTATTCAGCTGAATTCCAGAATTGCCTGCTTGGAAAAATTGCATTTAAAAGAAAATGGTGGAAAGGCTATTTGTAAAATAAATACAGCGAGCTAACGCCATAAATACTATTATTATGACGTTAGGAACTACTGTGCGTGCGCATTACTATGAAGTAATTTGTGAAGCATGGAGCCTAGTAAGGGAAAACACGGTCGTCCACGCTATATGACGGAAACCGTTTTACACAAGTTTGTGCTGTTTCACACATCTTGATTTTTGAAACAGTCATGTTATTGTATCGTGCATTACAAATGGCCAAGTTGCATATACGTTTGTTTGTTACTGTTTAACGTCCCGCTCGAGAAATCTTCTTTTATATGGAAACGTCACAATTGCGTGCGAAGGGCTGCAAAGGATCTCTATTGTGTTACACCTGCTGCGACATGGGGCCTCGGTTTCTGCAGTGTTATCCGTAATTATCTCTTCCGACTAGCAAGGGGTACTGAGGACTAATTCTAACCACCTGGATCTCCATGGGGAATTGATAAAGGAGTCAACCATTTCCAGCAATGGTGAACAATCGCTACTTGATAACACATCCATAATACATGAATGGATACCTGCATCCACGTACTAAACGCGTATAGAAACGTCATCACTGGTTCATGCATCCGGTTTAAGTCTGCAACACTGTGGTATATATGAAACTGTTAAATGAAAACTGCGCATCTACTGCATCATGTTAAAACATGACTAACACCAGAATCACCTGGCCAGACTCATCTCTACACCTGACATGCAAACCTTTGTCGAAAAGTATAACCTGCCCTACAAACGAATGGTCATTACCTTGCCAGCCAGCAAGAACTGGTGTCATCTGGATCATCACAACACTTCTACATTGTGTTGGATAAATTTCCTTCCTCCGACTACTTCGTTTCATGACTATATCCCCGAAACAGGTCCTTTGAATACTTACATTTGTTGAACAAACCCTCATGACTCGCTCTGCCCTAGTGATACATGTACCTATGGCTCAATTCAAGTCGCTTTTGTCTGCGTTATATGCGCGGAAAATGGTGATTGTTTTAACTGGCAAGCCAAACTAATCGTCAGTCAATCGGTACACTCCTCCAGAGTCTAAGGTCAGTCTACGATCCATCGACTGAAGCGTCCCATCACCAATACCGCTCACGCTTAGCCCACTGTAATCTACAAAAAAGTCAACTTCAATACAATGTTTCATCAAAAACTCGAAGTACTTTAGTATAAAATTATAACTACGAAACATGTGCAAGTGTGTTTGTCCTTGTACAAACCGTGTAATACAAAGTTTAAAAATGACTCCAAATTACTTGGCAACTTAATTGAAAATGTCGAAATTACGGTTTCGATTGTGTATTATACGGATAAACCCGATACTTTTATGATATTATGAAGCAAATGTCATTCATTCATATATATATATATATATATATATACATATATGTGTGTGTGTGTGTGTGTGTGTGTGTGTGTGTGTGTGTGCATGCATAGATGATGTAGGTGACAATACTATTTTCCCTATCCCTTACCACATGAAATTGTCTTGAGCCACATCAAGGTTCCCAGGTTGATAACCACCTTTTAATATTAGAAATTGATGATATACAAGAACCAACATATTAGGTATATTTTTACTATTTATCCCCCCCCCCTCCCCCGCCATTCACCCAGATCAACCTCAGAAACTGCTCCTCCCAGTGATGTAATCTGCGTACCTTACTCGAGATTTTATGTGCTCTACTTTCTCCGTAACTACATGTACATGTGGTCTCGTGTAGTTTCAAATAGATACAAAGTAGGCATTATTTTCATTCCCATACATACCTATTGCTGTACATGGAGGGAGAAGAAGTTTTATTTGGTTGTTAGGCCTACACGATACGGTGTCATTTCGAATTAAAGTAGATCCCTTCTATTCATCTGTTGTACGTCAAATTCAATTTAATCTTATAATTACATTTGCTAGAAAGTTGAAAAGTTCATTGGCGACTAGCACGTTTTAGAGTGTATATAAAAATGTTTGATTGCTCATGTGTAATGCAGTGATTTTCTCGTTTATACAACTATATTACGCCATTAGGACCCATAAGAGTAGATTGTATTACTTATCTGTGTTAACTCTTAGTTTGAAAGACTTGTGTGAAAAAAAATGGGTAAACATTTTCATAGTTTGAATTTGTATATGGAACAATGTTTACAAATGTAAAATGTGTGACATTTTTGTGAGATGTGTTGCTGAATTAATAATAGTTAGATGTTATAAAAATGAAACTAATATGTATATTCTACGTGTGAAATTGTTGAAAATGCAGCAATAATACTGGAAGTTTTCAAAATTCGGTATTCAAGAATCAGCTAATTTGAAAATAAATGCCAGTCAGTTTGTATATCAAATTAAGTGATTCATTGTAATGAAAAAGATATAACTTTGTTTGATTGATATTGTTTTGATAATATACAAAGGATTTATTTATAAGAGAACAAAAATTATCGGAATAAGTTTTAATTGGTTAAGGTAAACATATATAGAAATACTTCTGCATTAATGAAAATAACTAACATTCAGTTACTGAAGTTTTTGAATGCTAATATAGGAACTGTACCATTGTACTACAACAAATATAATCATCATGTCATGCCGGAATCAAATTATGCTGAAGAATCTTATAGTTTACATAGATAATTATTATTGATAGTCATTTACTTCTGTGAGGAAGCGAAGCACAAAATGTTAATACATGTATCAACAAATTTAATTTTTCTTCTGTACAAAAAAGGAATCATTCGAGATTCTGGTATATTGAGTGACATTATCACCTAATACCATGCTTAATTCAAATAATATACTGTTGCTCAGTAACCGGGAGATGGTTAGTTCGAGGCCCTCTCTTGCCATGGTCGCGCCATTCCTAAGAGTCTTAGGATTGGCGCGACCAAACATTCGGCATTTAGAAGTGAAAATTTATTTGTCTTTCGGATATGACATTAATAAATATAAGAGGTCCCGTGCCGCGGCAGGCATTAACACGTTAAAGAACTCACACTGCTACGGCCCTGTGCGCTAAGAATAGGTCTAAATGTGTGGTACTTCACCTACAACTGGTAACGTCTCAATATGAGTGAAAGATTCTCTCAACGAGACGTAAAACAACCAATCAATCAAATAATTCATGTTGCATACGTATACAATGTTATTAAGAAACAATCTCGTTTATTTGCTATTGTAACTATATTGACAGTTGTAAAATAGGTGAAAATCTCCTAAGTTGGCTGACCGTGTGTTAAAATTTGTTGTATATGTATTCATACAATAAGATAAATTGGTTGTATATCATTTAACGTCCCGCTCGAGAACTTTCACTCATACATAGATATTTTCGTGGGTAAAGTGGACTAAACTCCCATGAAGAATATATATATATATATATATATATATATATATATATATATATATAGTGGCTTCTCTCTAAATATCTCCCATGAAGAAGACGATGATATATATATATATATATATATATATATATATATATATATATATATATATATAGTGGCTTCTCTCTAAATATGTAAATGCGGAATATACAAAAGAAATGAAAAACATTGCCATGCTTATATTTGGAAGAAATATTCTGTATATATACGTACAAGAAACGAAAGAACGTGATATAATACGAATGTCGTGTATTTAATTATTCTCTGAATACCTACCACTCAATTTGTGTATCAATTGAATTCAGGTGATGAAACTGTGTATGAGAAACTTACTGAGCACATTCATCCATGTAGTTATTTGTACCACTCCCGCATGTCAACAAATTGTTTGCGCCTTACTGTGTACGAGAGTTCTCTAAAGGGAAGTAACTCGGACGCATCTAAACACTTGCTTATTTTAAGTTGTTGTGTACCTTATTACATCAGCTTCGATATAGGAATTTTTTTTTTTTGAATATTATAGCACCATGATAGAAGTAATTTCTTTTTTGAATTGCTGTTTGGGGGGATATGCTTCGTAGAATAACACACATATTTTCATATATAATGTATGTATGTATGTACTGCATATTAGAACACAGTTAAACTGTTGTCAATAAACCATTAACAGGTACAACTAATGTCTGCTCTGTCGAAATCACAGGGTAGCAATAAAAGTGACTTTGAACTAACCTTAAAACAAGGCATCCAGTTATATTAAAGTATTTAAATGCAAATATCTCAAGGCGTCCAATAAATATGAGAACAATTCAACTGAAGCAATCAGCCCGTGATCATTTATGGAATCTCAAAACACATTGGAAGCCGAGCTGCGTCATTTTTATTCCATGATCTGTGATTGGTCATAATGATACAAAGCATGATCTTGTGATTAGAAGGTCTTAATGTCGAATCATACTACAATATCCACAGTTACTGTGTTCGTAATCCCTAGTTCTTTAGCATATTTTCAATTTTATTCCTCAATACTTCGTGTAATTTTATTAATAAAAATCTTTAAATTATTGATTGATAGACCTAATAATTATTTCAACAGATTGTATCTTGAGTTTTGTACAGAAATGCTAGATAAAGATCAATATCCAATGCAGCTATGCCAAGTGATAGTTATACGCCATCGTGCCCTATATTAGTTATCATCTTTTTTTCGCTATATAAACGCTTGTCTAAATTATCATAATACTCAAGGTCAAATTATAACTTTTATTCCATAAACAACACAAATATATGCAATGTTTGCAAGGTCTCAGCATGTAATTCTTTTCTGGACTTCATGATATATACCATGCATACATGACTTCAAGAATACCACACTCAAAAATTTTAATCTACCCCTACAAAGGAACATATAACAGAAGGAGTACTAAAAGGTATGTTTGTATTTCAATCGTCATATCTGTGGATTTGTTGGTTAAAGCTTTAAAAACCTAATGAATACTTTCGATTTCATAATGATTAGAGTGAAACTTACTTCAGAATGATTTTTAAAACAAAAAGGTATTGTTCAGAAGTAGATGTGGGCCTCAGTTTATGCGGTCTCATCCTAAGGACCGCCCCATTTAGTCGCCTCTTACGACAAGCAAGGGGTACTGAGGATCTATTCTAACCTGGATCCCCACGGGACCCTGAAAAGAAAAATCAACTCTCAATATATATGCATCAGAGCACTTGTTTTCGAAGCATTCAGACATCAAGTGAAAAAGTATTCAGCCTAAATGAACAGTACGGCATTTCACTCCGAACATAAGACAGTCCGCATTTTTCTTAATATCGTAGGAATTTTGAAAAAAATGGAATTTGGTTACCATCTCATAGCTAACAGTTGACCTCCTTCATGTACAATTATGAATTTCCGCCTCTGAAAGCAAAACTCTTATTAGGGATTGATGAGATTTTATATACCGGTATTATCCTGTGTAAGAAAACTCATAAGATATTACATAATCCAATAATTCAACAACAGCATTCACCCTACATGTATATGAAATATGTTAGCATAAATATCCCCATTTTCTGAAACAGAATCCATTGGAGTTTGTCGTTCTTGTTTCATTGCAAGATTAAAATTACAAAGTAGAATTTCTCCCACATAAGTAACCTAAGTTTAGTAAGTTGTGCGGAAATTATTTAGGGTTTAGCATATTTTTGTCTCCATTATGATATATAATTATTTATTTTAGCAGTACAAGCATGTATGAGATACAGATTTTTAACCATACATACGTACATGAATAATCTTCATTTTGCTCAATATTACTATTATAAAGGGTAGCAAAAAGGGGGGAACGATAGCAAAAAGTTCGGAATTCATCCTCTGCTCTCCAGAGTTAAATACCGCAGTGTTTCAATGTGTATAAATTCAAAAAATAGATGTTGGATAATAGGCAATGGCAATGACGACTGTTTTAACGACGTCATCAAATAACAGTATTACAACAAGATGTTTGTGAACCTCTATGTCAGTTAAAACAAAGAAACATTTCAAGATCAAACGTCCATATACTTTGATACCAAAAAAAAAAAAAAAACCCGACTTGTCACAAGAGATGTACATATAAAATATGAAAGCCATACCTAAACCCAATAGTAGAGGGTTCGGTTAAGGGAGATTGTGAGTTGGAGCCTCGCTCGTGCCATGGCCAAACCTAAGACATAAACGTAGGCAGTGATTGCTCGCAATTGAGAATCACGGGTCTTTCGGATGAGACCTGTGTCGCGGCAGTCGTTGGCACATTAAAGAAACCTTAAAACCACGACTCTGAGCGCTAAGAATAGGTACTTCACCTACAACTGGTGACGTCTCAATATGAGTGAAATATTATTGGTGGGACGTGAAACAAATAAAAACCAACCATTTCAATGACTATTCAAACGTTATTTGCGAAGTCTTAGTTCAAAGCTTTGAAATTTGGGTCAAATTCCAATGTTAGGGTCATAAGGTAAAAGGCCCTGGTATAAAATGAAAGATATTGCCCCAAGAAATTTATAAACAAAATATGAAAGTCCAACATATACCTTAAATAGTTTAGAAGATACTGCCTAGGTTAACCTTTCATAAAAGTAGGTAAAATTCCAAGGGCACAAGGTCAAAAACAAATGTCTAATCACAAGAAATGCACATAAAATGTATGAAATAGAAGAGCCATATCATTCCCTATTCAAAAGTTATGAGCAAGATTAAAGTTTCGGACAGATAAACGAGCAGGACAAAAGCAATATGCCCCGATCTTCGATAGGGATGCATAAAAATATCGTATCTTCTTAGCTAAATGCCTAACAAAATCATTATCGTTCTGAATGTATATTTCCTTGCAATTGGTGTCAATACTTGAATTCAAAATGCACTTTATGGGAGGAAGAGAGAGAGATTGGTTTCATTTTTTCCCATGTTTTTCATCATTTTTTTCCACTGTGAAAGCTTTAAACATGTCATTTTTAAGAACATAATGGTTAGAGACTTCGGAAAAATATTTCCAATAAAGAAAGGAAAGGCTTCTGTTTTCAGCACCAGAAGATTGATTGTGTCTCTATGGATCAACAATTTCAAATATTCACATGCTCTGTAGGATTTCTCTGAGAACAATGATGACGCTAGCTTTGAAAAATGTATATTCAGACACGTTGAAGTTAAATCGGAGTGGGGGGCACTTTTTGACAATGACCAATATTTGTTTTTTTGTACTTTAGATTAAATATATGTTGGGCAGACGATTCGAACTTCTCAACCCTCAAATTAGGATTTCGAAGGACAAAAGAAACACTTTTTTGCTTGTCAAGAAATTTTGAGAAGCTTACTTTCCAATTTGTTTTCCGGGTGCCACCCCCACCCCCTTCAAAAACGGTGTGACGTGCCTGTATTTCATCGTTTTTATTGTACATTCTTCATTATTAAACAATTAACAATTTCAAATCTAAGGAACTAACGGTAATACTATAGGTTGTTTGTTTGTTTGTTTTTTAAGAAAAAGAAAACACCGCTATGTAAATAATATTATGATATCATTTATTAATAAAAGACATACATTCCAAGTTTATTCCTTGATTTTACAATCGTGGCAGTCAACATGGCGTTATACGTGACATTGTGGTGGAAAGTATATTATGTTTGTTTAATTTCACAAGAAGTATTTATCTCTTCATCATAAAATCTTCTTTGATACAGTACAAACAAATATTGTCATTTATATCACTAATGATGTCTTACAGTACGGCTTATGGATTCACAATCGGCATTTTGCTAAGCGTAATTTTAGATTTTCGTGTAATCATTCCATTTCTGGTTGCAAGCGATGCATACCCATGCTTAGGGATTACTTTGTTCGTCACCTGTCTGTTCGTCTTTCAAACCTAAAATTGGAACAATTTTCCCTTCGCGGTTTTAGAATTTAGTATATCCAACGAAATTCAGCGATTCGTATATAGGCAAACTAGGTGCTCGACACCGCTGCAGTTACAGACGTACATGTGCAAATGGCATGTGTAGCAATATGACATGTACAATGTGTAATTAAAAAAATATTATAAAATCCCCCTCTTGTCCCTCAGTGCCGGATTAGTTTCCCCTGACCTACCAAAAATGCCCACGATACACTGACTATCCTCTGAATGCGCCTCGGGTTTTCAAAATGTGTGAACGCTTTTCAAAATACACACACTGTAGTTTTTATTTGGTAACAACATTTCAATGATAATTTTAAGTTCTGTGGTGTTTGTATTCCAGCTGCATTCCAAAATCCAAAACTTTTATCACATAATGATATTCAACCATTTGTTAAACAACAAAGTTCACTGTTATATACATAATGATTTATTTTAAAATATGCATAAAATGTAATAAATTTATTTTTTTTTTTTTTAGTTTTTCTTACTTTTTGCTAAAATGATATTTAGTATTTTGTGTTATTTATAATCCAAATCATATCGTGTGCGTGGGTAGGTGGGGTTGTTTCTGTGAGCAAAATTTATATGTCATGCATTACTATACGTATGTCTGCAAGTGGAGTTGTTATATATTGAAAGATGTTTATGTTTTTATTATTATAACGCAATTAACCATAATATTATACAACACAGCGCAATAACCTATTGACACTATCAAAGTAGATAATATATATATATATATATATATATATATAAACAATCGGTTTTTATTAATTGAAATTGAATTATATGTTTCATATAAAAAAAAACTGGTTATTAAAAAAACCCGCAAATACATTATTTATTGTAATTTTGTTTTAATTTACAATTTATTTAAATATAGTCCTGCAAAATCCAAAGAAATCAATAACGCTGTTTTGTCAATATTTAGTAGGCATTGTCTCTTCAAAACGGGAAAAAAAAAACCCGAGTGTGTTGTGTATGGACTGCAGGTGCGATATGCGAGGTCATATCTCAATTCAAAAGTGGATGGTCCGCTTTTTGTTGCTTAGGGAATAGAAAATCAATCATTTACAAAAGCAAACATTAATTAAATAATATGTTCTGCTGTGGTATTCCACCCCAAGCTTACAATTCCTGAGGACATTGGCATTTGGTTGGGAATTTTTTTTTTTTTAGAGATTTCGGTTAAAATGGTTGTTATTTAAAGTATTTGTTGCACCAGATATATCAGATTATTAATAAATGATATTTTAGCAAAGGATATAAACTGCTCGGATGAATAGCATATATTAGCGTACTAGTAACTGATTGTCTAACATATCTGTACTTTTCGTAAAAATAAATACTTCAAGATTTATTACCTGATAAAATTTGAAATCTTAGCAATTTTAATCTACACCTTTTTTGCAATTATCGTTGAAATATTGTTGACCAATGGAGTGTCAGCTTGCATACCATGATGCCAATTTTTTATGTCCAATGTTTACTACTTTCTTGAACCTCTACATATACTCTTTCTCTTATTTTGTATATACACTGTATGGTATGCTGTTGCGTCATTTATATAATAAATGACATCGTTTCTATTCAATTAGTGTTCTTAGTTGTGCCTGCCTTAAAGCAAGAAACAAAGCCAAGGTCTCCTTCGTCAAGGGAAGGGCAGGGGAGGGTGGGGGGGGGGGGTCAAGGACATTTTGGAATTTCAACAGAAAACTTATAGCTTATCCAGTCGTTCCTCTTTCATTCTTTCTTTCTTTTGCAAAACAAGAATATTATCCCCGGCCTAAACACCTATGGTGCATGTACATGAATGACCATGGAAATCGTTGACTCTAGTCGTTTTATGTATCAACCTGCATGCACCAAACTCTGTCCATTCACCCCTACCTGTTATTACCAACAACAACGGTCAATAATCTACGCACACAAAGAAGCATTTAAATGTTAGTCTATGCTTATATCATTTAGTTGGTCCATGCACGTGTCAAAGCCCCAGGGAAAATCTGTAATTATTGCTTAAGATACCCGGCCTATCTTTAGTATAATCAGAGTATCGTTATATCATGAATGAAAAGGTAGATCGATAAAAAGCCTCGAATCATTTTGAAAGACTTAATAATGCAAAACGATGTCAGCATTTCGCAACTTCTATCATGTTCGTTATAATGATCTAATTTGCAAATACAATCTGCCACGAGGTCGACTGATGTCTGGTGTGGTTTATATCAATCTGTACGTACTGTATAATACTGATTTTGACTACGGATTACTTCGTTTTCTAGATAAGATATGGAGCTCACGGCAAGTGTAGCGGCTGACATGAATTGCGTATAGGACTTAAAATTAGTTAACATCGAAATTCAACATGCAAAATATTTTTAAAGTAGCATTGCCTAGATAGAAAATAAACATGCAATCATATAAAACGTTTCGTGATAATTAGATTTTTGAGAATGCCATTGGTTTTCTTCACTTTTTCATGCGAGATACTATTTTAAAGTGATATTTATTTGATCAAATATATGATTCTATGGTACATGTAACAAATATTCTACAGACATGAGAATGTAACGTAGATACCGAATTTGAACAAACACATTCAGGGGTATCAAATGCAAGAATTTAAGATGAAAGATAGATTTATTTTATCTTTATTCAGAGGAATAAATGCGAGGGAATAAATGAATTTAGAAATTTTAAGGTTACATAAATTGATTTCATATCAACATAATTATATGAATACCTAAATTCACAAAGCAATTAAGGAAAATACGTTGATTATGTGGTATTGTCTTATTTCAGTATTTTGAAAAGTTAGGATTTTGAATTTATTATGAGTCGAATAAAGCTAGGATTACTAGACATTTAAATCAAAGTATGTTATCCTTATTATACTGATATGGCCCCTACATCCCACCCCACACCTCTGCTGGATCCGCCCATCTCATTTTGCGTTCTATTTAAACGCTATAACCATATGTATGGGCTTCTCATGTACCTTTTATGCCAATTTTGTCCGATGTACATGTACTTACTTGGCAATGTTGTAACGTTTTAGCTATATTACATGGGTATTTGTAATAAATACTTTGGACTACCTTTAACTTTGGACTACCCTGGGCAAAAAACCCCCCAAAAAACCAAAAAACAAAAACCAGATCTGGACAGACCCGTTTATAAAAAGCACATGTTAATATATGTTACATGTATTAAGTAACAGAATGATAGTACAGTTGTATAACTGATGAAGGTCTTCACTGTTATATATCCCTACGTGATCAATGGTAATATCGGCTTTGTACATACATGTAAGAGTATATTTGTCCATGTACAAGATAATGATGCATGGTTCGAAAAATGGTAACATTTACACAGTCACTGCTTCTATTTGATAAAAATAGTAAATGCATGGCATTCTCCTTTCATTACGGAAAGTCGGAGTAGTCAACTACATATCAACATTAACGGTTTTGGAGACCTCTCGATTTGCACAGATGGATTTACTTGATGCCTGAATTATTTGCCGCATCAGGGTGGTACTCCGGCTGTAATGCTGGTCATGACGTATCTTCACTATTCACACCAGGGCGGGTTTTTGAATCAAGGAAACCACTGTCCAAATCACTGTATATGTACTTTGCCACTTGCTGTTCAAGATCAACGAATAAGTCACAGTCATGTAACCTATGATAAGATGGATTGGATAAGGGTACGTACAAACTGCAAACCACATTAATCAAAAATGAAGTTGCGTAATACGATGCATACTCTGGATTGGGAGTCGGTTCCATCATTAATGCATAGGTCAAAATGGAGAAGAGCATTTCAACAGAATCAGTCAAAATTATCTTAGAATATTAATGGGTGTTTTGTGCCAGAAATCCGGTAACCATCATTAAAAGTGTTTCTGTTAACTATACGGTGTTGATACATTTGGAATGTTGGCCTCAAAATCCATCTCTTGTTTCGATGAAAGGATTGTCAGTTAGGCTAATACTAAATGCACATAAAGTGAATGCATATAATGCTATTAATTAAAGATGAGCTCTGTCGTTTCATCAGTATTTGTGAAATATATATGAAGATATTAAACTATTTATGATTAACAGTCGGACAGCCTTCGGCAATCATTAGTTCGTATTTATGAATTAATCAGGTTCCCCTTCTGTCCTTCCTGACAGCTTTCAATATTGGTAGCAATCTCCTTCCCATGTCTCCTACCCCCCTCCCACCACCACCACCACCACCAGGTGCTATTCGTTGTATCATATAGAGTGTTTCTCAGCATTAAGTCTTTCTTATAAAAGGATTCTCAATGACCTATATAAACTTGTTTGTTTATACATACACTATACGATAATGGCTTCTAAGCTACTTGTGGTGAAGATACAATGAACACCTTCATAATCCTGGTAACAGTAATTTGAGTCAACATGATTTTGAGTAAACATGAATTTTGTTTTTCATTGTTTATGGCGGTGAAAATATACCATGGAATGTGGTTATCTACAGTTAATTTTGACGTTCAGTTCACAATCAATCTGGATGGAAATAGGTTGTTTACAAAAGAGATGCATGTTTTGTTGGTAAACAGGGGGAAAAAAGAAAATAATTTCATCAATGCGCTAACAAACTGTGAATATGGTTGTGAAGAATGTACATCAGTTTGTGCAGTTCAAAAACGTACTGATAGATTCTTTTTCTCAAGGAAAATGCAAAAAAAAAAAAAAACAACAAAAAAAACTAAAATTAAAATTTTAGCGTTTTAAGATTAGAGTACATGCTCTGAATTCATTTTAATAAAACTTTACATTTTATCCAAGAAAAATACGAACCTTACAATATAGATTTTACAGTAGCACCATAAAGATACAGCTTAGTATATATGGTGAGGGCATAAATTACACCCTCACCCAATTATTAAATCCCTTAAGCTAAAGTTGTTTTTAAAATCGGTTTCACCTGGCTGTTTAACTAAATCTACTAGTACATGTATTTGAAGGTATGAAGCCTGGGTGAGGTATTTACAATGTTACAATTACAGTGTAACCTTGCCAACTTATATCAAATAACACTTGTTCGTGGACATCGTAGAATGAATTTTCAAACATATCTTTAAAAATAAGTTATATATTGGAAAAGTTAGTTGATAAAGAAATCCGTTATAAATGATTATATATAATGTATTGAATTTCCACACACTTGGGCACGTATAGCAAGTTCTAACAGTGTTGCTAAGCTACAAACGTAAAACATTGAATGCGAATTTATGGGAAAGGCATATTAAAGAATAATACACATACATAGGTACTACTACACTGTGCTGCTTTTACCAGTCTGTTCGCGGTCGCGTTCTTTTCATAGAAATTTTGACTACAGATTACCCCCCCCCCCCTTTATTTTTTGTCTGATCAAGATAAAAGGCCCACGATGGGTGTAGCCGGTCAACAGGGGATGCTTAATCCTCATAGACATCCGATCCTATCTTTGGTGCTTCCAGAGAGCCGTGTTTGCTCTGTTCTCGATTTTGTATTTTTTAAAAATAGAATCTATGAGACTGGTCTGCACCCTTTCCATATAAGCATTTGCGTGCAGTCTAAAATGCATCCCCACACTATTTGTGGCTTCCCCCGATGTTCCTGTAATGTTGCACATTTTACCAAAGGTTAAGGGAAGGTCCGGAAAATACACTAACTGCAACAGATAACTGAATTTAATGACGCATGAGCTATCGTGATGTTCTTTGTTGTGGTCCAATTCATCGAATCATTGGTTCAGAGAAATTAACATCCTGAAATGTTTCTACAATATTCTCAAATTCAAAACGAATTAAAGTTACCAAGAACTGTGATTTCTTTTCCTATATTTGCTTATATTTTATTGACAACAGAACTTGTATTTAATTTACATCAAAAGATATTTTACTTTTACATGTCGCCCAAAAACCAACACCTCAGTGTGTGCTTCGATGATCTACCACCACTGCTGTTTTAACAGGTGAGTTCATTAATGAAAACAACGTAATGAAAGAAAGAGACGCAATATAAAGTTAGGTCTTATACACAGGTTACGACAGTGTACTGTTACTCGTCTATTTAAGGAAATGAGAAAATATATTCATCATCAATAACGGGCAAATTCATACAACAGTCGATATATTTGAAAAGTACCCATTTTCTCAATAGACAATGCTTCCATGACCTGGTTTGCAAAGGTCTTTTCGTGCAACATTATATTAATTAAGCGGTTTTTTTTTAATAACAATAAAATCATTGCCCGCTGTCCCATCAAGGCACCAATGAAAAGATAAGAGACCATTTATAAAAGACTGACAATGCACGAAGGCACTATGCAATAAAAAAATCTTTCAAATCAAGTTTATTTGCTTCTGTTTGATTCGATGTTGGAACCCGTCTTTGCTGACAGAATCAAATGTGTGAGAAGGAAGTTTCGCATTTCAGAAGATGATTAAAATATTGATTTCTCATAATTTCTACGAATACAACAAATAAGATTTTGTAGTTTAAGGAGACCCTCATTTACGTATTGGCTTGTTTTATGAGCCGAATAACTGTAAATGACGAAAAGTGATGTGCTCGAGTGGAAATCTGGTAGTACCATTTTGAGATTCGAACGCATTTATCAAATGTCTGTCACGATTTCACGTACGGTCGACAGTTATATTATTTATCACCTTGATGAATGAGATGTACGATCGATGCACATTTATCCGGGAAAATAATCAGGTTTATTGGAAACCGTGAGGATATAGTATACCCGGTGAACGAGGGGCCGGACCTGAAGAATTTGTCCGCACAGGAATACATTTGTCTTTTTTCTCATGATCATTGTTTCATTAGTGGAAGCTCTTGACAAGTTTCAGAGGCATGATTTAGTTCTTGACCCTAGCGGTTTCTTAACAGTTTTTATTTCGCCTGTGTTTCATACGTTTTCTGAAATCGATAAACAGCTTTACAAGCCATTGCTTGGGTTAATCAACCTTGTTGGTTTGTCAAATTAGTTTCTTTTCTGCTTTCTTGGCAATTATCCTTCTTTTTACGAAATGGCTAGTCGTTCTACATCATTCGATTTTCTTTCGCTTCATGTTTTCAGTTACCACATCTTTTGACATATTGTCCCTTTTTTTAGCATACGATATGGAACTATTAAATTAGGTTGATAAAAAAACCCTACTCCAACCAAGGCCCCGTGTAATCGTGTAGGAAAGTCAGTAATATGGTTGCGTGTTTCATGCAACAGAATAACACAGAAAAAAACCCCATTCCAATTTAAAAAGATTTTGTCGAAACTTTAGCTTTGTAAATAACTTCCGATTGTCGTTTCTTTTAATCCTAGCATTGAGGCCTTTATACATGACTTAACTCAGCTGCAGTTCCCTTCCGCTTTCAGAAAACAAGCACAATAATAGGCCTCGAGATCGCCGTCCGATTTCTATTTCATTAAATTATTACCATTGCCAATTTGCATTCAAGACACATCGATATCAAACAGCTCTCTGGCCAAATTGAATGAGTATTCTTATCAGCATAAATTTCTGTTCCCGTAATTACAAGTGTACTTCATTAATGGTTGGTGTTTTTTGATTATTTTGCGACAATCGCAGTCGGTAACAGGAACTGGGGAGATAAGGCGCTACCTATTTTTGGTAAACAGATGCTACACTTTTATTTCTTTCCCGCGTGAGTTCTAATCATCCCATTAAACGTGCTTTTGGAGCACTGTCTCGGGAAACTATGTAAAATATTTAATTAGTGATAACGAGAATATTTTATATTATGTTCACCACGCTACAGATGAATATTTAGTAATTAAGATAAAACAACTAATATGAAGTAACCCTATGTATCATACAGTAAGCTGTCTACCATTAATTAGTACTCAGATGATTCGCTTTACGTTGATTCAAGGCTATTCTTTAACTATCGTTTTTAGGTCACCAGAGTTACTCAGTTGACCTATTGCAAATTTGGTTTGCGTTCGCCGTTCGTTAACAACAGAACATATTAAACTTTTTCTTCATAACTGCCTATTCAATTCTTTTCAGATTTGATATGAAACATCTTTGGAAGAATGGGGACGTGAATTACATTCAAGGATTCCTGTACCCCCGGAGCCTTTGGTGCGGGACAAAAACTACCGAACATTGACCAATTTTCAGAAATCTATACAACTGCAAATGAGTATGTACAGTAGAGAGACCTCTACCTTTGTAAATTTCTTTATACACAGTGTAGAGGTTCTGACTCCAGGGCGGGACCAAATTTGATGTGATCTGGTTGCGTGTAAAACATTTCAATAATATCCTCTTTAATGCTATTGATACTAAATTGAAACTAAAAGACTACTTAGAAAAAGCAGATCGCTCTTTACCACAATTGTACATTTCATGATCTCAAGGGTAAGGGCTTTAGTTCCAGGGTGGGGTTAAAATAGTATTATGATTGAACATTTTAACTTTTTGAAAACTACCATTCCAGTTCTTTTCAAGTTTGGTATGGAAGCATCTTTAGGACAAGGGGAAGTTGAATAATAGTACATATCAGGACCCCTGGGCCATGGGGGTTTAAGGGATCGGGCAAAAATTTCAAAACGATGGCCAATTTTGAACGTTTTTCTACTTTACACCCGCACATTTGTAAAACAAAAAAAGCATGTTCACATAGAGCAAGAAGGCCTCTACCAAAATTATAAATTTCATGATTCCCGGGGTAGAGGTTCTAACTCTTGGACGGGGCCAAATTTAGTATTTAATATTTATGTCTAAAACATTAAGATAACATATTTAATGCTACTGATGCTAAGATGAAACTCAACAGATATTTAGAAGGAGCAAGTAGACTGGATCCTTTTCTGAAACTGTAAATTTCATGATCACAGGGATAAGGGTTTAAGTTAAATACAGGGCATGGGAAAAATTATCATTGAGTTTATTGTCTTTATCATTTAAAAGAGTGCTTTAACGTTGTTGACACTATATAAAAACTAAATGCATATTTAGGAAAATGTCGAATGCAAAGGCATTCTTTTCATCTAAAGTTAATTCGGTACTTGTATTTCAAAGGTAAAACAGGCAAAAGAATTAGACGGCGAGTTAGCCGATGTTAATGGATCTTCTGCACCATTTTATGCTCAGGTTAAATTCCGGGTAGGAGAATTCAAACGCAGTAGAACGTCTTTAGAAAATGAAGCCAGGTCTGGACGCCCACTGAATGCCATCGACTAAGAAATGTGTAACATAGTTCGGCATTTGGTATACTCTGACAGGCGTATTCAGGTGGAAGAAATAGCACAGGTATTAGGCATTTCACGTGGTAGCGTTTCAACAATCTTATATGATCGTTTAGGCATGCGGAAGAAAACAGGAAATGACAACCAGAGCTTCAGTATACAGCGTCTTGTTGAAGCATATTAGGTCAAAAGATGATTTTTTTCTTTCCATCTTGTGACTGTAAATGACACTTGGGTTTATTATTATGAGCCAGTGGGTAGGGCCGGGGTCCCTGAGACCAAAGACGTTCAAGACACAACCATTTGCGGGCAAGGTGATGCCCACAGTATTTTGGGTCATAAAAGGCGTTATTATGTTTGACTGTACAATAACTGGAGTGGTCTTTCTACACCAGCTGAGAACCGCCATCCATGAAAATCGCCGAGGTAAACTCTCTAAAGGTGTTTTAATACAACAGGACAACGCGAGAGTCCACACTTGCAAAGTTGCAATGGATGCTGTAGAGAGAAAAGGGTATGAATTAATACCACGTCCTGTCTATTCGTCTGACCTAGCTCTTTGCGACTTCTTCCTATTCCCAAATGTAAAAAAAAGGATATCTGTGAACGTCATTTCCGGTCTCGCGAAGAAGTCATGACGGCAGTTGAGGAGTGTGTCAATGGAAATGACCCTGACTTTTTCAGTTCTGGGCTGATGGCACTTGAACACCATTGGTCTAAGTGCATCACACTAGATGGCAATTACATCGAGAAAAAAAAGTTGTGGATCTCAACTGGAAATAAGTTAGACTGGGTACATATTGACTTGCCCCCGAATATTTTTCCAACATATTTAATCAGTGTATGTATTTTTAAGGGCATTTGTGTTTTAAGTATACATCTTGTTTATTAGAATTTAGCTGAGATATACAGAACAGGAAATTTGTAATACATTTTATAGCCCTTGGGGATTATGATACTTTTTTAACTAAAACTCAGGTGACCGATAAGATCTGTGGGCCTGTTGAAAATACATGTGTATGAGGGCATAACGTTTGCTTCTTCACACCGGTATACTTGATGGAGCGCGTTAATTAAACCTCATCCCCTCTAGAACCCCTCATAATCAAAATTTAACTATTAAACCTTTAATTTAGTTCACAGAAGTGAAAACCCACAAAAGCTATTTATGTGAAATATATGGGTGTTTTCTATTATCTTTACATTGTTTCTTTTACTTTTCCTGGCTCAAAAGTAAGAGAAGGAAGGTATATGTATATAGATAATGCAAATATGTGCATACCCCTCAGTGAATAAGGGTGTGGTGGGCGGGGTAGGGGTTGTGCCTATCGTTGGAAAAATATCTATTGTATTTTCCGAGCAAAATGTGTTCCAAGACCATCTTAGATTATCCCTGATAGTGATTAAAGGCAAACTGTGACTGACCTTCAGCTATTACTTGACCTTTGATACGTATAACCTAAGGCTTCACCATGACCTTTGCACAACTACATGTACATTGGTGTGACCCACGTCTTTACATATACCATATCAACAGTCTATCTTAATAGCATTTATTCTGCCCATGGTCTAAGTTGAAAATATACAGATAAACCAAAGGCAGTATGTCCCCTGCCCTATGCACAGCACATGAAAAAGTAAAAGCTATAGAGTCGTTTTTCAAGTGTCGTGATATGCAGGACGTTGCAAGTCCTCGCAGTAATTGGGAGATCCATTAAGTTCTAAAACGTTCAATATTCCAATGTAGTTGAGTCCAATCACTGACCTATATCAAGATGATGTTGAGCTTGTACCTGCTGATAAATCTAACTGTCGATAAATCTGACAAGTTATTTCAGGAAGAACTTGTGATTACGTGGTGTATCCAGGAGTTTGTGACATTTTTCATTTTAATTTTTGATTTATTCGTCCGACCAAGCCGTTTGCATGTATAAATCGCAATTAAAATTGAACGTGGATACTTTTCGCTTCGATATATTCCTGGACATATTGTTTTTACTCTTCTTGTTGTTCTTCTTCTTGGAGCATTCTCATAAACTACACAAGGAATTAAGATGAAACCTTTTACGATGATATTTCATTTGTAGATGTGAAGAACTAACATCATGTTATCTGAACATGCATGCATGCAAGCATGCATGGTAAATAGATAGATTGATAGATAGAATAAGAATGGCAACGTGTACGTGCAACATTTATTGAACATTTAATTTTTGAAGGACCATAACATTTTTGTTTGTTTTATTAAAAGTTTCTGAAATTGATGTTTAAGGTGTGTCTTGGTATTTATTACAACAGTTACCAGTTATGGTTAAAATTACTGATCAGCACATGCAATACATGATGAAAGAAGTTAAAAATTTCAATGCACGCACATTCACGCGCACAAAATTTGATTTAGCATCTATGGTTCTGATCATTCATCAGGCATTTATATTGTAAACCTACAGCACAAAAGTCATTTTGTTTTAGTCTATAATTAAACAGTTATGGCCTTTTCAGTACAAAAGATATGAAGGAAAAGAAATGTATGCGCATACACGTGCACGTGAGTATAACTCGGTACTTTTAATTTGTTGCTGCCATACCACAGACATCTGCATCATATACCTACAGTAAGAATTTCATAATATTTACAATATATGTAAGAAAGGTATTGTGATTTTAGAATCATTTGATCTGAATTCAGCGCCCGTGATTTTTTTTATAATAACGTTATGGGATTTTAATGAAATGTTTTGAAATTTTCTGTGGTAAATATATTTTTGGAACCTTTACCAATCAATTACACACATGCGTAAACACGTGCGTTCAATTTTGATTCCTAATATTTAATTAACTCGTAAATCTCGTATGAATGAGAAAAGGAATTATATTGCCATGATAGGTGCATAATATAAAAACTTCAAATGTCAGATAGTTGATTGTGCTGAAGCACAATGACACCACTTTCGAATGGAGGGATGTTTGGGGAACATCTTTAATGGTCTCCGTTACAATTAGAACTACTTGGAGTAAAAATTAATTCCACGAGAGTATTTTGCTTGAGTATAATGATGCATTTTGCTAACTGAATCTCTCGTTATTTGTCAGCTTGGCTCGTTGTTGTTTCCATATATATCCAAAGGGATATATTCCACGAAAGTGATATAAAATCTACTTTAAACATTAAATCATTTAATCATGTATGTATTCTACTAAAATTGACAAGGCCATATGAATTCTTCCCATATTAGTATGGATTTTTCCCCCCAGTGTGCAATCATATACATGCGAGAGAGAGAGAGAGAGAGAGAGAGAGAGAGAGAGAGAGAGAGACTGTATGTGTTCTTCTGTCGATAACATATATAAACTCATTTTGATAGTAGTGCTTCGTCAACCCTAATATCAATTTTGTGCATCTCTAATGTTGACGGAAAAGCCATTTGTACCAACGTTTTTCTTTATAAGTCTGTCTTTAGATGGGTGTATTATGGTACGGAAATGTATGTGCGTCTATTCGTGATTTTCTGTTTCTATATTAATTTCTCTGTCACATATCAAGTTGAAACTATGTAGCGTCTTTGTGGTAGGCTATTCGAGATTATGTTGCAATTTTGATCCATTTCGATAGTGTTATATGGAGGAAACGTAATTTGTCCGGCAAACTCCTCCCGCAATTTTCAAGTGAAGACCTTCTTAATTTACAGAGTATTTGTATGGGTATTGAAGACGTGCATGTGACAAGGATTTTGATTTTTTGAGTAATTAAAGGTTGTTGAACTTACTCAAATATTACATAGAGAGTGCATTATTTGTCTGTTTAATTCCAACCAGTTTTCAAGTGAGAACATTTTAATTTTACAGTGTTTGTATGAGTATTTAAAGTGTGCCTGTGGCAAGGATTTTGATTTCCTTCAATTTTTGAAAAAAATTACAGGTTGTTTTTGAGGAAATATTACAGAGATATTACATGATTTGTCCGTCTCTTCTCCCACGGTTTTCTACCGAGGGCCTTTTTTATTTTACAGAGTATTAGTATGAGTATGCAAGATGTGCAAGTAACAAGAGTTTTGATTTTCTTCAGTTTTTGAGAATATTACAGGTTGGTAAACTTTGTCTGTTTTGAGGAAATATACTAAATAAATGACTTGGGTTGTCCTTTCACATGCTATTTCTCACAGTTTGGAAGCTAGAGTCTTTGTAAATAACTTGAAGATGTACATATTGTAAGGATGTTTATTTTTAACAATTTTTAATTTTCTTTGATGTTTAAAATATTTAGTTTGTTGAACTTGGTAAAATTTGGGGAAATATTTTACACGTTTGTCTATCTACCTACAATCACAATTTTCAAGCTACGGCCTTTTATTCATACGATGCAAAGAAAATATGTCGCAGCTTGATGATGGCTGATACTACCTGAAGCAAAGTTCTGCAGATCATGACTTAAGAAAAACACCCTATATAAGCTTTTCCTGGACATATTGTGTAGCGTTTTGGTGCTCGTGTTGATATTCTCTCCCTTCATACACTCTGTTACATTTACAATTCCAATATTTTTACATATTGCAATGATAGCCATTTCCTCATGAATGCGCTGCAGTTGTGAACAATGTGCGTATGAATTTGGGTAAATATAGTATATCTATATGAAAGAGTAATGTTAATATAAAAGAAATAAGTTTCAATTTTGAAAACACATAAGGATATGAAATGCAACGTTTTACGTCCGCATACACTCATGAAGAAAGCCGACGTATTTTCAATTTATAAATGGTGTCGGATGCGACAGGTACTGTATTAGTGCGTGTATATGTAACGTAATAAATTCAGAATATCATAAACACCATGTCGTCTGTCTTTCCGTCGCGGTTTTAATATTTAGTATGTCCAACGAGATCTCAGTTTTTGCGTAACTTTGGAAACTTTTGGTTGGTTGGTTGTATATTGTTTAACGTCCCGCTGAAGAATTTTTCACTCATCTGAAGACGTCACGTACCAATGCCGGTGAAAGGCTGTAAAATTTAGGCCTATGCTCGGCGCTTACAATCTTTTAGCAGAGAGGGATCTTTATCGTGCCACACCTGCTCTGACACGGGACCTCCGTTTTTGCGGTCCATTTCGTCGCCTCTTACGACAAGCAAAGGTTAATGAGGACCTATTATAACCGGATCTCCACAAGCAAATTAATAGTGAGTTCAGGTACTTCGTATCATTTTTGAAAGTGGGAAGGAGGCCTACGCAAACAGAGACAAAAGTTGCCTTATATATTTGTCTGAAAATTCTTAATTAGTTCTGTTCAAAGCCAAATATCGTTTAGCTTTTGTTTTTCGTCCCGTCAAGAATTAAGAGATGTTGGTGAAGTATCAGAGACCTACGCTTAACGCTAAGGACCGTAGCAGTGAGGGTTATTTAACGGAAAACGCCTGTCACGATGCAGGACCTCCGTTTTTAAGGTCATATCCGAAAGATCCGCGATTCTCACATCTAAATGCCAAGTGTTTGGTGAAAGAGCAATCATTACCTATGTTTCCGTCTTAGGTTTGACTTTGCCATGGTACGAGTTGAGGCTCGAACTCACAAACTTCCGGTTTAGAAGCTAATTGTAATGCTCCATCACCGAGCGTATACTTCAGTACACTCGAAATTCGGTACACGAGAGTTTAATTTATCGGTCCAACCTTACAGTTCCATTACTATTTATCATTACTATAGAAAGTGGCTATTACGAGGTCGAGTCAATGTGTAACCAGCCTTATTTCCGGTTGAGGTCCACCTCTTCTTTTTCGATGTAATTGTCTTGTAGTGTGATGCACTTGGACCAATGGTGTTCAAGTGTCATCAGTCCAGAACTAAAAAGTCAGGGTCCTTTCATTTGACACACTCCTCAGCTGCCGTCACGACTTCTTCGTCAGTCCGGAAATGACGTTCACGGATATACTTTTTCAAGTTTGGGAATAAAAAAAGTCGCTAGGAGCTAGGTCAGGCGATAGGCAGGACGTGGTATTAATTCATACCCGTTTCTCTCTACAGCATCCATTGCAACTTTGCAAGTGTGGACTCTCGCATTGTCTGCTGCAGCAAAACAGCTTCAGAGAGTTTACCTCGGCGTTTTTCACGGATGGCGGTTCTCAGCTGGTCTAGCAAGTTTGCATAGTACACTCCAGTTATTGTGCTTCTCATGGATAAAAAGTTCAACATAATAACACCTTTTGCGTCCGAAATACCGTGGCTATCACCTTACCAGCATATGGTTGCGTCTTGAACTTCTTTGGCCTCGGGGACCCCGGCCCTACCCACTGACGACTGTGAGCGTTATTCTCTGGCTTATAATAATGAACCCAGTCTCATTTACACTCACCAGACGCGTAAGAAAAGCATCTTTTGATCTACTACATTTCAACAAGACACTGCATACTGATGCTCTAGTTGCCGTTTGCTCATCGCTAAGGGATTTGGGGACCCAACGGACTATTACGTTCAGCATCCCTAAACGATCATGTAAGATTGTTGATTGATTAATTCGTGTTTATAGCCACCTAATCAATTTTTTCAGCTATCTTTCAGCTAAAAGATTGTTGAAACGCTACTATGTGAAATGTCTCATGTCTGCGCTATTTCTTCCACCTGGATTCGCCTATCAGAGTATGCCAGATCTAGAACTCTCTTACACCTTTCTTCGTCAGTGGCATCCAGTGGATATGCAGACCTGGTTTTATGTTCTAAAGACGTTCTACTGCGTTTGAATTCCCCTACCCAGAATTTAACCTGAGCATAAGATTGTGCAGAAGACCCATAAACATCGGCTAACTCGTCGTGTATTTCCTTGCAAGTTTTACCTTTGAAATACAAGTACCGAAATACAGCTCGGTGCTTAACTTTGGATGAAAAGGATGCCTTTACATCACTATATACGCGTGCAATTTTGTACCCAAGTATAAAACATATATTGAAACAAGACATGAAAATCGTGGCCGTCACGGTCAGTCGGAAGTGGGATGGAATGGATATTAATAGACTCGCCCTCGTATTTTAAAAAGTGACCAGCTAACAAAACGATCTTTATATCTAAAATTGACGAACACTGTATGTGATAACAACGGGATAAATACGTCACATATCAAGAAAGGTGGGGGAAAGGAGTAACACCCCACCCCCCAGTTACTACTTGTCTGGTGAGATGCAATATATATATATATATATATATATATATATATATATATATATATATATATATATAATGTAATTACCTATCATATCATTGTATAGCTGTTAATTTTTATAATGATTCAAGAAAATAACTAATTTGCGAGATACGCGGTATTATACTCTGTTTTTTGTTGTTGTTTTGTTGTTGTTGTTGTTGTTGTTGTTTTTTTTTTGGGGGGGGGGGGTAGCCTTTCTTGCCAAAACATCAGAAATTCAATTTATTAACTTTTGAATTATAAAAACTTTTTGATAATTGTTATGAATAAGATCAAAGCATTACTTTCATTACATTGCAATTTTCTTTTCTTCATTTTCCCTCTTTTATATTTAGCTCACCTGAGCTGAAAGCTTACGTGAGTTATTCTGATTACCCTTTGTCTGGCCGTCCGTAAACATTTCATTTTTACATGTTCTTCTCCAGAACTACTGTGCCAATTTCAATCAAATTTGGCACAAAACATCCATGAATGAAGGGGATTCAAGTGTTTGTTGAAAAGTAGGATCATGCCACCTTTAAAGGGGAGATAATCACGAATATGCAAATATAGGATTGGGCCTTTTAAAAACCTTCTCGAGAACCACTGGGCTAGAAAAGTTTGTTCGCCTCGTAACCAGGAGATCGTGAGTTCTAGACTCGCTCGTGCCATGGCCGCATGAAATTTAAGACGTAAAAATAGGTAGTGATTGCTCCTTGGTTAAACACTTGGCAGTAAGAAGTAAGAATCATGGGTCTTTTGGATATGACCTTAAAAACGGAGGTCCCGTGTCACGGTAGGCATTGACACATTAAAGATCCCTCACTGCTACGATCCTAAGCGCAAAGCATAGGTCTGAATTTGTGGTACTTCACCTAAGTTGATGATGTCTCAATATGAGTGAAACATTCTCGACGGGACGTAAAACAAACAAACAAAATCTTTGACATAGTGCAGATTCAAGTTTGTTAAAATCATGCCCCCCCCCCCCCCCCGGGGAGGGGGGGGGGATAGGGCCACAATAGGGGGTCAAAGTTTTACATGCGAATTTATAGAGAATATCTTCCCAAAAACCACTTGGCCAGAAAAGTGGAAATTTACATGAAGGCTTCATGACATAGAGCAGATACAAGATTGTGCAATTCATGATCCCTTGAACTTACGTTCTAAAACTCTGACCTATTTCCTCTGGGGATATTTGAAAGACAGAGTTTATACTGACAATCTTGATGGGATAAAGGAACTGAAAAACAATAGTAAAGGAGAAATCCGCCAGATATCCAGTGAAACATGCAGAGCAGTGATCAGAAATTTCCGCACACGTTTCTCTAAAGTTATTCAGGAAAAGGGTAAACATCTGGAGCATATCATTTGAGGTAATCGTTGCCATGGAAACGGAAATGGGGTGTGTTTGATATCCATGACTTAAAATATTAATTTTGGATACCTGTTGATTAAAATGATACATAAAATGTATATGTAGCTTGTGTAGTTATCATTCTTTCTGCCTTTAGATCTGTGACATATATTGTGAAACACCCTGTATATAATAGATTCTTCATGTCAAGACCTTGTGATGCATTTGTATTTGATCCTGTGATCTTATCTATTTTGTTTAATAAAATTAAACTAATCAATATCTTCCGATTTAAGGTAATTGTTTTTATATTTTGTATTTAGATTCTTTATGGTAAGGCATTGATATGCATCGATTATGATTTGTTACTTTGACTCGGAAGTTTGGCTTATCTCTAATAAAATTCTGACGTATTCAATATCTTGATTTATTAAAGATAGAGCATTGATATTTTGTATACAGATATCTTAGGGCAAGACGGCAAAGTCTTTCATACCATACCATGATCTATGACCCTTGTGACCTTGGTCTTACATGTATCCAGAAAAACAAAATCATGATAGCCACATTGGTGTTGATGCATCTTTTTCTTACATTGTATGTGATTTCGTTGTCGGTTATATTTTGATCCTTTGGGGCTAGGTTGGGTCCAAGAAATAGGAATAAAGACTGATAAAACAAATCGTTTAAAATTTGCAACATATGAACAATGGCAGGATCAAGGTGACTCAGGTGAGCGATGTGGTCCATGGGACTCTTGTTGTACGTAAATTGCATTGAACAGAATTTCAACCAATGAATAAAGTTAGAATTTTCAAATTATGTGTTTTCTACCAGTGACAACGGAGAGGAAAACCATTGTCCGAAGAGTGTAAAATATTTCAACTACATAGAAGACGGTAACAAACAGGGTATAGAAAAGCCTACGGTGCCAAATTCTTTATTGTGATGGGTTATAACAGGTTGATTCATATATCTGATAAAAACAAGCCTGAGAAAAACCAGATTTAGTTTCTTCGATTTCATGGAGAACACTTTTTTTAAATGTACATTTCGTCATATTGAAGGGATGAAGATGGGGGTTGTTAGCTATATTTCATGTTTGATTCTGTTCAAGTTATGATGCAATTAACACTAAAACGTTCAGAGGAAAAAATCAACAGGCACCTGGAGATGAAAGTTTGATGAAAGCATGCGATGATATAATATACTCAGGCAGATAGGCAAGTAGCGAAGGGGGCACGGGGCAGCTGGAGAGGAAGCTGACTTCATGCATTGTCTGAACATTCTTGACAAGCAATAAAAAAATAAACAAACATAACAAAACCCAATGTTCTAATTCTAAATGTGGAAAGATTCAATTCATCCACTACATTTTACTACTATTATTTAAATAAGGGGATACCAGCCTATAGATCAAACCTTGATCGTAAAAATAACAACTTCAACTTTGCATATAATTAATAATAACGGAAACGTACATTATCTTAAAAAGGGGGGGGGGGGGGGGGGCTTCTCCTTTATTAACACGTGGTTGGTAATTTTTTGTTTGTTTGTTCGTTTGTTTTTGTTGTTTTTGGTTGTTGTTTTCTTTTGTTTGTTTCATTGTTTGTTTTTTGTTTTTGTTTGTTTGGGGTTATTTTGTACATTGTCACACAAATAAAAATTTTCAAAAGATTGAAACATGTGAGAAAACAGAATTCATCAGAAGGATTACCTTAGAGATACGATATAACTCGTATGTTCAGTTCATTACAGGTCGCGCAAGAGCGCGGTCAGTCCTGATATGGGATTTTAAAATGTACATGCGTTTCTGCGGGATTAATGTAAATATCTTTTTTTAATTTCTTACAGAAATTACTGTGATGTAAGTATTTACGAGGGACACTTTTTAAGTTCGTAGAGTAAGGCGGTCTTTTTAGAACCGCTTGAAATATCAAAATTTTATTTATCTAAAACCTTCGAAATATGCCCCGTCTGCCTCAACACACATTGTACACTGATCTACCCATTTCCGGAACGCCACACGGTACTCCTCTTTAGGTATATGTTGCAGACACTGGTAGACCGCACTGCCTATACGACAACGGGATTCAAAACGGTGCCCTGCCAGCATTTCCTTTAGTCTTGGGAACAACTAAAAGTCACAGTGGAGAGGTCAGGGCTGTATGGGGATGATCTAAGACATCGAGCCGGTGCGTTATCATGGAGTAATTTGATGCCGCGGACACCGGTGCGCGGTCTGCGTTTCTGATAGAAATCAACAAGTTGAGGAAGAACTCTGTCTGTAAAACTTTTCTGTGACAGAACTACCTTTCGGGACTGGAATTTGACGGACTGTACCTTTCGAATCAAAGAATATCGCATACAACATGCGATTTGATGTTTTGCAATGGCGCGCAATGATAGGTCTGTCGCCCTCAGATGAAACCCAAACCTTATTTTTAGTCTTAGAATCGGGTTGAAAGTGATAGATCCAGGTTTCATCACCTGTAACTATCTCTTCCAAACGACTGTCATTTTAGGATTTTTCTTGCATATATGTATTTAAATTTAAGTTATCTATTTCTATCTATATTTTATTGTACAGCGCTTTAGAGTATTTGTAGTATTATATATCTATGAATTTTCTTATTATATAATATATAATGAAGATCAACTACAAGAATGGTGATCTACAGGACGCCTTTATCGTCTTCTTCATTCTACGTCTATTGTGATTTAAAGCTTACTAACTGAATACCTAATTTAAAGCGTCATGTCTTTAAAAATTTGCAACTTTTTCAGATTTTTAATTCGACTTGTCAGATATTTATGTAATCTTGTCGGATATTTACGTCAACTTGACAGATTTTTATGCCGACTTGTCAGATACTTATATATTCTTGTCCGATATTTATGTCAACTTGGCCGATTTTTATGTCGACTTGTCCGATAACAATCATCATGACTATGAAATTGGTGTCCTGTTATTAAATTGTGTTTCTGATAAGTCAAGATATTTATCTGACAGCATAATTAATGACCAGTAGTCACAATTATCTGATAAGTCGACATCAGTTAATATTTAATTTATCCGACTTAACAATATGTTTTGTGGACTTGCCAGATAAGCTACTGATCTCGACTTGACAAACATTATGTTGTCCGATGGTGTAATTAAAACGACTTATTAGAACGTGATGATGGCTTGTCTGATGTTAATGTGTTAGATCCTTATGTAGACTTGTAGAAAAGTTTATGTTCACGAAATGGGCTTAGACATAATAGCTAACATTGTACATGACCGAGTATGCATGAAAATGTACATGAAGCATGCCTCAAACCTCTCATATTTCCCAATTACAAAAATTATGAATTTTAGAAATATCATAAAAATAAATGAAGAAATAATAATTAAAAAAAAAAAAAAACAACAACAACGGAGTGCTGTTAGCCTATAACAAATATAATAAAAGCATTACTGAACTAAATAGTATATCATTTAGCCATGTATACTAATATTCTAATTTAGACATAATTTTAACATAGATATCACACACAACATTGCGATTACAGGCGAATAGAAAACTATAAATAAATTACTTGCGTATTTTAAGTGTTCTTCGGATAATCGAGACCTTCATCTTTAAAATGGTTCATGGTTTGTACAGACTGTCCATTTGAAATTGAAGATATTAACGTAAACGTGCTACTCTAAAGAATAAATATGAAATAACTGTAAACGTTTATGTGTTTATTTGTTGTTAATTTAAAACCGGTTTAATGATCAAAATACCACGACGCGGGTCATTTTTCAACGGAATAGGGTCTAAATTCTGCACCTTTGGTTTCAGTGTTCAACGTTGAAAAATGATCCCCGGGTCATTTTCAACCCTGGTCAAAATTCTTCATTACATCGGCTAATCGGGAGAGAACTGTATTTTGCTTTTAATATACAGACCCTGAAGCGTACTACTACACCACCTGCACGGAACGAAACGAAACGATTCTTGCACGGGACGCTGAACGGTTTGCACGAAACGCTTCCCATTTCTTGAATGGTCTGCACGGTTTGCACGCTTTGTGAATGGTTGTGAATTGTTAATAGGAAATGGTACGCGTGGACTGCACGCTTCGATATTTTGGTCTTTAAGGTGCCATTAATCCATGTTAAAAATAAATATACGTGTAATTATAAACTTTGGGAATTATATGCATTTGCGTATTATATACGCCAAAATTCGGTAGTAGATTTTTTTTATAATTTTTTGGGGATAAAGTAAACAGATTTTTTAAGATAATTCTTCTAAAATAATTGAAGAAAGAATATTTGATAAAGAAAACCAAGATATCTTAGCATTTATCGGATTTGCACGCTTTGTAAGTTTGTAGGGGCGTGGCTTGAACGGTTCTACCGTACGAAACGTTTCTTGTACGGAACGAGTATTGCACGAAACGCTTTGCATGGTTTGCATGGAACGAAACGATTCTTGCACGGAACGGTGAACGGTCTACACAAAACACTGAACGATTTGCACGAAACGCTGAACCATTTGCACGGAACGAAACGAAGCGCTTTGAGGTGTGGTAGCACGCTTCGGGGTCTGTAATAAACATTGTACCTTATTATAGTTTTCATATTTGAACCTTTTTCATCTACTACGATTAATTAGTTAGTATATCGGTGAAAATGACAAAACAAGTACGAATTTTTAAATCGAGGTAACTTGAATTCTATAATCAGCGTTTACGCATTAGGGAGAGCGAAAAGCGGATCTCGAATGGAAGAAACCATAGTAACCACGTTATAATGTGTTCAGAGTAAGAAATAAGTACTCTCATCTTATGAAGCCTGTAACTGCACACCTTGTAAACTGTTATTGACAGTTTTTATTTTTAAAAAAATGTCAGACACATCTGAACATCCTTTAACACATTTTAATGTAATAATCTTTATGATCTTTGGAGTAATTATCAGGTCTGTTTTTATTTCGCATCGGTGGGAATAAGTCTAATTTCAATTAACATGGGGATTTCACATAGGTGTGGTAGGTCTGTTTTAATTCTCAGGGAGGTGGGGGGGGGGGCATAAGATTTATATATGCTGTATATGTAGTATGTTTATGGTAATTTCCATCTTATAGTTTAACACATTACATGTATGTGTCAGACACTTCTGCAGATCGAGAAACATGTCTCGAAAATAGCTCTTAATATCAAAGGATATATGTAGCTTCATAAAATTTCAAAACTGTTTCAGTTATACGGAGACACCACATTTATGCATTATTGATTGATTGATTATTTATTGCTTTCCGCCACACTCAACAATTTTTCAGTTATCTGGTGGCGTCCACTTTTTGTTGGTGGAGGAGAGAACCCAGATACAATGTACCTGGGAAGAGACCACCGACCTTCCGCAAGTAAACTGGCAAACATGCTCACATAACGGCCGAGTTTCGAACACGCGCCGACAGAGGTGAGAGGCCTTGTGATTTTGAGCCCGATGCTCTAACCACTCGGCCACGGAGGCCTCTATGCATTATTCAGTATACAACAAAAAACAAATACACAAATAATAAACAGAAACAATCAAAAACAAACAAACAAACTCATGTAATTAATACCAATAAATGTACTTTCTATTTTTATCCAGTTAAGGCTTCAAAACTCAAATATCTGATTTTACTTCCGAATTCACTAAAAGTGGTTTTTTTTGTGCACCCCTGCATGCACGTCCTTATAATGACGCTATGAATGTGTTGTGTACCTCCTGTATTCAGGTGGAAATAACTTGCGCTGTATTGTGAAAAATATATCTCATTTGTATGCACATGTACAAAAATTGCCCAAGTAACGCAAAATTTCTGTAAAGCAGTGCGACATTTAAATGTGGACACTACAAAGTCCAGACTTTTTGCTACCCTTTATGATAGTGCATGTGGTGTGATAATTCAGCAGTATTTCAAAGTCCAGGGTTGGACTCGCACATCCTTGAAAAATAAAAGATATTAGCCTCCAAAGACAAAAATCCTATAGGAGAATGGCAGGATTGTAAAACCTACAAAAATCTTATCATAATCTTATGGAATAGAAATTCTAACATTCCTATAATTTTTAATAGGATAATTAATCCTATATGAAGTATGTTTAGAAACAATCTTTTATATACTAGTAGTACGTTGATACGATAAAATGTTCCATGTATTTAATATTACATAGGAGTAATAAGTTAAATACATGGGGCATTTTAATAACATGTTAGGAAAGACTGTTATTATAATGCATGTTATTGTAATGAATATATTGTAACAGTTAAATGTTTGGGAGGTGTACAATCTAAATGTTTATTTCAACTTGATTTCAACTTGCAGTTTGATTTCTGAGCATATATTGGAGAATGATACGATATCAAAAAGTGGTTGCCTTCGGGTTAAAATCTTAAAAGACACTGTTACCTTAAAGTGTAAACAGGTATGTATACACAGAATCGCAAAAGGGCTGATTGTGAAACTAAAAAGTATTTTCCGGGTAAAATAACACATTTTCAGAATGGTTTTACTAGTCAGAAATTGTAGACAATTGCGTTGTTCAACTAGAACACTCGTTTCGCACCGGGAAGTCACGGGTTCAATTTTCAAATAACATAAGAAGGGATTGTTTCTTCGCCAAGCACATTGGAGATCAACCTTAAAAACGGAAGTATCGTTTAACGGTAGGCGTTGCAACGATAAAGAACACTCACTGCTACATCCTTGGGTATCAAACATAAGTCAAAAGAATATGGATTTGCTCGAGGAGTCGATCCATTGCGAGATACAGAATTCCGGCAAAAATGTTACCAATTTAAAAGGTCACCTTGTCGTTTTTTTTGTTTTTTTTGTTTTTTGTTTTTTGTTTTTGTTTTTTATTAGATGGTCTATTCGGCAAATAACACTGTTTTCTCATTTTTGTTGTCAATTTTGACAGTACTTTCCCTTCAAAAAGCATGATAGCAGTTGTGCCCATGGACAAATTAAACATTTTCAGATTTGTTGTGAATTGCAGATTCATTATCATGATGAAAGGTTCATGGGCACCACTGCCGTGAGAATGAAAATGTCGAAAAAATCCCCGAGTCCCCAAACATTATTGCCCCAAATTTAACATGAAAAATATCGTGTCTCCCGTGGCGCAATACATAGCGTGAAAGTGTTATCACCAGTATAGGACCTTTTAACGCGAGTGAGCCCCATCGACGGTGATGGTTTTTATTTATTTATTATTGTTATTCGTTTTATTAACAATAATTATTATACTTATCGACATTTTTTTTTCATTATCAAATGAAAAATTAGTACCAAATCATAATCAATAAATGAAACGAGAAATCTAACGATTCACTCACATGAAACGGGTTTCTATTCAATGTATAGCACGAGGCCACGTATCATTTTAACTGCGTTATTCGACACAGACACCACGTTTTAATAACGATGCCATACAAGATTTGTTGTGTTTGTTGTCGGAAAACTCCACCATCAAAAGGTTAGTTTGTTGGTGGGGTTCTTTAAAAAAGGATAAATTGTGTCATTGGGAAAAGGTGTGGGGTAGGTGATTTCATCTGCGATAAATGCAGGAGAAAAATGTTCCGAGATAAGGGAGGCAATGAGCCGATAGATGGTTCTCATGTTGGGGAAATGGGAATATCTTCAGATACTGTACAGAGGGGACCGGTTTATACATACCTAAATGTAGGTACGTATACGACTGACTGTACATCAAACATAGACGAGATGACGCCGGCGCGGTCAGTATTTTTGAAAGGAGATCTAGTAACGTTCCTGAAGAGTCTTCAAATGTAGGTGAAGTTAATGGGGTATCCGGGGTGTCACTAGGTCAAGATATAGAGATAACTAGTAAGGCAGAGATTCTTGTATCAAATAGCAGTATTGAACTTCCAATTATTTCCATTAGCAAAACAAGACGCATCTGTGTTATTTGTAGAAAATCCTCTAAATTCCAAAGAATTATTCCATATGAGGCAAGGTTATACATTTTTACATCACAAAGAGTATATTTGGCAAATGACACTGTTTTCTCATTCACAAATAAATATTCATTTGTTGTTTTGTTTCATTCCTGTATGAACTATCTAATTGATAAACGTATATATAAATTTAGATGGCCTTTAAAGTGTTCAATCAAATCCGGAACCAGTTTTGGATTCGTGCATAAGATTTAAAACCCCTGTGGGCCTTTCCTTTTGGTCTTTCCATATGATCCTCTGTGGCACTTTATCTACAGCAGGTGATGCCTTTATGAGTGAATAACGCTCAGATGGGACATCAGACAACACATGAACAATTTCATGTAGTGTATTATTATTATTATTATTTTATTCGTTTAAAAAGCGCAAAATTGCAAATAGTTTCTATGCGCTGCACAATGTTTGGGCTAATTAATGATATTGTACCAATACAAAGACTATGATAAAATCATATGTAAAATGAATGATTAAACAGTGAAAGACTTAAATAAAAACATAGTAGTAAAATGACAAAGTAGATAATTTTGATTATACAAAAATATACTGCATCATAGTTTGGTTTTCAAGAGATATTACATGAAGTTCACAGGGCATATTCACGCCTGAACAAGAGCGTTTTAAGGTTCTTGCGAAATGCTTTCTTGAAGTTCCAATGGCAGTTCATTCCAGAATTGTGCCCTTAGCGTTTTTATGGCTCTTGCACCGTATTTGTTTGATGATTTCTTCACTACCAGTTTCCATTGGTCAGACGATGATCTTAAAGTCCTTTGTGGCTGGTAAACAGGACATAACTCCCTCATGTATAATCTTGTGTGTTTCTGTCAGCGCTTTAAATACACAACACGTTAATTTACAGGCAGCCATTGTAGTTGTTGAAGTACTAGCGTAATACGTCGGTTTCGAGATAAGAGGTCTTCTGTGTAGGAGGTGCATTTAGTGGAACTTTGAATGTCAAAGTGGGACACAGTGGATATGCAGTCAATGGGGAAGATGATAAAATGTACTAAAACGACTTCTCTTTAAATACGTAAAGTGTAGAAAATACAGAATACTATCGAAATAAATAGTTTACTACAGTAGAAATATTTAAACAATGTCATATTTGCAAGTAATACCCTAGATATGACGAGTAACGAAATGACGTGATATAATAAGAATTCTATGTATTTAATTACTCTCTGAATACTTATCATTTATTTAGTCTTTGTATCAGTCAAACTAGGGTGATGAAGCCGCGTATGAGAAAGTTACTGAGCACATTCGCTTATGCAGTGATGAACATTTGTTCCACTTCCGAAAGTAAACAAAGTGTTTCGCCCCTTACTATGCACAAGAGTTCTCCAAAGGGAAGCAACTCCAACGTTTCTCGAAACCCGCGTATTTGGTGTCTATAGTATGTTCTTGTGCGACAACGTGCAGCGTTGTTCTGAGCCACTTGTAGTCAGTGTAAGGTTCGATCGATTATGCCAAGCAGGAGGGCATTGTGATAGTCGAGGTGGGATATTGACTGTTGCATTGATGGCCCTCACACACGCTTCCTGGGTGAGATAGTGTTTCACTTTGGAGACTCTCCTCATGTTGAAGTGCATCTTCCTTACCACGGAGCTTGTGTTTCCATTGATAAGGTAGCGTCCAGGGCGGCACCGAGGTTTATGTAAAAGTTTGCTCATATCATGATCCTCATGGTCAGTGTGAGACTGTAGACGTTTTATAACACATAATCAAACAGGAATGACGTGTTTCATACCAACTGTTAGACCATTCCCAACTTACCGATTTTGACTGCGGATTATTTCGTTTAAATGATCAAGACACAGGCCTCGCGGCAGGTGTGTCCGGTCGACGGGGGATGCTTACTCCTCCTTGACACCTGTTTCCACCTCTGGTATATCCTGCCCTTCTCTCAATTTTGTAATTTCTTTGAAAGATTTATGGGATTTGTCACTCTCCGTTGCCTTCATTTGTCTACGATATTACTTCTGAGTTGCATACAAATTAAGCAAGGACAAAGGACCACTACAGAAAATAATGTTCACAATAATTCGCATTCGTACAATATATTTCATAAATATTGCAAAAATGTCCTTACCAAATGGACAGGATTACAAAAAGCCAAAGGATCTCAACGTTGATCATCCTAGTACTAGTATCACACACACACACACACACACACACACACACACACAAACACACACACACACACACACACACACACACACACACACACACACACACACACACACACACACACACACACACACATTGCATGTACAAAAATATAGGATATGTTGCATATTGATATTGCAGTTGGTGCATATTTCAAACCCTCCAGATAGTGCACATCATCTTCATGTACCTTTGTGGGCAAGTATGACATGGTCAATTCTGAATATCTACACTTTGTTGACAGGCTATTATGATGAACTTTATTTGGTGCTATATATTCAGGAATAAAGGATAAATACCTTTAAAATTCCTGATTTTTATTAATGATCCTTATATCTCTATCGAGGGATAACAGCAACCTTTAGCAATGCAATTAATCTCTATGCAAGATGCTGAATTGTTTGGTGTCCAAATCTGTAGTATATAAAGAACGCATATTCACTATAAGAACCCTAAAGCTAGCAGAGTCCCTGACTCTGGGAACATGAATGTTGGAGGTTTCTCTCTTTTATTACCGTGTGCCAAGTTTGATGTCCTAAAGTCAGGAAGACGATTTTAAAATGATTAATTTACGCGAGAACATAATATCGCGAAATGACTCGTACACGTCAAATCTCGAGAACATGAATTCGCGGGTGGTTTCTGGATCAATAGTTTTTTACATGTATTTCAGCAATATAAAGATAAAAGCGAGCAATTTTATTTCGCAAGAGGCATTCAGAATCTACAATATAGGGCTTTTGAACCCTACCCTGTCTCCAGAACCGCTGATCCAGAGCCATGGGTTTCACGTTTCGGTTGATAATTCGACTTGGGTTGTTTGATGTCTGATTAAAATTTCTAGAGATCTTCGTTATATCAATTGTTATGCCCCATTCTCGTCCCAAATCCTCTGACCAAGGGTCAAACATTTCACAATATTGGTGCTAGCTTCTTTCCTTATCACTACTGCATGCTCAGTTTGGTTGTTTGATGTCCATGAGACCAGACGATTTTCAAATAGCATTCATAAGCCCCGTCTTAGCACCAGGTCGCTTGGCTATGCAGCTGTGAATGCCACATTTCTATACTCATCATTACTAATGTTCCTTCGATATCCAGAAATTTGGATGGAATTTAAAAATAACACTGGCGTTTTCACTACACGAGTCATAAAACACTTGCAAAAGATTGCCAAGGAATTCAGAATTTGAATTATAGCGTATTATCATATGTATTCAGGTTAGTTGTAAATTTGTAAAGAAATAATGTATTTTTAATCTATGAACCATAAAGCCCCACCTTAGCCCCAGAACCCATAGGCCTGACCCAGGGGACAAGACTTTCATGATTTTGGTAGAAACATCCTTGCCCATGATTACACAGTTTGTTTGCTAAATGTTTCTGCGTAAAGAAGAATATACAAAATCATATATATATATATATATATATATATATATATATATATATATATATATGCATGCAGTGAAATTACATTTAATATATCAGTCCATGGAACGAATGAATATGAATTACCGTACCTATAGTGAATTCCAAACTACACAGATACCCTTACAGAGACATATTGCTGTTCCCAGTAAATTATTTACAAAGCCCCTATCTTTAATCCTCACAAAATATTAACTACTATGAAGGTGAAATCTCAGGCGAATTGTTTCATAGCATATGGGAGAAGTGGTGTAAATTAAATGTGATTCTCAAAACCAACAAACAACTTTCAATAAATTTAAGATCACAAACCTTTTCCCAAATCAACAGCTTCAAAATTAACGACTTTCCAACGCTTTACACGATCATTCCTGACGATAGATTAAAGAATAGTCTTTTCCCTGTTATAGATAACTGCTTCTTTAAGAAAAATGCAACAGGCAAATATTTATCTTGTGATCAGTTTTCCAAAATTACTTTGCTAAACACCACTCTGATTCTACGCAAAAATACTCTGTTAGAATTTCCATGGGAAAATATTGCGCTACATCATTAACTGGCCTGTTTTTGTGTTCTTACGAGAAAATCTCTTATATGCTTCAACTTGAGTTTTGGTTGGGTGTATATTGTTTAATGTCTCGCTCGAAAGTATTTCACTCATGGACACGTCACCATTGTCGGTGAAGGGCTGCAAATTAGGCCGATATTTTGCTCTTACTGCCTTTGAACACGGAGAGATCTTTGTCGTGCCGCGCCTACTGTGTCATGAGGACTCTGTATTTGCGGTCTCATCCGAAGGATCGTCATTTAATCGTCTTTTATGACAAGCAAGGGGTACTGAAGACCTACCCTAACACGGATCCCCACGTGATCTCAACTTTTGGATTTATCGACGTTTTATCTTTAAATAATACTGATTTTTCATTCATATGTCGATTCGATATATCCAAGTAAACTCGATATAATAGACACCACCGACTTCCACATCTGAGCAAGTTTGCCAGTTTACTTGCGGAAGGTCGGTGGTATCTCCCAGGTACATTGTATCTGGGTTCTCTCCTCCACCAACAAAAACTGGACGCCACCAGATAAGTGAAAAATTGTTGAGTGTGGCGGAAAGCAATAAATAATCAATCAATCAATCCACATCTGATTCATATTTGGATATTTTATTAACCATAGAAGTCAACAGCAAACTAACAACACAACTTTATGAGAAACGAGATGACTTCAGATTCTCCGTCGTCAACTTCCCATATTTGTGTAGGATTACTCCATTACGTGTTTGTGTTTCTCAACTGATTTGATAAACAAAACATGTTCTGGATATGACCAATTTCTAAATCGAGGCAAGCTACTGACAAATAAATTGTTGTTACAAGGGTTTCAAAAGTCTAGTTTAAAGAGCAACCTTACAATTGGTATGAAACACGTCAGACATCATTTTACCCAATAACATGTTGTATTGGCAAACTAAATCGTTATAACAACCATAGAATTTGCCAAATGATGTGGCAAATTCTATGGTTGTTTTAACGATTTAGTTTGCCATCGCAACCTGCCATTGGGTAAGATGATTTCTGACGTGCTTCATACCAAATGTAAGGTTGTTCTTTGCAAACTGATTTTGACTACGGATTACTCCGTTTACATGATCAAGATGTAGGAATCACGGCGGGTGTGATCGTCAACAGCGGATGTTTACTCCTCCTAGGCACCTGATCTCCCATCTGATATTTCTAGAAGACCTTGTTTGCCTTTCTTCTAATTTGTATCCTGTGTGGGATTCTTGACATTCATCACTGCTCATTATCTTCACTTTTTATTATTCTAAAAATGGCTTGACCTACTTCATTTATAGAATATATGTGTATCAATACCCTACTACTCTAAAAAGACAATAAAACAACATTTGAAGTGTTTTGGTTGATTAGTGTTTTTGAGAAATTAAAAAAAAACTCTCTGCATTGCATGATTTGATTTTCGAGATTCTTTTCCATAACGCATAGAGCCATCAATTTTGATAACAGAGGACCTAATTTTGATATAATGTTATCAATCGCAAAACTGGATTTAATCAAGATAGGATATAAAAGATATGTGTCTGGTTCCCTTTAAAATGAATTTGTTTGAAACAATTGATGACGTGATCTAATTTGTCCTATATATCAGAAAGACAACTGTTTGACATTGATGGAAAGCAGAAGCTTCTTCTTTCTTTCCTAAATAGTGAGACACTTTTAAAGTATTGGTTTACCATTTCCAATCTAGATGTGAGAATGGGTTTATTATTTATCACACAGTTAATTGTATAGGGTGACATCTGCGTTTAGGCGGCAACATTAATTCTGGTTTAAGGCGGCGCCACCCTTTTTAATGAATGAGTCCCGACGAACGTTCTTAATGGAAAATATAACCATTTTTCTTTCACTATTGTAGTCTTTATATGTAACGAGATCGTTCCAGTTCCAGTACATGGAACAAATACTACTTGGTTCGGGCCGTGAATCTTTCCCAGTTCCCCACTATCCATATATCTGGGCCTTAAAGACACTTGATACAATAAATTGGATATATGGCTTAGTTTGGCTGTGTTAAGAACAAGAAAAAAAAATATAAAAAATAAGAGACTTTTATGATATTCAAAGTGAAAGCTTAACTTTATATAAATATTCCTAATTGTTTGGAACTTAAGAAATTCTGGGAATAAATTTCTTATGGTAATTGTATTAATTTTACTTATGAATACATAAATACCTGATAAAATATAGATTTATTTCGATCTAACAAGTTATCGAATAAAATGCATAGGTCATCGCGCTTTTTAGGATACGAGACATACATAAACAGAATCATATATCAACGTCAGAAAATTGCAATTTTCCTTAAACAGCATGATCAAAATTTCACAAAAAACTGATATAACGATATAATAGCATTCATAACAATATCATGAAACTGTTTCTTCACAAAAATATACAAAATGTCTGTACAAAATAAAGGAAATCGGACTTGATAAAGAAATCAATGAAAACATAGTTATTACCCTTGGATTCAATATTTAGAAATAATATCATTGATTGTTCATATATATCTTAGACGTTTGAACCCCGTGAGGATCAGGGGTTGTTAGAATAGATCTTTAGCACCCCTAACTTGTCGTAAGAGGCGACTAAATGGGGCGGTCCTTCGGATGAGACCGCAAAAACCAAGGTCCTGTGTCACAGCAGGTGTGGCACGTTAAAGATCCCTCCCTGCTCAAAGGCCATAACCGACGTGCATGGGCCTAAATTTTGCAGCCCTTCATCGGCTATGATGACATCTCCATATGAGTGAAAAATTCTCGAGCGGGACATAAAGCAATATATAATCAATCAATCAATTAGACTTTTGAAATATTTTATGTTTAACAAGATTTTTTATAACAATTATTGGAAAAGACCCCAACAAAATTTATGTCCCTATCATACATAAATCTACATAAATAATTGATTTAATTTTTTTTTTGTAGAATGTTATGACGTCACATTATGGTTTTTGGAAAACTGTACCAAGGGTCATTAAGCTCTGCAAAAACCCGAATAATTGTCTAAGAAGTCATTCCCAAAAGTGTCATCTTGAATTAGTCTGAAATCCTAAGTGTACTCGGTTTCCAGGCAAACACGTCTTCTAATCATGCTACCATTACATAGTGCTAAGTAAATTGACACATTTCCTATAAAGTGTTATAAATACGATATGTTGTGTGTCACACTAAGCACAAGGTACATGTGATCTGTATTGAATTAATTTAGTACTGTCTGTTTTCAATTTACATGTTTGAAAGAAACTACATGTAATGTGGCTTTGATTTAACCTTTGACATTCTAGTTAATTACAGCTTGAAAACTCTTTTGATTATTCTTCATTCAGATTTCAATTATAATTATAAAAACACAACCCAAATGTGTTTTATTTTTGTAAGATAAGAAATCTGCCAGTGCCATTAAATGTAATTATACCAAATACATTCGACACTTACAAGAACCAAATACAGTTATTTGAAATTGCTCAGATATGGCTATTGAAATTTTCAATGAATTCCCTAGTTTCCCACTCAAAACTGTTGGCAGATGTTGAAACATCTAACGTTTTGAAGGTTGCATTATCTCCACTTGCTTTGCAGCTGTTGTCCGTTTTATACAACGATGGTTTGTATGTTACTTGTGATAAATGTTTTTGATCTTAAATTGTCTATTATCTATGCATATTAATCTCTTTCAATTTTCGGACCAAAAACGTTTAATTTGATTTGATCGATGAAATATTTCGTCACTTATTATATGACCATGAAATGTGCATAATATGTGAAATGTTATCCCGTGAAATGCATTTGTTTTATCAATATCTTACTTCATCACACATTTGCAGGGTTAGTAGCTTGGCCATGTTGGTGTGTTCCGAATGTTCCAAACAGTACATATGGCTGCATGCCAACGTATGACAGAAATGAGTGAAAAAAAAAAAAACCATCATCATACAGTAGCTCAGGGTCAGTCAGTAATGATGAACATGTAAAAGTCAATCTGATTAAAATAATGTTCATGATCCGCTATTTTTGGGGGTCTGAACTTTATTGAACTTCCTTGTGCCATCACATTCTGCGCGCATGAATATATTGTAAAGAACTTTGATGTGGGCCTCTTCACATCTTTGTTTTATCTGACATAACACGTGTCCCAAGAAGCGTTCTCCAAACAATATAATCCTTAATTCAAAAACTACAATGTAACACAAAGAGAGCGTTTTCTAAGTATGAGCACCATATGAATAGACGGATATATTCGTTTTTACAAAATGATTGGAAAATGCATATTCACATTTGAGGATTTTTTTTTCTTTTTTGTGTGGATCATCAGGCCCACGCAGAAGTTATAGACGAAGTTAAACCGAATGCTATCATGTGAAAAAGTCAGCTCGTTCGTGCACCAGTTGATCGGAACTGGCTCGGCCTTTTCCGTAAAGTCTAGAATAAAAATGATTTTTTTTTCCCAGTTAACAGCGGTGTTCCAAGCACACGTGTAACGTGCAAGGGGGTGGGAGTGGGGTGGGGGTGGGGTGGGGTGCTTGCGCATTTCATAAATACATGTTTATTAGAATCAGCAAAGTTCCACAAACATGTCAAGAAAATTAAAAACAATGGATGTGAAAAACAGATTATTGTTCTTAATAAAACAGATTAGTGTTCTGAATAAAACTGATTAATGTTATGGAGTCTAATTTATACATAGTTACACGACAACATATTCACAGCAGCAACATTCGTCTAAGGAAGTAATATTTTGTTGTTCATAACCTAAAATGGACATTCATGGATATAAATATGCGGCAACAAAATATTTTAATACATTTGTATAAATATAGTGCTCACAAGCTTGGATGACGTTTTTCGTTTCAAAAGCCCAGTGCAACTTACAAAATGATGAATTAAGATGTGGAATATTTAGACCAGATTTTGTTTACTGTTGAATTTGTGCTTTAAGGTTTAGATCAAAGACAAGAATGACTCTCATTTTTGAGGTTAAAGGTCAAGATTACAAATATTTCATATCCATTATATATATATATATATATATATATATATATATATATATATATATATATATAATCATTACAGCTATAGCAATAAGATTTATAATACAATATTTGCGTGTCTAAAGATTGCAAATTATATCTTATTACCAAGATATATTTTTATTTCTACATAGACTATTACGTTTTTATAGGAAAGCCATGCCTATTGTCCACATAACTGTAAACGAGCATTGCACGCTAGGCATTATATGGACAAGTTCATTGTTGATTAGAGGGGGTTTAAGGTTAAAGACATACTCCACTGTAACTGCGCAAATTTAGTGAAAATATATCAATTTTAAATTAAAAAAAAAACCCAGCAAAAGTAGTTTGATATATATATATATATATATATATATATATATATATATATACAAACACTCTAAACACTTTTCTGAAATATTTCGACCGTGTTATCGGTTTTCTTCAGTCGTGTTTATTGATCCTAGGCTATGATCAATAAACACGACTGAAGAAGACCGGTAACACGGTCGAAATATTTCAGAAAAGTGTTTGTTTTTAAATTTTGCTCCATCAAAAGAGACATATATATATATATATATATATATATATTAAGTGTCTGAAAAGTTCAATTCCCAGGACTTTGATTAAATTTATATTGTCGCTACACGCATCGATGTTAACGTATTTTGGATACCATATGAATTTTACCGCTCAAGATGTCAGTCTCAAACTATATGGATTCATGGAGATACTTGTAGCAGAGTCTGAATTGAAAATTAATGTAAGAATGTTATATAGGCACGGCATAATTAGTTTCATTTCATTTTCAATCTTAGACTTCCTGTAGAGATGGTTGGTTGGGTTAGGAAATGAGTATTGAACGTACTGATTTTGTGGATACAATGAAAAGTGCACTTTTAGTCTCGTACGTTCTTCAGACTTCAGCGATTATACTTGTAAATTGCAAAGGATGAAACCGGAACTCTCAATGACTGGATGGCAACTGCAAATTCACTAATCATTGCAGATTCTGCCATTCACTGAATTTTCAATGACCACTCCGTGAAATGATTACGTGGGGAGTAGAAGAAAGTATCCTAGTTGATTTGCTAGGTTAAAGGTCAAAGCCATAGTAATCGAAAGTTGCCTTACATGTGAAGTTATACACTTATAGATACATTAAAGAACTGCCAATTTAATTAATGAATAGTATTATCAACAAAATTACAGTAATTATCGGTTTCCGTCAAATTAAGGATTTTTTTTTAAACTTTGCTTCGTGACAGAAACAAAATTTAATATGATATGAGTGTGATGAAACAAACATGTGGTTAATCATAATGGATTTGTGCAGTGGGGATCTAATTATGTTCTGTTTCAAACATGGAGTGGAAGTTCGTCAGTCATTGTGAACTCGGAGCCCCCAGGGGATACAGCAGTTGAAAGGAAGGAGTAAATCATATGGAAACATTAAGGCAAGACATTCAAATGCTGGGGATGTATTCATAAACAATTTATGGTATTTAGATACAGACAAGTTATTCTAGCGTAGATTATTCAGAGAGAAATCTGAACAAGTGATTTGGTTTATCTAATTAAAGGGTTACGTGACACGTTTTTAACAGTTATATAACACAACAAACATGCAAGTGGATGATGACATAGCTATTATTGCATACATTCTATTTGTATTCCGAAATTCGTTATCGAAGAAACTATCCTAAGCATTTTGTGAATTAACTTATTCGGTCAATTTAGCAGAATCGAAATATTGGCGAACAAAACGTATGACTTACGTGTAGATCACTCGGTGTATAACAAAAATCTAGCCTATGATTACTTTATATTCTCAACACTACAGAGTACATGATTAACTGATTTTTGTTTATCTGTTTGTTTGTTTTACGTTCCGTCGAGAATTGTTCAGTCATTCTGAGACGTTACTAGTACCTATGCAGAGTGCTCAGGGCCGTAACAGTGAGGCTTCTTTAACGTGCCAACGCGCTACTGCGACACGAGACCTCTGTTTTTAAGGTCATTTTCAAAAGACCCGTGATTCTCACTTCTAAATGTTCAGCGTTTGGCGAAGGAGCAATCATTACCTATGTTTACGTCTCAGGTTTGACACGGTCATGTCTCGAAAGGAGCTTGAAGTCACAACCTCCCGGTTACAAAGCGAACGCTCTGACACGACCTACCGCCACCAGTCAGAGTTCATGTTATTAAAAATGACTTGAAAACATGGTAGGAACTTCTAAAATAACCAACAAATATGAAGTCGTATAAATTTTGTTTATATTGATCTGTAATTGAATAACTTTAGAAGATTCTGGTTGAACACCCGCGCCAATACCTTCAATATGATAGTTCAATCGCACTGGCTTAGATCCGCCAAAGTTACTCTCTTTTATCTCAATTTCAGGATAGTTAATGGAAAAGGGAAAACAATATATTTTGATTAATTTCACGATAATTACTAATAATGCAACATTCAATTATACATGTAGCTTACGGACTTCACCTCATATATGAAACAACAGGAAATGTATAAGCAGTAACTCTAGAGTAAGCGTTTTGGAGTTTCTGGAAATATCCACACGACATATGATGAAATATTGAAGAAACGAACAGGCATATTTTATTTATCAAAAAAATGAAAAAAATCAATCCACTTATTTCTTCAGTAAGATCAAATTCAAACATCGATAAACATAACCGCTATACACGAATTTACTGCATATCGTATTATTCAAGGTTATCGTTAATAAAATCGCACTGGCTCAGATCCTCTAAAGCGTGTGTATCCCTTTATTCTCTCTCTCTCTCTCTCTCTCTCTCTCTCTCTCTCTCTCTCTCTCTCTCTCTTATGGCAGGTTATAAAAAACGGTAATAGGATTTAAATTAATAGACAATAATGAATTAATTATTATTATCAAATTAACAAATAATGATTAGTAATCAAGCAAAATTCAATTACAGTTTACTGACTTGAAGGTGCAAGCTGTAACTCTACATCAAGCGCTTCGGATTTTTTTTTATTCGTAAGTATAAGATAGCCCATCATATTTTAAATGAATGTACTTTAAATATTAATGAAAAAAGTGAATATAAGGAACAGCGATCAGTCTCATTAATCACACAAAGAATGCAAAAGCAAGAGTGTGTGCAATAACTGCCAAATCTGTCAGTGGGTACGTTCAAATCCATGTACTTGAACACCATTCCAAGTCTCACAAACGCTAAGAACATGTGCGTTCGAACGTGTTCGTGTTTATTCTCAAGCGCAAAAAAATAAATAGAAAAAAAATCGAGTTCATAATGCAATTTGTCAGTCTTAAGATATATCACAAAATAAATGCCATGAAACCTTAAAGTCTCTACAGAATTATGTAAACTATCATGTTAGAAACCATGTACTTGTGAGAAGGATCAAACAAATGTAAACGCGGTATCCTGATGAATCGGCGTTCCGTTTGCAATTCTGCCGTAAGACCCCTGGGTTGGTCCTCAAAATACGCGTTAAGCCGAAGATTTTAAATCAAGGAATGACTGCTCTTTCACTAAACGTCCGATGAAAATCACTTGTCTTTCACGGAATAAATTCTCACTGCTACAACCTTGAGTAACGTGCATACAGATCAAAATTTGTGGCACTTCATCTACAGCTTGTAAAATCCACATACAATTATGATATTTAAGAAATAAATTTCATTTTTGAAAATGCATGATGGTTTGAACTGTGACGCTTCATGATGACAGGGGGATTCTATACGGGGGGGGGGGGGGGGGGGTGGTTCTATGATACATGCACAACACCGGGCCTCGCATTTGCGAAGCCAGCGTCTTAACCACTAGGTTGCTGTGACCAATTCACCAAGTATTACATCCAATCTAACTTGTGTTTCAAAACCATCGTGTACGTTATTCAACCAATCGATTAATAGAGCAATTTTAGGAATAAAGCGTATAATTATTCTGTGTTCTGGCAACTAAGTGAAAACATAGTGAATGGAAGCAAAGCGCACTGAAATCGTATTTGAAAGTACGTAGCACATCGTTTTTCAATTGGGGGTTGAGGGTGGGATCGTCCTTCAATGTCTGGAGTCAACATTCCTATATGTAACTTTAAGCTTTCATTCTTCCCATTCACTACTATTATCAAAACTTGCGGAGGGACAGTCAACCCATATATCTTTATTGCATATTGATTGAATGAATGATTGATTGATTATGTATTGTTTTACGCCCCGCTTGAGAATTTTTCACTCATATGCAGACGTCACCATTGCCGGTTTATTGCATATGAATATAACGGAATATAATCATTGCTAAAAAAAAGATACCCCCCCCCCCCCCCCCCACTCCCCGCTGATTCTACATGTCACATTTAGGCATCAGGCTTGAAAGGATAATAACTTCTTACAAACATATAGTAGGCGATGTTCTCAGTCGAAAAGCTTTAGAAAACCCGAGACGTGTCGCAATATGCAAACCTTTATATTGTAGAAGAACGTGGAGATTCTGACCATTAGATAGGTACATGTACAGATAACCAAAGAGACTGTACCAGTAAGCACCAAAGAAGACAACATGTACAGCTTTAAATTATCACAACGACGTGCTCCTAGAAAATATAATAAACTTCGATCAGCAGAAAGCGAAATGTACCTTGCAGTGCCAAAGACATGTATGCCTGAAACAACCAATCTATCAAATGCACAGGAAGGATTGCGAATAACGTATTGATTATGAATATTCAAAAAATCTTTACAGAGCAAGAATGCTTCGAAATATCTGATTGATTAACCATACACAAAGAAGATGCTATCTATAGATTAGAACAATTATACTCAATGAATCGGTTGGAATTGATGAAATCCCAAGCGAGTTCTGTTATTGTACAGAGCAATAAATAATAGTTAGCATTCATAGCGTGGACAGTTGAGAGTGTAAGCTGTACTTGGATTCTTAACCTGATGAAGAATCTGCTGTCTCCGATGTTATGATTCTTAATATGATGAGAAATCTGTCTCTGATGTTATGATTCTTAATATGATGAGAAATCTGTCTCTAATGTTATGATTCTTAATATGCTGAGAAATCTGTCTCTGATGTTATGATTCTTAACATGATGAGAAATCTGTCTCTAGTGTTATGATTCTTAACACGATGAGGAATCTGTCTCTAATGTTATGATTCTTAACATGAGGGGGAATCTGTCTCTAATGTTATGATTCTTAACATGAGGAGAAATCTGTCTCTAATGTTATGATTCTTAACATGATGAGAAATCTGTCTCTGATGTTATGATTCTTAACACGATGAGGAATCTGTCTCTGATGACATGATTCTTATTCTTAATATGATGAGGAATCTCTCTCTCTCTCTCTCTCTCTCTCTCTCTCTCTCTGAGATGACATGATTCTTAATATGATGAGGAATATCTCTCTCTCTCTGAGATGACATGATTCTTAATATGATGAGGAATCTCTCTCTCTCTCTCTCTCTCTCTCTCTCTCTCTCTCTGATGACATGATTTTTAATATGATTTGGAATCTGTCCCTGGCGATAGGTTTCTTGACAAAACAAAACACTTTAGTTTTTAGGCAACAAATGAAGATAACGAACAGTGGTCAGTCTCATAAATCTTATGAAATACCAAATCGCGAACAGGGCAAATATATATTCCGGAAAACACCAGAGATTGGATCAAGTGTCAAGAAGGAAATAGCAACCACTATTGAACGGTAACACTCGCCTTGAGTCCTTTGTTTTTATCAAATAAATGAAGTAACCCGAAGTCAAAATCAGTACAAAATGAACGACGTAATAATGTGTGAGAAACACTTCAGATAACACTCGACCCAACATCAGGTTGTACTTAGAATCAAGATTGATTGATTGCATATTGTTTAACGTCCCGCTAGAGAATTTTTCATTCATATGGAGACGTCACCAATGTCGTGAAGGGGCTGCAAAATTTTGGCCTATGCACGGAGCCTATGGCATTTGAGCAGGGAGGGATCTTTATCGTACCACACCTGCTGTGACATGAGACCTCGGTTTCTGCTGTCTCATCCGAAGGACCGCCCCATATAGTCGCCCCTTACGACAAGCAAGGGGTACGGAGGACCTCTTCTAACCCGGATCCCCACGGGCCCTTACAATCATGCACATTACAATCAAGAACACTACAATGCCCATAGAATTAAGTTCATCATAGGCCGTCTGTGGCAGTCAATAAACGACTATACACGTAATAAAACCACCGATTTGAACCAAAGACATGCTAAACGGCATACATGTAAATGTTAAGACCATTTTGTCCCTTGAAAACAAGCTGGGACACTTAGATTTCCGCCAAAGCATTTCAAAACTGAAATGGCTATATCCGCCTGAATGAGTCTTTTTGCCAAATTCCATCCTGCCAACGAAGTGTTCGTTGAAATCCTTGGATGATGTTTGAAATAATGAATATATAACCATTGCTAATTTCAGTGACATTTATAAGGCATCAACAGCCGCAAAATGTTCTAATACCTAAATGCAATGTATACATGTCCCATTGCTATATACAGACTCATGCTTTGAGACCTGTTTATGACGCTGCTTTATTCTTGTTTTCTTATCAGTTTTACGTATATGCATTAATTTCTGATTTGTGTTATAAGCTATTGCTTCCAGAGTTATTACATATTCTTCAATGAAATTATACGCTCTAAATCTGGAAAAATGTTTTATCCATTCTAACATATTATTTATGAAGATTATTATTAAATAAGTTTGTGTAATCACAAAGACGTGAAGGAAACACATACGGACATATATATATATATATATATATATATATATATATATGTGTGTGTGTGTGTGTGTGTGTGTGTGTGTGTGTGTGTGTGTGTGTGTAATGTAAAGCGCATACATATATAAACATGTGCAAGTTTGGTCAAGAAATAAATAATATAAAATAATTACACTTTTCAACAACACATTTCGATACTAAGGTGTTGTAGTCTTTTATGTGTAAAAGGGAAACAGATACCAAAAAGCATAAACAAATCAGATACAAAAATGCCATCCTTATGGCCGACATTTATTCTGTAATATATATAAGTAAAAATCACACCCTCCTAACTCCAGCTGTGATCCACTCCCAAACAGGCATTTAATATGCACTCTCTTAGCAAATATTAACATCCAAATTATCTTTCAAGTCCAGTCCTTCTCAAGCTCTTGATAAAAAACCAAATAATAGAGGTCACACCCTTCGACTCCATAACCCAAAGGTAATGCAAGTAAAGTTTTTAGCAGACTTAGAAAGAGTGCAAAGGTTATTGATAGACTGACACAAAGGTGGAACGAAAACAATATATCCCTCAATCTTCAATCTTGGGGGCATAAAATAATCAAATGAGCGAAGGACATTCTCTTTGCATATAATGTTTCTGGATATGATGATTCCTGAAAGCAGTTATCATATTAATACAGATATATAATTATTTTGTGGTTTACAGAGGACATAGGCAGTAATTTTATCCTTTTCTCCCTCAGGTGGCGTAACGCTCGCGCTGTGGGTATAATATCAGTTGGTGAGAAATATCTCGTAGAAAGGAAAATAAGTAAACGCATGTGGTGAAAATTAAGATATGGCAATATAAATCACTGTTGTTTTCAGTAATTCGTCTCCTACACAGGAATATAGGAAGTTTAGCCATTTGACAAATTGTTTTCACAAAAGGCGTAAATACATTTGTATCATTTCCATCAAATATACACAAATGCTGGTTCCCAATTCATATTAGGATAATCCCATTGTAATTCAAGTGCTTGTTAATAAGTTCATATACGATAAGAGAATTTGAGATATCAGATAATGAAATTTCTTGTGCCTTGCATCGAAATAAAATGAACTAGTGTAATATCAGAAATTGCTACAGTGACGACACAGGTCCGCACGGATTGTACCATTCAACAGACATATACTATCCAGTGGAGATCCGGGTTAGAATAGGTCCTCAATACCCCATACTTGTTGTAAGAGGCAACTAAATAGGACGATCCTTCGGATTAGACCTCAAAAACAGATGTCCCCGTGTCACAGCTGGTGTGGCATGATATAAAAATCCCTTCGTGCTCAAAGGTCGCAAACACCGAGCATGGGCCTAAATTTTGCAGCCCTTCATCGGTAATGGTGACGTCACTATATGAGTGAAAAATTCTTGAGCGGGAAAATAAACAATATACAACCAACCAATCAGACTTGTACTAAATTAATCTCCTTATCCAGACTCTTTGATTGGTGACATATCGCTAAGAACTCTTTTGAGGTCAGGTAGCTGTAGGTCAGTATGAGATAATATCAAGCGTCTTTCTGTTTGTTAAATTTTCTTCATCGGAGTAATTGTAGACAAAGCTGCTGTACTCCGCAGAGATTTTGATAAAAGTTACAATGGCAGGCCTAGTCGTTTTATCAAATATATATTACATTGCTACAGTAGCAGTGACGAAGTTATCTAAATTCATTAAGACCGCCATCAATTTTGATTTTTGGAATTAGAATATAACATTTGCATATCATATCGCCATTTCATTTATCATCGCTAAAGAATAAAAGCTTATGTTTCATATAGATTTTTATTTCAAAAAACACAAGTGATGCATAATGTTCGATGACTGACAAAAAGTTCCTGAACGCTCCCTTTCTGATTTCAAATCGGTCACCCTTTGCAATATCTTTGACAACACATTGATAATCGAGTTACAGATTACGTAACTTGGGAAGGAGCAAAAATACTGTTCATTAAAAATCTGATTTGTCGCCTCGAGCTCGGAAAATAGTATTTGCCTCAGTGAGCTATATATTTATAATGTTTAACAGTTACACGTAGTGCTTTTGATATTACGAGTATAACATAATTTTAGCTGCCCATTAGTGAAATGGAAACAGCACAAAGTCGATATTGCCTTTTAAGTTTTCAATAAGTTTTGTTTAAAGCACGATTCCATCACCTTGGGCTCGAAATCGGAGAATATGGTAACATGATTATAGAACTTTGCAAAAATCCCAATTTACAAGTTGCGAAATCAACCCTATCATTTCTTTACTTCTCGGGAAAATCAAAAATGTCATTTAAGGACACACGCAACGTTTCCGACATTTTCGCAACAATTAGTTTGTCATCTCCTCGATATGAAGAGTTTAAAACAGGTTTGGATTTTGTAGCAATATTACCAAATATTTTACATTGGCCTGGATAGCTGTGGTTAGATCACCTAACTTGTATTGAAAGAGTCCCGGTTTCGATACCTAATTGTCCTATATATTTTCTTTCCATCTTCACTGTATTTATACAGTAGAGCTGTTGTTTTCAATGTCTGGAGTCTGGAGACTGCCTGACCCTTCCACGTTACATACATGCACAAGTTACAGTATTGTTTACAATTATCTATGATCACGAGATTTGTGTAGTCAAACATAATTCTGAGTTTTGGATTTGTCATTGTTTGTCTCTTCAAAGTTACTCGACTTTCACAGACTTCAAGATCGCGGTAGCCTAGTGGATTGGGTAACCACATCACAACAAGAGGTTCCTGGTACGATTCGCGATCCAACCACCGCTTCAAAACCAAGACGTTAACATGGGTAGTGATTTTTCCTTCGCCAAGTGCCCGGTATTAGAAGTAAAAGGGCTTTCGGGTAACACCTTTGAAATGGAGATTCTTCGATGCGTTTTGAATGGGCAGATATAGAACCCGCATTACTATGACCCTGACCACCCTGCATCAAAATTGATAGCACTTCGTCTAAAACTGGTGATGTCTCTACAATAGTGAACAATTACGAATGGGATATAAAATGATATACACACTTGATCTTGCGTCGAATTCCTAAAATCTAAATTAAATTCTAAATGGACCTCTCTGCTGGGATCAATGGCTTGATCTTATATCCACGTATACATATCGACGGGGTAGAATCGATTACACAAGTGGTGGAGGTCCTGAAGGGATATACATAATGAAACAAATGCAAGTTTCTTCATGTAGGGGGGACTACACCATCTAGGGTCGTGGCTTTGCTGGTTCATAATCATCTTACTCTAAATATATCGTTGCACTTTCTGTTACACTTTTAATGAGTTCCTCCATTTCCAATTTGGTCTAAGTTTCTTTTCTTCAATGTTTGTCTTATCGGTTCAACCCGTACATTTGAAACGTCCAATGGCACTATTGATACATTTATTATTATACTACATTTATATAGTGCTTTATTTAATGACATTATTACCCTAAAGCACTTTACATGTAAAATAAACTAAATTAATGAAAATAAACACATAAAAAGGACAAGAAATAATACTAAATCGATGTTAACGTAGCAACTAAAAGTAAAGATGTTTATTCATTTTTTAAAATTTAATATTCTAATGTTAATTACTATTCATATTCTACTTGGAACGGTCATATTATGCTTGTGTAAATGTGTATGTCTAATGTTATATGCTGATCTGGAGGTTATCTTGACGCTTGGCGACTTTGTGCTGTTTTATATTATCATACTATGATGCAATTTACCTGAATCTGATTGGTCTAGAGGCAACTGGAAAAACATACTGTTACCCTCTGAGAATAGAAAGCACCCCCCCCCCCCCCCGGGATATTAATATCTAGCAACGGGAAACGATACTTGACAACAGGTGATTGATATAAAAATTATATGGGCACAGATTGTGCGCGTACGGATCATGGTAAATACACGGTAAAACGGATATTTGCGATCGTCAAATCAACATTAATGGTTCATGTAGTTGCCCCAATAAAAACAGAATCAACCTCAGCTGCTCCTTGGTTGACAATGGTTTTCTCAAGGTGAAATTTTCAATATTACACTCAACTACATGGAACTATTCATACATGTATATTATGCGAACACCCACAATCGCCAATTTAAAATAAATGTATTTAAAATCACGTTTGTTTTAATACTGCCTTTCCAAAAAAAGACACATAGAATTACCTTATATGGCCACACAGAAGAAACTCCAACGGTATTTTCTCGAAATCGGAGAAAACAATAAAGGTATTTTTACTTACTCAGTATGCAATCAAAGCATTCATTGGCATTTTGATTAAATTCTTTGTATTTTTAGAGTCCTTGTTTTTAAAAAAATCTCCTTCCTGGAGCTCCGATAACCCTAGTAACGCTGCTATATCTGTTGTCATCTGCACAATAGGGTATAAATTCGAAACCAATACCGCGTTTTCCGGAATACATTGCCGGTCGAATAGATAGTCGGTCCAAAATTCGGAAACCGTTGACAGGTGGTCCAGGAGATATCGCTTTCTAGTTTCTTGAATAGTTGAACAGATGAATATGCAGAAGACATATTAAAATTATTACATATTGAAAAATACCAACGATGTGTGTGGTATTAGTATGCTTTCCCCATAGGGCCATATGCAAAAGAGTGTTTTCTTAAAAGGCGCTGCCACACTACCACAAAGCACGACGTCGCTCTATCACGTGACACGCCGTCATGCTATTACACGATACGCCATCGTGCAATCACAAAACATATCGTCACGCTCTTACATAAAAGGACGTTGCACATCACACTATAGCGTTTAATGTATCAGTGCGACGTCGTGTGTTACAGTCCCTGAAATGTTCTACTTCCCCACTTGAACGGTAAACGAACGGTAAACGCACGCAGAACGCACGAATAAATGGTAAAATAAAACGTTTCAGGGACTGTAAATGTTATCTACATTTAGTTACTCACATAAAGTGATAAGATATGTAAGTTACCTACATTTAAGTGCATGTAGTGATGAGATATACAGTCCTTGAAACATTTTACTTTCTCACTTGAACGGTGAACAAACGGTGGAGGCATGCTGAATGAACGGTAAAATGGTAAATAGTACGTTTCAGGGACTATAGCTTGACGACGAATGCAGTTAATTGCTTAACGGTACCCCTCTGATTTGTATCTCAGTGTCACTGCGCTTTTTAAGAAACGAATTGATGCGCTTTTGCATATGGTCCTATCGGAACACCATACATTAGGTAAGAATATGATTTATATTCACGCAGACAAACAGCGCTTTTGAATTTCCTGTTAAGTAAAAAATCACAAGATCGAATTTGCCTTTTTGGAATTAATGTTAACTTTCTCATAGAAAATTACTCAAGACTGATCTCATGTATCAATTGCATTGCATGTACAAGGGGTTCGGCGGGTATAAATAAATGGTTATGTTGCGAGGGGATGCCATGATTTGTGCATCGTGTTTGGAAATGAGAAAATGTCGTACCATTATTCAAACTGTGTATTTTTTATACACAGAACAAATGGCGTATGTCACAATACTGACAGGAATTAATGAACCTCCTATAATATCTATAGATCTCTCACAACTTGAATGCGGAACATCATTCATTCTATGAGAAAAGCAAACGGTTCAAGCCCCGAAATCCTTTGTAGATTATTTTTGTCGCTTACTAAGCAAAGCGGTACTTGGTGATTATTTCCATAAGCAGACTTACAACGCTAAATTTACATTTCATCATGATTTCTCTGTGAATTTTGATATAGCATTACAACATTAGCGCGACATCACACTATCGAAATACCAAACACGTTGACATCAATGTCACACTAAACAATAACATTGCTGTGCATTGCCAGAACGCCAATTACGTTGACGAGAGCAGTCATGGTTATTTCATGGTTGTTCACTCTGCATGACGGACAAGCAAGGATGACTTTTAAAAAATATGATGTTCTCGGAATACTTTAAAACTAAAAAAACCTAAGTGCATTGCATTATTAATTTTAAATGTTTTTTAAACATAAATTGTGCCGGTAACAGCAGTGGTTTGCAAAGAAATTTCCTCAACACGTTAATGGGTGTTATTATTTTTATATCAGGTGATCCGAGTTAGAATAAGTCCTTGGTACCCCTTGCTTGTCGTAAGATGCACCTAAATGGAACGGTCCTTCGGTTAAGACCGCAAAAACCACGGGCCTTTGTTACAGCAAATTTGGTATGATAAAGATTCCCCTCTGCTCAAAGGACCTAAGGGCCGATCATAGGCCCAAATTTGCAGCCCTTCAACGGCAATGGTGATATTTCCACATGAGTGTAATCTCGGGAGAGACGTTAAACGATATACAACCAACCACATGAGTCACTCATGTGACCATTTGCTATCTATACTCTGCAAAAAAAGAAACGCATAGCCCTTTTGAAATTTTAATAATGCAAATTATGTATTTTACCAGGTAAACTGAAATGGTCAATTGAGTAATTGATTTTTTACAGGTAAGTATGAAACTTTAAAGGTCTGTTCATTTGATTTGGCTCTCTGCCAAATTAGCTCGGCGACTCTCTAAAATTGCACATCACCTCTATCGCCATGGAATTTGGCTTACGTTTTTCACGAGAACTTTGTGCTTAATTCAACCACTACATTAAAGCGTATAACAGGACGAAGTTTGAAGCTTGAATTCATCATAACGTTAAAATGCTGCCATGCCAAGGTTGGACCATGCTACTCGAAATATCGTCATTGGCCGTCTCCAGGCCGGAGTATCCCAAAGTGAGATTGCACGAACTGAAAACGTAAATCAGAGCACAATTTCTCGGCTGTGGAGCAGATTCCAGCAGACTGGCTCTACTAATGACCGACCGAGGAGTGGGCGACCTCGCATTACGACTCCTGGACAAGATCGCTACATCCGGGTCTTTCATCTACGGAATCGAACCGTTGCTGCAACAGCTACTGCAGTCGGAATACCTGGATTGAGAAGAATCAGCTCGCAGACAGTCCGCAACCGACTTCGACAATATGGCATTAGACCCAGAAGACCGTATTTTGGAGCAGTTTTGACACCGTTACACAGACGAGAAAGAGTCCGATGGTGCAACAGATTGAGGGACTGGACATTCCGCAACTGGCGTAGAATCTGGTTCAACGATGAGTCCCGTTTTCTGCTACAGAAACGTGATGGAAGAATCCGTGTATACCGGCGCAGGAATGAACGTTTCTCTTCCTCGTGTGTCCAAGAAGTGGATAGCTTCGGTGGAGGTAGCGTCATGATGTGGGCGGCGATCTCTAATGACCGTAAAACAGAACTGGTACATGTCCCGGGCAATTTAACGGCTCAAAGGTACAGAGACGAAATTCTCCAACCTCACCTTATGCGCGTAATTGACCGACAGAGGGAGTTATTCCAACATGACAATGCTAGGCCTCACACAGCCCGCTTAACAATTGACTACCTTCAGCAGAACAACATTAATGTGCTACCATGGCCTTCCAAATCACCGGATTTGAATCCGATTGAACACTTATGGGACCAACTGGATAAACGTGTGCGCCTGCGCCAACCTCCGCCTCAGACCCTCGATCAGCTCCGTCAAATGTTACAACAGGAATGGCGAACAATTCCACGCAATAACGTAAGAACATTGATTGACTCTATGCCAAGGAGATGCAGAACTGTGTTGGCAGCTCGAGGTGGTCATACACGGTACTAACTTAAACGTGACAGGAAGTGTTCTTAACTGTGATGATCTGACTTTTTTTCCACCAATATCTAAGGTTTGGACTGTAATTTTTTTCAATTGAAACAATTCTAGTGAATATCTACATTTTTTATTGTAAAATCATAATCCAAAATACATCTACTAAAATCTTAAAAAATCCATTATGCGTTTCTTTTTTTGCAGAGTATATATACATGTGAGTCCGTCTGTTGCGTCTGTACATTGTAGTGCGTCGGTTGTAAACTTTTGCACAACTGAACCAATTTCAAGCAATTTTAGCATATAATATTTATGGTTTCAGTGAAACAAAATTAAAAACTGCTCTTTGCCTCCCTGGCGTGTAAGAGGTGTGAATAAACCCTAAAAATTAAAGCATTCTTCGTATTTTTTCTTTATTTCTGGCATATAGCAGTCAAACGTCTGGCATGATTACAATAAACAATAAACTCTTTACCAGAACTGTGAAATTCATAACCTTAGGGTTCAGAGTTCATGCTACAAGGCTGGGCTAAGTTGACTATGAATTGGAAACTGCACTGTCTTAGAAGTTTGATTTCCTTCTGGATATCATCAGTCAAACCTTTGCCATGATTATAATGAACAATGGACCCTTTTGCAAAAACGAAATCCATGACCCATGGGTTCAGAGTTCATCTCATAGGGTGGGGCTATGTTGGTCATATATTGAAAATTCATATATATCTTAAAAAATCTTATTTACTTCTGGACATCAAACAGTCAAACTGTTGGCATGATTATAATGGGCAATGAGCTCTATACCGACACTGTAAAATTCATGTACTCCGAGTTTCATGCTAGATTGGCAAGCTAAGTTGGTTATATATTAAAAATATATTTTATTGAAAATTGTCTTTATATTTGGACATCAAGGAAGTAAAACGTTTGTATGATTATAAATATATATGTTGAAAATACAAAACATATTTAGAAAAATCTTCTTTACTCTTGGAATCAAGCGAGTAAACTGTTTGCATGGTTATAATGAACAATGAATCTTCTTTGAAAATTGCAAAAAAAAAAAAAAAAAAAAAAAAAAATTGCATTAGGGTCACGCGCCAGGTGAGGTTAAATTGAACGTGTATTGAAGATGTATAATGATTATGTTTAAAATTTGTCTTTACTTCTGGACATCTAGCAGTAAAACTGTATGATTGTAATATATCCCCCGTGTAATAAGCCCCCTTCCATTCAGAAGGAGCCTTGCAGTATACATGTATTTCATTATATGTCTTTTGTATTTCTAGACATCCAGCAGAAAAAATACCAATTCTCCAAATTTTTCACAAACCCTGTTTTATGAACTGTCATTTACACAGCAAGTGTCTTGCCCAAATGTGTGAAAATAATAATGAAGATGTGTAGTTGAAAGTCATTTATTCCTTCAAATAATAAATAACAATTGAAAGGGAGTTAAGGTTAAGCAATATGACACACTGAAAATCAACCCAAATACTCCCTCCCAACAACATATTCTGTAAACAATTATATAGTAAACCATAGCAAGTTTTCACAAGTATTTGTCATAAAAATCCAAGACCTCCAAGCCACATAACAAAAACTTAAAGTCATAATAAAAAATCCCACTACAATTAGCAAATGATATTCAATCCATATCTCGTGGTTAATTGGTAACTAATGGTCCTAGAATATACTTATTGAGTAACTTTATGGTCTTATTATATACGTATTGACCATTCAATAAAAAAAAATCTGCTTTATTCCTGTATATCAAGTATTCAAACTATGAGCATCTTTGTGAACATTAGATTTTCTACTAAATGTACTTTTAGACTTTAAGAACTCAGTAAGAAGGGTGCATTTCTTTGTGTTAAAACGAGCTCTCCTATATATATATAAGAATTTTAAATTATCAGTTCGGTATGATAGTTATATCAATGTATCTCTAAAAGCACGCAGGTAACACAAAGATTTCTGAAGTCAAAAACAATGCCTACCCGGGTACCGTTAAGGTCCCAGTGGTCTAATGTTCTGTATATGTGATATTAACATGATAACAGATCCCCCCCCCCCCAAAAAAAAAATAAAAACCAACATTTAATGCTTATTTGATATTTTTTAGAAACCATTATTCAATGAAATCGCATTTAATTTTATTCTGTTTGTTTGAACAATATTTTATTCATGTATATATAATAAATATACATAAATAGGATTGGGCAGCAGGCACACTGTCTATGTAATCCCTATTCATTTAATCTTATTATATAAGGCAGTACAAGAAAGTTATGGCTATTATCAAATTGATACGTTTTCACCTTGACAGAGTAAAATCGAATATTAGTTAAACATAATGCTAGAAGTATAGTCGTCGACTCTAATCAAGATATTGATTCTAATCAAGATGTCATTTCTAATAAAAATGTTTCCCCCAGCTCTGTAAATTCGAAGTATTTTCTAATTTAATTTTCTTTGGTAAAAATATAATCCATATTCAATTTGATAATATGTTTCTCCGATATGATAATAATATTGAGTTTGTAGACATTAAATTACATAACTTGGTGGGGAAAGGGGGGGGGGGGGTCTGTAGAAATCTATTTCTAAAGGGGGAACTATAAGGGGTAGGTGAGTTAAAGATAGTGTTGGACAAACACTCCTGATTATGTGTTTGAAAAAACAAATAAATGAAATGCAAAAAGTCCCTTTGCCCCCTATTCTTACATGCCTTGGTTACTTCCTGTTTTGGTTCAAAAGTTCTGCAGAATATATCCCTAAGACTGTGAGTGAGGTGTTACACGTATTTTAGATAAAACAATCCACCTTTTCACTTGTATATGTAGTGTTACCTTTATGGACACCTGAAGCGATCTCAGCCGACTTCCTTTAGCTGTACAGCTTCTTGGAACACTCTAGTTATCAACCGCGACTGATGAAAGTCCATGAAGAATTACGTGTTTGTTTATAAAGAATATCGCATCATAAAGAAACAAGTTGATTAGAATATACATAGGTCTCGGGATATTAATATTCATCATTATGATCTACGTAGAATATTGATTCTTTTCCTTCATTTCCCAGTTAAGATGTGTCATTAGCCGCAAGAAACATTTATGAAGAAAAGTAATTTTATACATGAATTGAATCCCCAAGGTCGCGTGTAAAGTTTCCAATTCGACAAACGGAAGCGGAAAAATCGATCACTCGTGTGGACGGGCGCTACGTGGGGAATATTGAATTCTGCACCTGAGTTCAACTAACCTACACCTTGTGGTTAAAACAATGACACTTCAAATTGGAATGTCCCTTGCAGACATGCAGTGGTGACAAGAATAAAGGCTCAAAACAAAATATTTATTACGGTCCTATAATTGTACAAATACGGTGTGACATACGATGACGAGTTCGTGATTTGTTGGAATATTTCTAGAACTGCAAACCTACAGAAAGTGTTGCATTTCCAAAACTAAATTATATCTACTTACGTTAAAATTGAAGTAGGTTTTAGTTTATGTCGCACTGTAAAACATATCATGAAACCAATTATAAACGATCATTATTCATTTATAAATTTGCATCGAGAGTGTTGCATGTTCTGTAAAATTAACTGTTGGCTGCGATCATAAATGACATTCAGTGTAAACCCTATGCGCTGTTTTGTATTTATTTCATGTTAATGGCCACTATAAAACATTTGCAGAAATTCTCTATCTCTATGGTTACGCCGTTGTCATGTTGCTAGGATACGGAAATGGTTATTTATAATGCTTTATTTGAATTCACGATAAATGAATTTCCTGTGATTAATTTTGCTGTTTAAGGTCGATAAAGACACTTCAAACTGTTGCAACATATTTTTTTTTTCGAAATATCATCAAGGGTGCTTTGCTATATGAGATAACGGAATAAGGACTATAACATTGTAGTTTGTCGCTGTGTATTATATATTTACTTAGACACTATGAAATTGTTGGCACAGGGATAATCCGGCTGAGGCCATTAACACTATCAACCCTATACTATTCAATCCCACGGAAACCGTCAGCAGCTCTGCTTAGTATTCATACAAAGATTCCCATAAACGCTCAGTCACCTGTATGTATTAAAATAAATTCGCTTTTTCCATAGAACAAACAAAAATGTTCCTGACTGCAAATATAGTAAAGAGCGCATTTAGCCAGTTTAAATGCCTTTAATCGATTTTAAATAAAAGAAAATGCCAGAGTTATCATACCTATCAATCTTAGCACTATTTATGTCAATAATAGACAGTCAAAATATAAAGTTTAATATCTATATATTCATTGACCATTAGTAGGTACATGGTAACTCTTGGAGGATACATGGTGATATTCAAAAATATACTGGTAATTTTCAGAAGGTATTTGGTAATTATCAGAAGGTACACTGGTAATTATCAGGAAGCACATTGTAATTTTCAGAAAGTACATGGTAATTATCAGAAGGTACACTGTATTATCAGAAGGTAAACTGGTAATTATCAGAAGGTAAACTGGTAATTATCAGAAGGTAAACTGGTAATTATCAGACGGTGCATGGTAATTTTCAGAGGGTACATGGTTATTATCAAAAGGTATATTATATCATCAGAAGGTACATGGTAATTTTCAGAAGGCATGCAAATAATTATCAAAAGGTACATGGTATCATTAAAAGGTACATAGTAATTTTCAGAAAGTAAACAAGCAATTATCAGAAAGTAAACTGATAATTCTTAGAAATTACGAGGGCGAGTCAATAAGTAACCAGCTTAACTTATTTCTGGTTGAGATCCACCTCTTCTTTTTCGATGTAACTGCCCTCTAGTGTGATGCACTAGACCAACGGTGTTCAAGTGCCATCAGCCCAAAACTGAAAAAGTCAGGGTACTTTCCATTGATATCCTTTTTCTTGTTTGAGAATAGGTTGAAGTCGCTAGGAGCTAGGTCAGGCGAATAGGCAGGATGTGGTATTAATTCATACCCGTTTGCATCATATACTTTAGTTATTTTACTTCTCCTGGGTAAAACGTCCACCATAAAAACGCCCTTTTCGTCCCAAAATACTGTGGCCATCACCTTGCCAGCAGATGGTTATGTCTTGACCTTCTTTGGCCTTGGGGACCCCGGCCCTACCCACTGATGAATTTGAGGTTTATTCTCTGGCTCATAATAATGAGCCCAAGTCTCATCTACAGTCACCAGACGCAAACTAAAATAATCTTTTGCTTAACACGCTTTAACAAGGCGCTGCACACTGATGCACTGGTTGTCATTTGTTCATTGCTAAGGGATTTGGGGACCCAACGGGCTGTAAGCTTCCGCATACCTATACGATCACGCAAGATTGTTGGAACGCTACCATGTGAAATGCCTAATGCCTTTGCTATTTCTTCCACCTGAATTCGCCTATCACAGTATACCAGATCCCGAACTTTGTTACAAATTTCGTCGTCAGTGGCAACCAGTGGGCGTGCAGAAGACAGGGTGCAGACCTGTCTTCATCTTCTAAAGACGATGTACCGCGTTTGAATTCCTGTGCCCTGAATTTAATCTGAGCATAAGATGGAGCAGAAGGCCCATAAACATCGGCTAACTCTCCTTATATCTCCTTGCATGTTTTACCTTTTAATATGCAAGTACCGAATTACAGCACGATACTAAACTTTGGATGAAAAGCATGCCTTTGCATCACTGGCGATGTTTAACATTCAGTATATTATTAAAGAATGACTCAATACGCTTGCAATTTTGTACCCATGTATTGAAACAAGGCATGAGAATCGAGACGTCTCGGTCAATTGAAAATGGGATAGACCGCAAAACCGAGGACCCGTGTCACAGTAGTATGGTACAATAAAGATCCCTCCTTGCTCAAAGGCCGTAAGCGCCGAGCATATGCCTAAATTTTACAGCCCTTCCCCGGCAATGGTGACGTCTCCATATCGGTGAAAGATTCGCAAGCGGGGGGTTCAACAATAGACAGTCAATCAATATTTATTATGCGTGCTTCAACAAGCTAAACAGGTTATAAGAAAATTTACCATGACCTCAAAAACAAAGTTCAGCTACCGAAAGCCGAAAAGTCAACCATATGGAAAGACTTGCGTCATAAACATGGTTTAAGTATGAATGTGCGGGGTGCAAAATGAACTAGAATTTTCTCTTCCCACGCCGATGTTTACGTCTGTCGTGAACCCTAAATCTTAACCAGGTAACCAAAGTAATCCGCAGTTAGAATACGTGTGCCAAGAACGGTCTAACTTTTATATATATTTTATACGATGACTTTTTATCATACAGTGTTTTATGGATGTTTTACCTTAATAACATATAGTACACTGATCACGTATTTTATCTCTTTTATCAAGCGTTAGAGGGAATTTTCAAAATGATGTAAAATATTTAGTTGAAATGTTAAAAAACAGTATCTTTGTATGGCAACAAATGTTGATTCTGAGAACGGTCTCAAAACTAATTGACGTTGTATTCAATTCCATTTGTTACAATTAAATTTTTGTGACTTTCATAGTATGATCTAACATATAAAATACATGATATAAATGATTTCAAAGATATAAACCGTTAAACACTCCAGTCTTAAGAAAATGACACCAACATCGTCTGCAGTGCCAACGTCTCCTGTTATAAGATTTTATGTTGTCAATTAATTCAGATGATCAAAGAGAGCTTAGTATATGATTCTCGTATATTCGCTTCATTATCTACTAGTCACGTGTTTCATCATCTGCAGGGTTTCTATACTCATAGTATGTGAAATATGTGATGCATAAAACAAATTCAATTGAAAGCGAATATTTCACGTGCGGCATCAGCTCAGTTAGTTTAATTCGCACGTGGATGTCTTTTCTCAGAGGCGTTCACATGATATTTTTTGTCCATTTGAATCTGAGATCGTCTTGCAGTCATCTGGAGTTCAACGAAAAACTGACTGAATCACTCACCTGCCCAGAATTAATAAAAATTTTATCGTAAAATAACACTGTAATTCGATAAGTGTTTACATGTTTAATCTCCAGGATCGTACGCCTGTAGCTGTGAAACCTTTTACACTTATCAACTTGTTACATACACATGCACAACCAATTTGAACAGACTAGTAAATTACTATGAAAATCAAATTATTTACGAAACTTGTCTTCTATTCGTATTATGTATAAAACTTATTTAAGTAAAGATTGCTTACATAAACCTTCACTTATCATATCTAACAGAGAGATATTTGCATGTAAAATATGTTTGATATATAAGAAATAAATTTCATTTTTGAAAATACATGAGAATACGAACTGCAACGCGTCACGCCGGCATACTTTGTGAAGCGGGTTATAAAATTCACATTTTCACTCCTTTTGTAGCAGAATGTAAACAAATGTTAATAATCTCACGGTTTCTGTCTTGTTGAAAATTGAAAATCCCAGAAAAGACCTTAAACCTCCCAGAATTAGTATATATATATATATATATATATATATATATATATATATATATATCATCTTAACTGCCGTGAAGGAGAAACTTCAAACGTATTGTGCTACATTTGCCAGAAGTGGTGTAAATCAAATGTGGATATTTTAAACATCTTTTAGTAAATTTGAAATCACAAAACTTTTCTCAAACAACATCACAACGCATGACTTTTCAACATTTAGACGACATTCTGCACGATAAATTAAAGACTAGACTTTTTAGCACCATATACAGTTGCTTCTGCAATAAAAATGAAAAGGGGAAATAGTCATATCTAGTTATTAATCATTCAAAATATTATTTTGTTAAACACCACTCTGATTCTACGCACAAGTACTCTGAAGTTGATATTAAAACGATCCTAGAGTTCCGCATTGACATTATCTTCGAAGTCATTGGTGACCAGGTCTTGAAACAGTCCGAGTGGTTAGAGCATTGCGCTCATAATCACAAAGGCCTCTCAACTGTAGTCGACACGGGTTCGATTCTCGCTCGCGCCGATATATGTGAGAAAGTTTGCCAGTTTACTTTCGGAAGGTCGGTGGTCTCTTCCCGGGTATATTGTATCTGGGTTCTCTCCTTCACCTACAAAACCTGAATGCCACCAGATAACTGAAAAATTGTTGAGTGTAGTGGAAAAACAATAAACAATCAATCAATCAAACAGTCTGTTGGAATTCCCATTGGCTCGAATTGTGCTCCTTTATTAGGTGACCTGTTTTTGTATTCTTATGAGACATAATTTATTCAAAGCTTCTACTTGAAAGGAATAAATCTCTTGCTGCAGCTTTTAACTGAAGACGTTTTATCTATTACTAATACTCATTTTCACTTATGCATGTATATCGATTTGACTGATGTGTTTTATACCAATTGTTAGACCGTTCCTTACACATTGATTTTGATTACGGATTACTCTGTTTGCTTAGTCGAGATATTAGGCCCATGACAGGTATAATCGGTCGACAGGGGATGCTTACCCCTCTTAGGCACCTGATTCCACCTCTGGTATGTCCAGAGATACGAGCTTGTCCTACGCTTGATTTCTTATTCCTTATAGGAGTTATGGAATTGATCACTGTTCATTATCTTCACCTTTTCATCTTCTCTTCTTTTGACATAAATATTCAAACTAAAGAAGAAAGCTTTGAACAATTCGTGAAATCCATGGCATCTGAATTAGGGTTTTAGGCCGAATGGCGGAGTTATATGGATACATATATATTGTATTTACATACGTATCGTTGTCTTTCGTCCTGCAAATCATGGAAACAAAGGACACAAACTAGATCATAGTTGGGCATGAACGCCTCTACCAAAATTGTGAAATGCATGACCCATAGGTCTGAGATTTAGTCTTCAGGGTATGACTATTGTATTGTTTTTAATAAGAACCATACATTTCATAGATTTAACGTTTTTACAAAGAAATGATAAACATAAATATAAGCATAAATTATACATAAAGTAAATTCATTGCAGGTAGATGGACACAATCCATTCATTGTAGAGTATGACTATAATGAAGTGGAAATGCATAGATTTGCATAGAAATATTTATATTGAGCATAAATGATTCTACCGAAATTGTGACATATATGCCTGCTGGTTAAAATTGTTCAGGAACTATGATTGTAAGAACCTTAAAGTGATAATGCAGTGATTTAAATGTAAGTTCATCACGCAAACTTTGAATGAAAAGCAAGCTGTAGTTTAATCCAATCTTGGTCTACAAACAAACACACATTCATGCCATAATTGTCCTCGTACAGTTAACCTGAGAGGGGAGGCAGTGTTTGTATCTAAAACGGAACAATTTTCATATGGTGTAGAAATATATATTTTATCGAATTCCATTTTTTCATTTTTTTTTAATTATATATTTTTATTTCTAGTCAAATAAGATGAAATTTGTCATGATGTACAATGTAAAATTATTCACCAACTGTCACCAGGTGCAACATGACAATGGCAATTTCTCGTCAGATATCTTGGGTTTCTTTTTTCTTTTTTTGTTTATATAAAATGCAAACAATTAAATATTATGTTGATATAGAATTACCTTATTGTAGATTTAATTACCCTCTGGCTGTCAATCACAAAAAGACATTAACTGTAATCTTTCATATATGGCTGAAGGTTTGAATTTTAAAAACCTTGTATATGTTTGTAAGATATATAGTTGTTCGCTATTTGTTTCACCCCAAATCAGCGTGCGTGAAATCTTGTTATTTTATTTTATTTGTCCATTCTACTATAATCTCGTTCAGGATTCCCAGCCTTTAAGAGAGACATATATCAAAATTCATACGCACATCGTTCACATTCATGATAAAATGGCTACCATTACCGTTGGTAAAGATACTGAAGACCAAACAATGGAAATGTAAATAGATATGATTTCAAATGCGCTCTTTATGGTAAATATTTAAAATTCGATGGTACATTTAAACTCCTATTAAGTTCAAAAACAGGTTCTGGCGCTGACAATGCTTTTCAATTGGTGATTGAGTTTTCGATACTTTGTCTCACAGCTGTTTACCAGAATCAGTGGGATTAGTTGCATGCATCAGAGGTATTGCCCAAACACCCCGAAAGAAAATGTTTCGTTGTCATCTAGAGTATTTTATGATAAAGTAGCAGACACGCCTTTTGAAATAATTATGGGTATGTAAAATGACTGGAGATCGATTTTGAAATATTGATTATGAATAGAGATAAATTTGGAGGAGGATTCTCCGACACACGTTGTCGTGTACATCGGAGAAATCCGCCAGTCTGTCTCATCAACTAAAGAGCTGTATTATCTATGAAATTTTTGTCCAGTGAATCATGCTACAATTACCGCTGCGTTTGTCCGTATAATTCTATGATGCCTAAAATGTCTTGAAAATGAAATTATTTCTTTTCAATTAGCTCTCTATACTATCCCTGCAGTATCGTAATGCACCCAGTGACAATTGAAAAGGTTTGATTAATCCAAGATATAATCCTGAAGTAGATTTGAAGTCGCTCCTTTCCTCTGGTATTTAAATACATTTTTGTTTCGTTTTCAACCGTTTCTGGCATTACAGTAACCTATGAGGGTTATTTTCAGAAACGATTTAAAAGGTAGTTTAAACCCATTGTGTATTTGCAATAAAAATAACCACAGTTTACTAAGTGGCATCCGTGAAAGTCTCGCTTATTTTATAGTATAACTATAAAACTACACTCAGTTACAATAGTTTTGAAGTTTATATTTATAATCAACAATATTGACCTCAACAGATGACATACTCGGTTTATCATTCTTAAGTTGTAGTTAACTTCGTTAAAAACTGTTTAGCAGATAAACCCAATTTGTCAGATAAAAACAATATTGCACTGATTTCCAAGATCTACGTAATATACAAAACAGGCTTTGCATGTACAGTATATGGTACGTTTACATCACATGCAAAGTATTTTATAACATATTACAGGTACTTATACATTGTATGTAGTAGACCATTGGTGTTAACGTATAAAAACATTGGAAGATACACATACATGCTTTTGGACATGTTAAATATTTATTAAATGTATGGACAAAACACATCGTCTAGTCAACATATATGCGTTTGCAATAGACATGGATATTTAAACACGTGTATAGCGGATGGTTTAACGTACGTATAGATGCACAGAACGCATGGCAAGAGTCTTAACAGCATGCGTTACACGTATGAATAAAATATCGGGTGATTTATATATCTACGTCTATAGGAAACATATGTTTTTACATGTAAAACATATTTCTTAGTTTACGTTTACCAGTTAAAATACATGTGCAATACGCATAACGCACGTATCACGTACAAAATACATTTTGCTGTGAAAGCTGAGTACGATACGCTGTAATTTGTAACTGAAATCCTTTGATCCACTCACGTATTTCGCCACACAAAGTGAATGCGAGCGGATCTAATTCTAATTAGACCGAATTCGCCATTATGGCTCCTCTGTATCGGAGTATGATACCACAGTGTTCAGGTAAATTCAATTTTCTAACACGTGGTTTCATTTAGGGGCGGGTGGAAGGGTTTACAATAGACCTATAATAACATACTATCACAATGAGTTTTTTTAGAAGTCATTCAATATGCAAACAACAAAGAAGAAAATCGTAGGAATTAATTCATCTCAGAAGTTTGTCGGTAATACAGTCTTTGTAACATCCCATAGAACATCTAGATTATGTAGACAAGTTTTGTGACATTTAAACATAGTGCACAGACTTGTGTAGGATTTCATTTTGACATTCCATTGATTAACTGAAATTGGGAAGCATGGTGTTGTCTTACAGACAGGTGAAACAAAATGTTTGAAACTTCACATTTATCTTACCTTCAAACCAAACCTTACTCTTCCGTAATGATCGTGAATAACAAACACAGCGTAGGGAAAAAGTACATATGTCTCTCACCAGAAGGCACGTTACGCAAGCTTGCCTTACATTTCTAAGTCTTTGTACATGATTATTGTACAACTTTTAAAATTAAAATTTGTAACTCCGGTTTCATTTTTCATCATTGAAGATAAAGTATTCAATTACATCATATGAATTCTTATTCTTTTCCTTACTTTATACTCGTAAATGGATTCACAAAATTCCTTTAAACAAGCTCATGTGTCTAGAAACAGTTGACCTTTTTACTTACTATTTCATAAGGTAGTGAAATATTTACCTGTGGGAGGAGGGCCTCTGTGTCCGAGTAGCTAGAGCATCGCGCTTCTCTCACCTCCAATCGGCACGAGTTCGATTCTCGCTCGCGCCGATATATGTGAGAAAGTCTGTCAGTTTACTTTCGGAAAGTCAGTGATCTCTTCCCAGGTATATTGTATTTGGGTCTCTCTTGCACCAATAAAAACTGGACGCCACCAGATAACTGAAAAATTAAAAAACAAAATAAAACAAAACCCCAAACAAACAAACAAAAAAAAAACCCCAAACAAACAAACAAAAAACAAAAACAAAAAATAAAAAAAACAAAACAAAAACAAAAACAACAACAACAACCCCCCCCCCCCCAAAAAAAAAAACAGTGGGAGAATTAGATAAATTTAAACGCAACTCCAGTCGTGATAGTACTATATGTGATGCATGGCTCCAATAAACATAAATCAGAAAAACCAAACAAACACATTAATATTTGATTGAAACCCTTCATCTTTCAGCTTCACATCGTTTGCTTTACAACTATTCTTATACATTTCCCACAAGGAAAAAAAAACAGTCGATTTATTTGTTTTCAAAGGCGTTGCCAACTGTTTGGCTCATATTTTTTTCCATCAATCATTTCTATTTCTATATCATGTGATTAAATTTTCACGTGATGCGGAACTATTTAGCAAGGGTAGACAGAGGTGTAAGTGAAGCGGTCATACATGTAACGCGCCCTCTAGTGAGAAAATGGTCAAGTATGCGCAACGTAACCGAAAGTGAAAAATTGATACAAAATCAAACAATCCATTGCGAAATATTTCAGGATAAATATTATTAATAACTTAACAACTTACATAATGGAACAAGTGACAGCATTTCTAAGTATACATTGCATCTTTTAAGAGCTTGAAAGTAATTAACTTTATGCACAAATCATATTGTCGAAATCTGAATGCAGACAGTATTTGATTTTATAAAGTAGTTTGGAACTCCATGTCGGATTGTTTGAGTTAATGGCCATCGACCTGACTGAGTTTCTACATTCAGTTTGCAATAAATATATGAATATTTTATAGAATATTACTAGTTTCTATATATCTAGAATAGTTTTTACTGATCGAAGAGTTACATGTCACTTTTTATAGAAAAGATAACATAATAAGACTTTGTCAACTTGCAGCAGAATTGAATTTAAGTATGTCCAGGAACGGAGCATCTCTAATTTCGATGGCATCATCATTTTGGTGATTGATTAATTTTTCCTTTATAAATGATGCTTCCCGAGTTCTCTGAAAAAAATTGTAGTTGTTATATCTAAAAAGCTCGGGGTAAAGATGATGTTCTGTTGGTTCACAATCTACAAAATGTCTGGAGCATAATCTGTCGTGACATGAGCGGTTGTAATCACGGCGCCTAACACTTCAAGCCATTTTCTGCAGAGTTTGGGTTGTTTAAATGTGGGAAATGGAAAGGATTTCACATCATCCATGAACCCATATCACCCCTTCTTCCTCGTATCTAATGGACATCCTTCTACAACACAAAAGAACTTGTGTATTTCGCAGCAGACGAATTCGTTTCTAACAAAAACAATTTTACCGGAAGTGATACGCCCCTCAATTTTACAAAAATCACGTGACTCAAGTACAACGTAAATGTTAGAATACCGCCGGAAGACGGCAACTCGAAAACGGGCTATTGTTATATTTTTGTTTGTTTGTTTATAGCCGCCTGAGCAATTTTTCAGCTATCCGGCGGGCTATTGTTATAAAACACATCAATATAATAATAATATTTGAAGAAGGTAATCTGATTAGTGCACGCAATATTCTTCCCCAGGAACTTCCTGTGGATACTTACAATTAAATACAAGAATAAATGCTTAAAAAATAGTATCTAAACCATAGACACAAGATTATGTAACAAAATTCAATCTAATTTAATATCAGTAATAAACAATCACAAAATCTAATATTCGATATTAAAAGACATAAATGCATAGAATTTATATACGGGAAAAAAAAAAAACATGGTTAAATAGTGGAATGGCAAATGATAAGGTATTTCCCTACATTGTTTCAATATATATCTACATATGACTACTTAATATACTGGACAAAAAAAGTTAAGGATCATAATTTTGACCTCAAAAATTTTTATTAACCAAATAATTATTTTGACAAATTTTAACATGTATAGTTTCTCCAATGTGTCCTTAACACAATAGATTTACCTGGTTTCATATTGACGTCATAAGTGCACGATTTTTTCGCCCAAACACAAGAAAGGGGTCAAAATCAAAGTGTGCCAACGTGTATATTGAAATTGAAAAAATGTTATTTTCATTTTATTGTGGGTATTTATTGCTCTAATCGACTCTTAGGTGAACAATTATTGACATTAAAAGCAATGAGGCGCCATTTAACTGTTCTGGAAGCTGGTCAGGCAGTAGGTATGCTTCAACCTGGCCAAGTCCAGAGAACTGTCTCTAGACATTTTAATGTGTCCCAAAGTGTGATTTCAAGGTTGTGGAATCGTTTTAGACAGACAGGTAATGTTTCTGAGAGACCGAGATCAGGTCGTCCAAGGTCCACAACCGCTCACCAGGATCGCTATCTGTCACTTATGGCTCGTAGACACAGGTTTCAGAGTGCTGTCCAACTCAATACTGACTTTCATGCAGCAAGTGGGGTGCGCATAACACCACAAACTCTCAGACAGAGACTTCATGCTGCTAACCTTCGGGCTCATCGACCTGCTGTACGTCCCATTTTGAGGAGAAGACATCGTGTAGCACAACTCAATTGGGCTCAAAATCACATAAACTGGCAACTGCGTCATTGGACGCCTGTTCTTTTCACAGACGAGTCACGGTTCTGCGTGGACTTTCATGACGGTCGTAGGCGTGTATGGCGCATGCGTGGAGAGCGGTACGCTGATTGCTGTGTAGCAGAGCATGATCGTTTTGGAGGTGGCTCTGTGATGATTTGGGCCGGAATCAGTATTGGTGGATGTACTGACTTGCACGTGATTAATGGCAATCTTACCGGTGCAATTTACAGGGACGAGATACTGCATCCAATAGTGAGACCTTATGAGGGAGCTATAGGCAACGACTTTGTGTTAATGGATGATAATGCTCGTCCCCACAGAGCACGTATAGTGACAGACTACCTTGCTACAGAGACAATTGAACGTATGGATTGGCCGAGTTGTTCTCCGGATTTAAATCCAATAGAACATGCCTGGGACATGTTGCAGCAAGCTGTTTCCAGACGCCCTGTACTTCCGACAAACTGCCAGGAGCTGACGTTAGCTTTACAGCAGGAATGGGCAAGGTTGCCACAAATTGCGTTCCACAGGCTCATCAGAAGTATGCAGAGGCGTTGTCGTACCGTTATACAGGTTCAGGGTGGACATACACCCTATTGATATTGCTTTTATAAAGATTCAATCATTTGTAATGAAATTTGTTATTGTTGCTCATACCGATTTTCAAACTGTTTTGGGGGGTTACCTGACAATAGTTGCTCTGGCTGCTTAACGTATTGATGAATTTGTAAAAACAGGTTTAAAATATATTGTTCGATTGTCGTTGAATATTTTAAGTATATATTTAACATAATTTATTTGGTTTTATTATGAATAAAATAATTCTGAAATCATGATCCTTAACTTTTTTTTATCCAGTATAGTTATAATTCAATTGAAATGGTACAGACTTAGAGGCTTCGTGGTGTACACATTGATGACAAATTACTTTACCCCAATAATATTGCCTCATTGTGCAAAAACGTAAACTATAAGTTATTTACACTACGCAAGATAAAAAAGTATGTAGCCCTACATACCAGAAAGCTTTATTACAATGCACGTACCCTGTCATCAACTACTGCTTGACTATTTGGGGGAATACATCCAAACTTGGTAAGTAAAGAATTTAAGTTACAAAAAAAGAGATGTAAGGATAATTCTGGATGCAAGCCCAGATTACTTTTTTAATCCATTATTTGAAAAATTTAAGCTTGGCTGGCCGATAGTTTATTTACTAGTTGCTTTACACAAATATATTTTATTACACTGTATTTAATTTTTTTTCGCGGTTTGGCTCTTTATTTACTTCTATAACTACTTCTAATAGTATTTATGATTTCTTTCAAGACTAACGATTTGAAAAAAGTATAGCCTTTTCTTAAAAAAAATCATTCGACAAACAGAAAATAAACAATATCAACAAATCATATTCAATTTTCTTAATTTCAGAAGAAAAAAATCTCATTGTGGCGCATAAATATCTTTACAAGTCGAATAATTTATTTTACATTCATATCATAGTTTATTTGTAAGCACTTTTGACTAAAACCAAATATTGCACGCAAGAACTGGAGAGAGAAAAATCTGAAAGAATTTATCGCTGTCTTTCTTACACTCACATTCATGAATTTTTATTTTATTGAAATAATTTGTCAGTATATATTAGGACTTTCACATTTCAGCGATGTTTTTTTTTTTTTTTTTTTTTTTTTTTTTCTTTTTTTTTTTTTTTTTTTTACATTTTTTAATGTTACCTTACTACGATTATGAGCTGTATTTATGTAGCGGTATTCCATGATCACCTGCATATGGTGATCATGTCCCTCAACTAATTCGATATGCATATGATCAATTTTAAACCGCTACAGGCTACTGACAAATAAGTTGATGTTAAGTGTATAAGGATTTCAGCAGTCAGAATTCTTGTTTTAAAGTCGGCATTTCGCAAATTCTATGTTCGTTTTAATGATCTTTGCATGTATAACCCGTCATTAGGTCGAATTCTGTCTGACGTGTTTTGTATCACTTACTTACTGATTTTGACTACGGATTACTCCGTTTGCCTGATCAAGATATAGGACTCACGCAGGTTGATCGGTTGGCAGAAGATGCTTACTCCTCTTAGGCACCTGATCCCACTCCTGGTGTTTCAAGGGGTCCTTATATATCTTTTATTCAATTTTGTATTGTTTATAGGATATACAAGATTGATCGTCACTTTTCTATAAATGTGAACTTTATTCTAGCTACCTTAAAAGGTAATTCTATTCACATAAATATGACGTCAAAAAGGTGAAAGCCCTCTGGTATAAATTAATCTCTTTATAGTATTCACTAGCATATGAAAAATCGATTTGTCGAAATTGGGTCAATAGATTCCCTAACCATCGGAACTGCGTTTGAGTCATATGTTGTAGATCATAGATTCGAATCTCAAACGAAGAGGTAATTTGGATGAAATTGAAAAAAAGCACACACACACACACACACAAAAGGAAGAAACATGGATCTTTGAATGAGACACTGTCATACCGTCAGTCTATTGAACTACAGCTATTGTGAGTATGCAATTCCCCTACCCACCAAAATAAACCCTCATTTCATTTGTTCTTAATGTTGATTTAGTACATGTTCACATGTGGTTAGCATGATATCGTCTACTTCGTTATTCGATCTGTCTTTTGTGATTCAGTATCAGTATTTCATATTAGAAGTAATTTATGATAAACTCCATATATGCTTATTCCTAGACAATCAATACCGACCAGAGTCCTCGTCTTTCAGACGGTGTAAATAACCGTTGAGTGACCTTTTCATGACACATTTTGTAATCTTAAGGGATTGAAATTATCACTTTGTCTGTGTATATGTAGATGTCTTACAAATACTAATTGTTTAAACCAACCAGCTTCACTCTCCAAACTAATGACGCATTAATTATGAAAAACTCAAAGATACATAATGAATCACTGATACAACTACATGCACAAAGGGTACATGTAATTTGTTGGCATATATAATGACCATTTATATATTTCGTTAAACGTTCTGAAATACTTAATTGTAAATGGGGCCTCCGTGGTTAGAGGAATGTGTTCAAAATCACAAAGGCCTCTCACCTCTAGTTAGCGCGGGTTCGATTCTCGCTCGCGCCGATATATCTGAGAGAGTTTGCCAGTTTATTTTCGGAAGGTCGGTGGTCTCTTCCCGGGTACATTGTATCTGGGTTCTCTTCTCCACCTACAAAAACTGGATGCCACCAGATAACTGATATATTGTTGAGTGTGTCGAAAAACACCAAACTTAATTGTAAATCAAATTCGTTGTAAAATCAGGTTGACGCTACGTGTAACCGGCCTAAATTTCAATGCTTAATACAAAACGTCGACAGTTTTCATTTCCATTGTCTTTTGTTCTTCTAGAATACATAGACAATTTTAGGTTTCCTTTGTGTGTGTGTCATTCAACCATTCGATATCAAATAAAGTTTGTTTTAGAATGTACAGGTAATGATGTACACTATTCAACAGTGAACGTTTTTTGATCAAGTATATTCTGTACACGATGTACACTATACGTGAACGTATTGATATTTGTCAGATAATACAATACCAATAGAGATACTTTACACAACCATTCCTCGCGATAAATTAAATACTAGACTTTTAGATATCATAGACAGTTGATTCTTTAACAAAAATGGCGAAAAAAAGGAAAATAGTTATATGCAGTGACCATTCATTCAAAAAATCACTCTGATAAACACCACTCTGATTTTACGCACAAGTACTTTGAAGTTGATATAAAAAGAGATGCTAGAGTTCCTTATTGACATTATCTTCGTAGTCTTTGGTGATCAGGTCTTCCACAGTCTTATTGAATTCCCATTAGCACTAATTGTGTTCCTTTATTAGCTGACCTGTTTTATGTTCTTATGAGGCAGATTCTGATCTATATCAGAGAAAAAAATCTTTTGCTGTGACCTTCAACTCGACATTTAGATATGTCGACGGTTTCTTATCTATCAACAATAATAATATTGTTTTATATGTCGATTCGGTATATCCCGGTGAACTCAAAATAAAAGACAGCACAGAGTCTTCCATATCTGATTCGTACTTAGATATTTTATTGAGCATAAATGCTAACGGCAAACTGAAAACTCAACTTTATGACAAACGTGGTGACTTCAGCTTCTCCATTGTCAACTTCCCATATTTATGTAGCAATATTCTATTATCACCTGCATATGAGTTTATGTCTCTCAAATGATTTAATACGCGAAAACGTATTCTGCGTGTAATCAATTTTTCAATAAAGGCAGGCTACTGACAAACAAGTTGATGCTACGAGGGTTTCAACAGTCTCGTTTAAAGTCAGCATTTCGCAAATTCTATGGTCGTTATAACAATTTAGTTTGTCAATACAACCTGTAAATGGATCAAATGCTGTCTGACATGATTCATACCAATTGTTAAGGCGTTCTGTACGTTACTTCATTTACCTGATCAAGATGTAGGGGTCGCGGCGGGTGTGACCGGTCGACAGGAGATGCTTACTCCTCATTAGCACCTGATTCCACCTCTGGTATGTCTAGAGTTGTATTCCTTATAGGAGCTACGAAATTTATCTTTTTTTTTTTTTCATTGTATGCAACACACATTGTACAGCCGTTGTGTTTACTAGTATTGGTCAGATGATACTATGTGCAATGTCTGGAGAGATATACAACCAACCAATCTGTCATGCTTTCATCGTAAGTGCCCATTCAAAGAAACTTTAATGTATGATGAAACATATTTGCAGTTGCACATCACTCAATGCGGGGTTAAGGTGTCCCGAGTAAAATTAGTAAGTATTAACAGCATATTTAAATTAAAGCAAAATTCTTCCAAGCGTTGCATATTTTACTAATAATCATTTGTCAATATATAAACAAATATTATGCCACGGAAGGGAAAAAGTGGCGTACTCTTATATTGTGACGTCATATTGTGTAAAGTGTACTGATATGCATTTTCTCAGGAAGCTTTAACTACGCTGTGCTGATTTTTGATATATATGATTAAATTCGTTTTCAACTAAATTCTTTCAGATTGTCTTTTATAATTTATATCTTAACATTGCAAAAACATAAAAATAATTTTAGTTGACAGATTCACTCCTTAATTTCTATTCAAAACCTTCCTTTAATTTTAATATTTCTCAGGAAAGTGTAAAAAGTAACCAGTTTTGTGACGCAATGATAAAAAATGGTAATCAGTTTAGGCAAAACGAAATCTTGCATTATTGTACTATATCTGTCAAAATTAAGAGAAATCGAAGAATATGTAATTGTAGGGCAAGTGCAAAAAATAGTTGTTGTCGCACCTTGTCCATTAATTATTCATATCTAACGTAAATATACTTCATATCATCTTTTGAGATTATATCTATTTTCATTACGTCGACAAGTCAATAATCATATTCTGGTTTATTTTCAAAATGTCATTTGTATATCAAAAATGCTGATAAGGTCGTTGAAGCTATAAAAAAAATCTATATAATGTGTCTGGAAAGAATACATACATGTAGCATCTTGTAATATTTGTATATTGAGAGAGGGATTTACATAACAACCAGAGTCACGTACCAATAAATTGAACAATGCAGTATATACTGGGTGCTGTTGATGGGTGTGTTACATTGCACGGGCGATGTCTGTATATTACTTATTTTCGATTTTATTGCACACCCGTCCTGAACATTTAGGTGTATCTGTCACTACGCTGATCTCACCTTGATGCCAATGACTTGATTTCTTGTCAATGTTCGTAATTTTAGAGGTATATTTTATTATTGTATATTTGAAACGACACTGTAAACGAATATGTAAATATCGTGGATTGTTAGAGCTATTACAATAGGTGTATTTAGTACGATGGATTGATTAAGGATTGCATTGAGGCGTTACTGAAGCAATTGACGAATGATTTCATGTTATATGTCTCTAGTTTTGTTTGTACCGACGCCATGTCCACTTACTAATTTCATTAAATGTCTGATACAGAATATATATATATATGTAACCGATTGCCAGTATCACCACGCAACTAAACAAAGAGGTACTAATCTCGGTATCCACTCAGTGCGGCGAACTGGTATTCAACGCCGTAAAGAAAATATTTCGCATATGTAATTAAAATCGAATGAGTGATGTATGTCGGTACGTGTATATTATAATGTAAAGTTCTGTCAACACTTTCTTGGACTTTCTTTTTTCTAACCAAACACAAAGAAGTCGTGCAAACTTGATGGCAGTTACTAGTGCCGTGTAATTGAAAATATCTGCTTTGCCGGCTATAACTTATTTCTCCACAGAGATTAGTTCTTCCCCTTTCATTCACTCTAAAAGTACTATGTTCATTTTATATGGCTATAAGTGAGAACAGGCTATTTGCAATGATGTTAACAATGTTATGTTGCGTATATTACGATTAGTATTTTATAGAGATCTTAAACGTGTCTTAGTTCTTTGTTCGGTGAAATAATTACATGCATATATTGAATACATTATTCGCAATGATACTTATGATTGGGATTTCCGTGCCGAAACTTCTTAAATTATTCTGAATATTCCAGTTTTATTGATTATGATTCTAGCAACAAATTGCCATTCGTCATCTTTAATAACGGTATTCGAATGTATTAAAAAAATCACAGCAATATTTGACACCAGAACTGTATAACAAAAACAGTCGTCCCCTCATCCACGATCCGCGTCTTTTACCATTATGGAAGAATCAGTCTTTGCTCTTCCAGCCATTGGTAGATGGCGTAATGGATTCACTTAACACAGCATATCAAAACGATTGGACGAACGCTGGGGGAAGACATGGCGATGGTGTAGATGTTGCTTGCTTATAAGATTGTATTCTATCGATCCCTGAGCCCTCGCCAGTCGTGATATTCACACAGGTACTGAGCCTGTTGAAAATAACGCGCGCACGGACAGTCTCTGCATTACCGCTGGATCTTTGTGTGTAAAACGATTGAGTAAATGGTTCCTTGATTTTCGATAATCAAAAACTGTGTTCCAAGCGTCTAAAAACAAAAAAAGAAACTTTTCTCAAAGATAAGCAGGTGCTTTTTGAGAAGACGGTTTCGTTTTCATCCTTTATACTCCTGTTAAAGACGGGGATTGTGAGACATGCTACCGCACTTACTGTATCGGTGAGTAACATCCAGTTTTGAATATTTACATGTAATAACATAAAGTACATATAATAGGTATTGAAAATCAACGGAAAGAAAGGATTGGGGAATTTCGTGTCTTAAGTTTATTCGATAGCTTTGAGCCTTTCTTTGATAACAATAATTGTTATTTTTTTTAGTTAACAAGTAGTTCTAATTTGCATCTGTAAATACCGTACATTACACCTGACAGAATAAAACTGATCACGCCAAGACATTGATTGGCATCAAACAGAATGAGTATTTACCGTGATCAACAGCGCAGTCGCATTGTCAAGATGCAGAAGAATTCATGAAATATAATCCAGCTTTTGTCATGCTGCGGTGAAATTTTATTGAATTATTTATCTGTATGATTAGGGTTAGGAAATGACTAAATAAATATAACAGCCCATTATAATTTTGAATTAGTAGTTTTTGACCTATACTTGGAGGGAGAGGGAAACCTACGTTTCAAAAAATCTGCCTGATCCGAATTGTTATATAAAATTCAATAAAATATATTCAAACAATAGTCTATTGTTGCAACCAAGAACACTAACCAGGCATTTCCCGTAACAGTAGGTACTGCTTGTAGTTGTGCAATGAACATTGTGATTTGAAACCAAGTAATATTATGTAAACTAGATATCGCAAAATACCTGTAACATTATTTTTTTTATGTATTAGTATATGGAATGTAAATATTCTATTGATCCGTACTGTATCGGGTGGATAGAGGCTCTCTTGAGAGAAATAAATTTTAGTGTGCACTTTATTTGCAGCTTAATTATTACCACGGTACCGTGCATACGGCCCACATAATTAGTAAATTAGATTTAATTTATATAGCATGAAATATAGAAACTGAAAATATTTCCGGACTGTAAAATCCAATAAAAACCTTCCGCTTACGTCAATAACCATCTTGATATATCTTTAGTATTGCCAATGACTGGGGAGATATCAGGACCGGACTTTTCGGTTTACTACCTGAAATGAACCTTGTGAACCCAGAATACCACTTAAAGAAACATAATCTTCTCATCTCAACCTATAACAAATCGAGTTGATTAACTAGAAGATGGTTAAACTATTTCGGTTTTTGCGAAATGTGTCTACGTTTAATGGAAAATCGGCAAAGTTCCTGTGTTGTTCTGGGAGTGAAAAAAGAAATAATCAATATTTCCTCCTTGTACATGCACAAAACTACATTTATACGATTTGTTGGTGTCATCACTGAAAATGTTTTAATTTCACATTTTCATAATTCTGTTTTAAGAAAAGTTCTAATTATTTTATAACTTTTCAACTGAAATCAGTGATGTCCTCTCCGTGTAAAGGTTCTGCCAGCGTAGACACCAATCAAGATTGATTTTACTGAAATTTACCAATATACTATATGTGTACATATTTATATTTTTCGTTTTTTTTTATTAAGATAATCTTTGCCTAGAAAGTTATTCTGTGCATCATGAAAAAATATCAAGCACGTTCCCGAAATTGACAAGTGGGAATTTTTCACATTAAAATACATACTAAATTTACAGAATACTGACGTAACATTTTGATAGGAAACAGAAAAAGACGAATTTATTCTTATCTCTTTTTTGTGTATATATTTACGACATCTCAATTGCTATCTACAAAAATTGAGCAAGATTTAACTGACAAATATTTCAGTACTGTTGTTATCAATGAAGTTCACACCAAGTTTAACGGAAATTTAAATCCATAAATTTACACCTAAACATATTGACTCTATGGTGAACTAGACATTCAGGATATTACAATGACTCTTATATCATGGATTCCATATGCGAGAATTGTGGATTTTTTGAACAGTAAAATCAATTTTGAGATAGATAATGTGATGAATGACAATTTTGTGGCTACAGAGAAAGGTTAAGTGGGAAAAGTATTATACTGCGATTCGATATTCAATAGAATTAATAAAACTTCAAACGATCTAAGAGGAGTGATAAGACTACAAGTCCTTTTCGTATTTTATCAATACCAGGAAATCTCCTACGGTCAACTGTTTTCATGAACTCTTGTGTCATTTGGAAACGTGATCAAAGTTGATAAATACAGCTTACTGTCTTCGATTGTCTTCATTACAGAAATAAATTAAGAACGTGCTCCATCATGTTTTTAATTGGGTAACACATACAACATATTTATTCATTTCCTTTAGAAGAAACTTTACATTGATTATTTCATATGAATATTTATATTGAACTTTATGTCAATGTTGACGCTAGCGCTAATATTATTGGAAAGAGCAGGTCTGGCGGCTGGTCTAATTTGATCCCAATATGTTGATAGTGATTTTAGACAATAATTAACTGAAGCGTGTTGTTAAGGAGGTATGGTGCACAAAACTTCAAACATTTTTTTTAATTTATCTTGAATCACAAATTTACTAACTAATGATGTCACAAATACATATATATTCCTCTATTTTCTTTCAACAGACCCAAGCTCGTTATTTTTCAAAGCCATATGGGGGTTGATAGTGTGGGCGCTATGCATCAAACACATTTAAATTTAATGTTGCAAACACGATAAATACGTATATATTTTGGGCGATGCATAGTGCCTATTATTTTCAGACAATAAACTGTCTGACACAGTTGATATATTCGGGGTTTTTTTGCCAGCATTGTGACGTCATGTTTCAAGCCTGCATTTTTTTTTTTTAACATGGATATTTTCAAAGAAATAAAGAATGTGTAAATTTCAGACCCAGTAATGGCCGTTATCACAACCAGCCCTTTTTGTGATTGCTACATGTATACATATCCATGATAGGTTTTGTTTATTGGATAAACTTCTATATTTTCTCATTATCGGTGGCTACCAGAAATAACGACGAACTTCAAAACATTAAATTGAGGATTAAAAAAAACATAAAATCTGCTAGCATGAGAAATAGTTTTAGGGCAAAATTGTGATTGTCTCGGATGATGGAATGCTTAAGCTCCATGAAACATTGTGTTATTGATTTTAAATATCTGAGGATTGAAGCGAATTATTGGTAATTGCTTCAAATAAAATGGTAAAGGGTCTTTTAACATTTTATTTTTAAAGTACTTATCGTTTATATAACATTATCTCTGCTTCATTACGTGGAAAAATATCACAATGCCATTAAAAACGTCCAAATGTAAGTATGACATTTATCATCGCCACATTAAAGTTGTGATTACTTACATATTTCATTACTGAAGAAAGGATAGGAATCATTTCTCAAATGAATATTTTATTTCACTGCTTTCAATCGTGTTTGTTACATAAGTATCGTTTCCCCCAGCTCGTAAATCTGCACAGCAAGATGAAATGCGATTATTTCTGCATATTCATTCTACTTAGTTGGTTTATCTTATCTGTATCAGTAATTAAGACTTAAACATATTGTTTTGTTTCTGACTTGCAAGGATGTATTTAACACCCTTTCTACTTTTTTTTTCTAACAGAATAGTACTATTTAAGATTAGAGTTTCAATTTCATTAAATCCATCAAAACCATAAGAAGCCTTTTTTTTATAATCTTATGTGAGGTATCCACTCAATTCGATGCCAAACCATTGGCTTATCACCTCCTAAATAACTTGAATGTTTAGTATGCATCGTAAATATCTAATAAAATATCAATCACTTCTTGGCTATGGACTGGGGAGTGATATATGGACAGAATTTTCTTTTCATGATGCAGCAGAGTGCTTTTCCAACGATCGTTGGATTGTCTATGCGAAAACGGTGCGTCTCTATAACGCCTGCTAAAACACACAATGCTGGACATTAAAGGGTTATAAAAATCCACTGCAGCGACCCCTTTTGCCATGTCTAGAAATACAAATCAAGGATTATCTACTATCATAGCTAATCAACGGACAGAGAGGCAAAGTGTTAGCGGCATATTTTCATTACTGTGAATTTAAGAAGACTTAGTGGATCATGCGGACGGTTTCTGTCTTGCAATTTTCAACGTATCTTGATCGTACTGCTAATTAAAGAGACAGTTTTTTGTTGTCGATGTGTCTCTGTACATACTAGATAGCTCGTTATCAATCTGCACATGCATGTCTCTCCGTCGATAGTTGACATTCGCAAGGTTTTGATCTCATTTTCCATATTTGTCTCCGATCGCAACCACCAATCTGATTGAAGAGTAGTCATTAAAATTTTTCAGTGAGGCTTGCCTCGGAAACACCAGAACCGGGGATGCAATTAGAGCAAAACATAGCGATTCGTTTTCAACTTGTCATTATCTTTTAGCTACGACTGATCAAAAGGCTGGTAATGAGTGAATTGTTTTGGCTAATCGTTTTGTGCATCCGATATAAGCTTTGGGAATGGTCGTTGTCATAGTACATCCTTGTACACCAAATGAGTAGAACCAACTATTGTTTCCTGTTAGCTTTTATATCTTGTAATTCCGGAGAATAAAAGTTTATTCCTCGTTTTTTAAAAATCCAGTCGCTATGTAAGCTTCATACGCCATGGTCCCAGATTTTTCATAGGTAACCATATTCACGATGCCGGTATTTCGTGATATTACCTCGCTAACATATCAACGATCTTCGTACTTGCATGAAAATCAAACCGATAATCGTGATTACAGAAGACAACCGACTTCCGTGTATTCAATTAGAACTTCCAAGCTGAAAATTTGAATTGGAAGGAAAACATAAATAACAGTCCTTTATGAATATGTGTCAAGTAAAAAATATAGATAAGGGTACAATTTGCATATAGTTGAGCAACTATAAAAATGTGTCTCCTTAACATTGTAATCTGCTATTACACTTATGATATTATATTTTGACAGTTGTCAAATTTAGTGATTAGTTCATGGCAGTTGCGGCAATCCTGGGAAGATTCGAAATTATAAAAATAGATACGAAATATATATTGCTTAGATCTTGAAACGTAAAAACATCGCCAAAACACATAAGCTTGTGGTGATAATATTCTGGTAGTAAACCCGACATTTGCATTAACTTTAATTTTTTATTGCTACTTTTTTTCACCTTTCTTCATGGAGGCAAATTCGTTTTGTTGAATCGCTGATTCAGATCGATTACGGCAATTTCAAAATTATTCTAATTAGTATGCTTTTAGTTATTACTGTAATAATATTAACCAACACGCAAGCGTGCATTTATTACATACACATTGAATGGGTCACGTTAGAGGATTCTAAGACAGCAAAACAAAGCGATAACCATTCCAGTTCCCACCTTAATCCCGGAATTCCCCATCAGCTCCGAAACTTCAGTCTTGGTATATAGGGAAAACATACCTGTAACTTTACCGAGAATCAGACGGACAAACACGTAACGAAAAACAAACGCACCGAGCCAGAAGCACATTAACCTTCTTGACGTTGGTAATTACAACCAATCCAAACCAAGAAGGACATTGACATAGGAATTAAGGTTTATTATAAGTAGACCCAACGCTTAAGTTATCGATTTCTCTCATGTCGAAATAAAATACCGGTATTGCCATCGGCATGATTCCTCCAAGATTAGTTGGACACACTACGTCCTTTTGCGATTATTCGTGAGTGACATGACTGACCAATTCCAACGAAAACAAAGACCTGAGTGTCGATTATTTGTCTATTCCGCCGCCACGTATGACAAACAATCCCCACTCGTTTTTCTCACCTACTCCCCTGCCCTAGAAAAATAAGTCGGTAAAGTTACCCCAGTATTGCATTTAGATATGAATTTGCGAAGAAGCCAGTCCATAAAAAAAGCTTTAATTTTCTCGTAAATCGAATTTAACCTAAAAGGCTTAAAACCAAAAGGAAAAATAATTCACTACTCGTTTATGACAGGGCTGATGCACAGGCATATTCTTATTTACATTTAGTACACGTACATGGTATTACACAAGAGGTAGCTCTCTGAACATTACTTTGGCCTACGGTGTATACAATGTGTTACCATGGTTCCCATCCATTAGATTTGATTCATTACTTTCAGTTGCCATCAAATTTCTGGTTTTGTCAACAAATACAATGCCATTGATACGCAAATTTGTAGACAGTTGCCCTTTTATTCTTCCCACTTTCATAGAAACTTTTCTTCGTTGGTCACTTGATTTCGTTGACGTGCTCAACCACGAAAACGACGAGAATTGGTGTTCAGCGAATAATGATTAAACCACGGTATGTTCTTTCAATTCAGTGATGGTCGAGGGCTGGAAATTCGGAGAGTGATTTTTTTCATTCTGTTGATTACCAATTGATCATCGTTTTCTAGGCATTCAAAAAAATATAACTTATCACGAGAGCATTATAGGCTAACACAATGGCGTCGCACACAAACACGCAAAAGCGACGTGTCGGCGATTCATCACGACATTTCTTTGATAGATCGTTTTTCATTATTTTGATAGAGGAAAAAAACCGTCAATCTTCACAAATTCATCAACTTGGACACCGACAACTAATCTAAGTACAATTATTCAGGAACTCTTGATTAAAGTGTACATATTTTTTTTTTGTTTGGGATCAGGGGTGTCGTATGTATTCAGGATAATATTAGAATTGTCTGTATTCGACTGTTCGCGTGATTCAATAATGACCTTTTGTTCATTATCGATATGATGCAATCATACTGTCTACATCACAAAAGTAAAATTGCGCAAATGTGTAGCTCTGATTTGATGTATATCAAGTTCATAACATTTGTAATATAAATTCTCTGCATTGAGTTACCGAAAAACAAAATAAATACTATTGCGGCTTCAAAAAGCAGTTGGAAATCCATATTGTTTAGTGGGCGGAGGCCTGTAGTGAAATATTACTATTGAATACTTCATTTATTCATACACAGGTAAAATGCGATAATTATTAATAATTTATTCGCTTATTTGTTAACTGGATTTGCAATCGATTGCCCGATTTAGTTTCGTTGTTGCATTGTTTGATAATCTACTTAAAATAAAAATGTTCATAGTAGATAAGGCTGCCACACACACACACACACACACACACACACACACACACACACACACTATATATATATATATATATATATATATAACACTTCCAAGCTCAGAATCAGAATGTAATTGATTTTAAAAATATCTAATCAATAGTTCTTGAAATACTGTTTTTCTTTGATTGAGGTTCTCCCCACTGGGAGTTCCGATGGTGTCCACTCAATCGATATAGAACGTCATAAACACTGCCTGACTATGGCATAACTCTTGTTCTTGTCATGAGTTTCTTGTCTCGCGGGGAACAGCACTAACAAAATTGATAGATAACATTTCAATGATATTCGTTTTAACCAGCATTGACAAATTTCATGAAATTTGCACTATTCTTGCTTCATTTAGCAGTTTGTGTTTTCGGTGAAAGCCTATAGAGACATGCTTTTGTATGATAGGCTTTCTAAATAACTTGTTTTATGATAGAGACAGGTGTTACCATCTCTTTGGCTTAGGTAACGAAGCTGAAGGTTCTTGACAGACAATAAAAAGTAGAAATTAACGAGGACTAGAAACGAATGGGAGGAAACATCCCTCTTATTAAAGATAACGTACCACCATTTACAAATAGAGTAATTACATCAGTCAGACAAATAATGAATATCTTGAATTAAATGTGTCAGTCTGAGAGTATCTATAACAATGGTGCGATCCTGCACTTTTCGTATTTTCTCCCCAGCCAAATATTCTGTTAATCATTTGACAAAACAACACTTCTATTATAATTACGTTGTACAATAGAGTCATAGAGCCCCCCCCCCCCCCTTTTATCCATGTAACATTTTATATGTTGTAACGTAATTTAACACAATGCACGTGATTAGTAGAATTTAGATGATGTGTCTAAATGTAACAATGCACATCACTGGACAAAGCAATTGCATGTTGTGTCTAAATGTAACAATGCACATCACTGGACAAAGCAATTGCATGTTGTGTCTAAATGTAACAATGCACATCACTGGACAAAGCAATTGCATGTTGTGTATAAATGTAATCATAATGCATGTGATTGAACAAAGGAATTTTATATATATGATCTATAAAAAACGCATGCGCATGGACAATGGAATTAGATGTTTATAACATAGCACACATTGCATGCCATCAAAGTCACATGTTGTCTGTAAGTATCGTTATGCTTAACTACGCAGAGGAATCGAGCGTTGCGCTTATTTCGGACCGCTCTGGACCTTCATCAAAAGAACGTAAAGGACCGGTGAGGTCCGGGAACAGCGCCTCGTTTTGACGCCAGAGTGTTTTATATGATTGCTGCAAGTTTCAGTTTAGCTTACTTTTTTATGCATCATATATTAATAAAATAATAGTTTTGTTTCTGTTGTGTGCATAAATTGATTGACTATGAAATGATACAGATCCTTCATTCAAAGGTCTAAATTTGTGGTACTTCACCTACAGATGTTTCAACGTCTCAATAAGTGAAAAATCCTCGCAGTGATGTAAAACAAACAATCAGCCACCTTTTCATCTAAAAGGCCTGCCTAAGATTCCAGAAATTATAATCTAAAGTATTCAGTATGTAGCATTATTATCTGCATTGATACTTATACACACTATAAGTTCAGGAAAGGTTATCCAATCTTTGAATGAGGAAAAGAAGTATAAATGCACCTGGCTTTTCTGTGTTGTCCACGAATATCTAAATACACTGTACTACGAACAGAAAAATCTAAACATTTTACACTGTTTTTACTCGTATCCTTCTAATGAGCTGCAAGTTGTAGATGTTGCTTTGGTATTTTAATATAAAGTTTCTGCTACACGTGTATTCCATACGATCTACAATTTTCCTGTTTTCATTAATTTTATGAAGTCCGTAACACATTTACAATAATCTTGGGATGGAAGAAGCATTCTATACAAATCCTCAGGGGGAACAGTGGTTTAATCGGGTGTTAATCATTTCATATTACACATTCCGATGTTTAGAAATCGATAAATCTTAAAGTTAAGCAAATACATTCGTCAACTTTCTTGATATATCTAGATGTAGTTAAAGAACCAACTCGCTATCCCTCCCCTCCCCCCCCCCCCCCTTTTTTTTTTTTTTTGAGAATGAAATCCACACACCGATGATTAAAACCCTTTTTGCAAATATTGTATCATGGCTCTAGCATACCAATTGTATGTCCTGTATACTAAATATTCTGTATACTAAATAGTCTTTATGTCCCAAAATAGACAGAAAATGTCAAAGTTGTACATCAGCCAGGAAGAACATCGATATTTCCATAATACGTTGTAAGAGAATAACAAAAACATCAGTGGTTGACAAAACTAACACTCCCAACACGACGGAGACATTGATGAAGACATTCTGTCAGAAGAGAGAAAATGTCAGATCCTTTCAGAAAACTCCTATTGAAATTTTACGTAAAAATCCTCGCGTTACAAGACAATTAGCGGATTACTTCATCCCTATGTGAAATGCTCCGGCAACTATAAAGCCAAATTTATTTCCGTGTTGAAGAAAATTTTCATGACCGTCAAGGCACAAAAATATTAAAACTGAGCTGCTTCCGTGATATTGCAAATGGAATCTCTATCCTGTTAGCCATATTTTAACATAAATCACACGGGTTATTTTGGCTGCGCAAAATGAACAATCTATTTAGATAATATCGGCTTTTAATAGTTTATACAGGCCTAACATCATACTAAAATACAGAGTTAACATCAAAACAATAGCTGATATTGAAATCCATTCAAAATACAAAGCTATCTCAAACATCCTATCAAATACAGTTCTAACTCTAAAATCCAAGCACAACAGAGCTAACATCAAAATCCTTGCCAGAGACAAAGCTAAACCACAAAATTGTAGCAAATTTAAATTCAGAGCGAACTAAAATACTCGGCTAACATCAAAGTTCTAGCATAATGTAGAGCCTAGCAAAATTCGAAGCTAACCTCAAAATCTTAACAAAATATAGAGCTAAACCCAAAATTTTAACAAAGTACAGGACGAAAAACCAAAATCGTAGCAAAATAAAGAATCGCAAAATCATAGCGAAATGCAGAGCTACGTATAACCCCAACATCCTAGCAAAATACTGTGCTGACTTAAAAAACCTTACCAAAACACAGAGCTACATGTAACAACAAATCCCCACCAAAATGCAGATTTAAGATATATTTTTTACAAAAATACAGAGATAATCCCAAAATCCTACCAAATTCCAGAGTTAAACCTATGGTTATAAAAAATAGTGATTATCCCACGCCATAGCAAAATTCATAGCTATATAACACTAGCAAATAGAGCTAACATCTAAATCACAGCAAAATATATAGCTATAACACTAGCAAATAGAGCCAACATCTAAATCGCAAATCTTAGCAATGTACATAGCTATAACACTAGAAAAACGCATAGCTACGACACTAGCAAAATACATAGCTATAATACTAGCAAAACACATAGCTACGACACTAGCAAAATACATAGCTATAATACTAGCAAAACACATAGCTACGACACTAGCAAAATACATAGCTATAATACTAGCAAAACACATAGCTACGACACTAGCAAAATACATAGCTATAATACTAGCAAAACACATAGCTACGACACTAGCAAAACACATAGCTATAATACTAGCAAAACACATAGGTACGGCACTAGCAAAATACATAGCTATAATACTAGCAAAACACATAGGTACGACACTAGCAAAATACATAGCTATAATACTAGCAAAACACATAGCTACGGCACTAGCAAAATACATAGCTATAATACTAGCAAAACACATAGCTACGACACTAGCAAAATACATAGCTATAATACTAGCAAAACACATAGGTACGACACTAGCAAAACACATAGCTATAATACTAGCAAAACGCATAGGTACGACACTAGCAAAACACATAGCTATAATACTAGCAAAACGCATAGCTACGACACTAGCAAAATACATAGCTATAATACTAGCAAAACGCATAGCTACGGCACTAGCAAAATACATAGCTATAATACTAGCAAAACACATAGGTACGGCACTAGCAAAATACATAGCTATAATACTAGCAAAACACATAGGTACGGCACTAGCAAAATACATAGCTATAATACTAGCAAAATAGAGTCAAAATCACAGCAAACAAAATATAGAGCTAACCTCAAATCATTGCAAAATATTGTGTTAACCTCAAATTGATACGAAACTATAATGTTAACCCCCAAATCTTATCAAAACACAGGGGAGCTAAGCCAAAAAAATTAAATCGAAATACAGAATGCATGCAGTTTTGATAATGGTCTATTTTGTTAAACAAGCTGCAAATAATAAAACATTGTGTGTTCTTTAGTTCACATTCTGAACCGTTGCTTTACATCAGAGACTGCGTGATTTTGTGTAGAAGATCTACTGTCTATTCAGTGTATATACTGTATGTTACATTTTTATTGATTCTTACTGGAATGGTACATTGCACCTTGTATAAAGAAAAACTGAAAACAAATCACCGTTAGTCTTAAACTGTTGCTAATAATGCATCAGTTTGTTTCAACAACTGACATACAAAACTTTTATACGATTTCCACAAACATTTAGCTCATTAAAAAAAAAATAGTGATAATACGTAAACCATGCAAGTGAGATATCCAGCAACATTCAAACTGTAGCCCTGTCTAATGATAACAGACGTTTAACAAATTAATACAGGACTTTATTGCTCTTTTAAAAAGATGGCATTTACAACTTATTTAATAAAATGCTATATTTCCATCGGTTTGATGCTTTAGGCCAGACCAATTTTTTTCTTCCGTAACCCTAGCCTACATATAACTATTAATATTTTATTTCTATGACTGTACATCATGAATATCATAATAATTTTCCTATCGCCCTTTCGTGTAAAAGATTCAAGATTCTATTGGAAAATATGGTAGTATAATATATTTATGTTACGTAATAAATCAAAGCAATGTGCAAGGGCCATTATACATGTGCTAAACACAATTAAAATTATGATTGAGCTTTGGGAACAAAGTACATGCATAAAACAATTCCATTTGTGTTTTTAAAAATAGAACACCCTCTTCCTGATTCTAAATGTACTTAAATGTCAGCTATTAACATGAGTAAGAAACTGTAGTCAAACTCCAACTTGGAACGTATGAAGCTGGTCTGTTGAAACTACATTTATTTTGAGCGGGGCGTCCATAATGTCATCTCCTGATTTCTTTATGATTTGCCTGAAATTAATATGGATCACTCTCAATTTTCTGACAGACTGTAGGACGGATTCTCAAGATTTAATGTCTGCACTTTCATGAGAGACATGAACAAAAGGACTAACAATGTAATCTATACGCTTGCTTGATCGCCACACTCAACAATTTTTCAGTTATCTGGTGGCGTCCAGTGTTAGTTGGTGGAGGAGAGGACCCACATACAATGTACCCGGGAAGAGACCACCGACCTTCCGAAAGTAAATTGGCAAACTCTCTCACATATATCGGCGCGAGTGAGAATCGAACCCGCGCCGACTAGAGGTGAGCGGCCTTGTGATTTTGAGCGCTATGCTCTAACCGCTCGGCCACGGAGGCAAAACAATCGGCAAGTTTGTTTTTAAGAAGTTTTTTTGTTACCTGAATATGCATATTTATAAAAGAAACCTAAACCTTTCGAACGTTTTGTGTTATCAATACCAGCAGTGAAAAGGAACAACAACGCCATGCTTTATACGAATAGACTCGGAAGCCTGTTAGCACAGTGATATACGTTGAATTGCTTCAATTGTTCGGCTTTCCGGGGAGTACCGTGCTATGTAGTTGAGAATGTTCACGTAATGACTCTGATGAAAAGGTGAGAAAACGAACAGTGATCAATCTCATAATTCCTATCAATAATACACAATTAAGAACACGGACCTATGGACATATCAGAGTTAGGATCATGTGCCTGGGAAGAGTAAACATCCCCTGTCGACCGGTCACTCCTGCTGAGAGTCCTATATCTATATCAGGTAAACAGAGTAATCCGTAGTCAAAATCAGTGTGTAAAGAACCGCCTAACAATATTGGTATGAAACACATAGATAGCATCTGACTCAATGACAGGTAGCATTGGTAAATTAGATCGTAAATACAACCATAGAATTTGCGACTTTAAAAGAGACTGTTGAAATATTTCAAGATACGGGTTGGCAAGTATGAAACGTAAAGAATGTTTTTTGTAAGATTGATTGTATATTTGTTTACGTTCCGCTTGAGAATCTTTCATTCATGTGGAGACGCCATCATTGCCGGTGAAGGGACGCACAATTTAGGCCTATGCCTGGCGCCATTGTATAGGGAGAGATCTTTATCGTGCCACACCTGCTGTGACACGGGACCTCGGTTTTTGAGGTCTGTAAGATGTGCACTCTATAGATGAATACATTTCAGGTATGCTACTGAAAAACCTCAAAGTTCGTAAATAAATCAGAGGGAACTCGAAATGACGTTTCAAAGGTGCGTCGAATTCGCGAGAAGCACCAAACTTGATAATCCTTACCAAGAGAAATAATTGGAAACGTGAACGGTCCTGTTTAATCATTTGATGGCATATTAGTTCTCCATGCTGGTTATGGGATAGGTGCAAAATTTCAGGCATTGTCATCCAGACGTTCTAGTCTCGATCATCCCTACACTTGTGTATATTCCCTACAGACGATTTAGTATTTGTTGCTAGACTCAAAGCGAGGCTTATCGACGTTGATTGGTTAGTACCCAAAAAAAAGTTAATACCTGCGCCCCAATTAAACCTACTTTTAAACGAACTGTAAAGAGTTGAAAGGAAAAATCCACTGAAAGTAAAACAGAACCATGCTTAAAACATTTTCCCTACGGAAAAGGATGTTTCAATTCATGGTGATTTTTATCAGGAATTATTGCAAGCACATTTTCTTTCAATAATGTCCTAAATTTTTTGTCTTTTAGATTAGAGCCATCTAACGGGATTTTTTTTTTCAATAAAAACTGTCAAGATTGATACTAAACACATCCAGACTATGGATGTTCCAATGAAAATGGGGACACCAGAACCTTACCTCTTTATAGTCGTATTCCCGTTATCATCCCTTATGCAGGATCAAGTAATGGTATTATTTGAAAAGTGTTTAAATGCCTGATATTTGAATGGTGAATGTAGAAACATTTATCTTGCAATTTATCTTGAAATAAATTAATGATGAAGTGACTGTGACAAGGCGAGTCCATGGATACATGTAGCTCGTTCAGACTAATATAGTTCGCAGTCTGATTATACGTGTAAGGTTTATATACCAGTAGTAAGGTTTAACCACTTTTACTGATTATTCAGTAACTTTCGTGACATTTTTATTATAAGTTTTAAATTACTACATTATAGTCAACATTAAATTAGATTTACGACTACAAAACACGTCAAGTTCTACAGAAGGCGGAAACGATCATCTAATATATATTGAGAGAGTGTAAGCACGTTTATAAACCGTGCTTTATTCATTGCCTGCAGTGAGTTTGTGATCTCATAATGTTGGTTTCATGAAGGATACAATTTTTACATCTTTTCTTATCTATCGGGTGTAGATTCAAAATCAGAACCTGAATCAAATTTGTAATAGGGTGAAAAAAAAAATTAAAAACAAACGAAAATTATTAATAGTTAAAACAAAAATCACAGAGTATCAAAATTTTTAGGAGGAGGGTCTGTAACTTCAGTAAGTATCACAAACTACTGACTCAATGATAACGATCCTTGTGCTCGAGAACTAGGGCCATAAAGTCGTCACTTCATTTGACTCCTCTTAAACTTACATGTACATACCAAATGATTATATGTCTTGTTTTCCAAAAAATACGATAAAAATTTTTCTATAGTTTTCTGGAATAATTTCAATAACTATGATTTCTGGAACAATCCACCACTTGGGATTAGTTAAAAATGCATTTACATACATATTTTGTGTGGTTTCACTTGTAAAATACCAAGTGTTAGTCCCTAGTATTGGTTGAATGGGATTGACACCACCACCCCCGCATTTCTGGATTGTCCATGGTTTAGGTAAAACCTGTATATCATTGCATTCAATTTTAATACTCATTACCCAAGAAAAATAGAGACAGACATAGCAGAAGGAAACACTATAAAATATAAGAGCAATCGTAATATATGCTTTCAGAATACAAAAATTATGAAAATGAAAGACTGAAAGATTCATGATAAACTGATTAACAGAAGGAAAAGAAAATAGCGCCTGTCGAAAATTACGAGTATTATACGTTGGATAAATAAAACAGTTTTGTCTTAGTAAAGCTGAGTTTGAACGTGTTGCCTGTTTCCTCAACATGTTTAGACTGGATATGAATAGAGAATATGAGGGGCCTCCGTGGCCGAGTGGTTAGAGCATCGGGCTCAAAATCACAAAGCCTCTCACCTCTGTCGGCGCGTGTTCGAGTCTCGGCCGCGGCGTTATGTGAGCAAATTTGCCAGTTTACTTGCGGAAGGTCGGTGGTCTCTTCCCAGGTACATTGTATCTGGGTTCTCTCCTCCACCAACAAAAACTGGACGCCACCAGATAACTGAAAAACTGTTGAGTGTGGCGGAAAGCAATAATCAATCAATCAATCAATCAATCAATAGAGAATATGCGTATTATTGGAGGGCATTAAATACATCCAGGCCACTACTACTTGCGGAAGGTCGGTGGTCTCTTCCCAGGTACATTGTATCTGGGTTCTCTCCTCCACCAACAAAAACTGGACGCCACCAGATAACTGAAAAATTGTTGAGTGTGGCGGAAAGCAATAATCAATCAATCAATCAATCAATAGAGAATATGCGTATTATTGGAGGGCATTAAATACATTCAGACCACTACTCCCTCTATAGAAATGATACGATGAATCACGTCTGAAAGTGATTAGGCTTGCCTTATCATTTACATATACGTTCATAATACAATATTTGGAATGTCAACCCTTTTGCCTTTGATATTTCTACTAAAAGTGTAATGATAATAATTTCGTCATGTTCCCGCGGAGATTCGGATTAGAATATGTCCTATGTACCCCTTGCTTGTTGTAAGAGGAGACTAAATGGGGCGGTCTTTCGGATGGTACCGCAAAAAACGAGGCCCCGTGTCACAGCAGGTGTGTCACGATCAAGACCCCTCCCTGCTCAAAGGCTGTAAGCGCCGAGCATAGGCCTAAAATTTGCAGCCCTCCTCCGGCAATGGTAACATATCCATATGAGTGAAAAATTCTCGAGCGGGACGTTAAACAATATAAAACTAATCATTTCTTCATGAATGCATTGCAGTTGTAAACAACGTGCGTATGAATTTTGATAAATATAGTACATCATTTTAACGGTTAAGAATTCCGAAAGAAATGAGAGAAGAACGTAAACGTAAGAAATAAACTTCATTTTATACCTGTAAAATACCATAGGGTATAAAAATTCATGAAACGCTTTAGCACTTCATGTAGTATGCCCATATGAAGCGTCGCTAATGCGTGTCTTAAAATGTATGCGACGTGGACCGTCATAGTACATACCCATGGGTATTTTCAAAAAATGTTTATTTCTTAATTTACACGGCATGTGATTGAGACCGTAGGTAAAACAAGGAGTATATTGTACATCTGTAATCTTAGGGGATCAGTATATTGTAAGACCATCATACACTGTTTGATTAGCTGGCAGTCTGATCCCCTATTGCAGTTTATATATATTTTCGTCATTTTCAATAAATGACGTTTTTCATGTCTACATTGATTTTATTTTTGATTGACCCTTACTCTGCGAAATCAGAGCTGCGGTGAGATTGTGCACCATGAGGAAACATAAAAAGAGTTATTGAATACTAAACTGCAGATACAATTACATATATAAACCCATGTACATTAAGAGGTTCTAGATAGAATCGGGTTACAATGTGTATACATGTACATGTACCTCAGGTTAAGAAACATCTTAGAATACTCTTTTTCTAAACGGTTGAATATCCATTCAGAAGAGGTAAAAACTCCATTTAAAATTAGGCCATTAGAAGGTGTATTTAATTTTAGATTAGATAACTGTGTGAGATATATCACTGTTATATCCAGTGAAACAGTCGGAAACGGAACGCGCCACACCCTACAGTATCTGCATGTACTCAGCTATTGAAATGCCGTCTAACGCAGAATGATAAAACACTTGATGCGTCACTTCCTAAATTTAAGATGAAAGAATGCTCGCAAGTAGCGGATCCAGAAAATTTTCGGAAATGGTGTTGTGACCTTAGAACACATATTTTTCTCGATTGACCGAAAACTTTAAACGAAAAATTATTTTAAGTTTTTGTTTTTGGCAAAACATTTTGAGTGACTCAGTAAACAAGATTGATATTCCTACTATTGTAGTTATACTTTTTAAAAAAAGAAATGCACATATGTATTTAATATGCATCCTGTCGACAAAGACAAAGTTCCGGAAAGGAATGCGTGTTGTATTCGAACACTGTGAGATCATCCACATTTTCTACGAATAAAGAATATCAAACCATATACGCCTTTAGGGGGGGGGGGGGGGGGGGGGGGGGTGAAGTTGGTGTCCTGTCATAGTTTCGTTGACTCATAAGTTGGTTCGTTGTATATTGTTTAAGGCCCCTTTCGAGAATTTTTCACTCATAAGGGGAAGTCACCATTGTCGGTGAAAGGATGCAAAATTTAGGCATATGCTAGGAGCTTACGGCCTTTGAGGAGGGAAAGGTCTTTATCGTGTCACCTCTGCTGTGAGACGTGACCTCAGTTTTTGCGGTCTCATCCAATGCACCGCCCCATTTAATCTCCTCTCACAACGAGCAAGGGATTCTGAGGACCTATTCTAACCCAAAATCCTACGGGACGAATCATAGGTCTGACTATTATATCAATTACAAAGGGGAAAAGTGTGATCTATTAATGTTAGTTAAACTATCTAATGGATACATTTTAAAACGTCGGGTGGGTTTTTCCCCCCACCTTTTTAAATCTGTGACATTCATCGATATCTTGAAACGTCTGAATAGGGAATGATTTGTTTCTACCTCACAGAGGTTGTGAAAGGAAATAAATTCTTATTTCAGTTCTTTTGAATGATGAGTTGATTTGGTTAAGTAATGGTTTTAATGTTACGCAAACAGCGTGTTCCTAAGTTATTAACATATCCTGAGTTTATACCTGTCCGTACCCACGACTTATTAGCCTCGAGAGAATTGGTATATTGTTCTATTCTTTATTATTGGTTTGTTAAAAAGAAATGCAAAGCACATCAGTAACTTTAAAAAGATAAAACAACAACAAAAAGTACGAGAAACCGAAACATTTTTCTTTCATTCAATTATAAGTTGATTTAATAACATATAAGTTAAAATATTACAAAGCAACATAACAGGTCTATTCGTTTTCATATAAACCATAAAAGAAAACGTGTCAAGTTGTAAAAGCTTCTCGTTTATTTTAAATGTCAAAAACATTTAAGTTATAAAATTTGGCTTGAAGACATACCAACATCAAGGGGAGTTTGCTGACACATGAACCATTGATGGACTATAAATGCAAGATATTAAAACAATACACAAAACACAAATGCGATAATGCGAAAAGATACAAGATCAACCTTTAATGAAAACATAAGTTGTGCATAAAAAAGCTTACAAAAGTAGACACAAGTTCATAAAATAGTTAATTAAAACGCGTGGATGGAGAAGAGGTTGCTCTTTCTTCAGAAAATGTCCTTGGATAAAAACAGGTCACATTAACAGTAAGAAAAAAAAGGGGGGTGGGTGTGTGTATTGAAGAAACTGCCGTGAAACCTAAGTATTTTAAATATGTATGCATACAAAATGAGCTGCAAGAATAACTATAACAACTGTAGTACTGGCGTCAAAAATGGATTTAAAACTTTTACTATAAATTGTTTTGTTTAAAAGTAAACTTTGTTTTTTAGCGGGGGCCGATGTATATACAATGTATAGAAAAGAGATTCCCCGCACATCGAAGAAAACCGGTACAGGTTTTTACATAGTCAATATTACATATTGTAAACCTTCCTCAGAGCTTTGACTCGAATCCGGGGGAACAAGAAACTGCATGTAACTATGCATAAGACATACACTTATGATACATTTAATCTAATGTACCCAGAAAACTGTAAAAATGAAAATTCTTTCAGTTAACAATGCATGCATGAACATAAGAGGGGGGGGGGGGGGGAGGTATAATTAGACATGTACAGCAAACTTACAAACATCATTATGACTTCACGACTTCTTTCAGTGTTTGACAAACTATTCATTTGTCCGTAACGGCGAGAATGTGTGTACCCTTATTTGAAACGGAAAACATGTGTACCAATGTAGAGGTGAAGATAACTAACAGTATTCAATCTCGTAATTCCAATAACAAATACAACAAAATATGCATGGCATTTTTATGCTATCATAAGGTGTACCCATAATGCGATAAATATGCGTTACCTTTAAGCTACGAAATTCATTCATATACAACAAATATGTGAACCCTTAATGCAACAAATGTTTGTATCAATGCATGATGAGACAAATATATACGTACATGTATATGTAACGTACAAGAATCTCCGACAAACGTGTACCTTTCTGCTACAAATATGTACTCTATATGCTACAAATATGTACCCTTCGTGCTACTAATATGTACTGTGGAATCATTAATGTTCGTGGGGGCTAATGTTCGTGGGTAGCCAAATATTTACTAGTTCGAGGAGATGGTATTTCCAGGGTTAAGGTCATTTTGAAAATACACAACATTATACTATAGAAGCTATTTCAAAGAATAGCTGCTTCGTGGGGACTCCAATTCATTGATAAAAGTATCCACGAAATCCACCAACATTGAACCCTCACAAACGATAATGATTCCACACTACCCTTCATGCTACAAATATATACTCTTCATGCTACAAATATGTACCCTTCATGCTACAAATATGTACCCTTAATGCGATTGCGCAGTGGATATACCTTTTTAATAAGGAAATCTGACATGAAAGACTGTTCCTCTATGATTTCCAGAAATATCTGTCTTTAAGAAAGAGTTGGTCGTGTCTGTAAAAATCTAAAAAAAAAAAACTTTATTGCAAAGGAATGTCTTCTGGGAAAAGAAAAGTGTTATGGACATAGCTCGCAGGCACAAATTAGCCCAGAATTCCACATGCCGTTAGTTCAACATAAAGCAGAAACCGCGAACGATCTTCAACATTTGATACCAAACTCATTACGGTGCAATAAAAATTTTCCAAAACGCTCCGCAGAAAATTAAGGTTTTACGATCGCGTCATAAAAATCTTCTCAAACTTTCTTAAAGAATTACTCTTAGCTAATCATGAGTTTTGCTTTATTGTGATTGACTCGGCAGGGAGCTAGTTACTGAATTAAAACTCAATCAAAGGATTGGTGCAAAGATAACACTCAGTGTTCTTTTAAAATACTATATTTAGAAATGTCGACTACTGGAAGAAAAACTAGATATAAATGCATGTTTCATTGCTGTTAATTTCCTTTAGAGGATATTTGAGATCACCGAACGAAATGTTACCACGAGACTCTACAGAGAACACTCCCTCGACAAGTGACGGAACAGTTTATCTCCGTATCTAGCACTATCGATCCATTATATTAGTATATAGTCACAATATATTCGCGTTCTGTATAAGATTGTACACCCACCTAGCTATCCAAGAGATTCATGTCGGACTAAAAATAATTAAAAACACTGAATTTGTTCAATATCTCATCAAATGTGTTCCGCGACACATGTATATCTTCCATCTCCACCGAGGAGAGTTACAGACGGATGATACAAGCTTTTTTTTTTTAAGTGGAATGTTTATTTCACAGATCTTTTTTTTTCTGTTGTGTGTGTGTGTGTTTATTTTAACAGTTCTGCTGATCTCTGGTGTAAATATTTTTTCATTAAACCAAAATCTATTGGGGGCATGCCGATAGTGGCTTCTAACTCCTCTGAACATTTGTAAACACAGGCGTAAGCTACCAAAGAAGAGAAACGTATGGCGGCTATTTATTTGAATAAACTTGTACATAAATAAACACATACATTCTTACTTATCTAATATTTATCCTGCCAAATAAAATATGATGATTTAATGTATAGCATATATTTCAGCTCTCCCCGCCAAGATACTCGTACTGATGGAATAGAACACATTTTCCCCTCGAGTTTAAATAGTAAAAAAACAAAAGTTGGCATTGGATTTATCAAATGTTATCATAAAGCATTCCTACGGCTACATATCATAGCCGTTATTCTGAGCCCTACACGTTTATATTTCTGCATTAAAATGGTTTTTTGCCCAGGAGAAAATGTGAGTTTTCTCCGGAATCCAGGTGCCTGCCGCTATTTAGATCGATATTGTGCAAAGACATGGCAACTGAAAAAGTTAATCTGCTGAAAAAAATAATGATGACGCCTTCTTTTGTCACAGTTGTACGATGAGGAAGAACTCCATTCGTATCCACGATGACGGTAAAACTTTAAACAGGTGATTCTATGATTGGAGGTGAAATGGAATTCACAGGTATCTGTACATACGGATAAATGCATTTTTTCTATTCCAGAAGATGAAGCAGTGGATTTCAGTAGCTTGCAAAATATCTGCCCTGGATTATCGAATAAGGTACGTACTTCTCACCATATGGTACAGGTCCTTGTTATTCCATACTCATTAACATTCGTTCTACGCCGATCAAAAGAAAGCCGGAAAAATACGGAAATTATCGATCTAAGAGCTGTAGCGACCATCCATCACGGAGATGAAATATAACTTGTAAATGCTAATCACGTGGGGAATGAAGATGGACTTCAGAAACACGATTAGTAAATTTGCATATATTTCGGACCTTTGACATGATTGCGAATAAAAAGCTCAATTCATCCAATTGAGTAAGGAAATGAGTAGGGTCGTAATTGAATCTAAGCTTCTTGAAACGGAACCTTTTTTGTCTGTTACCTTTGAAGACAATTTTTTGGCAAAATCCACTTGAAAAAAGAGCATTAACTACAGTTTACAAGACTTATGAATTATTAGTAATGCACCCTTTAGTTGTCGGTATCGATGTCATCCATACTGGGTATCGTAAAAAGGCGGAATATAAGCAATTCTTTCTAAATAAATTATTACATTTTATTGCCTACGATTCATTGCGAAAAAAAAAATTGGTTGAAATCAATAACAAAAGTGTCATGTTATATTGCCCTTCAATACTTTAGAGTGTGATGGATTGCGTTCTATACTATTACATGACAGATGTCAATATTGTTATCCTTTGAAAAGAATGATATTTATTCAATAGAATCGACAAATAGCCTTAACCTACAAAATTTCGACTGTGATTTTCCCCCCATACTCTGCCTAGTTCCTATCTGTCTATAAACATGTCCATCCTTGCAAATTTGTTCAATGACAGGTCTGAGTAATGCACTTCTTTACATGGAGCACATTGTCTTGTCTATAGACAAGAAATTGAAGCTATATTTTCGAAATTTAACAAAAAATCCTGCAAAAGCAGTCTATACATTGCAACGGCTATAGCAAATTCTTTAGGCGATATAACACTTGAAGGATTATTCCAAAACTTGTGAAACGTTTGGACACACCCATACTACAAGAAACTTAAGATATTTATTCCTTAAATCCAAGCAAACGTTAGAGCTAAACGTATTCTAGAGGGATTTAGGTACTGCAAACAGGTATAATAAGTAGATACTCGTACATGTAAAAGTCGTAATTAGATTGAAAGGTACGTCACATCGCCACATTTATTGCTATTTTTCTCAAAAAGGTGCACTCCCGATCGAACAATTCTGGAAAATACAATCTCCAATATATCAGCTCTTTTGTGATGGAGATACGTTCAGTACTACATGTAGTAATCCTTAGAAAGCTTAGGAGTATATGCGTACCGTACAGCCTAGTTATATTTAGATGAGGATGGTAGTTGTGAAAACGTAATCCCCCCTATTTCCGCTGTTAGTATACATTAATTTGAACCTATCAAGAAGAAATTGTGTGAATTATACGATGCAATTGCGAATTATTTCCGTTTCGACATTATTGATACTTTTAACAATGAAAGACGGTGAAGGTCGATTTTAATTTTCAGCTATTCTGTCCTCAATTACACGTAAAATTTCAAAGTTTATGCTTTCCTGCAGTATGAGTTGTCGCAGGGCAGCTGGTGGTTATTCTTTAGGCTATGTATGTAAATTGTGGTAGACAATTGTACCTACATGTATACCGATTGTGAACTAATATATCTTTTGTGCCTCACCGCACATAAGAGTTCAACTAAGGAAAACAACTCTCGTTTTGGTGATGATTGCATATTTCTGTAAACCGCAAGAAATTGATATTGTATGTATAAATCCCATCAATCTTTCATGAGACAACATTATCTAGTGGATAGCTAACTGCACAACGCACAATCTTTGAATTCCATGGATTCGAGTCTCGGAATGGACGATATAATTATTTTTTCCTTACGGAAAATGAGAAAGTTTTCTTATGTTCATGAAAACAGTTATTCCGGTCCCAAACAATAAATTCATACCCATACGTTTTCTTATCTGCCATTTTGTAAATATGATGTGTTTGGGGAGATTCTCTGAAAACAACAAGAAGAAATATCATAAAGATGAACTTTCCACAGTTCATGTTAACAACTCCTCGTGTGTAATGTATTCTTAAAATATATGTTACAATGCATTCTTTCTTCATAAATAGACTTTACAAAGTTTATAAAGTGTCAGATAGATTGGATATAGAAAAAAGCCTTTAGATGTGTATTTTACTATGGAATGTTTGTCAGAATTATAATTCTATTTTTCATTTACAAACTGAAATAAATCGTAATAGAAGTATACACACGATTTTAGTGACAAATTACATGTTTAGAATAATTGCATTTGCATGTATTCATACATGTCTACACGTAATAAAGACTATACATTTATAGAAGATATTCAGCGCAATGTCACCAATATTTACAATTCCGGACAGTGAAATTTCTCGAATCCTTGCAATGCCCTCTTTACGTCTGGATTAAAGCAGAAATTATAGCTTATTTACAGGCACCGGAAATTTACACTCCACTTCAGCTACCAAATATTACATTAATGACAATCGGGTAGAGTGTCGACGTTGCTCGGGAAAAAAAGTCGTTATTTAGCTTAATGTAAAGGAACAAAAGCGAAAAAAGAGCATAAGAGTGGTTTTAAATCTATATATATCAATTACTAATACAATCAGTCAATGTTTTAGAAACAAAATAAACGATCAACAACTTGCACGGCAACAACTAAGCCCTTAAAACAGTGTAAAAATAATAATAATAAAAAAAAAAAAAACCAAAAAAACAAAAAAAAAAAAAAAAAAAACAAACAAAAAAAAACCCACAAGAGAAGAAGGGGGGAAAAAACCCCAAAACGGATAACACACGTTTCCGTGTGTTATAAATCATGTTTATTATTCAGGTACACTAAATGATAACTTGTCGGGATCATTAAACCAACTCATCACACATGTTTAACTTGAACCCTGACATGGAAAAAATAACCAGAATTAACATAAATTTGGGGTGGGTGTCACCTCCGATGAGGGCTGAACTGAACACTATGCTTCAATCATGAACAGTACCTACAGGTAAAAACAGACTGTGTTGATGTTATGATTTTAAGTTAGGAAGGTCTATCTGACAGGAAAATCTGAATTCTCGGAAAGATACCGAGAAAAATCGTTATAGGGCAATAATTGTCTTAGTTTGGACGAAAGACATAAAATGTGATTTGAAGATTACATGCTGAATTCACATTTTTCGGTAAAAGCAGATATAAAAATCCTAATTAAAACGTTACAAAACCAATAACGATAATTTCACTAGCCTGCCATAAGGATTATAATGCTTGCAACAATAATTACACGGCCATGAGCATTTTCCGAGATTATTTCTATTATTAATTTTACATAAAGCTTCTACGTGAGGAGGAAGTCGTGCCGACATTTGCTGTCGTTACTTTAGAAACCCTATCTGAAAAACTGTCTTTCTGCAATCATCAGGATACTTAAAATGCCCTAGTTCTGCCATTAGCAATAAATAAATATTAGTTCACAAAAATGAAACTAACTGTCAAAAGCTTTTATAAAATTCCACAGCGCGACCACTTAAAAACTTCTTTGAGCGCAGCAGAAGCTATTAGATTGCACGGCAAAACAAAGACCCCTTATGGACCCTTCTGGGTGGTAATATTGAAATATCGTTTAGATTTATATAAAACTCATTTATAGTGTATGGGGTATCAGTATTAGATGACAACCCCTCATTATCACATATATCATCGTGGATAACTACTTTAACTCAACGATAAAAACCAGGCAATAATTAAAAACAAAATCCCAACATTACCAGGGGACCGTTCTACTAGTATAACAGAACCATAGCAAAGCTGGGTTTTTTTATGTGCGACGATGTATTTTTGTATGTTATGAAAAGGTGAAGATAACGGACTGTGACCAATCTCATAACTCCTATAATGAATACAACATTAAAAGTTGGGCAAACACGGAACCCTGGACACACCAGAGGCAGGATCATACAAAACTCGTCAGAGCATATAATACTTGTAATATAGAAACCGGCAAAAGTATCTGCTATCACCACTAATCCTACCATTTGATTATTTTTTTTTTCTGGTCGGGGAAGACCTACACAAATAATATGTAAAATGAATCATTTTTAGATCCAAAACATAGCATTGCATATCAGTAGCAATGGAACGAACGTGATTGCCATCGCAAAATTTCGCATGACATAGCAAATGAAGATTATCAAGTTTATCTCTGTCACTGTTTAATAGTTCACTGTTTTAGTGGAACGATCAGCGTGGCAGAAGGGGGGATAGTGTCACATTGTCAAGGATAGAAGTACATGTATATATAACTAGAACCAAGGACAATGGGTTGCAGGTGCTTTATTGTTACAGAAAACTAGCTTTAAATTTTGAATACCTACATGTAGAAAGTCAGTAAGATGCTTTAATTTCGAAGTATGAACCATTTAACCCGAACGGGTCGTCACTTGCAGTACCTGACCACGTTGTATCGTTGATTATGCCCAGTGACAGTTAAGTTTTCCACATAAATGTAATTAGTCCGAGGGGTGACTATGTGACTCAGAGGGACCGGCAGATTTCATTCGAAAGGGCGGATTGACAATCTCCAACCACTGTCATATCTGCATCTTCAGAGTTTTGCAAGTGTACACGGTAAAAACACAATTCCTTTAAACAGAAAACAGATATTCTGGTGCAGTTTTAAATTTGCTCCTACAGTTTTTAAATTGCACCTACAATTTCAATTTTCTTTTACAGTTTTGATATTGCTCCTGGTCATTCTCACGATTTCCTCAAATTCTGTTTTTACCCAACTTTTCAATTTAGAGGTTTTACATGTATTTCCATTTCATATAAATGCTATCGCTTGGTAAAAAGTTCAATGCAACTTTAATGTCACGGTTTTGGCTTATAGTGAACTAGCGAAAATTTTAGAATCGCCAAACTAGGTTGTTTGTTGACGCCCCGTCGAACATTTGTCACTCATATCTAGATGTCACCTGTAGGTGAAGTATCGCGAGTCTACGTCTATATTTAGTGCTCAGGGCAGTTCTAAATGCCTAGCATTTGGCGAAGGAACAGTCATGTCTTGGGTTTGACGCATCCATGGCACGAGTGGGCTCGAACTCGCAACCTGGTTACGAAACAAACTCTCTAACATTGAGCTACTGCGACTGGTCCACGCTAGGAACCAGCATATAAGTTTCATTCCTCAAATCTTAAGTCAGTAATTTACAAGTTTCAGGATAAACTATTAATAAGTTTCATTTGAAATAGGGGGGCCTCCGTGGCCGAGTGGTTAGAGCATCGGGCTCAAAATCACAAAGCCTCTCGCCTCTGTCGGCTCGTGTTCGAATCTCGGCCGCGACGTTATGTGAGCAAGTTTGCCAGTTTACTTGTGGAAGGTCGGTGGTTTCTTCCCAGGTACATTGTATCTGGGTTCTCTCCTCCACTAACAAAAACTGGACGCCACCAGATAACTGAAAAATTGTTGAGTGTGGCGGAAAACAATAAATAATCAATCATTTGAAATACATTGATCATTTACAAAAATAAGAAACTTTATTTACTTATGTCAAACACAAAATGTCTATGTTTGTCACACTTAAAATGAAATCTAAAACAATATAATCAAAAAATTCCAGGAAAATCGGCAATTTCAGCAAAAGCTGAAACGACTGTCATTTTGAATTTACAAATCGCAGAAATGAAATCTTAAAGAAATCATGAATTACATTCCATTCAAATACAGAATCCAAACTTTATCTCTTACATTTCTAAAGTTATAGAAAAAGTTACTGCTGTTGGCAAATAGACAGATCAAACACAATATATCCCTTCCCTTCTTCGATCTTCAATCTCGAAGGCATAAACATATTTTTTTTTAAATTAGCTGAACTCAGTCTATGATGTTCAATATACAATCAATGAGGACCACCTATACATCACGAATGCTTTCGATTTTCGAATGCACAAACTTCTATTCAAAGTGTTTATTTATATAAGCGGTAAAGGAAATTTGAAGTCAATGTGACCTATTTATGCCATATACAGACATCTTTGTTGATTCGGTCGTGTTGACCTAGAAAGAAACATACGGATACTAGCATCCAACCTCCGGCCTCCGTGTAGCGTTAGTCTCGATATAACAGCTGTCTGTTGGTTGGAGTGTATCGTAAGGCCCATATAATATATTAAAGTCATTAAGCTCGACGATTTATGAGGAATAATATATGCACAATATCGACAGTAATGGGGCATATAATGAATTTATGGACTTCCCATTGCTATTTGACGGAAAGCGGATGAGAGTGAAGTTCATTAATTGCTCATTATTCTGTGTGATTTCTACTTTGGGAACAAAGCTTTGAGGGAGCATGCTCAATGGTTAGCCGATCCAAAATGAAACTGGGTTTCATTTAAATATGTTTTTGTAAAAGCATTAACAAAACTGTCTCCAAATATGCAATATCGTCGGGAGAATGGTTGGTTTTTAAAATTCTACATGTACATTTGCAGCATGCGCATGTTGGATATTTCAGATGAGACGTATGTTTTCATCTCATCATAAAGTAATTCCTGCTTTAACAGAACTTTAAATGGATATTATTAGGCATACCCTCTCTCTCTCTCTCTCTCTCTCTCTCTCTCTCTCTCTCTCTCTCTCTCTCTGAACATGTATGAAAATACATCATAAACTACAACTTGCAATTGGGTAAAATGCTGTCTGACATATTTCATATCTTTGCATACTGAATTTGACTACATAATTCCCCGTTTTAACCGATCGAGATATAGGACTCATGGTGGGTGTGACCGGTCGACAGGGGATGCTTACTCCTCCTAGGCATTTGATCCTACCTCTGATATACCAAGGGATCTGTGTTTGCCTTACTCTGAATTCTGTATTCTTTATGGGAGCTATTAGATTGGCCACTGTTCGTTATCTTCACCTTTTCAGCATCAACATTTATAATATCGAATACAACTTATCATTCATCTTCAATTATTAAATGATGCTAAACTTAATAAAAAGATATATGTCAAAGAAAACTTTGTATTACATCTGAGATAAGAAACATTTTGCTCCGCCTGGGACGCTGTATATCAGGCCGTGTTCAACACAAGTGGGGGTATCAGACGAACAACAGTTATCGCTTTGAAAAAATTATTTTAAAGATGAGTCGCTAGGGCGCCTGGTCTCTCTCGTGTGATGAGCAGACGGCCGACAAAAGATGCTCTCCATCAAACTTTCTTCGTAATTGACTGTTCAAAAGACGAGGGTCCGTTTATTAGTGAAGCACTTTGTAAGAAAAACGAAATTATGCGGATAACGAGGATTCTGCTAGTTGCTAACACTCATGCCGTAGATTCATTTACAGATTGCATCAACGTTTAACCATCTATCACAGTGTGCATTAACAATAATGAGAAGTGGTAAATAGTTTCAAACACCTTTCTATAGATATAACAGAAAACACATTCACTATTGGAGGGATATGGTATTCTCACGCAAGTGAGTGCAATTTAAAGTAACCCAAGGCACTCAGATTTAGATTTGACACACTTCAGTCTGTATATTGCTGTTTCGTACTGACTAAGATAAATGAAATCATGGGAGGCAAGTTGATGATACCGTTGGGAACGATAGGGAGCGAAATTCTTTTGTATTTCATCTTCATCGGTGTTTACATTGCTTCAGCTCGACAATTTTAACCCTTAATCAGCATGTGTATCAAGCCTGTATCAAGTATATGCTTTCTAGAACCGAAGTAGCTCGCAATAATAAAACAAAAGTTGATTGTGTTACAATTAATTTTCTCCTTCCCTCATCCGTTATGTGAGTATAAATACTTCATCAATAACAATCACTCTTCCGGGAATTCCTTATACTGGTTCCTGGTATTATCGTTTCTCAGACCTGGAACTTTCCGTTAAATAGTCCTTACAGAATATAAAGTATGCCGAAACACATTGTGTAATGGAAGATCAGAACTTTGACTAAAGCTATCGTGTTTTCATAAATTATAAATTTTTTGTCGATTTGTGACGATCCAAAATTATTTTGCATGAATTCCCAGACATCGTTTTCAGATGATTACTAGTTTAACGATTACAGCGGTTCATATTAAAGTTTCATGGTCACAATTATTTATCATTTGCAACTGGAAGGGTCTAGTAACTGCAAAATGGTTTTCTCACTAAACGATAAATTAGTGTAAAAAGCATCGATACATTAATCTGCCATTGAATCAGGTTGTTTCTAAATTGAAAATCAGTTCAATTTCTGCTAATCATTAACATTGTAAATGACAGAGATATCCAAAACATGTCCTGTAATTGTCAGGTCTGAGCGTTGAAAAATGATAAATTACCTCCAGATCCAAAATAAGGTGAAGGTATTTGAAGTTAACATTTGGATGAAGGAAATTCTTGCTTCATATTGATAAACAGTTTATGCCACATACTGTTCTAACCTGATCAGTTTCAGTCCAAGCTAATTTGCAACTAAAGTCAATCTCTTCTACGAGTCATCTGCTTCATAGAGGCAATCTGTTGAAACTAAAGAGCCTTGTACTGTTTTGCGAGTTTTAATTAATAAAACTTGTCTGTTGTCAAAGGGAAAATCGAGCATTTTCCAAAATGAAGTGTTCAAAACAATACAGAAAATGTTTCAGATGTAAAACCCTAGAACCACACAATTTTCAAGTGAACACTTAACAGAAGTGGCAATAAATGTTGTCGTTGTTTTACCGTTCCAAAATAGTTGGAATAGTTAACGGAGGGAATATGTTTATTAACGATCTTTTTGTAGAGTTAAAAATTAGAATTCCTGTATGTTGACGCAGATCTACACGATGGGAAAACCTTCTGGTTTTACATTAATGCAGCACTAAACTGCTGCATCCTTAATCACATTAAGAAAGTGGTAAAGCAGTAGGTAAAACACATGTAACAGTCGTTTAAAAGTGTCCTAGAAATCGAATAAATACTAGGTCAATCGCAAGGATTTAATTACAGAAGCCACTTATAGTTCGTTGGTGTGGTGGGAGTTTTACCACTAAAGCACGAGACCCATGACAGAGTAATCAATTGCAGGGTGATTTAAAACATAGGCTTGATTACCATTGTACACACTGGTTCATAACCATTTCTGTTAATGATTATTGATGGAGATTGTCCAGTATCAATGATTCGTCGTCCTTAAACAATTACTCGTCATTGAACTCAGATTCATTTTAAAGGTTGTAACACTTTATTACATGTGCGATTTTAGATTTATTGCAGTCATTGTCTTATTAAAGTACAACATACCATGGATATGCACGTAGCATATTGGCGCACACAGTATGAAGAACAGGTGTTACTTATCCGCGTTTGTTGTAAAACAGAGGGTACACAGCTGAACATCTGGACCAGAATAAATCATTGTTTCGGGCACTATCTTATGATTTCAATGTATATGTGATGCAAATGCTAAAAAAAATTCAATCTATCAATACTTATCTGTACAGAGTGCAGCCTGTTGTAAATTGCATGTGCTTTTGAAGTCATAAAACTCCCACCAACTCCTTCAATATTCTTTACATAATTTCTCACAGAAGTAGATGATTCAGAGATGAATCTGTTAATGAACTAGATAGATCTTCATTATATATTTTTTTTTAATTTGAATATTAATTAGTTCAGAATTAAATTGCATTTTACTACGGGGAATAAATAACTACAAGCAGTGCAAGAGTGCGGTCTGATATGGTTTTTCAAACTGTACATGCATTTCTGCGGGATTGATTTTTTTATATCTCTAAAATATAATGCCTACTTGATTGGTGATTGACGGTATTGTCCACACTAGACTTTGAATTGTATAATCTCTTGAAATAATTACATCAAGCGAATATAATAAACATTAAAATTGTCAATTTGTACTGTGTTTGTTTCGGGCTCAATTTGTTCATTCATTAAATATTAAAAAAATTGGGGGGGGGGGGGGGGTGTGGATTCAAGAGTATTTTTGTGGAGTCACAGAATTAATATTATTTTCAAGTGACCTTGAAATGATAATGGGGGTCGGTCCAGACAAGTTAAAACGTTATGGAACTTTACATGTATAAACCTTTTAAAGTCGTTATCCTTCTGCGTAGATTTGTTTCTATTAAGTCTGCTTACTATAGTAATTAAGATATCCTGTACAAAATGCATATCGTCAGTGTGGTACGATCTCTCAAAAAGGTCGATCGATCGATCGATCGAGAGAGAGAGAGAGAGAGAGAGAGAGAGAGAATGAGAATTTCGTCTTTTGCGTGATTTCTTGTTGTGTAATGAGATGCATATAGGCTTATGTCAGCCAATCCGATTTCAACATTATAAAGGAGTAAGAAACACCAAACACCAGTCTGGCTTTCTGAGAGGTTTTTTGTTCGAAATTTTCGCTTAGAATCTAATGTATATATAAAACAAGTTTAGCTTTTGAAAAAAAGCTTAGGGAGTTTCCATAAAGAAAAAGAAAGATTTTTTTTTTAACCTGAAGTTCACCTACATGTACATGTATGCTGTAAAATCACATGCAGATTATATAATCATTTGATACCATCATATTCCAAGCCGTGAAGGGGCATCGATCTCTATCAACTTGAAAGGTGTATCAAATTAAGGTTTTTACTACTACTATTGCTCCCCTTTCATGCTTTGTACGTTCCGCAGAATTATATACCTGTCACTATGAGCTGTTTACGTTGTTTGTTGTTTGAAACATTCCGCTCGAGAATCTTTCACTCATATGGAGACGTTACTATTGACGGTAAAGGACTGCAAACTTTTAGCCTATGCTCAGCGCTTACGGCGTTAGAACTGGTAGGGGTCATAATCGTGCCACACCTGCTGTGATACTGGACCTCAGATTTTGTGGTCTAATTCGAAGGACCGCCCCAGTTAGTCGTCTCCAAGGGTGAATTGTTTATGCTTGAAGTAAAGTAAAAGTAAATTTGAAATTATAATTATATAATGAAAATTATTCATTGAATATTGCATGTTGTAGACAGCAAACCGTTTTCCATTTATGCTTGAAACAAAGGCATTGACTTTACGTGTACCATTGTTGTGAAGTTCGCCCTTTGATGGCAACAATATTCTTAATTCTGATACACTACGGAAAGTATGTTCCATCTGAAGTTAAAATTATTAAAGGATGATACAATCTTCCGACCTCGACTATCCGTTCATCTGTATATGTCACGTTGTAGAATACTTGGTAAGCCTTTTATGCAACGGGTGAGGAGAGCAACACGATATCTATTGACGGTGTCTCTGCAGGGTGGTCTTGAAAACCTTTACAAATTCTGCACGCACTATAGTGTCTGGCAATTGTTCCAATCTATAAGAAAGAATTTTTGTATTGTGGGGTATTACTTTCTGGTAATGAGAATTGTTCTGGGTTATCACTGGCGTGATTTATATGAATATGTATGGTTTCACAGTCTGAGAATTTCTTCAATTTAATAGCGTGTTTTTGTTTTGCAAAGTTAACGACTTTGTCAGTTCGCAATATCAACAACCCTCAACCACCTTGTGCATCAGAATACAGTGGCGGCTGGTGCGTCTTTCTTTTAGTGTTTCAAGTTCCATATTCGTGATGATACCAGATTCTCTGGTTCTAAAAGTCCTTTTAATAAATCTGAGACCTCTATTTTGAATACGTTCTTAGACTAGTTTATCGGCGTCTCCTTTTAGTGACGGATTCCAAATGGTTGCTTTGTATGCCATCACCGATCTTACCAGTGATTTGTCAGCTGTCTTTCTACATTCTTCTGGGATGTTTCTACGATTCCTCATAAGAAAACCAAGGGTGGTATTGGCTTTGTTGCTTACATTTGAGTTGTGGGTATGCCATTTTAAATTAGATCGTTTGAAATATGGATTATTTTGCACTTCTTGTCGGATATGGTTGTCTAGTTGGTAAAACCCGGATGTTGTCGTCTTGATGGAGAGTATAGAGCACTTCTGGGTGTTGACTCTCCTCCCCAATATCTCTGCCCATTTTCTACTTTGTTTAAATCTGTCTGCAGTGGTTTGATCTTTCATGTGTTTGATGGCGAGATATAAGAGGCAAACATCTGTGAACACTTGATGTTACGCTGTCTGGTAGATCCTAATATGGCAGAGACACAGGTCCGAGCACTGCTCGCTGTGGTACCCCGGAGTCTACTGAAGTTTCGTTGGAATATTCTTTTTCTACAACGAATCTCATGGTTCTTTCTGTTAGCAGTGATCTTAGACAGGAGTGTGTTGACCCTTGGATTCCATATTGATGTAATTTATGGAATACTTTGTTGTGGGGGGATGCGACGGAAACTTTGGAGAAGTCGAGTATTGCCATATCAGTTTGACTGCCGTTGTTGTGGAATTGGAAGGTCCTTCATTGTTGACAGGAGCCGTGTTTCGCAGGAATACCCAGATCTGAATCCATAGTTAATGTTGGTTACAATTTTATTCTTTTCTATGTGTTTAAGTAAGTTTCAGCTGATGATATATTTTAGTAATCTGCATGTTACTGGTGTCACAGAGATGGATGTATAATTTCTATGTATATGTGTTTGTTCCCTTTTTAAATATGCTGGAAATGCTTGCATTTTCCCAATCTTTTGGTATTTCACCGTTGTCTAGTGATTTTTGCATTATGAATTTCAAAGTTGGTACTAATTGTTTCGAGCATTCTTTCGGAATTCTGTTGGGAATGTTGTCTGATCCCGAAGCTTTGCTGACATTAATTTGATATAGTAGTTTCCTTAGTCCTTTTCTCTCTGATTGCGATTGATAAAACTTTTGATTTTGCTTATAATCGTGTTGTTCGGAGAGTTCCACCTGATTTCTTACATTCCTTTTGAAATAGTTTGTAGTTCGCCCATAGTTTTTCTTGCCTGTTTGTGCAGATTTCCTTTTTTTTTTTTTTTTTTTTTTTTTTTTTACCATTTTTCTTAATCCGTATCCATGGTATATTGTGTTTTGATTTGATTTCCTTGTTTGCTATATTTTTATCCAGGCTTTTAAATAGTTGTCCCCAGAATGTTTATGGAAGTTGTTCTGTATTGCCCTTTCCTTCGCTGTTTTCTTTTATGAAGTTACGTATAAATCTTTGTTCATAGCTTGTTGTACAAATAGCATTTTCTCGGCAGTGTTTTTGTGTCAGTAGTGGATTTTCGGTTCAAAGTCCGTAATGACAATATCATGGCCTGATATTACAAGGATGTTTACTGAGGATTTCACCATTGTTGGATTCGAGACAAAGACCATATCTAGTATGTTGTGTTCTCTTGTTGGTTTTGTGTGAATCTGCATGCTCATTAAGTGTACTAGTCCTTTTTGTATTTCTTTGTCGGGTCCTGTTGAAGATGTTCATAAAAAGAATCTTAATTTAAAATTTATGCGCGCCAAACAAGACAGAGAGAGAGAGAGAGAGAGAGAGAGAGAGAGAGAGAGAGAGAGAGACATTATAAAAAAGAAAGCAATCAACGTAAATATTAAATAATACACTAGTACTCCCAATCCAAATCCAAATCCGCGAATTTGTGAACGCTGGGAGAAATGATCCAGTTCACGTGATAACCGTGAATAGCGTGATGAAATTACGTCTTATTGATTTTTCTATCCTCTAGTTATAGAATGCATCGCTTTGCAAAGGTCATAGAGCAAAGGCTCTTACTTATTTTCTTGACATTTATTCATAGTCGTCACCTTAATCCCAAATATCAGTAATTAATCTGTGCGGTAGTTTCGTTGCATATGTAAACGTCTCCCTATGGGTGAAAATTCTTGAGAGGAACGTTAAACAATGTACAAACAACCATTCAACACTGCACATGTAGATTGTTCATGATTTCTTAAAAAATATTTAAAAAGTTTTGCACGAATGACCTGCTAAATAGCACTTTATTACAGACGAATAACCCGCTTATTGCATCTCACTTTTCCCCAGAATTCCAATTTCACGCATGCGCACTAGAAGTTCAGCTAACTTTAATTAGTCATCCTGCAGGCTGACTAATAATACATATACATCATCATAATTCTATATTACTTATGCAGTTTAATTATCATAAATACTATATTCAAGCTGACAGTATGGCGCCATATATGTTGATTTCATAAATTTAACCACTGCGTGCGATTATTAACCCTATTAGAAGAATAACAATATGGCTTCATTAACGGTTTATGCGTCTTATATTTCAAGCAATATTTGTATCGGAAATTTGAAATGAGAATAAATTTATCATAATTTGTCACCAAAGCCAAGCGGAAATGAATTTTGTATGGGTCTGAAAATGCGCAAAGGAAGACAAAAATAACATACTCAGTTACCGTATCCAATACGTTCCTCAGTTAACTCGTAATTTGAGAGAGCGACTCCAATAGATAGCTTAGAGAAGGAATCGTTCTTCCTTTATGATTAGTGCTGTTTCAGTATGATGTCCCTTGGGTATAGTAATGAAGAATTCAAGATATCATGCGCAAGACTTACTCCCAAAGAAAAAAAAAGCCCCAAACCAGTCGACATTGACCGGCAACGTTCCTACAGAAAATGTGAACATAAAGAAACTCGGCATACAACAAACATGCATATGCTTTTAGCAGTTATTTCATTAGTCTCTAGCAGACGGATTACATGTCTTATTTCAAAAGAAACAAATTTTCATCGACGTAGAATCAAAATATGTGTACTACAACCGTAGAAATAAACCACCCTTCTATGAGAATGACAATTAAATTTGGCTGTATGTAAAATGTCATTTAATAATAAATGTTGATTTCAACCATTTTTACGTCTGTTTCATACATCCAGATCAAACAGAGCAATCCACAGTGCTATTCCGTACATAAGAATCAAAATGTATATTACCGATTATTTCAACAGGATAGTAATACTATAAATACGTCTAATAACTTTACAATTCCAAACAAAAAAAAATGTAATGCACCACATACACATTTGGAAGGTAGTTTGTTTGTAGAGTTATTTTTAAAGTTTTTTTTTCCATGTTGTCAATTTATCGACTCCTTTTCCTTCATAATTAAACGTAACCTTTTATTCAGTACTGCAAACATTCAGTAATTGCAAAAATAATTATGTTTGGTGTAAGGCTTTAGTTAACTTAAGTAAGTAAATTAATAACAAAAAAAGTTTAGATACATTTAACTGAAACGTCTAGCCAATATATTGTCTTTTTAATTCTGAATTTCAGGATATGACAAATGGAAAAGTACATCAAAAAGATAGCCATTTACATACTCTTGTACATTTTATGACAAGACAAAAAGGGTTTACTAACAATTTTACATAGGTAGTATGAAACATTTTATTAGTAAATTTGATAATCAAACAACTCTTTTAATTTTATGGAAATATTGTCTTTGTAATTCAGTATCATGGAAATTTGAACAAAAGCCACATGAGCCATATTGCTCACCTGAAGTATTCAAATTAAATAATATTCATCCCAATATGCCGCCACTGTGGTGACTGTAATTAATTTGTTATACATCATATTTCACTTCGAATCATTCTGGGATCACACGATCACTCTCAAACAGTGATTCAATTAATTTGATGGCGGACGAAATGCATCCTAATAACCAACATGTATTTACATTTAGTAAACTGCATAATGCAGAGTATGAATATGTACTAGTCGGTCTGCAGGTACCCGTTTTCAAGTAAATATTCGAGATAAAATGAATCGTTGACCAAATCAATATATCACCTGTTAGGACGTATTTTGACAACCGTGAAATTCAGTGAGATACTGACTCAGTGCCTTCACGGTGGTCCTCAATTTATGCCATTGTATATAGATTTCACAACTTTTCGTTTGTATTTCAGAGTTTTACAGTAAGGAAATTGAGATCTTAACCAAGATGAACCAAAGCGCGACTACCATGATGTATAACGTCACTGACAACGTCACGTTGTTTCCTTCATCTGTGGGGAAACCTGAACAGGTCATGCAGAAATCCGGACTGGCCGTCCTGTTTATTGGCCTCTATATCATTATTTGTACTCTAGGACTCAGCGGCAACACGCTGGTGGTGTATGTAGTCGTTCGGAATAAAACCATGCAGACAATCACTAACATTTTCATCACCAATCTCGCCGTATCTGATATTCTTATATGCCTACTATCAATTCCATTTACCCCACTTGGATATTTTCTGAATTCCTGGATGTTTGGAGAAGCTCTCTGTCACATAGTCCCAATGTCCCAAGCGATTAGTGTCTATGTGTCCACATTGACTTCGACGGCCATTGCTGTGGACCGCTACTTTGTAATTGTGTATCCATTTAAACCGCGGATGAAGGTGTTTGTTTGTTTGCTCGTCATAGTAGCTATATGGATCATATCTATTTCCATATCACTTCCGCTTGGTATATATATGGAGCTGTCGAGGGACACCACTGGGAACTGGATGTGCTTAGAGAAATGGCCACGTGACCAAGCCGGTCAGTTTTTTACTGTCACAAGCCTCGTTTTACAGTACGTTGTGCCTTGTAGTATTATCACTTATTGCTATTTTAAAGTCTCGCTGGCGCTCAAGAAACGCTCTAGGACTAAAATAGGGAGTGGCTCAAAATGCCGTGAGAGAGACGAGCAAGAAATACGACGAAAACGTCGAACAAACAGAATGCTTATCGCCATGGTAACCATATTTGTGCTCTGTTGGCTTATGCTCAATATTGTCAATGTGACAGTTTCTTACGAAAAGAAGTATCAATATTGGTATTATTACACACTTATATTTTTTATTGCGCACGTAATAGCTGTGAGTTCCACCATATATAACCCTTTCCTTTATGCGTGGATGAATGATAACTTTAGAAAGGAATTCAAACAAGTGTTGCCTTGCCTGTTCCGAGGCGATCGGGACCGCCACGTGAACGGAAGCACTACAAATACTCAGTACACTAACGTGGACAATCAGCCGTCTGTGTTGATCAATCGATCACCCATGAGAGAGCCGGATGAAATGAACAACATGAAAAAGCCCAAGGTGTTCTATGATACTGAATCAGAAAAAGTGCATCTTAATCAGCTCAACGCAGAGACAACTGATGATTCCGCGTGAACTAAGCCTCATCAAGGTACGAATTATTCAGAAACGACTGATGATTCCGTGATAAAACATTATTCAAGGTACGAACTAATCATTCAGCAGCTTGTGGTGTGGGGTATCGAGGATTTATGTAGAGACGTGCGAGTATTGGGATCCGATTATCGCTATTACATATTCTTTGTTGATTAGTGTGTCATTCGTGTCTTGATCATATTTTAAAGAGAATTCAGGATGTTTTTGATATATAAGATATATTGAAATTTTCCTTATCTACATGGTGCATGTTTTAGGTTCTGCTAAATACCGGAGAGTAACGTCATCAATTAACAAAATAATATTTTAAAAAACTCGAACCAAAAAAAGGACCACGTGATTAGTAATGTACTACAAATATTTGAGGTTCATTGATAAACTATGTACATTTCGTTATTTATACATTCGTTGTTGAATTTTCTGCGTTTAAGATCTGCGCTGTTGAAGCATCGTAGGTCCCCCAGTGCTTCACGCCGTAGATTGTAAAGCTAAGTCAAGTCGACCTGCATACTGTATACTGGGATATTTTTCAGATTTGTTTATTACTGGCGAAATCAAATCCGTTCGCATATAGCTATTTTAAAATATTGTATACAATCTTGTATGTTTCAATATCAAGTTTTAAAAGTGACAAACGTTAAGGAAGAGGTTTTTGTTTGTTTGTTTTTAAAAAATACCATCTGCAAAATAAACACCCTTACACAGTATGCCACGCAGCAACTTCGTGGGTTTTTTCGTAATCAATAAAGGTAAATTTTGATGTCAGTGTTTGATAGGACTTGGAATAGAAAAAAAAACCGCATTTGTTACAATGTATATTTTTATTGTGACGTGGGTGTTGTTCTTTTAAAAATAAAAGTCTTCTTCTTTACATGTGTTTAATCTTTTAAGTAGTATAAAATGAATATTGAAGTATGACTCTCGGGAGCCTCGGGATAATAAAAATACCGATATTACTTATACACAATACGAAATATTGAAACTGCAAACTTTTGGACTCTCAAGAAAGAAAGTTGAGAAAATTATGCGTCACTTAGGAATTCTTGCACACAAATTAATTTAGTGTTTGGCATACCCAGCATTATCAAATATCAACTAATATGATAAATTTATTATATGCTCGAGGTCCGTGTTATCAAAAACCGACATATATACAGATGAATGTCACAGTAACTACACACGAGAACCTACACTTTGAATCGTATTGTTACCTGTTACATTCAATTACGCGACAGCCTATTACTATTGATTTCACAAGGTCACTTGACAGTATGTTCCGACTTTCTAGATCACCATATTCTAGATTCCTGAATCCATATCACCACTCTCTGAAACTGATGACGCAATACAACTGCATGTTTTCTTCTTGTGAGTATTATTTTCCTATAACCATTTAAGAAGTTATCGAAATCAATATAAACTGATGAAAAGGTGAAGGTAACGAGTATTAATCAATTTCATAACTTCTATAAGGAATAAAAAAATAAGAGTTGAGCAAACACAGACCCCTGGACATAACAGAGGTGGAATCAGGTGCCTAGGGAGGGGTAGGCCACAACCGATGTGAGCACTATATCTTGATCAGGTAAATAAAGTAATCCTTAGTTGAATCAGTTGAGAGACATAAACACTGTACACAGGTAATACTGGAATATTGCTACACATATGTGGGAAGTTGTTAATAGAGAAGATGAAGTCCTCCCATCCCGTTTGCCATAAAGTTGAGTTATTAGTTTGCCGTTAACATCTATGGTCAATAAAATATTTAAGTACGAAGCAGATGTGGAAGACTGTGGTTTCCCTTATTCACTTGTATATATCGAATCGGTATATGAATGAAATTGTTTACTGTTAATAGATAGAATGTCGAAGTAAAGGCCACAACAAGACAGTTTTCATTCTCATGTAGAAGCTTTTGAATAAATTCTTCCCAAAAAGAATATAACAAGAGTATCGTAAACAGTAGGACATACACCCGGCGGACAGTGGAATTCAACGTGAAAGAACACTATGCACTCTGAATCATTCTGAATAGTGGAACCTAAAAGTAATCCATGGTGCACCAATCCATCTTACATGTGAACTGAATATGTATATCTCTGAGAGGGAAGTTGTGACAAAATGTCAGTGCAGTATTTGTATCCAGGATGAGAAAAAATTCAGGAAACTATTTTAAAATTTTCAAAATTTGAGGGCAATATCCATAGTGAAAAAAAAATCTGGATAACTATTTGACCTACCTTTAGCCCTTACAGTTTTTGGTAGTTTGTGCCCCACCCTAAGATCCCAGGGGTGTAGGAATCCAGAAATTTAAAATTATGACGCTTTCTCCTAAAGGTGCTTCATACCAAATCTGAAAAGAATCGGAATAATAGTTACCAAGAATAAGTTAAAAGCGTTCAGTTTTTCATACATTTTATCACAGACCATTTTGACCTCACCCTAATACGAAAAACCTCTACCCACGAGTTCATGAAATTTACAATTTTGGTAAAGGGCTAACTGCTCATTTTAAATATATATTTAGTTTAATTTAGTATCAATAAGTGTTTGTCTATCTCTCTGATTTGTAATTTCTATAGGAATTATGAGATTAAATATTGTTAGCTATCTTGACCTTTTTCATTTAACCATCAAACATGTATCTCTGCTGGTGGACACTCTGTCCACGAGGATACTTGTCGCTCGATGTATGTTCTGTCATGAATATAAACAACATAGATAAAATACTGGCTAACACGTCGCCCAGTATAAAAAGGTGTCACTCTAAGGAGCCTATAAGGGACACAGGTTCTAATAGAATGGTTGGTGTCCCTAGGATTATCCTTGGGGATATTAAAGATTTATCCCATGTACAGTCGTCAGATCAGCTTTGGTACAGAAATGGAAATTCGTTTACTCAAATTAAAGATTGTCAGATATTGTTAAGCAACATTTTTATTATTCCTATTTAGATCCCATGTGCTTCATATCCAAATGTTTGGTAAAAAATTGTAAAACATGTGATATATTGATCACCAGTAATTCATTTATTAGTAATATCACCGGACGAAGTTGCTGTACTAAAACGTTTGATAATCCGACCTGTAAAGCCTCTAATGTTGTCGTCTAGGCTATTGAGTATAACCTCTTGGGTTAATTTATGTCGGGGAAAGTAAGGGGTCACTCAATAAAAGAATATCGGCTCACAGGTTTCAAATTAATAATGGTGGTAATCAACTTCTCTACAAACATTTGAATTCCCTGGGCCATTCCATCTTGTCCATGAGGGTCAGGATTCTGGAAAAAAAATTTACCATCATACAAACAATTAATAATACAGGCACTGCTTTTCCATATGGATGCAACCATAATATATCCAATGTCGGAAATTTGACAAGTTCATTAGGAAATAACGTTTTTTCCAAATACACGTAGACGAGAGCACAGTCATGGATATCGTTCATATAAAAGACCTAGTATACACGATGTCACACTTGACTTACTTTTGCCTTACGTCAACAGACAATTAGGTCCACATCATATTCGCACAAATCTTTACTCTGTTCCATTGAGAGTTTTGATCAAAGGAATTGATGCCATCAACATAAGCAACATTCTTCGTCATAAAAAACTTCAGTCTTGTATTCCAGAGTATTTCAAGGTCAAGTCTACACCTTGTATTTCCTACAGTTATACTTCCACTACTGCATCCAAACATTTTAACAACAAACAAAATTTGCAGTGCCTATATATAGACCATCTCATACTCAATCCACCTACGTGCTCTTGTTTTTCGTCTTCTTTTAACTATAGTCCAGCTGGACATGTCATTACTGGTAATGTTGATATAGTTAAATATGAAGATCTAAAATTACTCATTTTAAAAGATTCAAAGAACCTCGGTCTTTCAATTGGCGACAGAACATCTCTATTATGAATTCTGTCGACGATTATGCCAGACGATGGGCCAAATCTGAAAAAGAAGAATTTGATACCTTGTCAGAATGGATAAATAGTATAAGAAGGATATTTTGTTTGTTTGTTTGTTTTCCGCCATACTCGACAAGTGTTCAGTTATCTGGTGGCGTCCAGTTTTTGTAGGTGGAGGAAAGAACCCAGATACAATATATCCGGGAAGAGACCACCGACCTTCTGAAAGTAAACTGGCAAACTTTCTCACATATATCGGCGCGAGCGGGATTCGAACCCCCGCCGACTAGAGGTGAGAGGCCTTGTGATTTTCAGCGCAATGCTTTAACCACTCGGCCACGGAGGCCCCATAAAAGGAATATCAAAATCTCTATCAGACATGCCAAAACAAAAATGCGTACCATATATTCTTCTGTGTTTAGTAAATCAGAAGTGATAAAAGAATTAGATAGGATACACGAGGAATATGTTTTGGTACCAGCTGACAAAGCAGGCAACAACATTGTATTTGCTTGTGAGACTCATTACCACAACTGTATTCTAAACGAAGTGGGCATTAATTCCACATTTTTTAATCGCACGTATACTCACAGTGCCCTTTCAAAAGATGAAATTCTTCAAAATCATCTTTCAGTTTTAAATATATTAAATATCCCAGTCAATGAAGCAGATAAATATGAGTTACCGTACCTATACTGGATCCCCAAACTCCACAAAAACACTTACAAACAAAGATACATTGCTGGATCCAGTAAATGTTTAACTAAGCCCCTATCTTAGCTCCGTAAGAAAATATTAACTGCTGTGAAGGAGAAACTTCAAACGTACTGTGCCACTACATATTCTAGAAGTGGTGTAAATCAAACGTGGATTCTAAAAAATTCTAAAGAACTTTTAGTGAATTTGAAATCACAAAACTTTTCTGAAATTAACAACATTAAAACGTATGATTTTACAACATTTTACACGACCATACCTCACGATAAGCTAATGACTAGAATTTTTGACATCATGGACAGTTGATTCGTCGACTAAAATGGTAAAAGGAAATATTCATATTTAGTGATTGGGCATCCCAAAAATTATTTTGTTAAAGACCACCATGACTCCACGCGCAAATACTCTGAAGTTGATAAGTTGATATTAAAAAGAGGCTAGAGTTTCTCATTCACAATATTCTCGTAGTCTTTGGCGATGAGGTCTTCCAACATTCTATTAGAATAACCATGAGCACGAATTGTGCTCCTTTGTTAGCTGACCTGTTTTTATATTCTTATGAAGCAGAATTCATTCAAAAGTTTCTACCCGAGAATAAAAAAATATCTTGATATGGCCTTCAATTCGACATCTAGATACATCGACGACGTTTTGTCTATTAACAATGGTCATTTTCATTCATATGTCGATTCAATATATCCCAGTGAACTTGAAATAAAAGACACCACAGAGTCGTCAACTTCTGATGCGTACTTAGATATTTTATTGAAAATAGATGCCGGCGGTACATTAACAACTCAACTTTATGACAAATGATATGATTTCAATTTCTCCACCGTCAACTCCCCTTATTATGTGGCAATATTCCATCATCACCTGCATATGGTATTTATATCTGCCAACTGATTCGATACGCATGAGCGTGTTCTGCATATGATCAGTTTTTAAATCGAGGCGGGCTACTGATAAAGACGTTGATGTTACAGGGGTTTGTGCAGTCTCGTCTAAATTATGCATTTCACAACTTTTATGGTCGTTATAACGATCTAGTTTGCCAGTACAACTTTCCATTACGTCAAATGCTGTCTGATGTGTTTCATACCAATTAGGCCGTTCTTGGCACACTGATTCTGACTAGAGATTGCTCCGTTTACCTGATCGGAATATAGGGCTCACGGCGGTTGTGACTGGTCGACAGGAGATACTTACTCCTCCTAGGCACCTGATCCCTCCTTTGGTATGACCAGGTGTCCGTGATTGCCCATCATGTGCACTTTTTTCTATAGGAATTACGAATTTGAATGTTATTAGTTATCTTGACCCTTTTCATATTTTACACATAAACATTTACACTTTTGGTACTGGCCTTACTGGCTTACAATATTATGCATTTACTTTTTCTTACACATGTTGAGAAGAAAAGTTTTGAAATTTGGTAACTTTTTTGCCCCCATCTATTAGGCCTCTGGGGTTTCAGGAGTCTGAAATCCACAATTTTTGTCAGTCTTGTTCCAAAAATGCTTCATAACAAATTTGAAGAGAATTGACTTGGTAGTTATCATTTAATCACTGACCATTTTCGTCTCATACCAAAACCCCTACCACTGGGATCATCAAATTTGCAATTTGGAAAAGGGCTATTTGCCCATTCTAATATAAAACATAAACGGTACAAATTTTGATGCACCTATTAATGCGCATTTCGACAAATGTCTCTTCAATGATGCTCAAGTCAAAAATGTTAGAAATACGAAATAAGAAGAAATTTGGAAGATCTGAAAGAACCAAAAATAACCAGATAATGGAGTCAAATCCGGCAAAGGATCAGAGCTATGCATGAGGAAGATAATCCAGGAGTACATTTATTATCCAAGTGGTGTGAACGGAAGTGGTAATATACATATAAGATTAGTATACACAGCAAGAATGGTGGCGAGTTTGCATAGTACATTCCGGTTATTTTATTTCTCTTGGGTAAAACGTCAAACTTTGATGCACCAGATGCGTTTTTCGACAAATAATGTCTCTTCAGTGATGGTCAAGTCAAAAATGTTAGAAATCCGAAATAAGAACAAATTTGGAAGAGCTGAAAGAACCAAACATACCAAACATACCAAATAATGGAGCTAAAATCGGCAAAGGATCAGAGCTATGCATGAGGGAGATAATAATAATAAACTTGCTAAACAGCTGTGAACCGTCATCCGCGAAAAATGCTGAGGTAAACTCTCTAAAGGTGTTTTGCTGCAACAGGACAACGCGAGAGTCCACACGTGCAAAGTTGCAATGGATGCTGTAGAGCGAAACCGGTATGAATTAATACCGTATCCTGCCAATTCGTCTGACCTAGTTCCTGGCGACATTCTCCTATTTCTAAAGTTGAAAAGGGGTATCCGTGGACGTCATTTCCTGTTGAGGAGCGATTCAATGGAAAGGACCCTGATTTTGTAAATTCTGGGCTGATGGCACTTTAACACCTTTGGTCTAATTGCATGACACTAGAGAGCAATTCCATCGAAAAAGGAAGCGGTGGATCTCAACCGGAAATAAGGTAGGTTGGTTACTTATTGACTCGCCCTCGTAACTAGTCGATTGCACTCTATCGGCTCTGTGATATAAATTCTAAGAAGAAATGTAGCATTTCATGTCCGTTATTTTGGTTGGGAATTATACACACAGGTATAATTAAATACAATCTACATGCATTATGTATAAAATGCTAGAAATGAATAACATGTGTTTGCTCTAGTGTTCAGTTATTTCTTAATCAAAATGTGGATAGTATTTTAAACATGTGATTGTATTTAAAGAAATGGAAGGTTTCATTTTCTGATATCATACAAACAATAATACACAAACAATGCTATCTTCAACAGTACATTTTAGAGTGGGGTCTATTTACATATATTACATTAGGTATATAAAAACATTTGAATCATTTTAAATTTCTAGTGTTTAATTATGGCATATATTACATATTACAATATATTACAGTAATGTAGTACTATGTGTGCAGAATACAATCCTTTGAAATAGGTTTTAGTTGAAGTTGAATTTAAGTGGGAAAAGGTCAAGGGTAATGCAGCCTGACTCATAATCTACAGTTTTTTGTGATGTACTTTTCTGCCAATATCATATATCTTCAATTCATTCAAAGGTTCACAATCATTGTGACAAATTAATTATTAAATGTGCTGAAGGTCTTAGACTCAGTCTGATAGAAACCCGAATTGAAGTGCTTAATTTCGTTCTCAGAGGTTGATGTGAAATTTGAGGATGTAATTACATACCCTTATGTTGGCGAAACAAAGCCTGGATACAGTTATGTTGTACAATTAATGTATATATATATATTAGGAAGCGCTGTATCAATATCACAACATTGCTTGACTACCATGATGCATGTCACGGAAATGAAAACCGCCAATTTGATGGTTGAACCGGAACAGGTCGTGCTAAAACCGGGACTGGACGTCCTGTTTATTGGCTTATATATCATTATCGTCACCCTGGGGATCAGCGGTAGCACGCGGGCAGTGTATGTAATAATTCGAGACAAAATTATGCAGACAGTCACCAACAATTTCGCCACCATTCTTGCTGTGTATAATATTCTTATATGTCTATTACCAATTCCGTTCACACCACTCGGATAATAAATGTATTCCTGGAATGTTTTGAGAATTCTCTATCACACAGTCCCGGGGTCCCAAGCGATTAGTGTCTCTGTGTCCACACTGACTTCCACAGCTATAGCTGTGAACCGCTACTTTGTAACAGTGTATCCTTTGAATGATTCTAGAGGGTCAAATATATTCTTCAAAATTCTTTAAATTCGCGGAAATGCTTGATACAAGCGTAAATTGAGATACATTGTGAAATACCACATCACAATCAAATTTACAAATGCAGTATACTTATATAGTTTATCGCATTACATGTTGGTGTATTACACATCAGGTCAACATAAAGATAAACAACAACAAAAGTAAAAAGGTGGGGGCCAGAAAACACAACAATATCATCATATAAATAAATACAATAATAAAGACTTCAAAGCAAATAAAGAAATCAACAACAAAAATTACAATCTTCTATTAATACATAGTACCCAAAACGGAAATATTAATGATAATAAAAAACTCAATTTTTAACACAATAATAATCAATATATGTCGAATATAAATAAAGCATAGTGAAAAAGTTTTGCTAGTGAATTTTAAATAAATGAAATAAAAAGGGTCAAATTTTCATTAATTCTGTGATGCATTACTATATAGTTGCCTCCTCGACCATGAATTTAAACAAAACGTTCGCTGCAACGAAATGTGGGAGAGGGGTGGTACTTGTAGTTTTACATTTTCTGTGAAGTATACACTGTATACATAATTCATACGAAAACTAAACTTTAGTAATTGTTGACTTTGAGATATCGGAGGATTCGAGATTTCGAGGGTAAAATAGTTAAAGAATAAGTGGTTTGGACTCCTGGTTCACTTCGACATATCCATGGTATTTGAGATATCGTGTTCGAACCGAAGGCCAACTGTAAATCTTTTTAAAAGTAGTAAATTAGCTACAAATCTAACAACTTTATCAAACTTTATGCACCTTAATGAATAGTTCGCATTGTCTGGTAGAGCATTCATCTCACCTACCCCATCTTTGTAAAGAGACACACTCTCTGCGGAAATATTGGTTGTACATGTAGCAATACCAGACCGTTGCCTGATCCCTTCATTTTGGAGCACGTACTGTCCCAACCTTTCCCCCACAGCCAGCAGAATATGATGATCATTGTATTTGTGAATGAAAGTAATATGACACTGGAATAATACATAGACATGTAAACACTAAAAATGTAACATTCTTAACATTATAGATTTTCAATTTTATATCTTGTGCTGTATCACAAAAACACCCACCCACCTATATATATATATATATATATATATATATATATATATATATGTGTGTGTGTGTGTGTGTGTGTGTGTGTGTGTGTGTGTGTGTGTGATCACAATGTAATACCTAAATCGACGACATATGTAACAATTTGTAACCATTTCTTTCACATTATCGTCATCACTCTCTAATGATGTTATATGCCCATGGCATTTAGAGCGAGTGTCAGAAACACTTCTCACAATAAAATCATTACCAGTTTATCAAAATAAGCCCTGTGCTTTATTTTTATTATAAACTTTAAGCATTTTGTCTATTTATGCCTCATTTGTGAAAATTTCATGTTTATGTTTGCTTAGTCGTTACAAAGAATGATTGATTGGTTGTTTGTTGTTTTCCGCCATACTCAACAATTTTTCAATTATCTGGTGCCGTCCAGTTTTTTATTGGTGGAAGAGAGAACACAGATACATTGTATCCTGGAAGATACCACCGATCTTCCGAAAGTAAACTGACAAAGTTTCTCAAATACATGGGCGCAAAAGAGAATCGAATCCGCGCCGACTAGAGGTGAGAGGCCATGAAATTTTGAGCGCGATGCTCTAACCACTCGGCCACGGAGACCCCTATTATAAATACATTGGTAGAAATCATTATATACATATGTGCATGTACATTACCTAAATGAATTTATAGACTGATTAGTTGTTGGGATTCTAAAATTTGGTGCCATCGACAAGCTTGTTACTTACAGAGAAGTGCCGTTCTGTAGTGTACATGATCCTGAGAGACTTGTGCTTGAGACGGTATTCCTTATTGCTACTTGTTGTTGTGTAAATTGAGAGATAAATCTTTCTCATGTTTTTCACTAATAAAACACCCATTCTTTCCGTCTGGGACTGTTATCCCCTTACTCTAATAAAGATTCGCATAAAGAACAATAAATCTTCCAAGACTTTTACGGGAGTTACACGACTTCAAAGTGAAAATCGTTTTTGTATTGAGTTAATAACGTTTTACAATGGCCACGTCCTCAGAGCCCTCTTAAATCGCGATTAAATGGTTTTTGTGTGTTTGCTAGTCATAATGGTTATATGGATCATATATATATATATATATATATATATATATATATATATATATATATGGAGCTGTGGAGGGACGAGACAGGATTGATTGATTGTTGTTTTCTGCCACACTCAACAATTTTTCAGTTATATAGTGGCGTCCAGTTTTTGTAGGTGGAGGAGAGAGTCCAAATACAATTCACCCGGGAAGAGACCACCGACCTTCCGAAAGTAAACTGGCAAACTTTTTCACATATATCGGCGCGAGCGAGAATCGAACCCGCGTCGACTTGAAGTGAGAGGCCTTGTGATTTTCAGCACAGTGCTTTAACCACTCGGCCACGGAGGCCCCTGGACGAGACAGGAGTGCAGAGGGAAATGGTCATGTGGTCAGTAACCTCGGTTTACACTACATTGTGCTTTGTAAATATCATAAATCACTGCTATATTTAATTCTTGGTGGCGTAAAAAAAACGCTCTAGAAATAAAATTTTGAGTGGCTTAAAATGCCATAAAAATACAATAAAAGCAGAATCCTTATCGACATGGTAAAATGTTATAAGATTTGTGCTCTGGTGGCTTATGCTCAATATTGTCATTTTGACTATTTCTTACGATCTGAACCTTCCATTTTGGTATCGTTGTACACTTATATTTGTATTGTGCACCTCATAACTGTGTGCTCCACCATATATTCAGTATAATCCTTTACTTTATGCGTGGAACAAGAGTTGTCGGTTTCGAGAGAGCACTGCTAATATTCTAGCTGCAGAACGGTAGCTCTCTGGGGGGAAACTGAAACATACAAGAGAGCTACAGATCCACTTCTTATAAAAACTACCTTCCATTTACAATGCAGATTTTCTCTGCGCACGATTGAAGTCTTATATCGCTCTACATGCCCATACATCTTCGTTTCAAAATTTGCGCTGTAAATCGAATGTTTTGTAAGGAGTAGATTTGCAGATCTCTGGTATATCGACATCTACAGTTCTGCAGCCACAAAAATCAGTCCACCACCATGAACAATCAGCCTTCTGTGTTGATCAATCGATCACTCAAGAGAAAAATAGGATAAAATTCAAGGTTTTGTTTGAAGTGCATCTTAATCAGAACGATGCAGACACTATTGATATTTCGTGTAAATCAAGAGGTACAACTTATTCAGGAACGAATAAGGATTCCATGACGCAACATTATTCAAGGTGCAAATTATTCGGTCTTCCCGTTAACTTTTCATATCCATCACTAATAGCAGGTGCGTTTTTACTTATTAATCTAAAATTGATATGTAAAATCGTGACTGCGCGAAACTTACAATAATTAATATATCCTTCACAATGTATAAGGGAAGATGAGAAACCGTTTTTGGAGTCTGTTAATTTAAGTCAGAGGAACAAAGGGAGAGTTGGCGAGGAAAAACGTTTGAACATAGTCATCACAACAATGTGTTTAGTAAACAGCACCTGCAGAGCGTTTGAATGTTTCCCTTGAAACAATCCCAAAGTGTGATTTTCATGTCCCATCTAGTTCAGTGTTCACAGATTACATTGCTTTTAATTTTTCCAAGAAAATAATCCACTCGATACTCCACTTTTATAAGACAGCAATTGCACCTGCGACTGGCAAACAATGACTCGATACCAACAAAAATACTTTTTGAAATGAAAATTGTACTTGCAAGGTAATGGTTGCCATGCATAAGTGGGAAAAGAATATTTATACGCAGTGAACATTACAATTAAAAGACGCACCAAGGTCATCAAAAAAAGTCATCAATTCCAAGCAAAATGATATTGAAAATAATTGCAGGTCGAAGTGAAAAGGCTAACACAACTAACAGTATTCAAACTCGCAATTCCTATATAAAATGCAAATCAGAGAGATGGACAAAGACGAACCTCTGGACATACCAGAGGTGGAATCAGGTACCTAGGAGGAGTAAGCATCCCCTGTCAACCGTTCACACCCGCTGTGATCCCTATATTCCGATCAGGTAAACAGAACAATCCGTAGTCAGAATCAGTATACCAAGAACAGCCTAACAATTGGTATGAAATACATCAGACAGCATTTGACTTAATGGTAAGTTGTACTGGCAAACTAAATCGTTATAACGACCATAACATTTGCAAAATGCTAACTTTAGACGAGACTGTACAAACCCCTGTAACAAAAATTTCTTTGTCAGTAGCCTGTCTCGATTTAAAAACTAATCATATGCTGAACAAGCTCTTGCGTATCAAATCGGTTGGCAGATATAAACACCATACGCCACTGATGATGGAATATTACCACATAAATAAGGGAAGTTGACGATGGAGAAATTGAACCATCCCATTTGTCATATAAAGTTCAGTTCTTAGTTTGCCGTCGGCATCTATGTTCAGTAAAATACCTAAGTACGAATCAGAAGTGGAAGACTCTGTACTGTCTTTATTTCAAGTTCACTGGGATATATCGAATAGACACAGAGATGAAAATGACCATTGTTAATAGACAAAACCTCTTCGATATATCTAAATGTCGAATTGAAGGTCATAGCAAGAGATGTTTTCTTCTCATGTAGAAGCTTTTGAATGAATTCTGCTTCATAAGAATATAAAAACAGGTCAGCTAACAAAAGAGCACAATTCGTGCTCATGGGAATTCCAACAGACTGTTGGAAGACCTGATCACCAAAGACTATAAAAATATTGTCAATGAGGTACTATAGCATCTTTTTGATATCAACTTATCAACTTCAGAGTACTTGTGCGTAGAGTCAGAGTGGTGTTTTACATAATAATTTTTGGGATGCCCAATCACTAAATATGAATATTTCCTTTTTTCATTTTTGTTGACGAAGTAATTGTCTATGATGTCAAAAGTCTAGTCTTTAATTTATCGTGAGGTATGGTTGTGTAAAGTGTTGTAAAGCCATATGTGTTTGATCAATGAATTTACAATGTATGCCTCCTTTGCCCCAAGGATACTTCATACAAAATGTGAAAAGATTTGAAATTGTAGATGTTTAAGAACATGTTACAAATGTGCAATTGTTATTGCACGACGACGTACGCAGACCGTTACTATAGCAATAATTTACATGAGTGACTCAGGTGACCTAAAAGGCATGCATAATACACATATATGTACATAGGTATTAGTATCGGCAATACGCTTATAATTCAGAATTATATGGACACGCACCTTTCACAAATCACTTAAAAAAAAAAAGAATAATTTCCTGAATAAACCAAAGCAATCAATATAGGTAATTAATACCATACAGGAAAATGCACTTAATTATATTTGGAGATAAACATTGCAGACGAGTCCATATTTATCCCCCTCACCAGCTCCTGCCAAGGGTCAGTTGATATGAATTTATTATTCAGGAAGATAATTGTAGAAGGCATTTAAAACATGATGATTTAACTGTTGGATGGCATTCAGTAAATACACTAAAGCAGCATCTATTTGTATTGTTTACATCGTCATCAAGCATTCTGCACTTCATTCTACATCTATACTTGTATATACTACAAACAGTAAATGAAAAGGAAAATTAGAACGTCAGTAATCTGGTTTCAAATGTAGCAAAACCCATTGTGACAGTGGCCTAACAAGTAGTATGAAACGCGTCATACAGCATTTGACCTAATGGTATGTTGTACTGGCAAACTAGACCATTATAACGACCATAAAAATTTGCGAAATGCTGACGTTAGACGAGACTGTACAAACCCCTGTAACATCAACTTCTCTGTCAGTAGCCTGACGTTGATTTAAAAACTTAATTAGATCATTATTAACGACCATAAAATATGTAAAATGCTGACACCTCTGGTATGTCCAGTGATCCGTGTATGCCCTACTCTTAATTTTGTACCCTTTACATGAGTTATGAGGTTGGTCACTGTCATCTTTACCTTTCCATTCCTTATGACTAAATTTAGTAAAGGCAATAGATTTGACGAATAATTAAATATATCGGTTGGTTGTTTGTTCTTTGTTAACGTTCCGTCGAGAGTTTTGCATTCTTATTGAGACGTCACCAGCAGTAGGTGAAGTCCTACGAATTGTTACCTATGCTTAGCGCTCAGGGCCGTAGCAGGGGGGGTTATTTAACGTGCCAACGCCTGTGTCGACAGAAAACCACCGTTTCTAAGGTCATATTCGAAAGCCTCGCGATTCTCATTTCTAAATGCCGAGTGTTTGGTAAAGGAGCAATCACTACCTATGTTAACGTCTTAGGTCTGGACGCAGCCATGACAGGATCGTGGCTGAAAGTCACGACCTCCCGGTTACGAAGCGAACGCTCTAAACACCGAGTTACCGCAACAAAATAATTTTTATATAACTTGGAGCAAACCTACCATTGTAATAAAATGTAAATAGAGGGAGGAAAGCTAATGTAACGTGATTTTCTAAGATGTCATATGAAGCAACGTAACGTCACCTCAGTTTAAACGATATAAAACCGTTGCTAAAAATAAATAAATCAATGAAAGTGCGTTTTATGAGTGAAATTCTAATATTGTTACATAAGTCTGCTTGTTACAGCAAAGGTCACATCTCCCATAACTTCAACGAAACTGGTTGTAAGCTTTTTATCAATGATTTTGTTCAAAGATAATTCACAAGAGAGATCCAAATAATGGAATACGGAATGCTTTCAGCGAGATATTATGCTAGTCTAGAATATCAAAGTCACACATTAATAATTGGTGAAAGATTCTGTTAGTATTTACTATCTGTGCTTATTTCAATGTTTCATGTTGGAATAAAATCAGTTTATTCTACAAGCATAAATGTTTATAACACAACATCCTAAAAATATTACTTTCAAGTTTACATGATAATACACATTCTTAAAACATTGTTGTAAGAAACTCCATTGTTTCAATAGTACTTCTTTTTCAGAATGTGCTGAATACAGTCCAATATTATCTAGATGAGCCCAATATTAACAGTAATAGAGGACTGAAAGTAAAGACCAAAAGAAAAAAACAAAACAAAAAGAAACCAACAACACCCTTAGCATTTTGAATTGAATATGACATAACTATTTGTTGTAAAGATTGTAAAAAAAATAATCTTTTAATCTTTAATCAATCCTTCATGAATTACACATTTCACAACCAATGGCACAATGAATCATTATATCCTATGCGAGTCTCAAATTCACTGTAACATCCCTAGTAGTTATACTAATATAGTGCGTCGCAATTTCTACATTTAGGACTAGAAAAGATAACAACTACAAAGGATAAGACTTACATATATGTAAAAGAAGCGTAAAGCAAACAATTTGGTAAAAGAGCGAATATATTGGAGAGAATTTGTTCCGAAATTGATGAAAATTTATTGCAAACCCAAGTACTTTTCAAAACGTTTGACAACACATCTCTCAGGCTGAAGGATATTTTCATAGGCTTGTTTAATTTTAGGTTCTACTTTTCGGTGATTCAAACCCCCTGAATTACCCTTACATACGTCGTCCTTGTATTCTAAATATCTAACGTTGTTCAACGATGTTTTGATGGTCAGTTGTGAATGTTCATCAACTATTAAATAACTGTGCTTTTGATCTGTAAGGAATGCAAAAATAAGTCCAAGGCTGTATAACAAAGTATCCAGAAGACATTTGGGTGAGTATCGAATGGCGAAGTAAACAATGTGCAAATCGTAATCATAAATCCCCAAGACATATACAAGTTCGAGTGTAGGGCAACACGGACCTCCGACAAAGCGAAGGTAGGGTCGGGTGCCATGGGGGAGTAAGCATCCACTGCTGACACCCGCCGTGAGCCCTTAATCGAAAATAGGTATACGGGATTACCCGTGGTCAAAGTTAGTATGAAAACTGACAGTCTAACAAAGGGTATGAAACAAATCATGAGTCTGCTCCTAGTATACCATTTTACCACATGTTTTCTTGGTCTATTGTCATTACATCAGCTTGTCGTCCTTTTCGTACAACACATTGTTTAGAGAGGTTTTTGAGTTTAGCATCTAAAGCGTTCCGCATTGTTTGAAACTCAGTATCGTCCATTAAACTAACAATTCATTTGTTTGCTCTTGTGTTCGGATAGTATTCTTTTCTATACTTATTGCTGACTTTGAGAAAAAAGAATTTCAATACTGAAATCAAACTTTCATTAGATATAGTAAGCAGTTTGTCTTCCCAACCCCGAGCATTGTTCCAAGAATTAAAGATACTCACTGCCCAACGCGTCTTGTGGATGGTACTAATAAGTTTGGAGTTCAAAACAAAGTATTGCACGTCCCCCTCCTGTAGAGGCATAGAAAATCGTTCGGAACTTCCCGTCTTTTAAAATTCATGTGAGGTTTGAATTGATAGATCGTTGACTTCATCAATGTCGGATGTATCGGAATAACGGTTACTCTTGAAATCAAAGTTCATTTAAAATTCAGTTTGTTCCTGGTTTCTTCGTCTAAATCAAGAATGTGATTCAAAATAACGTCGGAATTTTCGTCAGTTTTACAAGCATTGCGAAATTTATTTTGTGTTAGAGGGAACTCGTTATCTGAATCCATTTCGCTCAAAACACCCTGGACTAAAGCGTTAGAAAGCACGCCGTTTCTGTACTTATACCAGTTGTTATGTCTACGTGTCAGTACAATATTATCAGGGCCCAATAAACCTTAAACATGAAGATGATGTTTCATTAAAATATTCATTACGAACACCCTTTGCGTACCCTCACTCACTTTAAACAAATAAAACCTGTTTTGGAATAACGATTAAAAATATTAAGAGTGCTTGAATACTTTTTCCATGGAAGAACATCGTGTTACAACAATAGAAGTTACCAGGTTTTTTTTTCTGTGAATTCAAGTCAAGATCATCTTCATCTAATATGTTTCAATAAGGCGCTGTATACTGATGTTCTGGTTGCCATTTATTCATCGCTAAAGAATTTGGGTATCCAACGGGCTGTTAGCTTCCGCATGCCTAAATCATCATGTAAGACTGTTGAAACATTACCATATGAAATGCCAAATGCCTGCGTTATTTCTTCCGCCTGAATTCGCCTATCAGAGTATACCAAATCCCGAACTTTGTTACGCATTTCTTCGCCGGTTGCATGAAGTGAGCGTCCATACCTGACTTCATCTCTACCGACATTCTACCGCATTTCAATTCCCCTACCCAGAATTTCATCTGAGCATAAGATGGTGCGGAAGACCCATAAACATCGACTAACTCGCCGTGTATTTCCTTGCCTGTCTTACCGTTTACATAGAAGTACCGAATTACAGCACAGTGCTCAACTTTAGATGAAAAGCATGCCATTGCATCAAAAACCATGTTTGATGTCCAATACCTTGTTACAGAATAACTTGATATGCGTGTAATTTTGTACCCAGGTATAAAACATGTATTGAAAATCGTGACCGTCTCGATTAATCAGAAATGGGATAGGCTGGTTACTTATTAATTCGCCCTGGTATCTAAGTTGGCTACTTTTCATAGATGACATTGTGATGTAGTGAGTTGAGATCATGAAAGTCGCATCGATTATTTCACAATTCCGAACTCTTTCCACTATTCCATCAAGTGCAATATGGGAATTTCCACATCCAAGAATATTTTACATGCCATAGCCACTTTTCATAAAACATATTCACATGCATAAACGTGAAAACTGAATTTAATCTACACAAAAAGCTCATCAACTCTCGTTTGTCCCTTGCACGATCCAGTTTACATCCATTCGATGTGCCCAAGAATTTACCCACCCGAATTCCGCCACCTTTACTCTACTCCTACTATATTTCCAAAATACAAGGACAAATCCTCAAAACTCATTTGTCAAACAGGATGAGATGTCCGCATTTGATGAAATGTCACGACAGGACTGACAGCACCTTCTCCAGTACAAATACAAACCTCAAAATGACAGGTTTCTACTAGTCACTACACATGTTTTCGCCCCCAAGAACTAAAATGGTATTCTGAGAAAATATCTGTGCATTCTTTGTGCTAATTTAAGAATTTCCGGTGTTTTAAAATTCTCTTTGGCCTCCCTCTGACTCCCCAGAAACTAGGACATAAAAGCAAAGATTAAACGTGATAACCCTTTACTTAATGGAGGGTTGAACACATGGTCATACCTCAGATGTCAATAATGCAAATATAGCTCAGGCACTGACTTCGTTACGGTGAATACAGGTTTAAATCTTTATGACATTTTGAACTCCATCTATTCTTTAGATCATATCTACAACAATACAGCCGTATGTTCCATTTCATTTTCAACCAAAACCAGCTTAAATAAAAGCATATTTACTAAATTAACATGCTGGTTTATCAGATACATGGCTGCGTGATAATCGAATTTTACAACATGTTGCATGCTCCCTTTGTGGCAAAATGATTTACAAATTGACTTTGGACATTTGCGGGCAAAACTGAAACTTTTTCATCAATCATTTGCTATTTTATAATAGTGTACTTTATCCTTCTGTCCAAGACACGACTATATGGGTGTACCTGGTGATTATTTTACTTTTCGGGCTGCTAATCCTCTTTTTCATGAGTTGGTTCACATTGTTTGTTTTTATTCGTCGTTTTGACTCTTTACCGTTTTTCAAATCCCAAAGCATAATAAAACATTTCACTGGTTATGATTTGCACAGATTACTATCATTAACTTTCCTCCATTATGACATCGCGCAATTTGGATCCGTTCTCTGGATGAATAGAACGTGTCCTAATTCGGTCCCTAGAAAACATACCCCAGTTATGAAGATCAAGCCAAAACAATAAACAAGTTGGCTAGTTGTATACTGTTTAACGTCCCGCTTGCAAATTTTCCACTCATATGGAGACGTCACCATTGGTTAGAATAGATCTCCAGTGTCACCTTGCTTGTTGTAAGAGGCGAATAAATGGTGCAGTCCTTCGGACGAGGCCGCAGAAACAGAGGTCCCGTGTCACAGCAGGTGTGACACACTAAAAATCCCTCCCTGCTCAAAGGCCGTAAGTACCGAGCATATTTTTGCAGCCCTTCACCGGCAGTGGTGACGTCTCCACATTAGTGAAAGATTCTCAATCGGAACGTTAAGCAATATAGAATCAATAAATCAATAAATCAAACTCGAATTACGGGTCCTTTCAATACCGTTTCTCCTTATTTACATAGGGAATATATGCAGTTGTCCAAATCATCCTCATCTACAAATGTTCCATATATACGTCTTATCTTTAAGGTCTTATTTTAAATGTTGTTTAATTTAGACATTATTGAAAATTTTATTAGCAAATCACTAATTGTGAAAACCAGTAGGGAGAATCGCGGAACAACAAAAAACTAGAAACAGCTGCTTTATGGCAATGCCCAACATCTAATCAGGTCGATGAAAGCGATATGGTCTCAGGAAGTATTACAATTTAAACCCACATGCTTACTTTTCTTGTGAAAGTTTCATATGTAGCACAGTTTTGATTATCTTTTGATAATGTAATAGTTATATTCCAGAATAATGACCTCGACATTTCTTTGACCTCTCCAATAACCGTAGTACCATCGATCACAGATGTGTTTAGATTGACCTTACGGAAGTCACAGAGAAATTTGTGGTCGGTAAACGTCTATCTAAATTAAATTCATCTAATTTGAATAGAAGGTTAGCAAGCTATAAATTTTGAACATCTTTGACACTGCAGCAAACGATCTTGTCTGTAGATTGTGAAAATTCAAAGAGAGTTTTATTTTGCAAAAGGCTTCAAATTTGGTGTAATCCATCAAACAAATGTTCTTGTCAGCTTTTGCGATGTAACAACTGATCGCGTCGTTTGGTGCACCTTATGTTGAAAACGTCCGTGACAAAGGAAGTCATTCCTTTCACTTTGGATAAAATATCATTCACTTAGTATTAGCCTCTTTAGTCTTATCAGTCGAATCAGCTTAATGTAAATTTCTGTAATTAGCTAAATGGAGATATTGGATTGATATTGCTATTATCTTTTAAGAGGAGCATCCGTATACACACAATGTACGTATTGTTGTGTTCTCATATGTTAATACACGCAAATCGCACATAAAAGGGTCGTCATACAAAATTTATCTTGGTATCCGTCATGCTTGGACACAGGGAGAAAGGAAATAAATGACTTTTTAAAATCTTAATCGAACTCATTTCTGCGATGTTATACATGTATTCCAAACTCAGGGAGGATGTCACTTTGTAAAGAATTAGGTCAAACTTAAACTCATATTTGCGTTTGGGTTTTTCTTACAATTCTTGGAAAATTTGTCTTGACCTCTCTGTCCAGGAATTTTGTTTGTCTATAATATTGATACTTTCCTATGCTGCTGCCTCTTAGTTAAAGGGAACGATGAAGGTGTGTACTAAGACTTTGATTCTAGAGTGACTGCAAATATAACAAGACATCCATTTGTCACATCATCCACCCGAGTCACCTTGACACTGCTGTTATTTTCTTTTAAACATTTTTATTTTCTTTCAATCTTTATTCGCATCGCATCGCCTCTCACCTCTAGTCGATTTTCGCTCGCGCCTTTATAAGTGAGAAAGTTTCCAGTTTACTTACGGAAGGTCGATGGTCTCTTCCCGGGTACATTGTATCTGGGTTCTCTCTTCTTCCAAACACTGGACGCCACCAGATGACTGAAAAAATTGTTGAGAGTAACGGCAAACAACAAACATCAAACAACAATTTATTCCCATCAAAAATTTTGATCCCAGTTTGTGGCCCCAACCTAGCCAAAAGGGTTACGAAATAATAGATCTAGAATTCACTCGACATTGGTGACGTCTCTATATGAGTGAAAAATTCTCAAGCGGGAGTTAAGTAATATGTAACAAACCAACAACCCTACCCCCTGGACACCTGAACAATCTTGAATTTAAACTACCTGAATATACTTCCATTTCAATATGAACAGTCATTGCCCTGTTGTTATTGAAATGAAGAATTCTAAAAGATATTTCCTCATATATTTCCATACAAAACTTTGATCCCGTATTGTGCCCCCTCCCTACTTAAGGGGGCAAAAATTTGAACAAACTTAAATCTGCACTACCTAGGGATGCTTGCATATTTACTTGACTAATCGTGGTCCTGCTGTTCTTGAGAAAATTTTTAAAGATTTTCCATATAATTCTCAGGTAAAACTTTGATCCCTATTGTGGTCCCAACATTCCCCCTGAGTCATGATTTGAACAAACGTAATCTACTCAATGTCTGGAAGCTATCAAATACATTCTATCTTTTTCGGCCCAGGGGTTCTTGAGATTTTAAAATGACTCAATCCTATTCTTGCCTTCATTATTCTTTATTATTTCCCTTTTGAAGGGAACATGGCCCATCAATTGAACAAACTTGAATGCCCTTTCACCAAGGATGATTTGTACCAAATTTTATTTAAATTGGTCCAGAAGTTCTGAAGACGATCAAGAAGATGAAAGTGTGAAAAGTTTGCAATGACGACAACGACAGATACCATGCAAATTTTGATCACGTGAGCCAGATAAGCATATTACGTTACAATGTGATACGGTTACGGTGGTTGGATTGTTCAATAGCTTCGTGATCAGGAGATCGTGGTTTTGAACCTTAATTGTGCCTTGGCAGTGTCAAACCTACATACAAGACGTAAACATTGTAAGTGGCTGCTTATTTGCCAGATACTTGATATTTAGAAGTGGGTGTTGCGGAGTTTTAAAAACCGAGTTCACATGTCACAGCAGGCGTTGGAACGATGAATATCCCTCCCTGCTACGGTCATGATCACAGTCAAGCATTTCATGGTGACGTTTCGATATCAGTAAAATATCATCGAAGGGAAGGGAATTTAAGAAACAAAGGATTAAAATTGGATATACTAACATCCAATACATAGCATTAAGTGTCACTTTATGGTAATTCGAACAAATGAATAGTAGACTGTTTTAGCCAATCACAGGATATCAAACATCGAAAGAATGTTGCTTGGTGAGCTTTTGATTGTATACATTTTGAGTAATATTTTTGTGTCATTCCGAGCAGTGTTGTTTATAAAAGGAAATTCGAGTTCTTAATTACATGTAACGGTGCGCGAAAGCAAGGTGCATCCGTGAATCCTGTACACATGTGGTGTGTTTCATTGTAGCGGCGTATGTAGAGTCAACTCCTGAGGTAGCTAGCCGATAGAAAAGTCAAACGTGCGTGTAGCGTGATGAAGTTTGACGAGAGTCAGCAACCGTCACCTTTCATAATCTTGTACAAAAAATATCAGGCGCAGGACACAAAATGTTCCGTGAAGTTTGTACATCATGTACTTAACATTTTAGTCTTTAGATGCATATCGAGCTGTTATATACGATGGGGGCAAAACTTGGAATTCCCGAACTACCCGTGACAATTACTAATTGTATCTTCGCTAATGATCAATAGGCGAAGGGAAGATAATGATCAATCTTATAATTCCTAGAAGGAATACAAAATTAAATTAGGGCAAACACGGACCCCTGGATATACCGGAAGCGGGATCAAGTGTCTTGGAGAAGAAATGGCATTGCAGTTGCCACTAGCTACACATAATATGATCACTGTTGTATCCACTTTAAACAGCTGTTGTAGTCACTAAAGCAAACTACATGATTCTTGTAATAGCCACTCGATATAAGAAATATATCTATTGTCGTAGTCACTCAAAACAATCATTACAACCATTGTATAAGTCACTCGATATAGAATATTATAACTTGCAGTAGTCACTCATGCAAACAACATGACCATTGTACATGTTACTGTGGTATAGTCACTAAATACAATCAGTATGATATCTATATATTGGTTGGTTGTTATTTAACTTTCCGCTCGAAAATTTTTCACTCGTATGGAGACGTCACCATTGCCGGTGTAAGGCTAAAAAATCAAAACTATGCTCGGCGCTAACGGCCGTTGGGCAGGGAGGGATCTTTATCGTGCCTCATTCTCTATGAGACGGGTCCGCGGTGGTTGCGGTCTCATCCAAAGGACCGTTCCATTTACTCGTCGCTTACGACAAGCAAGAGGTACTGAGGACCTATTCTAAGCCGGATAATCACTGGACTGATTGTTGTAGAAGTAAAACCTAAACATTGTGGTAACTCCTTAAAAATATGTATCTCAATGGCAGCGGGAAATGCACTATTATTTTCGTCGTGATCGTAATGAAGGTGTCATCTTCTTGATGATTGCATGTTGTTTTGTTCATAATCTTATTTAAGACAATAGCAAATCCGTAACTGCAGCCTACGTCTTTAATATGAGTTAATGTCCTATTTGGGACGCTTACATACACTTCTATCCTTCTGCTGGATTTCCAACTCGGTAATTTCTGGCAATAAACAACGCGGGGGGAAAAAACGAATACGATTTTCCGATCCCGGAGCGACGGTCTAAAATGAAATAGGTCATATTGACAATACTTATTACATTAGGGGGGATGAAACTTCTTTTTGTCAGATTAGTGAATAAAAAAGCTGAAAAATCAATTTAAGCTTATTTTCGACAGGGAATCTGCTGTGTATTGTAGCAGTGATTGTTTCCTCTGGAAACAGAAGAGAGGATATGTTGACGTGATAAAGTGGCATTATTTGTGTTCCGTGGTCTGACAACCATTGTGACTGGGATCCGTGCCTTCCGCCAGACTTCAATCAGCCGTGTCAATTATGATAACAGTATAGGATACTTCAGTTCAACAAACAGATGAGACTCCCTAACGTCTTTTGGAATCAGAAGAGATCATGTGACAAGAAAGAGAAATTTAAACATTTAAGGACTCTCTGGGGCCCTATGGACGTAGCAAAAAACTGTTGGATAAACGGAAGATAAATTATAATATTTATGATCACAGCTCTCCCAAAACCTCATAGTTTGAGCCACAACTGCAAAACGAAAATGAAAGTTTTAAAAAATCTTCTCTACTTCCAAACATGTGGGAGAAAAAGCAAATGCATGGTTATTATGTCCCTTTACTAAGCTTGTGAAATCCATTGCACCTTGCAGTTCACGAAAATATAGGCTGATTTAGATGTTTCAAACTTCATCTTTCCATCTGTTGTAATTGAATGGGAATTATATACATATTTAGAAAGGTCACAAAGCTATTAATTAAAAGACTCCAGAAAGAGGCTTAAATGCAAATATGTTAAACTCCCTGACAGGACTGTATGGGCAATGGTACTCAGGTGACCATTAAGGCCTGTGAGCCTCTTGTTGAGTTTGATCAGAATGAATGTTTAGATTTTGATTGGTTTTTTTTTTCCTTTGATGTAATGATAGCCATTTCCTCATAAATGCGCTGCATTTGTGAACAATGCGCGTATGAATGTTAATAGATAGTAAGTCTATTGTAACGGCTGGGAATTACAACGGAAATGAAAGTAGAATGTAAAGATAAATTCCAGTCATAAAAATACAAGACGGTACATACTGCAACGCTTCAAGTCGACATACCATTCCTGTAGCGCGTTACAAAAAAGAAATTTATTTCAGTAAAAATTAGCTTCAGATTTCTATGAATTGGCTTATAATGAAAAAGAACACATATTGGAACCCTCTGATGAAATTGTCAGTTGATGGTAATACAAATGGTCACCTCGAGCAGCAGCAGGAAGAGAAGGAAAATGAAACGACATGTATACATAATTAGCGTCCAATGTTCTGCTTTGTACTCTATAATACGTAATTCTCTCCAAGTTCCACTATTTTCGGTTTGATTACTTAATTCTAAGCCTGCAAGTACTAATCAGGTGCTTATCCTGTATCAAACACAACACGCAAGGTAAGTCAATACCCTAACGTACAATGATTGATATGATGCAAATAACAGAGTTTCTTCACACGCTGCCATTAAAAACACCCACTCCTAATTTTATTGCTGTTCTTATTTTTTTTTTTCATCATTAAAGAAGTACCAACTGTGACAGATCTATACTTATGTTGTCAGCGAAGGAGGTTGAGACACTGAAATAGTGGACAGAAAGGAAGGGCCGCCGTGAAATGTTAAGTCACTTATCATGTTTCCTTATGATGTTTTGTCCAGGGAAAATGTCAGTTAACAGGTCATATACCTATACATAGTAAAATATATAATTAGATAACAAGTATAAAACGTAAAGGACAATGAACTAATTAATTCAATTCGAATAAAAAAAAGTGTGGTTAAAAAATGTCATTTGATATGTGTACCAATTACATCTCCTCTAGATGCACCAATTGTCTGTGGATTAAACATACATATAGTTTGTTGACTGCTCTTTCAGATGTCCTTGCAGTATGTGTTGACTGGTCTTCTGCCGTGCATTGAGTGCTCCTTTTGTGGCCTTTGTTTCTAAAGCTTTCATATCACTCCAGTGTATCTCGACTAATCTTCCGTATGTATACATAAGCACCATTGTATGTATGTAGTGGGGTTTATCTTCTAGATCCGCGTTCAATAAAAGTGAAAAGCGCGGAATTTTCGAATATTCATTAATGAGACCGAACAAACCAGTTACAGTAGGCTTCAGTGTGATAGTAAATCGTTGCTGCTATAAGACTCATACTTTGCAATACACTATTATAGCACTTACATTGGTGACGTCTTATAACAGCAGTGAATAAACTCCAACTAATCTACGATTTGTCTTCTAGACCTATCCTTTCTGCGTAGATTGCTCCTCCACTGCTGTTTCATAGAAGTATAGACCACATTTATCATAGACCTCTTGCTGTTTTAAATACAAATTTTCAAGACCTAATATTCTTTTTCGATCTTGCAAAGATTTTATTCTCAGACTACTCAGGGACGAATAATCCGATATCATTTAAATTCTTATAATCATGCTGGTTTATGCATGTATATGGTTGGGTTGAAATCGGTTTAAAACATTCAAAACACTATTTGTTCCTGTTTCCATGACGACAAATATTCTAATCAATGTGTATAAGAATTCGATTGATTGATGTGATTTCTTTTAATTAAAATGTACGCAATGCATTCCTGGTAAATGTATTTTTTGCATTACTACTAATAAGGATACTCATTATGCTTTAACGAATCTTGTCTTCTGAAAGTGAGTTAAAATCGGTCGATCACTTCAGTATAGGCCTTTATATATGGAGATCTTACGGTAACCCGCGTCTCTACCTTGTCTGGGTCGGCGGCCATTCGTAATGATATGGTAATGGAAACTAGGCATGCACAATGTCCTGGAGAGGGCAGATAGAGACTTGGATATTTTGAATATCATTAATGTTATACGATATTTCATTAGTGAACGATATCAATACATTTATTTCTTTGCTTGTTTGTGTTACGTCCCGTCGAGAATTTTTCACTCATATTGAGACGTCACCAGTTGTAGGTCAGGGCCGTAGCAGTGAGGGTTCTTTAACGTGCCAACGCCTGCCGTGACACGGAACCTCTGTTATCAAGGTCGTATCCGAAATACCCGTGATTCTCACTTTAAAATGCCCAGAGTTTGGCGAAGGAGCAATCACTACCTATGTTGGATGTGGCCATGGTACGAGCGGAGCTCGAACTCACCACCTCTCGGTTACGATGATAACGCTCTAAACACTGAGCTACCGCGACCGGTTTTTTTATTATCGTTATCTGTTATGTTTAATCGATATGTGTATATTTTGATTACACAGACACACCAAACAAGATGATATTACAGAGGTTTCAACAGCCTCATTTAAAGCCAGCATTTCGTAAATTCCATGATCGTTATAACGATCTAGTTCGCCAATGCATCCTGTCATTGATACGAATGCTGTCCGACGTGTGCTTCAGACCTATTGTTAGGCCGTTCTTTACACACTAATTATTACTACAAATTGTCCCGTTTACCTGATGAAGATATAGTGTTCACGGCGGATGTGACCGGTCGACAGGGGATGCCCATTCCTCCTAGGCAACTAATTCAACCTCTAGTATATCCTGGGGCCCGTGTTTGTTTAACTCCTTATTCTGTATTCCTTATTATGAGATTGATCACTGTTCGTTATCTTCACCTTCTCATATTTCGTATTCTACACAAAGTACTAATGCCTATCAACCAGTAATATGAATCATCTCCCTTTACGGCGTCAGGCAAAGGTCAATCGGTGAATAGCCAAACTTTCCTTCTGTACCCTATCAAATGTAATAGGTCACCGTGTATTATAGCTAATTAATAAGTTTTCCTACCAATGCAAGTTCATGGGTTGTTTCAATATGATGGTATCATTGCAATTGTCTACAATAAATGATAAATAGCTGATGTCAAAGCTACAGATCAGAAAATAACGTAAGGAAAGGTTTTTACCGCAAAATAGAGAAAAAGGGATATAACTTGCGGCGAAATATTGATACATATATTCATTATTATTGTTTGTAATAACTGCGAAAATGGTGTGTGTTCTATATGAGTATATATTATGCAATATAATTCGATTATAAAAATATCTAAATGGTTGGTTGTATACTGTTGAACGTCTCGCTCGAAAATCTTTCATTATATGCAGATGGCCGGCATTAATGTAGCCCTATCCGATTATTATTATTATTATTACTTAGAGATGGCTACAACACCTTAGGATCTCCGTAATGGTGCAGTTGCGGGAGTGATTCATTCCCGCAACATTTTCGATCATCAGAAACATTCGCTAGTTTTCTTTACTTACACAGTATTAAATTATTTACGTTTCTTTGTCAATATATAAATTTCCAACCTGCAACTTTCGATTTGTGAGACTCAATTCTACCGTTTTTAACAATTTCGATATATTTCAAATTCTCGATTCATATTGATTGATTAATTGTTTAACAATAAACACACTCAATAAGTTTTAGTTATCTGGTGGCGTCCAGTTTTTATTGGTGGAGGAGAGAACCCAGATACAATGTACCTGGGAAGAGACCACCAACCTTCCGAAAGTAAACTGGCAAACTTTCTCACATCTATCGATGCGAGCGAAAATCGAACCCGCGTCGACTACAGGTGAGAGGCCTTCTCCGATTCATATTGAGCTGACTTCCGGTTGTCATATAAGGTAGAAAGTTATTTCGTCGGTATTGGTATCAGGTTAAAAAAGAATAGCAGAGTGTAAATTTCGTTCTGCTACCATATAATTTTCCTTTCTCGTAAAAAATATTCTCAAGAATAAGTCTTAAAAAACTACTGCACAAAGTCCGGACTTTTTGCTACCCGATTTTATAGAGACACTACAGCTCATTTTGCTAAAAAAAATCGTAATATGACAATTTCTTCAGAGCTTTCTATAAATTTGGTGTACAGTTGAATGTATAAACTTCGCGAAAATAACACACTTCTAAATTTGAAAATTCTCGTTTAAATGCAAAAATTAATAGTTTTTGAAGGTCCATTTTAACAACATTGAGACTTCCACTTTCGGTCTTCGGACGCATGCGCACGGACGGTAAACAATCCATTGAGAGGAAGCGTACAATGGCTAAATCCAGAATATTGACAGAATGCAATAACATTTTTAAACAAAGGAAATAGATCTCATACGCGAACTAGAATGGGAATATGACTAAATATGATTCTCTTGCTACAAGGAACACACACTGGGCTTTAAAAGTAAGTGCTATTTTTATCAAAACACGTGGTGTGTTTAAAAACAACATTTTTTGGTTAATAGGGGCATCAAAGGTTTTCTGCTATAATAATGATTTATAATTACTTAATTATAACCAGCAGGAAATAATCCCATTCTCGATTACCGAGTGTGGACTTTTTTAAGGGGTATTTAAATAAGTTTTTGCACATCACGAGTGTTGTCATATTGAATCTCGTGGTGTAAAATTTCCGAGTCAGCATGAAGAAACCATTGAATTCCGGATGATCTTTAATGCGCAGTTGAGAGCAAATTAATGCATTCCTAATGTTCAAAATTGTCATTATCGTTATGATTTTTATTATTTTATCGATACTCAATTTCAATTTTGAAAATGAGCTGTAGTGTCTCTTTAAGTAAAACAAAGTGCAAGTGCATATGGTGGGGTTTTTAGTGGTATCTCATTGTCCACGGTAGGACTCGCACATTATTGTAGAATAATAGACATCAGCCTCCAAAGAAAACATTCCTACAGGATAGATAGGATTTAAGATCCAACAAAAATCTCATAACCCTATGGGATAAAAATATCCTTATCCTAATAAGATTAATAATCCAATTTTTTTCAGTAGGATAATTAATCCTATTAGAAATGTTACGAAAAAGTAGTCTTTACAAACATGGATAGAATAAAATATCTTACGTCTGAAATATTACTAGGAACTTTAATTCCATAAACAGCCTGGCACTGTGATTTGTTCTCCTTTCTAATTTGTATTTTGTCTGTTTCACTTGCACTCTGTAGTTCAATGTTTATTATGCAAAACTAAATCGTAATAGCGTAAATTCGCCATGTTAGTGAAGTATGTATATCTGTTAGAGAATGGGTGTTGCTAACTAACTCAATATAAGCACTGATGTTAAATGTCCAATGGTGTTGCAACATGAGATTGATTTGATAATTCATGCATCAGCCCATTAAGCCTTGATCTATCATTCTCCAAATAAGCTGGTACCCTTTTGAATCTTTCACCAAGATTTACAACAATCTGGGAGGGGGATTCTCATTTTTTTTGACATAACGCAAGCATTTGAATCAAGGGGCCTGTCACCTCCCACTATTTTCTATTGAATGAGGACCCCCTCCCCCAACGATTTATGAAATTGAAACCTGGGATTTTTTCAGGTGGTGTTAGTTGATGGAAGCAATAATATTCCCCCTCACAATTTAGAATTTTGATGATACTTTGTGAAAAACGTTTTTGCTCTTTTTCAAGAAATCTCGTAACTTATCTTCCGGATCCCTCCCCCCCCCCCCTAGGTGCCTGTAAAAGGTAGCGACAAGCAACGTTGTCGTGGCCGAAGTTAATCGTCGCACTATTCTTCATTAAGTAGTAATTATAATAGTCAAATAGAGAATAATATGTGCAGTATTGATTCCCGCGTACGTTTGTTTGAATTATGACCCTAGGGGATAGGATGGGTCAAAACAAATTTAGTTTTCATGGGCGATGACATAACTTTAGGATTATAGAATTTTTCTTTTTCAGACTCACAATAGATCTGAACATGCAAGAATGAAAACCATTTGACAACAAAGACTCCACAAAGAATTCTATAAATGAACAAGACATCAAAAATAATGTGTACAGTGATAGCGATTATGAATGATTTATTGAATTCGACAGAATAAACCCTGAACATCGATTATAACGTATTCACACAGAAAATGCACTAGTCACATCTCGTGCATTTCCTCAATGGTTAGTAATCAAATTACTATTTTAGAAAAAGACCGCCACAAACACATTTTTCATGTGTCATTTACTCTGTAAGCTCAAGCAACCCTACTCGTGAATTTCTATATATCAAATTGTTTCTTTTCTTTTAGCTTGAATAGACTAACATTTTCTTCAGTTATATCAAATCTGGATTTTTATTATTATTATTAGCATATATGATATGATTAATAAAACAACCACACAATTCTGCAAGGTAAAATAACGATATTGATTGATTGTATATCTATATTATATATTGTTTAACGTCCCGTTTGAGATTCTTTCACTCATATGGAAATGACCCCATTGCCGGTGAAGGGTTGCAAAATTTAGGCCTATGCTCGGCGCTTAGGGCCTTTGGGCAGGGAGGGATCTTTATCGTGCCACACCTTCTGTGAAACGGGGCCTCGGTTTTTGCGGTCTCATCCGAATGACCGCCCCATTTAGTCACTTCTTACGACAAGAAAATGGTACAGGAGACTTATTCTAACGCGAATCCCCACGGGGATATATCGATTTGGTATACCTCGGTTAATTCTAAATAAAAACCACCACAGTCTTCTACATTTCCTTCGTAATTAGATACTTTGTTAAACACAGATGTTAACGGCAAACTAACAACTCACTTTTATGACAAATGGGATGACCTCAGCTTCTCCATCGTCATCTATCCATATGTATGTAGCAATGTTCGATTATCATCTGCATATGGTTAATATTTTGCAAATTCTTTGGTCGTTATAACGATCTAGTTCACTAATACAATCTGTCATTGGGTCAAATACTGTCTGACGTGTTTCGTATCAATTATTGGACCGATTTTAACACACTGATTTTGACTACCGATAACTCCCTTTACTTGATCAAGATATAGGGTTACGGGTGTGACCGGTCGACAGTGGATGCTTACTCTTACTAGGCTCCTGATCCCACTTCTGGTATATCCAGGGGTCCGTATTTGTCAGTTTTGTATTCCATATCTTACTTTGATGTATACCTTCTGCGTACATGATTCAGACCCCCCCCCCCAAAAAAAGAAACTCCTTTGCTACCTGATATGAAAATTTACAATATTTTCCTTCGTTGAAATAATGTTCTGTGAAGGGAGATAATTAAATGTTTATTTCATTTACGTACAACCTAACAATTTTACACGTTTCGTGGGTAGCATGGGGCAGTGTTTTTTTTTAGTGGTTTTGAAACATATGGGTAGGGGTATACATCAAATTCAGGTTGTGACAAACTAATGAAAAATCATATTATCATATTTCCCCTTCATATCAATACTTGTATTTCATATTGGTGTAGTTAACAATATGACCCTGAATTGAGTGTAATCCAATACATGTGCATTCTGGTTTTGATGCAGTGCACAAAACATGCTCAGACCAAGTTTGACTTTCTTTCATTTCAGCCATATATACACCACTCGATCACTCTACAATCAAGAACTCTGTCAGCTCTTCTTAGAAATCTACCTTCATATGAGGCCATCCACTTCCATCTCAGCTACATAACTTTTCTTGGACAATGTAGGTTTTCATCTTATTTTCTTCAGCAAATGACTACGTGTGTTAGTTTCGTATCTGCACCCATCTTTATGCTAGGAATCATTGCGACACCTGGATGTTGCATATCAAGCTTTACATTAATCACTCATCTGCAATTGGCATGTATCCTACAATTATTTTACATATTTTCATCCATGTAACATCACTTCAGATATGGGATATTTCCATTTTTAAGAAAGTTGAGTTGACGGGTATAATTTGCGAAACTGACCCTGTTATCCCAATCTTAATCAAAGTCACAAAACGAAAAATATTCTCGTCTAGAATCGCATTCTCGTGTTTTTGAAAACAGACTCCGGAAAAGTTGCATTTGTTTCATCTATTCTCTCTTTAATTTGGTGAAACTCAATGGGACTGAAATAATAATGATAATAATATTTTATTTTTTTTAGCCAGTTTTAAGAGAATTTCTATATTTTCATATATTTATTGCATGTCCATATATGATTGTTAAAACTGGTATAGCAACCCCTCTTCCAATTTATATACAGGACGTCTAAATTTCCAAATTTCTCATTCATGCTAATTTTTTTTTTATATAAAACCATATCCTAGTAAGCAGAACATGACTCATATTTTAAGCGACAATTTTCACACCTGGAAGACTCGCTTCCTAAAATAAACTGCAATCACGCACATGTACTGGAAATTAATTGAAATAATATATGTGTGTAAAAGAAAAGTACTTTGCACTATATCTGTTTTAACCACCCCAACCCACCACCCACACATGCACATGCTTCTATTTCATTATGTGGTATGCCTATCTGATATTATTCTAAAAGATTGTTATTAAAGACGGAAAGTTTTTAAAAAAAACATATATTTGTTTGGCACTGTCATCGAAATCACCCACTAAAATGGCGGAAATCGCATCTCGTTCACCTGAGACTTAATCCTACCCTTACAGTCACCTACACAATGTATAATAATTTATAAAATTTTCTCAGGAACAAATCTATTATACTAAAATCTACATGCGATACAAGCGGAGAACACGGACACAGTTTTGAAAAACTTTTCGACCGCCAAAAAATTCTTCAAATGTTGATATAAGTTACGTGTTGCAATTCGTTAGAGATAAAGATGTTACTTGTTCGTTTGAATTTTCCGTGTAATTGATCATGCCAAAGACACGTGAGATTGTCCACCGTGCGAAAGCAATGTCAATTTCAATAGAAATACATTGTATAAGAGAAAAGATTCAGTGAATGTAAATATACTGACGGACTTTAAAAACGCAACACACTTTTTTTTAATTTATTCATTGAAAACATTATATATAAAACTTTTATTGCAAAATTTACCCAACATACATCGTATTAATTTTTAAAACACATCTTTGGATTTACCTGTGCAAGCAAGTATTAGTCAACGTGAGGTAACAATGCGTTTTAGTGTCGTTAGCCAGTTGTTGTCACGATTCCGTCAGACAGGATCCCTAAATGATTTTCCAATACCCGGTCAATCGTTTGTGACAACGCCACGGCAACAAGCGTTCATGCGGCAACGTCATATGTACAATAGGTTTACGGCCACTGCGACTACAGAGAGAGAAATCATTGGACGTCATGGAAGGCCTATTCATCCCAGAACCGTTTCCAGAATTTTGAAGAGTCATGGGATCCGTTGCAGAAGACCTTTTAAAGGGCTACAGCTTTAACCGCATAACCGACGATACAGATTGCAATGGGCAAGGCAGCATCTGACTCAACATCAAAATTGGTCACATGTTGTGTTCTCAGATGAGTCCAGATTTGACGTTAGCAACAAAGACGGCAGATGTCGAGTTTACCGTCGTTTACATAAACGTTTTGCAGACAATTGTGTCCTCGAGCGCGACAGATTTGGAGGGGGAGGCGTCATGGTCTGGGGTGCGATTAACCACAATTTTCGGTCACAACCGGTCGTTTTAAATGGAACACTCACTGCTAGGAGGTATGTGGACAAAATTTTGCAGCCTGTTTTAGCACCATTTATGCATAGGCAAGGAAATGGGTTAATTTTCCAACAGGACAATGTGCGCGCACATACGGCAAGATTCACACAAAACTTTTTTCAAACGAACGCCATTGACGTCATTGATTGACCCGCTATGTCCCCAGACTTGAATCCAATCAAGCATTTGTGGGACGAGCTGGGGAGACGTGTGCGCAGCCGCCAGCCTCAGTCCGCAAGAATTAGGGAGAGCCTAGTTGGAGGAATGGTAAGATATTCCTCAGAGAATCATCCGAAATGTTTGTCAATCAATGTCACGTCGCCTTCGTGCCGTCATCACTGCTAATGGAGGTCATACCCGGAACTAGTGAACAAAACCACATTTTTGACGCACCCTTCATTTACATTCATTTCAACTGTAGCCTCTTTGTGAATAAAATGATGTTCAAAATCAAAGAATAGTGTTCAGTTAACATGGTGTATAATATGTCGCTATGAATTTGTTTATTAGATATATGAACAAATTTATAATATGTAAAATTATCAAGTGTTGCATTTCTAAAGTCCGCCAGTATATGATGAAAATATTTATCGCAAATATTTATTTAATATTTTTTGATGTACATATTCATTATGATATTATTGATAATGAGAATTTTAAACTCCGGTATATGATTTCTATAAATAATGACAGATTCATATGATAATACAAAATCTATGATTACCAATTCTTCCAGAGTCTCCATAAAAGTCAAAGACATACCTTGTCGCTACAACACACATCTTACTAACCGAAGCCATACGAAGTACAGAGAAAACACAATGACCATATGCACAATATTATAACCGATTAATGTGCTTCATGATGCCCAGGTCATTTATCAACCATGCAGTAATGGATATGCCATTCACACAGTATTGGGTAATTGCAGTTCAGAAGGTATACATGGAACACAATTACAAAATACAAAAAAGTTTTAATCTTTACAATTTTATAAGAGGGATTATTAGAATATATTTGTACAAATGTGATGCTTTATATATCTGTGGTATTCTGAGGGGGCCTCCTTGGCCGAGTGGTTAGAGCATCGTACTCAAAATCACAAGGCCTCTCACCTCTAGTCGGCGCGGGTTCGATTCTCGCTCGCACCGATATATGTGAGAAAGTTTGCCAGTTTACTTTCGGAAGGTCAGTAATCTCTTCCCGGGTACATTGTATCTAGGTTCTCGCCTCCACCAATAAAAACCAGATAAATGAAAAATTGATTGTGGCGGAAAACAAATAATAAATCAATCTGTGATATTCTAGTGTGTTTGCAATTCTAGTACATACAACTTGTTTATAATGAATTGTGATGCATGGACTTGAAGTGGGACTTCTTTGGTATGTACAAACTTTAATGTCTTGAGCAGGTGTCAAAGAGAGATATTACCTGCACTAAGCAAAACAATTTGGGCGGAAACTATCGTTTGGCAGAGAGAGAGAGAGAGGGGGGGGTTCACAGCGTCCAGGTTTGGTGATATTTGCAGAATTATTGATCACCACAACAAACTCAAGCTGGTACTTTAGATCTGCGAAGATGAAAACTCCAGCTAGTTTACTTGGACAACAATACGAAGCTGTAGCTGGATATACATATAAAGAAAAAAAGTTTTAACGTTTCGACTTGTGGTCTCTTCATAAACTATGAGAACAATTACTGGTTGCTTCTCCTGGTGGCTATTACTGAAATGACGGGTCTATTTAAAGGCAGAGATCCGAAGATTTTTCCCATTCTTGGTAGAGGGTGATGACAATTTATTATACTAAAAACAGAATCATAATTATTATATGTAGATTCACGGTCAGCTTAATGTGTGTAAGAAAAGAGAAATGGTTATGTTTTTATAGGCATTTGTTGACATTTGTGTGGAAGAATTTAATGATAAGAAATTACTGGCGCGACTGCATGTTACCAAAAACTGATTTAAGAGTTGTTTTATAAGACGCACAACAGATAATTTGTAGTTGAAAATTTGTAAATTAATGTCTTAAAGACATATGCAGTTAACAAACAGTTTCTCAATGGACACATAGATGAAAAGCATTTCAAAATATAAAAAGTATTGTTTACTTTTATTTGGAACATACAAGGTGAGGATTCCAAACAGTGATCAGCGTCATTAGTCCTACAATGTGTACACAACAGAGAGTAAGGCAACATGGACCCCAGAACTCACCATAGGTGGGATCAGGTGAGCATCGCCTGTTGACTGGTCACACACGCCGCGAGCCCTATATCTTGATAAGGTAAACGGAATAATCCGTAGTCAAAATTAATGTGTAAAAACGGCTTAACTATTGGTATGAAACACGTCAGATCTAATGACAGGTTGTATTTGGAAATTAGATCATTATAAGGACGTAGAATTAGCAATATGCTGACTTTAAACGAGACTGTTGCAATCTCGGTAACATCAACTTATTCGTCAGAAGCCTGCCTCAATTTAAAAACTGATCATACGCAGAACATTTTAAAATCTCGACACTTGACGATTCATCTGAATGTTGAGTTGAAGGCCACAGTGAGATTTTTTCTTCTCATGTAGAAGCCTTTGAATACATTCTGTCTCACAAGAATACAAAATCAGGTCAGTCAATAAGGGAACACATGGTAATTCCAAATTGGAAGACTCGATCACCAAAGAATTCAAAGATACTGTCGGTGAGAAATTTCAGCATCTTTAAATTAAGCGTATTTGTGTGTTGAATCAGAGTGGTGTTTAACGAAAAGCAAAAGGCGAAGATAACGAACAAGTAGTCAATCTCTATATGGAATACAAATTAGAGAGTTGGGCAAACAGGGAACCTTGGATATACCAAAGGTGGGATCAGATGCCTAGGAGGAGTAAGCATCCCATGTCGACCGGTCACACTGTGTACCATATGTCTTGATCAGGTAAACGGAGTTATCCGTAGTCAGAATTAGTGTGACAAGAACAGCCTAACAATTCGTATGAAACGTTTCAGACAGCATTTTATCCAATGAAAGGTTGTACTGGCAAACCAGATATTTGACGACAAAGTAATAAAATATCAAAATATGAAACAGATATGGTAGACTCTCTGATATTTTTTTATTTCGAGTTCACTGGGATATGTCGAATAAACGTAGATTAATTGATTGATTGTTTGTTGTTTTCCGCCACACTCAACAATTTTTCAGTTATCTGGTGGCGTCTAGTTTTTATTGGTGGAGGAGAGAACCCAGAGACAATGTACCCAGGAAGAAACCACCGACCTTACGAAAATAAACTGGCAAACTTTCTCACATATATCGGCTCGAGCGAGAATCGAACCGCACCGACTAGAAGTGAGAGGCCTTGTTTTTGAGCGTGATGCTCTAACCACTCGGCCACGGATGCCCCCAAATAGACGTAGATAAAAGCCGTCGATATATCTAGCTGTCGAGTTTAAGGTCATCGCAAGACATTCCTGATTTAGAAGCGTTTGAATAATTTCTAGCCTATAAAAAGTAGCGATCATCACAAGCTAATGTGTACGCGTTACAAAACATTATTCCACAACTTTTAGAACATGATATTTTTCATGAAACTATTATTTCAAAATAATAAAAAAATATTTCATTAGATTAAACGAGCTGACCAAGAAGTGTAGTAGTTTAATTGTCTGGTGTGAAGATCACCTCATACACGGTCGAAAGCAGCTGGTTTCCATTCCTTTGTTTATATATTTCCGTAAAACCTTCAAATCGAGGTTAAAAGGGAAAAGATATTCACCTTCCTTGTTTTTAGAAATAGGTACACACCAGTAAACTGACATTTCGCTCATTTATAACTGAAAGTTTTATCAACCGTAAAAAGGATACAGACAGCAGGGGACAGTTTCGCATTATGGGCTCGGTCAAATTTCTTAAAACATGGAAATACCCCATATTTGAAGTGATATTACAAGTGTAAAATAATTTTAGGGTACATGTCAAGTGTAGCTGAGTGATAAGTAAAATGCGAGTGCCACCATGATTCCTTGCATATAGATGGATGCAAATACGAAACTAAGACAAGTGGTCAGTTGCTGAAGAATTCAGATGAAAACCTACATGGTACAGGAAAATATTTGTAGCTTAGAGAGAAGGTAGATGGCCCCAGAAAGGCAGACTCGGCTCTTAATTGTGCAGTGTCTAAATCCACTCGCACGGTATTCTGATGGGGTTCGGGTGGTGCAGATATAGACCAAATGAGAGAAAATCAAAGCGAGAAAGGCGCACCTGCTCCGTGCATGCTTTGTTCACCAGTACGAGGATGTATGGATTACATGTGATGTGGGGTCATAAATTATGAACAACACCAATATAAATACAAGTATTGACATAAAGGGGAAATGATATTTTTTCACTGATTCTTTGATGTATACACCCCTACCCACATGTTTCAGAACCAAAAACACCCAGTCCCCTGTCACCAAGCAACATTGTATTCCAGCGTGCACTAGCACTCCCTGGGGGAGATAACTGCATGGTGAACAATCTTACCGAACTGACTGTGCAAGCTGATTAAATAGGTGGCAGGGTCGGAAAATATATCTCTGCTCTATGTGCGTCCCCTATAATATGTTATAATCCACTAGTTAACGTCATGAACTTCCTTCTATCGCATGTCATGCTCACGAGTTGGCAAGATGCTTGTTTTGTTTACGTAGGGTGTTAAGCCGAAGTGGCGAGATTTCAGACATAAGTCGGCTTTGAATTGGATTAGATTCCGGCTTTGAAGAGTTTTAGGGAGTTTCGGCAGCTCGTAATGAGCTTACGCTTTTACTGAACACGACGACGGACTTTTGTGTGTCAGAAGAAGCTGTGATCCCTGAATAAAACTGTTTGAATTCCTCCTGTCCACCGCGTTTTAAAATCAGGATTTTGCGGTTTTGTTATGACAATTCCGAAATGGTGATCGACATCTTCCATACCAGCCTCCGCCACGGTGATTTTCTGCAGATGTCCATGTATGTCTCACTCTAGTGTAGATGGATGAGTACATCCAGAAGTCAAATAATTTTACGTCATATGATGGATTTCGGTCATTAATATTCCCCATTGACCAATAGTCATGGATGATCAACACACCTGGTGCAATATAAACCTGGTAAATTCATACTGATAAAAATGAAGATAACGAACAGAGATCAATCTCATATATTTGTAAATCCTGTAAAGAATACATAATACAGAACAGAGCAAACACAGATCCCAGGAAACACCAGAGGTGGGATCTGGTACGTAGGAGGGGCAAAACTTTCCATTTTAACTGGTCCCACCCACCGTAAACCCCCTATTTAAATTAGGTAAACGGAGTAGTCCGTAGTCAAAGTCTTTTGTTTGTTTATTGAACTTACTATTGGCGATATCAATGACCTTGCAATCATCTACCAGTGCACTATTCGCCTACTATTATCTTGGGGTCATCTCGCATTGTTGGAGTGTCTGCGGGAGCAGCCCTCTGTGGTAGATAATAACCGCCACCAACAGCATTATATCAAAATCATCGTGTATTATTTGTACATGTATATATAGTGACTGAGTGTGACATGTAGCTAGACATGTAACATGGTAATCATAGGAATCGAGATAATTCGTAATCATGTGATAAATTATTGTATTAGAATTTTTTTCGCAACGTTATGCATGGGAGAATCAGCTAGGAATTCGTTGCAGTGACTAAACAACTATAATCATATACACAATTTTGTCCAATAATTATTCAGGTCAACATTCTGGGCGACAACGTAGGGAAAAGCAACATTTGAGTACACCTGAAACAAAATACTACGGATTAAAGAGGCATGGACACGATTTGAGGTGAAAATTTTCAAATTTTATTTTTCCATTTTTAATGTTTACAATACTTAACTAAGGTATTTCTAATAATCAGCAAAAATTTTAATGTCAGTTGTCGAGTTACAAGAGAGATTCAGAGCTCACAATTCTCTGTTTCGTAAACAAGGCACGTGTCATGTTTTAATTGACATGGGTTAAATATACTAGTAAACGTTTTGTTTAAAGCAGATTTGTCAGTTCCCAAGTTCATTTTGAACACAATCAGTGTTTGTCACATTTGATTTTGTTTTAACCATGACAGTTTCTATTAATCAATCTATATGTAAACAAAAACATAGTACGAACTTTGGTTATATAACAAAGAATTGTGAGTGTTTTATGTCATTTGTAACTGGGAAAATAAGATTGGAAAATTTTCAGTTCAAATCGTGTCAATACCCTTTTACTGCAAGTGCATATTTTCTAATTACAATATAGTTTATAAACAGAATTAGAATGGTTTCTTTTCTGCTGAATTCCTCATTGATCGTTGTTCGTTATCTTCATAGGTATGATTAATTAAGACCGTGCAATAGTGAAATATACAGCATTCTGATGTTCCTCCGTTAATCAAAACATTCGGCGTCACAATGCAGTGGACAAATACATGTACTAACTCGAAGCAGATTGACAAGATCTATCGCCATATGGACGGGAGCATTTTCAGCGCTGACTTGCACATTGTGGCGTCTAATGTTTAGACTGTCACGAATGCTGTATATTTCATTTCTTGTCACTTGATGTTCGACGGTCTTGTGCAATTTGACCCCCCCCCCCCAATAAAAAAAAACAAACAATGAAATCCATCTGCCTCTATCATAATTCATTTCCGCGAGATCTTTGACCTTTGAACTATTCCCGAGCTTTAATATTTGTATTCTGTCGTCTTCACAAGATATGGACTATTTTTTATAAGACCAGTCTACATGTTCGATAAAATAAATTGCTCGGATATTGCATCTGTGTACAAGAAACTAAATTGATGACTTTGATTAGTAAACCCATTAACTGATTACTGAATGTTGCTCAAAGTTCTCCTCAATATTGCTTAAAAATACCTGTAACATTATAGCAGAATGACTTTTAAAATATCATTAGGAGTGTTTTAGTCTCTTAATTTGATCAAAAGGAAAGTGATTGTGTGTTGATTGTTCTAGCTCACCACTGCTTGTAAGGATGATCAAGAATTATAGCGAGGACAGAACTGGAATATGATTCTGATTAATCGGTAAAACCCAATATTAGATTCTAGATTATATAACGATATTTAAATAAGTGAGATACTTTTCTAATACATCAAATATTCTTTCTATATATCCGTCATATGGTTGTTCAAAATCTGATGAGCTTTAAACAGTTTCTGGATTAGTGATTACATTTTCTTGACAAAATTTCCATACTGTAGATGTATCTGTTCTCAGATGGAATCTTTCTCAGCGAACCAGATCTGACCGTTTTTCGTAAGATGACCATCAATCATAGATCCAGCAACTTTATGTGGCATATGAAAATCAAATTTGTCCCGCATTGTAATGGACAGGATGAATCGGGTTCATGTCGCTTGTCTTCATTATCAAATGATGATCCACATTTATAATGTTTCGTTAGTAGTTTCGCGTCTTTATTCATGAAATTCATCCGCAATGTTTTTCGTAATGATTTTGATTCATTTGACGGTAGAGGGTTCAGTAATGGACATTTTTTTCTCTGAAAACAAATATATCGTTATTAGCATTTCTATGAGGGAAATAAATATTATTTGATATACATATAAACTGGTGAAGCTAGAGATAAAATTACGGCCCTGGTAGGCAATGCTCATGACTCTTATACACACCATTGCACACTGAGTGATTTATTAGATATGCAGAATATTAACCATAATTTGGGTTTCTTAGGTCACTTTCGTCACTCAGATGACCTGTTGCTATCCATGTCCACGCGTCGTTCACTTTCGAGCATTTTTTTATTATTTCTAAAAAAAAAAAAAACTGCATTGTCAGTAATAGCTGTGGAGCATCTCTTTGAGATAGGGAAACAAACGTTTGTGAATTTCGTGGTCTTTGCCCTTTTCGGGATAGTAAGGTAATGCCGACACCTCTAAAATAGTATAATCTTTAAAGTGAATTTAACAAACAGTGATCGATCTTTTAAATCCTGTAAAGAGTACAAAATTAAGAGTAGGACAAACATGGATTCCTGTATACACCAGAGATGGAATAATTTATTTCTGAGCATCGGATATAAAAAACTGGATGTAGAGCAGTACTGACATTGAAAATACATTAAATGTTTAAGATTCTTCTGTATTTCTAAAGCACACATGTAGTTCTACTGAACATCTAGACCTCTACCACAATTCTGAAAATTCATGGATCGGAGGTTCAAATTCCAGGATGGCTCTATATACTGTAAAACTAGAAATTTTTCTCCTTTTTATGACTGCAACTGCATCTCTGGTGTGTCTAAGTGTCCGTGTTTTCCCTACTCTTGATTTTTGCATTCTTTGTGAGATTTATTAGACTGATCATCGTTCGTTATCTTCACATTTTCATCGTAATGGTGATGAGCATGGAGCCCTCAACTAAAATTGTGAAACGAATTCTGGGTCCTCCTGAATCCGGGTTTCAGTATATTAAGCATGGGACCTCAACAAAATTATAAACTGTGAAACGTTTTGTTTGCTAGTTCCGGCCCCTGGGTTAGAATTAATGGTTCATAAACTGAAAATGCATAATATGTTTTACAGTACTCAACATTGTCTCATATTTGCACACCGGTCGGATTAACCTTTTGGGTACGGTGCTCCCCATGCAACCGATAGGTTTCTAATTCGAATCTCGATCCCGACGCCGCTTCAAATCCCAGACATTTGACACAGATACAGTACCCGGTCATGAGTATGTTGTCAAATGGCTGACGTAAGGCAGAGCTTGAAATTTAAGCACATAAAAACCCAATGTTTTATTTACATAATGAGGTTTTTTCTTTTTAGGTCACTGAAGTAAACTCAGATGACCCATTGCAATTGGTCTGCGTCCGTCGTTGTGTGTTAACAATTGAACATTTTTAACTTCTTCTTAATAACTATATTCCATTTTTTTTTTCAATTTTGTATGAAGCATCACTGGGATAAGGTGGACATAAATTGTAAATGTCAGGACTCCTCAGCCCTTGGGCACTAGGGACGGGGCCAGAACTGCCACAAAGTGACCAATTTTCAAAAATATTTTCTAGAAATTTACATTTGTAAGAAAAACTAAATGCATAGTAATGCAGAGCAGGAAGGCCTCTACTGAATTTGTAAATGTCATGATCCCCGGGGTACAGGTTCTGACCTCAGGGCAGAGCCAAACTTAGTAAATTTGGTATTTAGTTTTCAAGAGTAAAACATTTAGAAAACATAGTTAATGTTAGTGATAACAATTGAAACTAAATGGATATTTATAAAGAACACGTAGTCCTTTACCAAATTGTAAATTTTGTAATCCCAAAGGTAGGGGTTTTGTTATAAGGGCGGGCCAAAATGATCAGAGACTAAATGTGTTGATAATTGAACATTTTTAATCTCTTGATAACTACCGATCCAATTCTTCAGTAATTTTGTATGGAGCATATTTTTTGGAGAAGGGGGACACAAATTGTAAATTTCAGGGCTCCTGCTCACCTGGGGTCCTAGGGGCGGAACAAAAACTGTTAGGATAAGAGGAATCTGAATTGTAACATTTAAGGAAATAGCTCTCCATGGGTCTCATGGTTGGGATCAAAACTGGACAAAAAACACCGAAGGTTTCGAAAACTTTCTCTACTCCCACACATGGGGGAAATACATGGTTATTATGTCCATGAAGCCCTTTACCAAAGTGTGAAATTCATTGCACCTTGGTCAGGAAAATGTGGGCTGATTTAAATGCTTCAAACTTCATATTTCTTTGTATTGTAATTAAATGGGAATTGTATGCATATTTAGAAAGATCAAAATACTCCAGAATGAGGCTTAAATACAAATATGCGACTCTCAGACGGGTCTTTCTATGGTGCTCAGGTGACTGTTGCGGCCGGTGGGTCTCTTGTGTATTTCTACATCTTTGTTACATAGCCCTTTGATCTAATAACAAGGCGAAGACGTCTCGAAATTGAAGCACATAAAGCTCTGGATTTCATGTTGAGGGAGGGACCGCCATATTTCTTTTTCCTGGTAAAGTTATATCACATTTATGGCTGTTATTTACATGTCTTTGAAGTTTCATTTTGATATTCCGTCATAATTTTCAATAATATTTATGTCAGGAGATTGTGAGGGCCAAGTAAGATATCAAATGCTATTTCCAGTTTTCCATTTTCTAGTGGCAATAGATCAATGTACTTGTGCGTTGTCCTTAAACAAATGAAAAATGATGAGCAATAACTGACAATAAATTTGCGTTCAAAATGTTGATGTACTTCTTTAATTTAACATTCTCATCAACTCAAGTAAATGTCCTGACACCTTAATGAGTGACGTACCCCACACCATTAACGAGTGTTTCCGTTTCCACGTACGCCAATACAGTCCAGTCACCCGACTTCGTTCCGACTTATGTAGATGTACACGTTTTTGTTTTGATCGATAATAAATTGGGGTTTCATCACTGAAAATCACCTGTCTACAACTGTTGTTCACTGTCCAGTTTAATTTGCATCTGGACTAGTTTACATTGCTAGTAAAGTTTTCGGAGCGAGTAGTCAAAAGTTTTTGAATTCTAACCGTTCGTAAAGAAATGGAATCAGATAATTACGATTTATCGGTAACAGTCTTAAAAGTTTGTTGTATCAGAGCATCTTTGAGATCACCATGAGCATAAGTTTTTCTGGACCGACTGCTTCCAGGTTTAAGTTTACCGCGGGATTGGTATCGCTGGTATTGGTATTGGAAACTCTGAAATACTTGAGTGAAAGCTGCGATCCCTCGTTGTGCTTGTCCATTTAAAGGCATACATACGCTGTATGTTTGCATCTGTCACAAGCTCGGGATTTTTTTCGTTTTGTAAGTTTTTCTTTTCGAAAGTGAATAATTTATAGATGATCTGTCATATGTTGCAAATAACGTCAGAAATGTGTATCGGATGCCTTATAAGCAACGATGATAATCAACATCTTGCAGGTACATTTTCATAATGATACGAAAGAAATTAAATTAGGCTTCAAAAACATTAATATTATCAGCCGCCTTTTGATGGCAAACTTATGACTAGGAACTGTTGTGACTGTTCCTTTACCAAGCGCCCGACATTAGAAGTACTAGTGAAAGTCACGAATGGTCAGCGTTGACATGATCGAGATCCCTCACTGCTACGGCCTTGCATAGGTCGTCAAATTGTATGGTAACTTACCTAAAACGAGAGACATTCCTAAATGAGTGTAAACTGTTAGCAATGGACGTAAAACAACATACAAAACTAAAACTTACCTTTTAAGTTTGTTAGACCAGACAATGTGTCAAACCCCGAACCAAGACCAGTTGAACAAGGTCCCAATTACTCAGCGTTACAACGTTTTTGGAATCCTATCAATGGTATATTGTTTATTGATTTTTTTAGATACCCAAATAGATCTAATTCAAGTTTTAAACTTTAAAATGGAAAATATATGCAATGCATTGGGCCACAATGTAGTGACTTAGAGATATGTGCAGGTAATACTTGGCACTATGGTTGATGATGATCTGAATTAGAAGTGAATGTCCTTTCTACCACATGGACAGTCATGCAGTTCTTTAAGTTTTAAATTTATCTGTGATTGTTATTTAAAAATGTACAAAATTTGAAACCATTTCCACAACAGTTTTTTTTTCAAATATTAATTGTTTTTACACTGTATTGTTTAAATTCTGTACGTAAAGCCAGAGTAATGTGGAAAGTTAAAGGTTTCAAAATTTCATGATTATCTTTAGAAATTTGTATTGAAGAAAGGCATACAAAAATGTTTAGTATTCAATGCAAGATGCATTTTATATTTATTTACATTAAACATTTAACAATTAACACATTATGTACACATTCATTCAAATTAAATTGATAGAATTTTCCACCCCATTGGCTTTCTGTGCAGTCATGATTTAGGTCACCCTAGTAATCTCAGATAACTGTTTGCAGTAATTGGTCGTCGTCTGTCGTGCGAAGGGAAAAGAGTGTACTACAATGGCTTTGACTTCAGGACAGGTCCAAATTAATCATATCGTGTTAATGTTACATATGTTATATAATCGGTGTTGGGACTTTCAGAGGCATTTACGTTTAAAGAACATATCTTGTTTTATATTGTTGCTATATTGTTTGAAGTCCTTCCCGAAAATCTTTCACTCATATGTCGACGTCACCATTGCCGGTGAAGGGCTGCAAAATTTAGGTCTATGCTCAGCGCTTAGGAGCTTTGAGCAGGAAGGGATTTTTATCGTGCCACACATGCTGTAACACGGGACCTCAGTTTTCTCATCCAAAGGACCGCCTCATTTAGTCGTCTCTTACGACAAACAAGGGGTCCTGAGAACCTATTCAAACCCGGATCCCCACGGGGATTATAAGAGATTATAAGAGATACTGCATTTGTATTTAGCATGTGCATTTCTTCTGAGAAGACCTTTCCGACAATTTGATGACCTTGTGACCTTGACATTTTACCTAGTTTTGGGGAATTTTCTAAAAAAAATTAACTTTTGTGATATTTTACATCATAAGAGGTCCTTAGAACCCCTTACGTGTCCCCTAAATGGGGGCGGTACTTCGAATCAGATGGCAAACTGAGGTACCGTGTCGCAGAAGGTGTGGCACGATAAAGATCCCTCCCTGTTCATAGACCATAAGCTCCGAGCATAGGCCGGAATATCGCTACCCTTCACTGGCAATGGTGACGGCTCCATACGAATAAAAATTTCTTGAGCAGGACGTTAAATATAAAACTAACCAACCATAAAAAGCAGACCTTTCATATTGCGTATGTGTACGTGTATTCCTTGTGGCAAGACCAAAATCTTTGACCTTGTGACCTTTAGAATTCTTTCAGTTCACTTTGTTGTAATCCAGGGGCATCAGTGTTACACAAACACATCTTCTTTTCTAGATTTCAGAGCCCTTAGGACTAGTGATACTTTTAACTGATACTCAAGTGACCCATGAGGCCTATGGGCCTCTTGTTTTTTGTTTTGAGTCATAACGGAATTCAGAAATACAAAACCCTTCAGCCAAGGCAGAAAAACAATAAGAAATAAAACAAGAGTACCAAATGACAGTTTCGTATATCAAAATATTTCAACTAGTATATATCATAATGGTTCTTTTTTCTAAACAAAATAATTTCATGTACAAAAAGGTATATTATTCATACAGAAACCAGTTGTTCTGCACTTAATCTTGGAATAAATGAGATACAGGTGACGAGCACGATTGTTGTTTATTTAACATACTGTAGTGTTTTTCTACCCGCAAGCGGACGGAAGCGGGGGTAAGTGCTGTAGAGTGACTACAAAATTGAAATATAATTTTCGTTAACGTGCATCATGCTCACGAGACACTCATGGAGTCTTTTAATTAATGAGATTAAGATTCCGTCGCTACTGCTGATCAACTATCGTCTACTATTATACCTGCATCGGAAACGGTAAAAGTGGTCGAAATTTCGCATGAATATCTTGTTTGATTTGCGAATGAACTTAATTCGTCTTATGGTCCAGAGATTCTTCCAATAAAAGGCAAAATCCGCGCTGTAGATTATCCTTCAGCAACATCTCTTGTTAGTTACGACGCATACTTCAATTAGAACTGTTATTTATCATTGAGGAACTATGACTACGGTAAAAAGGAATATGATTCGTGTTCGCGAGGCAATTGCACAAGGTGTTCGCGAGTTCGAAAAAAATATGCTGGTAGCTAGCTAATTTCACATACAAAGAGGCTGGCAGACACTTTTACGTGAGAAAATAACTAAATTAAATGTGTTAAAATGAACAATTTGTATGGAAAGCCTGACGGACGTTATACTCTATAACCAGCTATGCCTTATTAAAATCTTGCCTCTAACTTTTCTTCATTATTCTGTATTGTCAATGGGAAGAACGGTACAAACTAACAGAGATTGTAGTTAATCAGACTATATTAATTAATTGCTGGATAAAGGAGGTTTGCTATAAAAATAACATTATCACGGGTATTGCATGTCAGTAAAGTTTTATATTGAATATGATATCAATACATAACGAGGATCACATGATCCAAATTTTAATGAAGTAATGAAAACTCATTACGCCTCATGTTGATTTACCTAATCTCATCGCAGCTTAATTTTTATTGAATCCAAATTGAGTAGATACCAAAAAGTAGGAGATAGAAGTACGTCATTCACCAATCACATGGCGTGAAATTAAATCAACAACGAACACTTCTCAAACTACTCAGGTTCCAAGCCATGCAGTCACTTTTACGAGGGTTGTTCGACATGTAATTGTATTGTACATGTACGATATCTCAAAAACTTTCGACTCAAATAGTGAAATAAACATTACATCCCTTCAAAGTATTCTCCACGCTTTGAATTTTTTCTGTATATTTTTATTTTTTGGGGAGGGGGTCGCTTCTTTTCCAAAATTGATGAATACGGGTGATGACATCTCCAAAGATTAATATTTACAAATAATATTAAAATATAATCCACTCTCCGAAACGACAATGAGGTTTATAATCCTAATGTTCGTCACTTGTGATTTGTAAGATTTAATCTTTATAAAACCGTCTTTTCACAACTATAAGTTATATATAGATGATAAATAGCATTTCTGATAATTTCGTGTTTAGGGTGAGGTCATTAATCTCTTCATTCGCAACTGATCTTGGGACAATGACGTCGCGGGTCTAATATTTATCGTCACATAAGTTACATGGAACAGGAAAAATTAATGTGATTAATGAATATGTCGCATGAAAAGAAGTAATTATGTACAAAATAAAGTTATATGTTTCAGCAGACTACAGACACTAAGATGCATGTATATTTTCGTAATTCATTGATTATTGAGATCTCAATATTAGAGCTTCTACCATGGAGAGCTTTCTCTTTGAAACACTTTTGAACAATTCATCTGCTACACTATTATAACACAAAGTGCATGGAAATGAAGAATTGTTGCTGAGCAACGTGGAACGTGGTAACACTAATGTATAAACGAATGTAAAAGATGAAGAATCAAACTTTTTTTATTATTTTTTTTAAACCATTCTTATTCTACGCACAAGTACTCAGAAGTTGATATAAAAATGCTGGAGTATCTGTGTATTCTTTGGGAAATGCGTCTTCCACCAGTCTGTTGAAATTTGTTGTAGTTGTGCTCCTTTATTAACTGACTTGTATTTGTATTCTTAAGAGGCAAAATTTTATCCAATTTATTTGAAACTTCTACATGAAAAGTAACATTATCTTATGTGACCTTCAACTCATCAATAAGGTATATCGACGATATTTTATCTTTTAACAATATTCATTTTCATTCATATGTCGATTTCATATATCCCATTGAACGCGAAATAAAAAAAAAAGGTTAGTCTTTCAAATCTCTTTCATATTTTGGATGTTTTGCTGAACATAAAGGTTAATGGCAAACTAGCAAGTGATCTTTATGACAAACGGGATAAATTCAGCTTCTTCATCGTCAGCTTCCCATAGTTGTGTTACAATATCACCTGCATAATTATGGTTTCCATGTCTCCCAACTGAATCGATAACCGAGAGCATGTGCTGCGTATGATTGAGTTTTTAAACCAATTCAGACTACTGCCAAATTAGTTGATATTAGATGGGTATCAACAGCCTCGTTCATAGTAAGCATTTCGCATATTGTATGGTTGTCATATTATTCTTATTTACAAATATAACATGACATTAGGCCTAATACTCTCCGACATACACGTGTTTCATACCTATGTTTAGGCCCCTTTTTACATACTGATTTTGACTGCGGATTTTCCTGATTAAGAGAGAGATTTCACGGTGGGTCTGACTGATCAACGGGTGATTATTACTCATTTTTGGCACCTTGTATTTGCCCTACTCTCAGTTTTATATCATAGGATTTATGAGATTGATCACTGTTTGTTATCGTGATTTTTCTTTTGTTAGTCATTACGGTCCTATAATGTATATCTTGCTTTCTTATCTATGCTACTCAGTTGAACTATTCCAAATAAAACGAAATTTGAATGGAATGTCCAGAAGATATTTCATAAAAGGTCGAGAACCAATAAATTCAAGAGTTTCATTACCCTACACTCAAAGAAGGTACGTATCAGTAAAAGTTTGGTTTAAATAGGCTACATTTTAGCAGTTACTCCCCTTCCACTGGATGTAGGGGAGGGGGCTTGCTTTTTCAATGAGCTCCTAAACTTCACATAAATGGGATTAACGAACAGGATATGGTCAAACTTACGGTGTCAAACTCTTTACTATGCTGCGTTTTAACAGGGTATGTTATTTCTCTGATGAAAACAAGGTAGTTTAGTTTCTTCTATTTATGGAGAACACTTTAAAATGTATATTTCGTCAAATTGTAGGGTTGGGGAAGGGAGTGATACAGCTGTATTTGTATTATGATACAAATTCAAAAGTAACGTAGATAAAACAGAGACCTGGAAATAAAAGCACGCTGAAGCACGTGATAATAATCAGGAACTTACGTATGTAGCATCGGTTTTCAACGTGGGGGTGGGAGGATCAAGTTAACTTCATCATTTTTCATGTTCACAGCTTATCATTTGATAACGGTGGTAAATAACGACAAAATAGACATTTTCCCCTTGATACAACTAGAAGGACCTGTATGTCGTGACGTACTTGTTCATTGTGACGACGTATGGTGCGATTGATTGACTGTATATTGTTTAACGTCCCTCTGCAGAATCTTACACTCATATGGAGAAGTCACCATTGCCGGTGAAAGACTGCAACATTTAGGCCTATGCTCGGCGCTTATGGCCTTTGAGCAGGGAGGGATCTTTATCGTGCCACACCTGCTGTGACACGGGATCTCGGTTTTTGTAATTCCATCCTAAGGACCGCCTCATTTAGTCGCTTCTTACAAGCAAGGGGTATTGAGGATTAATTAATTAAGATTAATCAGGATTATACAATATACCTGCACAGGGAAGATACAAACTGATTGTGGATTGAATGTGATGAGGGGTTTAAGCACTTTGTCTTTGCAAATGCACGGTGTTCATACATGTATTTGCTGACGAAGATAAGGAGAAAATTCTATCTTATAGATGAAAGGTACGGTTAATAGACCTGTAAATGCTATTCAATGAATCAAAAGATGTGTAAATGCTATTCAATGAATCAAAAGTCCGCTTGAAAACACTAGTTACATAACATCATCGATTTGCCGGTGTATTAGAGACGTTGAGATATGCACAAAACAAATAGTCTGTATAAAGCACACGTGTAATTGACTAAACTCACAGAAAGTTGAGAGTTTAGTCCCCTAATAAATGAAGCATAAAGAGGTGATTTGCGGTTCCTCTTCAAAGCCGATAAGTAACAAATGTTCAACACATTTACTAATTTCGACTGTCCTTTAATTTCTTTGTTTGCTTTTGATCATACAAAATTTCATCGTCGTCTACAATACACACACATTCATAGTCAACAACGCAAAATTCGCTGCCACATATGGAATGAAATATCTTTATGAACCCCCTATTTTTAAAAGAACTCGTGAAAAATATTTCTAATTCCTCAGTTTCATAGCCGATATTTTTCTATGCAATAACACACAAAAAGTAACGACGATACTCAATGGAATTATTTTCACGCTTACTTTCCATATAACTCATCAAAATGATTTGAAATTTCAGAAACCCTTTTTCAGTTCAGAAAACATAAGAATTACTCACAAATATTTTTAAAATGTTTCGAAGTCAGTTTTCTTATCGAGATTTCAAATCCAATATATATTTATGAGAATAAGCTAACAAGTGTTGCACACCATTAAATTTCAAGATAAAGGATTCCTAAGACAACCAAAATGAAAACAAATAAACAGAAAAAAAAGAAGAAAACTAAACTGTGTAAGCCTCAGAGTGGCTCGGTTGGTTGGTTGGTTGTATATTGTTTAACTATCCGTTTGAGAATTTTTCAGTCACAATGGAGACGTTACCATTGCCAGTGAAAGGCTGCAAAGCTCAGCGCTTACGGCGTTTGAGCAGGGAAGGATCTTTATCGTGCCACACCTGCTGTGACACGGAGCCTCAGTTTTTGCAGTCTCATCCTTCCATCCGCCCATTCAGTCGTCTCTTAAGACAAGCAAGGGGTACTGAGGACCTGTTCTAACCCGGGTCCCCCCAAGAGGACAGAATAGCACGGTATTCACAAAGAACATAGTCCAGTTCTATATAAATGGTTGAAAATATGGATGAATTTCGAATCAGTGGTCTCGAGAAGTTTCACTTCCACATGTACTTGTGACATTCAAGAAAAGCACAACTGTGTTGCAAACTTGCGCATGGGAATATGGGCATCTCATACTTGACACAGGTTGTTTGGGTTTCGTTGAAGGAGCAACGATATTCTTACAGTACCTGTGCAAAAGTGATGGAACAATATTCTTTCATGGACATAAGGCTGAGAAAACATCAAAGTGAGTTAGCAATCCATTATCGTAGTGAGTGATCAGAGAAAATACCCTTGTGTTTACTGTTTACTTAGTTCCATCAATGGCGTAATAGCGTCATTAACTGTTATGAACAAAATAGCTTTTTAAAGATCTGAAGCAAAATCTCTATATATATCTCGGTCGATTAGAGCAATGAGCATTGTTGAAAAAGCTTAGAGAGTGGATTGTTTTGAATATCTCCTTTAGAAGGAGCTAATGGTAAAATAATCACTTATGCTCTTCGATATTTATGTTCTGCTAAAAAAGGAGATTTGTAGCAATTTTCCGGTCTATTACTGTCCATGTCTGTATAATATAGGATTATGAAAAAGATATCACTATTTTGTTAAAATAAACACATGTACCTTTGTTTGACCTCCACCAAAAAGATATCAATAAAACTGATTACAGTCGGGAAAATCTATGAACATCGAAATGTATATGTAGAAACTCTTCCATGCTGACGCATAGTGAGTCAGAAAATTTGTTTTGCCAAGAAGTTAAAACAGTGGATTAGATGCCACTGCAGAACCCACAGGAGGCAAATTCTATATATATATATATATGTACAAATGAAGAAAAATCCTATTTCAATTGCACTATCCGTAGATTTCTGACGAATTCAAATTTATATTTAGACTTTATTTTTTCAGTCCGTTTTATACAGATCACTAATAGACACAGGCACCTAAAGGGTGGATTACGTTATATATACAAGTTTGACAAGGAATGCATGATTACTAGGAAATTAAAAAAAAATCTGCTTACAGGTCGGGGGTTGTCTTAGTATGGAACATCGTGCCAATTGATAAAAGTATATATTTGCAAAATTAAAGGGACATGGACACGATTCGAGCTGAACATTTTCAAATTTGAATGTTTAAATTCTTAACTAAGGTATTTCTTATGATCAGCAAAAATTTGAATGTCAGTTGTTGAGTGGCACGAGGGATAGAGCACTCACAATTGTTTGTTATGTAAACAAGGCTCGTATCATGGGTTTGTTTGTTTTGAAGTAATTGTTACTTCACCAATAAGCCGGCATTAGAAGTGAAGTCACGTGCACGGGTCTTTACGACGAGACCTTGAAACTAGGCCCGTGTCACGTTAGACGGACTCTCATTGACACGACCCTGGTCGCCATGTATAGGTCACAATTTGTGGCACTTCACCTACCGCAAGTAATTTTCCTCTTTAAGTGAAAAATTCTTGAATGGGGTGTTACACAACTGTTATGAAACATTTCAGTTAACGTTGCGCCCATTAAAACATAGCCCACGTTTTTTAGCCAATCAAATACCCTGAAATCTTGCAGATATAGATTATTCGTGGCAAAGAATCGTTCTAATTTTTATGTACTGAAGAATATTTTGATTGGTTCATTTTGCAAGAAACTGTAAAATGGGAGTGTCTATTGATCTTGCAAAATAAATCAAAACAAGCATTGGCACACCGTACAAAACAGTATTGATATATAAAACAGAGACAAATATAATAATGTTATATATGTCTCTGTATAAAGCAACAACACAATACCAGATTTAATACAGTGTATTCTCTTTGCAATTCATATTTTATAAATTCAAATTTCGACTGTAACATTTTATCACCTTTTTGGATGATAAGCTTTTTTATTATTTTCTTTTATTATTATTATTATTATTTTTTTTTTTTATACTTTTCGGATCTGATATTAACACACAATTGTGGTCTAGTACTTCACGTCTTGTAGGCCGTTTTGGCCGTTTTAGGATTTTTTCACCTTTATCTTGCGAGTTTGTACCATGGTTTGGTCAGGGGTGCAGAAAAACGACCGTTATTTGCGGCATTATCATGAAATAAACTTTGTGTAGAAATGTTCATTAATTGGGTGGCTTTAATATCTTCTCCATCCCATTCTCCTAATACAGCAAAATCGATGTCCTTTACATCCCACGCCTGACTAGCTTGAATGTCCATTTTGAAATGATGCGTGTTTAATTTTCACGGGAACTGTGTTCGATTGCACAATAGGTCCCTAATCAAACTGTCATTTCGGACATGACCCTCTTGTGATATATTAATGGGTAGGATTTATTTTGAAGTACTGATTTGATTGGCTGGGTTCTGTTCTAGGTCAGTAAGATCATATGAAGAGAAATCTTCGTCATAAAGAATGGGCTTCGCTTCGCTCCGCTCCGCCCATTCTTTGTGACGAAGAATGCTCTTCATATAATCTTCCTTTTTACAAATATCGCTGGGAAACGTGATGTTTATTTATATTACCAAAATCGGAAACACGCGTCTAGAAGTCGTTAAGTCTTTGGTGATTTTTATTTTTTGCAACGTGCACTTTGATAAAGACTGCTCAAGGATGTTGATCAGTTTGAGATATATATATCTGAGATATTTATTTTCTGCACATTACATGGACTCCAGGTCTTTCGGAGGAATCTCAAGACATTTTTTTTCTTTAAACCGTTGTCAAAAGTTAGCAATTTAACCATGCGTTATCCCAGCAAGACACCACAATCACGAAGAAAGAACTTTGAACCGCAAAACATTGAAATCGTCGACAATTGGTAGTTCACACAACGCACGATGACGACAACGCCTGATAAACTGTGTAGCTCGCGAACTGCGTACATATTTTGTTATTATAAGACAATTAGCAAAGACGGAAAGCTTGAATATACATGTACATTATTGAATGTCCCGCTCGGGAATTTTCCATTCATATGGAGATGCCACCATTGCCGGTAAAGGGCTGCAAAATTTAGGATTAAAGCCTTTCTTTATCGTGTGTCAAACCTGCTGTGACAAGGGGCCATAATTTTTGTGGTCTCATCCAAAGGACCACCCTATTTAGTTGACTCTTACGACAAGCATAGGGTACTGAGAACATATTCTAACCCGAATCCCACGGGATCATCCTGATGAAGCTAATATACCATACGATCTTTATACAAATTAAAGCATATTTGAAGTGCTACACATTTGATGGTCAGGAACTTGTATGAGCATCTCTATTATTCTTTCCTTCTTATTCATTTTCAACAGGAAAATATTGTAATTTATCTGCTGAATAAACGTTTATAGTTTCAGACACTGTGAAAGTAACAAAAGTGACATTTTCGCTGTGTGAAGATAACAATATGGCAGCTTAAGCAATCTCAAAGCTATCAGAACTAACGTTCTGCTTATTTTCAGATACTGCACTTCGAGGACATTTATCCGCGATACATAGCATGGTATTCATTCATGTGTTTTATTAAATAGGTCATGTTTCATGGTTGAATAACCAAAATTATATTGAATGTAAATATGGCATATTGTTCAAATGCATTGACTGTTTAAATATTTGTTTCATCTTTCTAGGTGGATTAATATTTCCAATCCAACATAATTTTGATCATCAATAGAAAGACCGCTAAAAAAGATAAGAAACTGTAACTAAACATTCAAAATGTGTTATAGTTGTATGTAGAATTCATTTCATAGGGTGTCAAGAGATAAGATTTTCCAATATATATATATATATATATATATATATATATATATATACATAGGCTTCTCAGATCATTACTGTCTGAGATTATTTTATTTAGTATAAGACAATACCACAAAATTTGGAATGAAATAGATATATATTATATGATTTAGGAAACTACACCACCCAAATAAGTAATTCAATTGCGATTGTCAAAGGTTTCAATAGAACGGAAAGTCGTTAAAAAAAAACACCTTGTCGGCGCCGTGGACATACAGTGAAGCGATGGTGTACGTAAGTCAGGAGTGTACCGGTGATCGTTTCTAAACTTGCATTGCCTACACGAATACCTGCTGAAATCGCCGCTGCAAGTTCCTGATTCTATTGTTGTGAATGGATATGTCTTGCATTACGATACAGTTTGTCTTATATTACCGCTACAGCCAGCATTACTGTCATTGTGCCCAGGGACGGGAAAACAAGTTAAAGCGAGCAGTCGTGTTCTGTGCGCGCTCTTATTTTACTTCACTCATCAGATCAAATTATTAACATTAGGCAATAAGACCCGTGCTACCTTGCTATTTCGTTCGAAAATTTATCGAATGGAACCTGAAAACAACAAAGTTCATGATTTAAAACAACAGGTTCGCTGGTCCAAAGGTCATCTTCCATTGAATAAACGCAGTATGTAGAATCCTTATACACGTTCGTTCTCTGTACAGGCATAAAATTACTTTATTAACTAGTTTATGTAAAGTATCACCCTTCTGTGTTTCGTAAACCAGAGGCAATGAAAGAATTAGATAGGCTACAAGAGAAACATGAATTGGTTCCAGCTGGCCAAACTTGTAACAACATTTCTTTGTAAGGCTTATTATGATAACTGTATTTTAAATGAAAATGCCTTCAATTCCACATTTGGTAATCATACTTATACGCCAAGTCCCCTTTCCACAGATGGAATTCTTCAAGGTCTTGATACATGATACCTATAACTACAGACGGAGCTTATGCTTTTAGATGTTTATTTATTCTTATATAATCTGTCAACGCGATCAGAGTTATGGGCATGTTGTATTTGATCGCTGAGTTTGTCTGCCTTGGTCGTTACAAGACATACATGCATATCACGTTTGGTAAACTGAATTCCAGGTCAGGATGAAGGTCGTGTGTCAAGATCAGGGACCAATATAGTCATACAAGAGTTACAAATGTACTCTAAAGTTACTCCCACATAACAGTTTTTCATTCATTAAAGTAATACAGTCTTTACAGCAGTGCAGTATGGGCGCAGGCAATCCTCAGTCAATAGAGTGGACAACAGACTATTAAATGTAGGTACATGTATGTACAACAGAATTGCGAATTTTGTACAGAACTTTTAAATTACCTCTTTCTTTAATCTGTACAGTTTGACAAATTGCGTTTTCTATTCTTGCACATGGAAATTATGGGTCCTCCGCAAGTCTCAAATGCAATCCGATGGCTGATTATTGAAGCGAGGGAAGCAGGTATTAATTATCACTGTCATTAAGTCAATCTGGTTATCAAGTGGATCATCACCATTCAACCAACTGTACAATTGTCAGAAAGTACCAGTTAACAAGATCTGGAAGACAGTTTGATAGATCTGTTCGGGAAGACAATTCACTCAGAAGGATGGTTAGACGAAACGTTTTTACCAATAGCTCAGTTTTAAAGTCATATGGGAATGGTTGTCACATCGTTTGCTTTCACTGCAAACAGTGCAGAATCGACTGAAGTCATTGGGCACAGCACGTACACAACGGTGTCGAGCTCTCCAACATTGGATTGATTGATTAACTTTGTATTGTTTAACGTCCCACTTGAGAATTTTTCACTCATATGGAGAGTTACTATTGCCGGTGAAGGGCTGCAAAATGTAGGCCTATGTTCAGCACTTATGGCCTTTGAGCAGGGACAGATCTTTAACGAGCCACACCTGCTGTGACTCGGGGCTTCAGGTTTTACGGTCTCATCCACAGGACCGCCCCATTTATTCGCCTCTTACGACGAGCAAGGGGTACTGAGGACCTATTCCAACCCGGATCCCCACGGGACGCCAACAATGGAACCTAGGCTGCTCGAAGTCCAGAACTGAACCCTACGTAGCACAAATGGAACTTCAATGGTCGCCGAGTTCGTCAAAGGATAACACCAATTTAGACATAGATTAACTGACACAGGTGTTTTGCACCAGGAGTGGCAAGCTCTGCCACAACATCAAATTCAATGTTTGTCATTCTAGTGTACAGGAGTTCCACTAGATTCTGAAAAAAACTGCTTTGTTGAAGTTTACAGCATTTACTTTATTTCATTCATAATAGACGTTTGAATCAATAGATAGAGACATAATCACATTACTGTGAATTTTCCTCAAAATACCACGTTTTCATATCTTTTAAAAAACAAATACATTCATTGGTGGTGTGTTTATGTTTTTGGAGATGGTAATAAATTATAACATCAAACATAAAACTGTTATTAATCTTATAGTGTAAAATTAATTATCATACTTGGGCCAAGAGAAGAAAAGCTGGTGTTGCGATATTTTCCCCATGTATATAAATGCGGTTAAGTCATCATATGTACCATTGCAAGTATTATAGACGAAGAAGACTATGTCAGGATATAATTAGAATTTGAATGACTTGCGTATCTTTATAGGGGTAATGTGATCTGGTATCATATTACGGGTAAGTAATGATAACTCGACTTTTACAAATTCTGTTGATTTCGTTTTGATAGGTAGAATTTAGTATGCAGAATAATTTGAGCATGTACATGAAAAGTAGGAAAACCGAGATAAACCGATGTCCCCGAGGGAGGCTAAGTTTTCATTGTGGCAAATGTGACACTGACCTTGATTGTAAGCAGTATCTTCAGTTCACCAAGTATGAAGTCTCAATCTTGTATAGTTTAAAAGTGAAGATTAAAGTTAAAATTAAAGTTGCAGACCAAAAATACCGTGACCTTCTATGTTTAATACTGTAGTGATTTTGCGATTGCAGTTGCTAAAGTATCGTTGATCTCTTGCTGTTATGATAATTATTGATCTTGTGTTGAATCATAACTTTGATTTTGAATTTGATGCTGCTATTGGTCTGCGTTCATTTTCGCCCATCGTCCGCTGTGTGTTAATAATTGAATATTTTTAACTTATTGATAACTACCATTCCAGTTCCCTCGGTATAAAGTATCTTTGGGACAAGGGGAAAATAAATTGTAAATATCAGGATTCCTGCACCTGTTGGACCTTAAAGGGGGCAAAAATTGACCGTTTTTCTTAAAAATCTTCTTAACAACTACACATCTTTAAGACAAACTAAATGCATAGTCATGTACATTGGAAGGCCTCTATCATAATTATAGATTTCATCATCCACTAGTTGGAGGTTCTGACATGAGAGTGGGGCTGTATTTTGCATATAGTATTTATATGTAAAACATTTCAATAACTTCTGATTGTGGGAAATTGGTACTAAATAGATAATTAGAAGAAGCAAGTAGTCCTTTACCAAAATTTTAAATTTCATGATCCCAGGGGTAGGGGCTTGGATTCCAGAGTGGGGTCAAACAGATTATTGTCTTTATCATTTGAAAGACTTTGATTTTGCTGATACTGTATATAAACTCAATGTATATTTAGGAAAGACGGAGAGTGATATGGATATCGGAACTCCGGGCGGGCCCAAAATAGGCATATAATGGTAATGTAACATAATAATGCAAAGTTTTTCATCAGTATGGGCATTTTCAGGGCATTTGTATTAAAGAACACATCTGGTTTTACTGTAGATTCCTAAATATGTGCGTAATTTCGCGAGAAGCATCACTCGCGAAAATTGCTGAAATACACGTTAAAACTCTTGATCAATAGACTACTCGCATATTCATGATCACGCCATTTGACGTCCATGAGGCATTTCGTGATATTAAGTGCTCGCGTAAAATAAGGAATCTACAGTGCACAGCTGCTGGATATTAGACGTTATCTTAGATATGTAGCACGGGAAGATTGACCATATATTTCATAGCCTCACGTGACCGATAAGACCAATAGAACTCTTGTTTTCTAATCAAACAGATATAGATAATATACTGCACTTATTCCAGATCATGGAGGTTTAATTAATGATTGCATGTAGAGACACAATGAAAAAAGATCAGTACGACTTAAGTAAGTTAGGAGATTCTCTTGTGGTTTTCAGAGTAAATCTGCATATCAAGTAATTTCTCTTGCTACGGAAAGTTGAAATAGTCGGGCAGCTGGTGTCACGGAATGCAAACTATTTCCTTCACGATAGCCACAGGAACTCGCGATTTTTGTTTTATTGTGCTTTACGCCACCAATTTAATCTTGCAAGACTTACGAGGGACACGTCACGTGATCAGCAACGTTTCCGTTTTTCTGCCTCGTCAAGAGCAGCTAGTGTCCTCCTATATGAAAAGAAGCCTCACCATTTGTGAACTAAGACTTTTTTTCATTTAAGACTAATCAAAAGAAGTAACATCCCTTACATCTAATCAAAATCACTAATTTATTTTCTGCGAATAATATAGTTTAATTATCTCCCCAGAGCGATAAGCGAGTTTGTCTTGTATCTATTTACTCGTCTAATAAGGTGGCGACCAAAGTTCCGGTGTGATTATTTTGAGATTAAATATGTTGTTGATCAAATATCGTTAGTTTTACAAAGTGCAGAAACACGTGCAAAGCACATTTCTAAAAACCTCATGAACAATTTGTAATGTAACGAAAGTTTCAGGTGTAACAAATGAAATATATCAAGTCTCATCTAGACGAAGCAATAGATGTTCATCACGTTTGCTGTTGGCAATCTTCAAATTAGAATACTTTTAATTACTTAAGGCCACCATTTAATTTAAGGAGTTCTTTGTTCTTGTTCTATTGACCGAAATAAAACTAATTTGGTTTATGGAATTTTAAAGATGCAATTACCCGTGTTGTTTCCTTGGTTTCGAAGGTTCAATTTAGGACAAAGAATTTTTAAAGCTAGCTTTAATAACTTTTAAACAAGTGTCGTTCAACTTTAGTATACCCGTCTTTTAAATATGGTATGGACTTATCCGTCCATCTGTATGCCCGTTTATTTTATTTTTCGTGTCCTGTGGGGAACTGGGTTAGAATAAGTCCCCATTACTCATCTCTTGTCGTAAGAGGCGACTAAATGGGGGGGGGGGGTGCTTTGGACGAGACCGCAAAAACCGAGACCCCGTGTCAAAGCAGGTGTGGTATTGATAAAGATCCCTCCCTGCTCAAACGTTGTAAGCGCCGAGCAAAGGCCTAAATTTTGCAGCCTTTCAATGGCAATGATGACGTCTTCATTAGAGGTTAAACAATTATTTACAACCAACCAAACCTTTTCGTATCCGGATCATATATTTCCTAGGACTATTAAACCTGATTAACTGATGCATTTTGTGGAAAATGTTTGTCGTAACCCAGAAATAGATCAATGTGACCTCTTTCTGGAAATTAGATCGTGTTCGGATCATGCACATTATAAGGTCTAGGACATTTTTTGATACATTTTAGGGGGAATGTATGTGGCGATCCAAAAGTATATCACTGTGTCCTCAATCTTGAATTTTATAGATAATATCAAGATCAGATGCCTTGGTCTGTTGATGCATCTTGGGAGGAGGGGTGGGGTGGGGAAGGGAGTGACCCAAACATAGGTCTCTGTAGCCTCTCTTTTTTATTTTTTAGAAATTTATAGCTATACATATTCAAATCGTGTCCGGATTATCTTGCACATTTAAGGCCTATGTCCACCAAACTTGGTGTGCTGATAGAGAGACTCAGATATTTCAGTAATTTTATTCCAGATTACAAAAGTCTGTTGGAGGGCCTCCGTGGCAGAGGGATTAGAGCATCTGCTCAAAATCGCAAGTCCTCTCACCTCTAGTTGGCGCTGGTTCAATTCTCGCTCGCGCCGATATATTTTGGATAGTTTGCCAGTTTACTTTCGGAAAGTCGGTGGTCTCTTCCCATTGTATCTGGGTTATCTCTTTCACCAATGAAACGCTGAACGCTACCACATAGTTGAAAAATTGTTGGGTATGGAGGAAAACAACAAATAATTAATAAATCAGCGAAAGTCTGTAGGAATTCCCATGGACACAAATTTTGCTCCTTTATAAGATGACCTGTTTTTGTATTCTTATAAGGCAGAATTAAGTCAAAGGGTTCTAAATGAGGAGAAAAAACTGTCGACATTGATATACATATAATTGTATATACCTCTTTTCTATTAGGAATACCCATCTTCATTCATTTGTCAATTCAATATAATCCATTGAACTTGAAATAAAATTACACTAAGGAATCGTTCATATCTGCGTCATAAATTTATTTGGATATTTCATTGAACATAAATTGAAACAATTTTTCATTATCACCTGCATATGGTATTTATGTCTCTCGACTAAGTCGACACGCGAGAGCAAATTCTGCGTATGATCCTTTTTTAATCGAGACTAGCTACTGACAAATATGTTAATATTACAGGAGATACAATGATCTTGTTTAAAGTCAGTATTCCATAAATTCTATGGTCGTAATAATAATCTAATTTGCAAATACAACCTGCCATTAGGTTGAGTGCTGTCTGACGTATTTCATATGAATTTTAGGTTTTTCTTTAAATAGTGATTTTGACTACGGATTATGCCGTTTGCCGGATAAAGATACGGGGTTCTCAGTGGTCTGACCTGTCAACAGGGGATGCTTAGGCTCCTAATACCACCACTGGTGCGCATAGGGATCCGCATTACTATATTTTGTATTCTTTATAAGATTTATAAAATGTATCACTGTGTTATCTTCACTTTTTCATTGCTGTGTTGTTGACTGGACATAGATGGCTGATTTAAAATGTAATTTAGAACGATTTTTGGACTCTAAATTCGACTTATTTTATTATCAAACAATATAAAGGAAACACTGTGTAATTATAGACTTGTCCATAGAGTAGTTTGCGGCAAGTTTGGAATATACAATCATTTTTATATCGAGGGGAAAACTTGTGATGCATACTTACATTGCGTCAAAATGCATGCACTTGATTTTTATATCATTTCTCATTTTGTTAAAGATATTAAACTAAGCTTTATTCATGTTAAAAACTTATAAGAGTTTTATTTGTTAAGTAAAATTGTTTGTTTTACGTTCCATTTAGAATTTTGCATGATGAGGCGCTAGCAGTTGTTGGTGAAGTACCCCATATTTAGATTTAACATGCCAACGCCTGCCCCTGCACGAGACCTCCGCTTTTAAGGTAATACATTACGAATCAAAAAGACCGGTAATTTTCACTCCTTAATTCCGAACGTTTTGCGAAAGACCAATCACTACGTAGGTTTACGTCTTGGGTATGACACGATCATGTGAGGAGCAGGAAACAAACTCACGACCTCGCGGTTACTAAGCGAACGTTCTACCACTGAGCCATCGAGACAGGAAGACAAGAATACAAGATTAATGATTCTACCGATATACTACCAATATATAGAAAGGCACAATGTATAATGCATATATATTTATTGTACAGTATGGTTGCAAACATTATGGAGAACGTGTGTTAACTTATGGAGAAAAACCAAGATCTTTACATATTGTGAATAGAGGAAAGAAACTACTATCCTATAGATCTTCGTTATAATCAGTACATTAGAAACTACTAAAAAAACGTTTCTGTTACCATTGTCATAATTCATTACTATGGTAATTATAGAAAATATCTTCTATCATCATAATCTTATTTCGTAACAATGGCAAATTGTAAAAGAATCTTTTATTATCACAGTTTTAATCCGTTACAATGGCAGTTTCAAAAATAAATTCTCCTCTATTATCGTTTTTTATAATAATTACAACAACAACTGAAAAAAAAAAATTATCTGTGTCATAATTCGTTATGCGGCTATCATTCTACGATGTATATCATCAATTTATATGTCGACATACGGAAAGTTAAGCACAGCCGCAGGCGTACGTTGCATACGTTAGGAATAACTTAAAACAAGTTACAAGCACGCTGAAATACATGAACTTCGTACGCTAAATGCGAACCAAACTTCTGTGCATACATTGAGTTTTCAAGGTATGCCAATATACTGCTTATACGTTAGTCACCAGTTAGATATACGCAACAGATAACTAATGCTCAAGTCCATACCCGTTACTTCAACGGTCCTGATATGTTGACACACGACGGCAATCCGCTGGGAATTTGTGTAGCGTAGATGTATTTATGCTCTTATGTATTTGCAACGTACTTCTGATTTATTTTTGACTTATTGAACATTAGCATTACGCGTATGGAGATATTCAACGCTTGCTTAACGACCTTAGAATTTTCGGATTTCATAACATACAGATGGTGTATTCAAAAGCGTTCTGGGTTTCAATTATATATACTTGGCATAGACTTCGGAGGCGTGTTGCTCTAACCACATTTCGGAGGCATGTTGCTCTGGCCACATTTCGGAGGCGTGTTGCTCTAACCACATTTCGAAGGCCTGTTGCTCTAACCACATTTCGGAGGCGTGTTGCTCTAACCACATTTCGGAGGCGTGTTGCTCTAACCACATTTCGAAGGCCTGTTGCTCTAACCACATTTCGGAGGCCTGTTGCTCTAAGCACATTTCGGAGGCGTGTTGCTCTAACCACATTTCGGAGGCCTGTTGCTCTAACCACATTTCGGAGGCCTGTTGCTCTAAGCACATTTCGGAGGCCTGTTGGTCTAACCATATTCACTTTATAATGACTTGCGGTTGAGAAGAGCCATTATTTTTATATTCGTGTATCTGATGTCACTTAATCGTCCAAGTGCGCTCAAGCACACCTTGTATATGTTCTACGTAAGATAAATATGTATACCGCATACGTCACACACACAAGAGATACATGTACGTTATCTACAAACTGTCATAACGTTATGGACGTTATATATATTAAAGCTATTCTAATTATTAGACTAAGTTATTCCTACGTTAACAATACATATTGTAGGTTAGATATGCGTTATGTGCGTTAGGGTAACGCAATCTATAAGGCGTACAACGGCTTTCGTTTGGTTTTCTTATTAAATTTCAGTATATTTTAGCGTGTTTTATAATTTGTTCATACCTCGGTATAAAGTGTTTGTTTAAAACATTGTAATGTGACAGGAGCTTTACAATGGGATAGAGTTACAAGCGAAGAGAGACAACTCGCTTTTGTTAGATTCTTTCTATATGTACACGATTTGAGTTCTCACTAAATGAAGTACATATAACAATACTCCATATAAAGTACATAGTACAATACAAAGTGCATAGTAGAGCATAACGTACACAGTACAGCATACAGTACCAAGCACACTGCACAGTACAAAGTAAAAAGCACAGTACTAAATACAGTGTTATAAAAAATACACGACGCAATGCAGTACAAAGTACACCGTGTAGTAAAATGTACAAGGTACAGTACAAACTACACGGCAAAGTACATAGTGCCCTCCAAAGTACACAATACAGTACAAAGTATACAGTGTAATACAAAACACAGTGCAAAGTATATGCGTTACAAAGAACACTGAACAATACAGAATACATGTACAGTACATGATACAGTACAGTGCGAAGTGCACACAACAACGTCCAAAGTACACACAGCTATTGCAAAGTCTATGGCATACAACAAAGTACACAACACACACACACACACACACACACACACAGAGTTTTTTTTATAAATATTATCTAGTACATGTACTTGGTATTGCACGTGGCCATAGGATTTTGAAATGCCGAATTCTATATGACCATAGTGAACCGAACTGTTATACTCACTTTCTGAGTTCTCTCTCTCTCTCTCTCTCTCTCTCTCTCTCTCTCTCTCTCTCGTTATATATATATATATATATATATATATATATATATATATATATATATATATATATATATATATGTATGTATGTGTGTGTGTGTGTATGCATGTATGTATGCATGTATGTATGTATGTATGTATGTGTGTGTGTATGTATGTATGTATGTATGTATGTGTGTGTGTAAGTAAAAAGTCATGTACTTCATCACTTTCTCTACTGACACGTGGTTCCCGACAAATAATAACGAGTTACATATCTTCCTCTATGCAGTCATGGGTACCGTTATTTGCACTTGGTAAGTTGATGTTTAGCTTTAAACTACATTCACGATTATCTTCATTACTGTTAATTATCTGCGGTACATTAGTACCCAGCATCAGTGTACTTTTACAATTTTCGTTTGTATCTTTTGCGACTTCCGCCATAGTGTTGTCTACATTACTCTCGGTATTACCCGTGTACAGTCTTTCTGACGTTGGTTCTGCATTTTTGGCAGTATCAGATGCCTCGGGACTACGTTTACTCTCCACACGGTTTCCATCAATTGTTTCTTCATTATCATTCTTATTTGATAAGGACCGGTATGAATCACAGCCCTCTGTAGTATTTTTATCTTCCTCTCTTTTCCTTTCATCTGTCTTTTTCTCCTCAGTTTGCGTTTTCAGTAAACTCTTCATATCCTTTATATTGCTTTTAATGACCTTGACGACGACCCCGACTGCAACCGTCTGCTTCAGATCGCGTAAAATAATTCTCCCTAGCGATGGATAATCAAAGAAAGTCTCAACACAGATTGGTTTCAACAGAATCATTTCTACCAGACCGACATTTCCGGTCGACAGGGATGTCGGGAAGTCTTCAACTGTCAGTCCTGTTCGATCGTCCGTTCGCTCTATGATGTTAGTAATTGTACATGCGGTCATGGCCGTATGACAGTGAAGCAAAGGGGAATACCCCCTTTTTATTCTGCCCGGATGGTGCAGTATGCGGATCTACGGACATTGGAAAGAACATAATATATTAATTGTAATTTTGCTCCCATAGATGGAAAGAGAATCGATTATCATTACACTTGCAGGATTTTCAGATTACATAGAATCTTTTATTCATTCATATACCGCTCCGATGCAGAGTTCCAGCATGCAATGCGAACATATACTCACAGAGATATTATATAGTTTCAGGAGACATGGTTACCTGTGCGGTAATTTGTTTGGCTTCCCGAGGTGGGTCATCATACAGGTTTCCACACACGTATCCCCTCTTGACCTTGTTTGCTGTCAGTCCCTCCAGCTGAATCCCCACATTGTCCCCCGCGCGACCCTCGTTAGTGATCTCGCCAAAAATCTGAATTGCACGTGCCTGGAAAGATAACGCATATTTTGCTGAAATCTATGTACGGTAGAAAATAATTTGATACAAACTACAACTGCCCGAACGGAACTAAAACTCCGCAGGGCATTTGGATGGTGGAAAATAGTGAATTTGTGCTTATTGAAGAATAAATGATTTTTAAGATATACATGTACTCTGGACAGTGGCATACACCATCCCCACAAAATGGAAAAATATCAGCGACTCCCCTGAATGTCAAAACTAGGTGCACAACTCCATTACTTATACAAGATATAAACAAAATTGTCGTTAGATCTGTATATGAGGTGTTAGGGATACATTATGAACAAATGTCTATGGATATATGGACAAGGTAATTCAAGTATACCCCCTTTAACCGTCGTTTGCGGGGTTTACAAAAAATTATACACTGTAATGGTATAAAATTACCCACCGAACATTTGCGTTGAGATGGCGCGAAACTGAGCTCCATTTGTGGCCTCACGGACCCAGCGTGTACTCTTCCGGCAGCCACAATACCAATAGCTACCAAGTCAAAGAACAGAGATCCCATACAACATGGTGTGTTAAGAACAATTTTAACTGTTAAAAAATCAAACACTACAGTTTTATTATAAAATGCATGTAGATTTAATATTATATTATAGTAGTGATGAATCGTTATATTTGATATTTCGGGAAAAAGAAATTAATCGAGCTAACTCGAATTGGAACAGTGGACATACTCCCTAATTTGTACACAGAATGTATTGGAACACGGAGCGACTTGCTGTTCATGCGCGTAGGCTTCTGTGTTTTTTGCAGTGCATCTAGTAACGTCACACCAGTCACGTGATTTCCCGGCCTGTTCACCGTCTCCCAGTTGTCGTACCACGCCATATTTGTTGTCGGTGTTGTTATGTTGTCACCTTTCATGGCTGACACAGGAACAAATATAACCTTATTTGGATCGTATCCTACTTTTTGAGCAACACGCTGGACAAGGTGAATGCATGAATTATATTCAATCTGTAAATACAGATAGACGATGGTTTGTCATATACACGAGTTGGTATTAATTCTTCTCTACACACAGACTGTTTTGATGGAATAAATTATGTTGTTATCTCGTCTATCAAATTATGATTGATTTTGCGAGAGCATTTAAAAGCTATCTCTTGCTGACAGTAAACAGACGTTTCCTATTTCATCTTAAATTTATTTTGTCAAGGAAGATTCTCTTTAGACCTCAAGAACCATTTTGTTGAATTACTCATCACGTTTTATGAAAATTTGTATGCATAAGAAAAATAAAGAAATGGTAACATTTATAAACAGATCTTGTTCATCTATATGGAATGGAAAATACAATTATTTATTGAAAGATAAACGGATAATTGATTTCAATTTGATGCTCAAATCATCTGAGTTCCTTGTCGTCAAAGGTTTGACATTGAAAACTGGACCTACATGTGTAAAAATGTCATAGAAGGTGTTACGAAGTATCTATAAAACATGTAAATCCTGACAGAAGAACTGGTATTGTTTTCTTGAGGTCGATACTATTTATAGACATGCACGACTTTTCTCATTGATATATACAATGTAAGTTTTCCTGACAGTTTATGCATGATATCTTGCTTCTACAAAAACTTTAGGTATATTACCAAGTCTGCGTTAGAGTTATATATTTTGATTGGTCTTGGTTATGGTAAGTAAAAATGTAAAGTCGAATTGCATATATCTTTTCCACAGCCATAGTTTAATAATGCGTAATGGCCAAAAACATAAATAGTGACCCCTGAGCTGGGCCCCAAGAGAGGATACCATAAAATATTTGGTATAGTTCGAAATGATAAGATGCATTATGTCGTTTGGAAAAGTTTCAATGGTCTGCTTTTATTCTGTTGAATTTCATATAATCTTAAACGCGCAACAAGCAGAGGAATTTCAAACTAGCATTTTTTTTTTACCCTCTGAAAGTGGACCGTTGTAGGTTCCGTTTAATTAGCACACACACAATTCAGGCGTCAAAAGAAAGAGAAAATTCTACAGAAAGTGACAAAAAAGAAGAGGACAAATGGGGAAAATTAACATGCTAAAAACAAAGAGAGAGAGAGAGAGAGAGAGAGAGAGAGAGAGAGAGAGAGCCCTTTTCGCAGACTTTTTTTTACAGAATGACCCTTGCGTCGTGAACATGGACACTTGAGAACCGATCCCGATGCTCATTCTGAAGGATATCAAAAACATAAATTGATGCAGAAAGTGTACTGATACTGTGTTGCTTATTTTTGTAAATTGTTTTTATTCTACCCACCCCTTTCAGCGGAGCATTGTTCAAAACTCCCGGCCGTCGAAAAGATATTACAGAAATTTGTATGTATGGATATTACTACGTAATATTAGCAAAAACGGGAGAATTGGATCACTTCGGATTATTCCGTATACATGATCAAGATATAGAGCTCGCGGCTGGTGTAACTGGTCAGCAGGGGACCTCTGATGTCTCCATGGGTCCTTATTTGCCCTATTCTTGTATTCTTTGTAGTAATTATGAGATTGATCATTGTTCGTTATCTTCACTTTTTCATCAATCGGAAATCGAACCTGAGACCCCTGCATTACTAATTATGTGAGCTAACCACTGAGCTAACCAGACCATTATATGACGTGTAGTTAGTACTACAATATAAAATCTAAATATATTTTGGAAATCATACAAGAATTCTTCATATCGGGGAGATAAAGGAAATACAGGATTTCCCATGGTCCATGGTTTGCTGTGATTTATTTTCATCGAGTTGTCTATTTTCTGTCCCCGAGCTGGATATATATCATATCAAACTACATACTATTAGGACGACAACATCTGACTACAGATACGAAAATACTTTTTTATCACATATTTCCCCAATAAAGATTTGTTCCGTCACTCCGAAACTTTAAAATGCTCATATCTTTTGAACGGTGAGAGACGGTGCTCTCATATTTCATATGTGCATTTCTTTTAACAAGACCATCTTGATACCAAAGTTTTTAACCTTGTGACCTTGACCTTGAAGTTTGACTTGCTCTTAAGATGCCATAACCATGGCAATAGTCCCTGCACTATTTAAGGCATGACTTTCATATTATGTACATAGATTCCTTATAAATATTAAGCTGGATCCAACGCCTTAAGGTCTGAATGCGGAAGATTTCCTTGGATGGATACCTTTGGTATTCACAGAACCTGGTTTTGATGAAGGCCAATATCGCTAAACCTAATAAAGTTTGTATCCGCATTTCCTTGGATGTTGGTTTCCTGTTTAATCTTTTTAACTATAGATTCCTTATGGCAAGACCTTACATTGTGATCTTGATCTCGGAGTTTAATCCAAATTTCAAAACCTAGACAAAACTTTAACCATGCTCATAACTTCTGAATAGTGAGTGATAGTGATTTCTTTTTATTTCATATGTACATTTCTTGTGGCAAGGCCTTTCTTGGTTCTAAAATTTCCAACCTTGTGATTTGATTTTTCAGTTGGGCACACTTTTAGAAAATTAAACCTAGGCAGTTTCTCCTAAATTATTTGACGTAGGGCTTTCTTACAGGTATTTTATATATAGGCTCCTTGTAACAAGAAATTTTATATGATGGCTTTCAAAATGTTAGCTGATATTTCAACATTGCCCATTACTTTTGAACGTTGAGTGATATATCTTTCATATTTCATGTATTAATTTCTTGTAACATACTTTATTTTGGTAACAGGGTTTTTGACCTTGTAACCTTGACCTTTGATTTTCACCTATTTTTAAGAAATTTAACTTACGCAATATCTCCTGCATTGTTAAAATTTAGATCCCTTATGAAAAGACCTTACATTTTATACCATGGCTTTGATGTTGTGTCATGGTTATGTTATGACCCTTCAGAGCCACGATATGGGGTCAGAATTTTTATGGGAATAAAGATTGAAAAACAAATCAGAAAAGTAGTGCCAAGGTGACTCAGGTGAGCGATGAAACACGTGGACCTTTTATTTGTATAGTTTCTTGATGTGGGGACACGGGGTGATTGTTGTGTGTAAAGTTCTGAATTCTCTCCTTTGAACTCTACACTTTATTCTCAATCATTGTTTAATTAAACTTGTTATGCCATTCATTTCTTGGGAACCTTATATTCATTCTCATTACCTGTGAGTAAGGTGGAGACGTAGCGTCCATTTTGTTGACAGCGACGACGAGTTTTTTCACGCCCATCGAGTAAGCAATGTTTAGGTATTCTCTTAATTGCCCGGTCTTTGTAATGGACAATTCAAATTCTTTCTTTGGAGCAGGAACTACTAAGACTACAACATCTGACTACAAATACAAGACACAGTATCGCTTATAACACATTGTCTTACTAAACAAAGGACGTCTTGAACCACAATTGTCTTATGTACTATATTCTTTACTCTATCATCGTCTGCACAAGTCAAAGGTTATTAATTCGTTACCTCACACTAACTATTGATATCAGGCATTCAAAACATGAGCTCAAGACAGGGGATGAGATGATACAATGCTCTAAAAATCAAATCAGTGCATGAGATTCCTTGTTTCAGATGCAAGTGTGGTAAGAGCATAAACAGAAAGTAAGAAATGGCGTTTGTTGATGAGAAGATAAGTGAAAAAACATCTAAAACTTCGTCTAATTGTTTTTCCTGGTAAATGAATTTCCGAAAATTAATCGACGGTATCTGCCTAGTAGTAAATGGCCATAAATTTTACATGTTGTTGCCTTCAACGTACGTGTTTACTTTCGTTTTCAGTCGATTATAAAAGCCGTTTTCTGATTGGCTGCACGCTACAGACTGCAACACCAGTCATATGCTCCGTCTCAAACCCATGTTTTGAATGATAACGGATTCCAGCGGTTATTGCGAGATGACAAATCAATAACCCTTGGCTTGTGAAGATGGTTCATTTAGGATGTCTAGGTACTTTTTATGCAAAACTAAACGTCTTGAAGTTATTCAAAAATGCTCGGTTTTCTTCAAAATATCAGACTATTGTTCATGCCCCCTTGTGCTATATCATTTCAATCATGACATCATGACAAAGTAGCCTTAGTTTTCCTAACATTAAAGTTCCTGGTACATGTTAACGGAATAGAAATATTTCTTGTCGCCGAGAAGGTCCGGTGTCTTAGTCTTATGTTGTAGAACATTCCAAATCCCAATTTATTTTCGAAATTCCAATGTGGTTTCACTCATAAAAAAACCCGCCAGTTTTAGATGAAGTGACACAAATTTTGATCTATATGTATGCATGACGCTCGTAGCATTGGGGGCTCTTTATCTTGCGAACGCCTACTGTGACACATGAACTTCCTTTTTTAAAACCCGTGACTTTCACTTTCAATGCTGGGCACTTGGCGAAGGAACGGTCACTACCTATGTTAAACGTCTTAGTTTTGACGTGGCACTGGGTCAGGTTTCAAACATGGGACCAATGTGAGCATCCTTACCCCCAGACTAAAACGATCGGTAATAACAATATTGTGAAAATGCTTTTTTGAGTTCTATCTATCTCTTTATGTCGCTATCTCTCTTGTATGTATAATGTCCTGACAATATTACACCATTACCTGGGAAATCCCGGTGATCATGTTATGTACGTAATTCCGGTGTCCCGGGCAGTCTATCATAACCAGGTTGTAGACAGTGGTGTTCACCAGCCGACTTTTACTGTCTATGGAATGATTTCTTTCTCTTTCAACCTTTAATTTGTCCATTATCCAAGCAAATTTGAGTGATGATTTTCCAGCCTATTTCAAAATACAGCATAACTTTAACATTAAATGCCTACACATACACCTTTACATTTTTATGCTCAAAGGGAACCTTAGATTCTCAAAATTGTGAAGAGGTGTAAATTAATAAATCAAGCACTGTATTTTAGAATCATTGCACGGAAACAGATTTCTGCCACTATTGATGTGCTATTAAAACGCTTTATGATATATTGAAATAGACCCTAATTCCGACCTTCATTTTAAGGAAACAGAATGTTTTGTAAACTACAATGTATTAATATATGTACAATGTAATTGGTGAATTGAATGTTTTGTGTCAAGGGATGTTTTAGTGCAATGTAAATAGGTGCATGTATTAAAACAGGTGACCTATAAAAACGATTTAAGTTATAATTTTAAGCATTCATGAGTGATGAAGTTACTGTCTGACGTCACAAACACGTGTATTCCCCGCCATTTTGTTTCAGCTGGACAAATATTACTATTCCAGATGTTTAAATTCAGAACACTTTGGTATAATACGTAGATCAAATAAACATAGGCCCCTAGATTTCAAATCTAAAACTGTCTGAAATGTTAATATTTTCGCCGATTTTCAAGAAAAGTATTTAAACCATAAATTTCTAACGTCATATTCCAAATTGGAAAGAATTCTTATAGTTTCAGCATGGACATTTGGTGTAATTTCATTGTCAGGAATGTGTGTTTTCCAACCTATTAATTTGTTATTGCACTTATTGTTGATATTAATAAAAATAATTTCAGGTAAATCAGTGCACTGCATTTAGTATCACACTCGAGCTATTGTGCTATACTTTCGTTTTATCAAAGAAACCAAATGATTTTCTGAGAGTTACTGATTACAATATGGTAATACAAATCACATACCAATTTTCAATCCTGATATTTACAGTCCATCTTCTTTTCATTTGTTTTAGGTTCATTCAGTGCATTTGTGATCACACCTGGCGTGAATTCTGATTATTATGGATTAATCTATTCACCTGATCAAGATATATCCTGGTATATGCAGGGATCCGTGTTTGCCCTACTCTCTATTTTGTATTCCTTATAGGAGTTATGCGGTTGATCACTGTTCGTTATCTTCACCTTTTCATTAAATACTATGTACGTGTTGATATGTTTTTTGTTTACTATCTTTACATACACACCGAAATCGTGTTCTGAATTTGAAGTTCAAGTTGGAATTTATACAATTTTAAAACTCACCACCACCCTCCGTCCACTTATTTGTGATTTATTTACCTTCTACGTTTTGTACTTGATCGTACTGACAGTCTTTGGTTGCCACTGTTGTGTTTAAGCACCATAAAACACTGCGAATGTTCTCATCTTGTTTTCCTTTCGGAGACCGCCCCTCATCAATAGCAACAGTGTAAAGTACTCACTGTGTGTGCCAATAATAGAGTGTTCTCCCTGTACCGTTTGATATATTCAATAAAATGACCATTACATGGCCAATCAAATGCTTGTAGGATTTTATAGGATTGATCATCGGTCCTTATCTATACTTCTTTTTTTGTATACAGTGTATTTGTACTCAAATTATTGCTTCAGTGGTGGTGCGAAATCTCATGAATAACATAAAGGTTTATTTCAGATTTCTCAAATATCTAAAGAAGAAATGATTACCCTAATGATTGAAATTGATTATTTTTCATTTTCTTTGTTTATTTTTTTTTTATCGTAATATTTGTTTTTATATATTTGATGCATGTGTCCTTGAATTTAAGTGTGTTTTATATAAATAAGAAAATGTTAGTATAATAGCAATAATCATATTGTTTTTTATCTAAAGGCAATTCATTTAGTGCATACCACTATTTTCCCTGAGACCTCTCAAAATTTCAATAAATATACAATAATATAATAACAACAATATCCAAAACAATAAACTAATAATTAAAAGGTACATTATTTGCATATAATGAATTTTGTTAAGTTTAAAATTTTAAAATTGGGAGCAATAATCTTCTGGATAGCGGTAATTCAATTACAATGCAAGAGTTGCACACCCGCTTACTGAAGAAAGTTTTTGAACAAATTGATCATTGCTGGATCGCAAGTCTCGTCCTTGATGATTATATACTGTGGCTTCGTTATCACTCGTTGAACACTCATCATATATTAAGAGGAAGTAACAAAGGGTAGATCTCCACGAATTTACATGCCACGAAATTTGAGGCCCGTGAAAATTAATGAAACAACACTATGTTAGTGGAGAAAACAATAATCTTTAGAACATAGAATTAATTGAAAATATTTTCTTCGTAACTAAGGCAGCTGGTTATTTTGATAAAGTTACACCCTCCCCACTCCAGCACTGGCCAAGGCACGTTTCCGTACGATTCCCGTGCTTTACCTCTGAAACTTTGTGGTGCCACAACTATACTTGCTTGAAACTTGAATATCAATGTAACTTCGTCCAGTGTGATCAATGCAATTGTAACATTTCATTTGGAGAGGTTCTCTCACGTCAACAATTTCTATCTCGCATTGTGTTCTTTCTCTCTTGTTTACATTTCATCTGTTTCTCTCTCTTCATTGAATCAATAAATATGTTCGTGATAGAGGACATTAATATGAGAGATGAGAACAGAGATAACATAATAACTGAGACAAGCCAAAGACAACCTCGTTCGTAAATCAATATTTCCTCTCTCTCTCTCTCTCTCTCTCTCTCTCTCTCTCTCTCTCCCATTAAATAGAATCGTTGATATAGCGCTGAATACGTTTTTAGCTTATCGGGTAAATTTGACATGTCAGGAGTATTTGGCTGTTTAATGGTGCATTATGTTTGGTGGAATTTCATTCTACACAAATATGAACTGCCTAAACATGATATTTTCAAATGAAAATTTCGGTGTTTTTCATTTTTGACGATTTTTCGTCACCCATCTCTAAAGCTCCACTTTCCAACGCGCCAAAATTAGTCGACATACGGTACTTACAACAATAGCTTCGTTTGAAGTTCTCGCCATCACTGCTTCGTCAACAGCACCACAGTCATATAAGAGTCTTCCAGCTAATGAGGATTTACCGGAATCCACAGGTCCAACAATAGCCAGGTTCAGAAACGGGGTTTTGTTGTCCAACCTGTTTGTGAGTGAAGACGGTAATCTGGGTGACATTTCAGTGGATGTCGAGGGCGGCCGGGAGGGGAAGATACTGTTGTCCGTCCGCACTGACGGTGACCTTGACCGACTACTGGGGCAGGCTTCAAACTGTATTTCTTGGAAACTGTCTGTGGAGCTTTGTTTTCGATTTACTCGTTTGTGGAATTTATTAACTTTACCTGGGTCCTTGGTTTCATTACTTTTCTTGCTGCTGGCTGTGACTGCGGAAGATCCTGATTTTATCATGTTATTGACAGTGTCCCCTAAAATATAAACAGTCATTAGATTTTTCATGAATAAAAGATGACAATATTCTGCAATACAATGCTCTGCGGGTATGGACTCTAGTTTTTTGCAGCTCATTAACTTATCAACATTGACATTATTGTATCCGCTTCATAAAATAACACTGCTTTGCTTTTTTTCCCCTCCGAGTGAAATAGAAATACTAGATGAATAGAGAGAAAAACAAATTCCACAGTTCTAAATGGGAAGTGCTTCAGTGTTAATATATGTCTAAAATTAATAATATAGGAACGACACCATTTCACATGCATCAGTTCATCGTATATATTGTTTCTTTATATTCCTTATCCTATAGACATCTTTCCTTATTCAAACTTAATTGAAAGTCAGTGATATGCAATGCAAGCCTGTTTGGATCTGTGGACATGTATATATACACTGGTCTTGCATCATAATTATCTAAAAGTAAGTTAATGATTTGCTTTTTTTAACTTGCAGAATTGTTTATAAGATTTTTGTCGCAAAAGAAATTCCCAAATATTATACCGTGATCACATTATGGCACCCATTTAACACGGTTTTCGTACTTGGGATTTCAAATTACATGACATTCATGCATACATAGTACAAGCGTGATTCGCAACTTTATGTGATGTATCGGGGGGGAAAAAAGACTTAATCAGATGTATAATGAATTATATTGATTATAACCTAGTGATAACATTGTTTTATAATGTGTTTATTGATAAATCTCTTTCTGCTGATACAGCAAAATTCAGAAGATATGTCGCCTTCAACGTCACAGTCACGTGACCTTTTAACTAATTATCGATCAACTGTATGACAGACACGAACAACTCACTTTTTTGCGATTTAGAATAAAAACTTTACCTATTATATTTTATGAAGTGTTTTGTTTATATCTTGTTTGAGAATTTTTCATTCATTTAAAAACATCACCAGCTTTAGGTGAAGTGTTTGTTTGTTTGTTTATAGCCGCCTGAGCAATTTTTCAGCTATCCGGCGGCTGTCACCATTACCGGTGACAGGGCTGCAAAGTTAGGCCTATGCTCGGCACTCAGGGCCTTTGAGCAGGGAGGGATCTTTATCGTGCCACACCTACTGCGACACGGGACCTCGGTTTATACGGTCTCATCCGAAAGACCGGCACTCACGTCCCACAGTGGGATTCGAACCCCCGACTCAAGGATCATCAGATCTTTGAGCCCGACGCTCTAACCACTGCGCCACGCGGGCGGCTTAGGTGAAGTGCCTCACATTTTAACCTATGCATGATGCTCAATATTGTAGCAGTGAAAATTTCTCATCGTGCCAACAACATGAAATCTCCTTTTTAGCTCACCTGAACCGAAGGCTCAAGTGGGCTATTCCGACTGAAATTTATCCGGCACCTGTTGCCATCGTTAACTTTTCACATTTTTCATCTTCATCTCCAGAACAAGAGGACCAATTTCAATCAAACTTGGTACAAACATTAACCTTACCCATAACTTTTGAATAGTGAATGATAGGGCTCTCATAAACTTGCCAAGGCCTATCGCGACACGGGGCCTCTGTTTTTAAGGTCGTTGAGCCATCTCTATATTGTGTAAATTCAGTTCCCGAATCAACCGCAAGGCCAAGGTGAATCAGGTGAGGGATGTGACCTATGGGCGTCTTCTCTGAATTATATCCGAAAGACCAGTTGTCACTTCATTTCTAATGGCGGGTGCTTGCCAAAGGAACAGTCGTTAAAGTCATGTGGACTATTGACATGTCATTTTTACACATAAATGTACAAATTTCTACAACCGGTCGCGGTAGTTCAGTGGTAGAGAGTTCGCTTCGGAATCGGGAGGTCATGAGTTCGAGCCCCGCTCGTGTCATGGACTGTTAAACCTAAGACGTATACATAGGTAATGAATGCTCCTTCTCCAAACGCTCGGCATTTAAAAGTGAGAATCATTTGGATATGACCTTAAGAGCGGATGTCGATCCTATTTCGCGGCAGCCCTTGACATGTTAAAAAACTCTCACTGTTACGGCCATGAGCACCAAGCATAGGTCTAAATTTGTGGTACTTCACCTACCATTGGTGACGTCTCAATGTGAATGAGAAAACAAAGATTTTTTACATAATTTGTACCAACTATAACTCTCATATTCAACGCCTTGAAACAACGAGGTTGATGTAAACCTTTGGCTTGTTTCCCTATCTCTCTACAATATGTATTTGTATATTATTTACCCATGGTGGTTATAATACATAATAAATATTGACAAGTTTAAACTAAAAATCATAAAGTTTGACACGTCGCCAGGATCGAGAATCAAACCAAGCCTTCCCGGTAACGACGCGAGCACCATTAAAGTATGAGTGATTATGATAAAAGTGCTTTTAGGGTGTCCAACTTTACCAGTATATATGACATTCACAAATCGTTCACACTGACATTACCGATTATTAACAGAAAAAGAGATTTCTTATGATTGACTTCCTTTTATGCAGATAAAAAAAATACTCAAAAACTCCATCTAAAATCATGGAACTTACTTTCTGTATGTGTGGCCATTTTGACTTTTTAGATGTCCGCATCATAAAAGATTAAAATAAAGTTTAGAGAGCCCGATATTGGTATGCGAAGTGCTAATCCGCTTTGTTTTGTCACGAGAATGGGGACTTCTATAATGTGATTCATGAACGACAAGTTAAGTCACAGCTTTATACAACTTCTTATCAAAATTAAAATAACTCGGATTAATCCTTTGTTTGTAGCTAATCGTACTGCATAATGTTAGGGACTGTGAAATATACGTATAATGATAGTCTACCATGTTAGGAATGAAATCGCTGCTGTAGTGTTCCTTGTACGAGTTGAAATATTCAAGTCTACAATGTTATAGCTGGTAGAAAATTATTACGATATATTTAAGAAAAAAAATGTCATTTCAAAAAATGCATATGAGTACATGTATGAACTGCGACGCTTCACGCCGGCATACGCCATGAAGCGCGTTCATGAAATTCATGTCCACTTTCATTTCTATCGAAATTTTCCAGCCATTAAAATAGACGTACCATATTTTCCAAGGTTTACATCTGCAACGAATTCATGTGGTATCATCACTGTTTATGAAGATATTAAAGCCAAGAAAATATGTTATCTAGAGTATTTGAATAAATGCATGTTACTAAGAATATGTTTGTGTGTCGGCACTTTCAATGAAGGTTTGAATTAGTAGATTGGGAGTCTTACGAGCCTTTCACGTAGGTCGATACGTCATCAGTTATAGAAGAAGTGCCATAAGTTTTGTCCTCTGCTAAGCACTCTAACGCATCAAAACGCTTAGCATTACACGGATACTCAGTTTTAAGGTCTCATCTGAAAGACCCGCGATTTTCAGTTAATAGCAAGCGTTTGACGAATTAACAGTCTATAATTGCTAATATTCTAAGTCTGGTTTCAAACCCGCGACCCTCCGACCACGAACGTACCACAGACTGAGTCTTTATGACCGATTTGTTTTTTCAGCATCTTCTTTGTATATTCATAATGATAAGAAACAGGTCTACATTGGGTTGTTTGGTTTTTTTTCGTTTTTTGTTTGGTTTTTTTGTTGTTTTTTTTTTTTTTTTTGTTGTTGTTGTGTTTATTTTTTTGTTTGTTTGTTTGTTTTTTGTTTTTGTTTTTGTTTTTTGGTTTTTTTTTTTATGAAGATCTAATTGGATCTAATTAATTGTAACGACACATTTCGCTAATGATAAAATATTTAAAAGCATTTATTTATAAAAAAAAAAATGGCATTCATTTGAATCAGTTAGGTTCTTCATTATTGTCTGACATTTTCAGTATAGTTTGCCACAATGAAAGTCCTCGCCTTGTAGTGCTGATCGGTTTCGCTAAAAAGCTTCTAATGAAATCGTAAAAATTGCAACATGTTACTAATGGGATGGAAACAATCTCATTCCCATGGAATATTGGAGGGTCACTTAATGGCGCTGGTCACTGCCTTTAAATGATCTGTCGCAGAAAAAGGATGCGGGATAGAAATGTTCACCCGTTACTTCGGAGGCAGCAAGGACCCTAATTGTTTGTCCACAATAACAGCATCCGACATTGATTGCTAGTCGTCTGCCCGCCACTGATAAAGGGACGCAGGCGGGAAAATAATTCACTTCTAAAAATTATCATACTATGTAATGCTGCATTCCATGATTGCTAGGGATATGTAACCACTACCATACATAACTCGATATGATTAATATAAAATGACAGTGAATAGACTGATGCATTGCAAAAATTAAACGCTTATTGCCCAAAGCCGTACCAGTTTCAGGGATCATTGTCAATCGATGCCTGTCAATTTGCTGGTTTATTTGATTTTAACACTTTTTGAATGTCGTGGAAATTGTTGTTTGCGCACGCGTTGAGCCTATCTGATTCATAAGAAACTGTTTTGGACGTTTCAAAGAATCGGGACAGCTTGGCTATTTCTGGGCGTGAAACGAAAAGGACTCTATCACGTAAGTAAACGTTCACATGTTTATAAGTAGTGTAACTATTTCATTTTAAGTAACAAAAAACTTCTGTTTTTTTCATGTGCGTGCAGTCGGATGTGAACATTTCTGTTTCTTGAAAATTTGGAAACATAATATATTAATGGAAGATTTCCCCGTATTCTTATCTGGAAATCGCGCAGATCTATCCTGATCGTGTTTGGTAATTACATTTTGAATAATCGTAATAGGAATTTGTCAGCATTTCATGTTTGCCAAAGATTATTATCAACAGTAAACAAAGTATTTGTGTATAAAGTTATTGTGAATATCGTAATTGCAGAGTTCTAACATTTCAGATAACATAAACACCATTTAAACTACATCCTCTTTAGTGTTTATATCAAACTGAACACGGGTTTTGTAAGCTCATCCATCATCAGAAGTGATTTTTTATGCAACGAAAGTAAGGCTTTCAAAATACTAAACACTTGTAAAACATGACAGACTATACAAGTGTATAGTATTGGGTAAAATCAATCATACAGAAAATCAATGTAAATGGATTCTATAATAATTGTGTGAAGTTGAGTTCGTAGAGTTATTCCATATGTTGAATAAGTTAGAATTGCGTCATTTGATCGTACAAGCTATTAATAACTATTCCTCGTTATACATCCAGACACTATGCTCAAGAAACAACAATACAGAAATGAAACAGTTTACTTGCCACCCAGAATATCAGCGGGTAGGACAGTACATTTATGCCAAGTATCATAACAAGCTACCCAACCTATCAGCAGGTTGGACTATAGATTTTACTCCAAGTATCAAAAAAAATATCAGGCAGGTGGAACTGTAGATCTAGTCTCAGGATCAAGCCACCCAAAACACCTGGCAGGTAGGACTTTAAATCCTATCTCCAGAACGAAAAAGCTACCTAAAATATCAGGCAGGTGGGTCTTTAAATCCTATCCCCGAGATGAAAAAACTACCTTAATTATCAGGCAAGATTTAAATCCTAGCCCTAGGATGAAAGAGACATCTGAAATATCAGGAAGATGGACCTTAGCTCTGGGGTCTTGCAAGACACCGGACATAATCAAATTCTGCATACTATTATCTTGAAACTGGTATCTAGGCTTTCTGATACTAGTAATCAAAAACATAAACGATGAGAAACTATTCAGAGAATGTTACACTTTAAAACAAAAACATTAAAATTAATCAGTCTGAGATACCTGTACAGTACCATACATAGACATAAAAGAGGAACTAGTCACAAACAGACACAGATCCTGGAATTACCTTGATATAATGTATTGCATACTTCTAATGAGTCAGAAGATGCCCTGCTTTCACACGATTTCTAATTTCTCATTCATGTAATAAATATAAGCAGTAGTGCTGATGTATATACAGTGTAAATGCGCGAGTCCAGAAAGTTTCCGATGGGGAGTCCACACCCAACAATAGCGAGTCATATTTTCAATCAGTCACAGATCTATACTTTTGTAGATATTCAAGAGGGTTTTGACCCCTCCCTTCTGTACCTGCACAATAAAAATGGAATTTATAAATTGAAGTCCTTTTGCAATTTGTGAGTTGTGCATCTACATAACGTTATGCTGTAAGTAATCCTAGAAACGTTGGTATATCTACGACATCACGCAATGTCGGAAATATATTTCATATCTTAGACATACCAATTTGCAACTTTTAATGAAAAACAAGTAAATTTCCTTCAGATTTGCGTCATGACATATGATCAGTTATATGAATGACATAGAATCACGTCATTTTCACTTGTGGTTTGAGGTGAGTTTGCTTATTGTTTTTTTCCCTATCCCTTTGACATATGAGCTGGACAAATGTTAAAAGATCTTAAAACAATTCTGAGATCACCTTACACTAAATCAAAATATTTAATTAAAGTTAGTTAAGACGCAACTTAATTGGTATATTGATCTCATACCTCAATCTGGATATTTCAACATATTTAACATATTTTAATAACATTCAGAAACATTTGATGCTTTACCATATAAGGTTTTCTGTATACCAAATCAAACATTGTTTCTTTAGACTTCAGATGTACACCAGACAGTATTTCTATGGGTGTAGATTTATAAATGTTTCTATAGACCGCAGGTGTAGATCTGTCAGTGTTTCTTCAGACCTCAGGTGTACATCTGTCAGTGTTTCTATAGACCTTAGGTGTACATCTGTCAGTGTTTCTATATGTTATCGAGCAGTAAGGCTGATAATGGGTTTCATAGTTTATTTAGACATTTAAAGGCATTTTCTATAGACCTCAGGTGTACATCTGTCAGTGTTTCTATAGAATTTAGGTGTACATCAGACAGTATTTATTTAGACCACAACCCGTAGGGATCCGGATTAGAATATATCCTCAGTACCCCTTGCTTGTCGTAAGAGGCGACTAAATGGGAATGAGACCTCAAAAACTGAGACCCCCTGTCACAGCAGGTGTGGCACGTAAAAGATCCCTCCCTGCTCAAAGGCCATATGTGACGAACATAGGCCTAAATTTTGCAGCCCTTCACCGGAAATGGTGACGTCTCCATATGAGTGAAAGATTCTCGAGAGGAACGCTAAACAACATATAATCAATCAACCAATCTTTACACCACAGTTTTACATCAGAAAGTATTTCTTTAGACCTCAGGTGTACATCAAACAGTGCTTGTTTAAACCACAAGTGTACATCATACAATGCTTCTTAAGATCACTGGGGTGTATATCAAGATGTCTTTGTCTTAGCTTCCTTTGTACGTTTGTTTACATTGTGTGATATATATATATATATATATATATATATATATATATATTATATTGTCAAGTTAAGAGCATGACTTGTGCACACTGATTTTGGCTAAGGATTATTCCGTTTACCTCATTAGAGGGTTAACTTCACGTCGGGTGTGACCGGTCAGCAGGGGACGCATACTTTTCTTGGGCACCCCATCCTACCTCTGGTGTGTCCAGGGGTTATTTTGCCTTGCTCTCAATTTTGTACTCTTTATAGGCACTGTCAGTTTTATCATCGTTCGTTATTATCACCTTAGTCTACAGAAACATTAACTCAGGTCAAATGCACAAAGCTTTATTTAACAGACGATCGCAAGTTTTTTTTTTAAGACAGGTGTACGTCAGATGATCTTCTGATCCTATAGGTTATGCATTGAAACACGTGGATCATAGCAAACGTTTTGTTCTACACTACCCCAGTCTGTCAACGCTGTCTTCTTTTCATCATTTGGAGAATGTCTCTTAATTTATAAAGCCTGATCTGATTTGATCTGCAATTAGCTATTTACAAACAAAAAGAACAGTTTCTTCTGCCCTACAATAACAAATCTGACATCAGTTGTTGCGATAGCATATTTGTGTCTGAACTTCCAGTGCTTGCCTTGACTTTCGACGTCAGTTTTTATTGAATCCTGTGGATTATTTCTATATTAATCATTTACACTAATAGTATTTTACTGCTAACAGAACTGTAATGGTACCCTATGGAATGTATCGCTTGTATTTAGTGAAATGAGGAAAACAAAACGTCGATGGCTGATTGTCATAAATTTGGCGGGAATTTTTTTGTTGTGAACAGGAGATCACAATGTATTTTACATGATGCCTCGAAACGAAGCTAAAATTGAGACGTCAATTTAATAATGCACTTTTTAGCATTGTTATGGCTCGTTTGACCGAAGGGTTTTGCAGAAGTTGTCATTTTTCATCAATCACGCATGTCAAAATTAAACGTCTGAAGTCGATAGAAGAAACCCATGCGCAGTTTTAGTGATCTCAGGATACATTAAGCATCCACCAGTCGTGTAATCATTGATCTGAGTAGCGGACACAAATGGACTTTGTGACAACTGTTAAAATAGTCATTTTCTTCGTGACTCCAGGGAGAAAAACTGTCTAGTTTTCCTAGAAAATCAGACATTTTCCTGTAAAAGGATGCTTTAAAAAAATACTTATAATAAAATGATGTCTTTGATCTAGAGCACGAATTAGATTAGTGTCAAAGTCATTAATCTAATGTCATGGTCATTAATTGTTTACCTGTTGATATCTGTCAGAAAGAAGATAATTGATAGAATAAGATATTAATTAGAAACCTTAAATCTACAGGACGTATATAGTGTGAAGGCAAGAAAAACTAATCACAAAGCTCTTCCAGTCCACCGCGGTAGTACAGTGTTTGTTTCGTTTGAGGGAGTTCATGGGATGTTCTATATATATATATATATATATATATATAGATAGATAGATAGATAGATAGATAGATAGATGATGCGTATATATTGGACTTATATATATATATATATAGGGGAGAGAGAGAGAGAGAGAGAGAGAGAGAGAGAGAGAGAGAAATTATTCTTTCGCTTAGCGTTCGGACCGAAATACAACTATCAATCAATTAACCAATGTCTTATATCGAAGGATAAGGCTACTGTGCAGAAATTTTGCCAAACTGGCTTTGAGATTCCCTGTTGCATACGTACATTGTATAAGATAAAGTGTTTTATAGTTATATATACCCCTCCTGAAGGTATGCATTTAATAAAGCAGTGTAACATTCAAAAGCGTGAACCATGCAGACCGCATAAAGGTGCCATAGCCAGTCGCAGTATTTCCTTAGTAGAGCATTCGCTTCGTAACCAGGAGGTCGTGAGTTGGAGACCCGCTCGTACATGTACCATGGACACGTCAAACGTAAGACGTTAGTATAGGTAATGATTTCTTCTTCGCTAAACGCTTGGCATTTATAAGTGAGAATCACGGGTCTTTCAGATATGACCTTAGAAACGGAGGTCCCGAGTCGCGACAGGCGTTTACACGTTAAAGAACCCTCACTGCTACGGCCCTGAGCGCTAAGCATTAGTTTGTAGTACTTCGCCTACAGCTAGTCTCATTATGAGTGAAAAAGTCTTAACGGGATGTCAAACAAACAATCACTCAAAGATGCCATATTTAATATCAAACATGCGGAGATCAACCAACAAACCATTGTAATGGTCAATGTAGCTTCCACAACACTTCAGAGTTACATCCCGATAATTCAGAAAGCACACGAGTCTTGCCTTGTGTCTTTTGTGAATTAAAAAAAAACATAATGAACTTTAGTAAAGCAATTTATGACCGTCATCATTCAACGTAAGGTAATATTCATATTCCATATAAATGCTAGTATTTCGTCTATCTGCGCTTATCAAAACGTCAACACTTCGCTCGATTGATACAATCAGATAAACATACATTCTACATAAATATAATTTATGAATTACGTTTATAAATAATTGCAGTTGAAAATATTCTGATTAAACAGTTAAATCAGAGTTTTGGTTTGTTACTTGCTGACCACTACAAGGCATATACTTTTCTTTGGGATATGGACAGATAGAGAACATGAAACAATGAACGCTGCATTTTGTCTGAAGCCAGTTTCTAACACTGCGAAGTATCAGTATCGTTACATCTATGTTATGCAACGGAATGCCTTGTTTTTATTTCATGAGCACAAAACAACAGTTAATTGGTTTGATCTCGATGATGTGGCTTCTAGTTAATGAAGTTATAGCGTAACTATTTCCAAGGCATGTTCAATTGAATTTAAAGACGATGAATTTTTATAAATATCAATGACGGGCATTCTAGGCTAGATTTTTTTTCTCCATACAGGGAGCTATTTGATTACATTACCTAGATAAATTGTTATATTTCGTTGAAACTTTAGGATTGTTTAATTTTCATTGTTTAATTTTCATTGAATGAATTAGAAGATACGGTAATAAAGTTGAGCTGTTTGATATTATTTTTGAAAAAGAAACTTTTTCTGTTATTGAGATTTCACAAATATTTTCATGCATGACATTCATTGTAGGATATTGAGATATTGCAGAATATTAGAAACTGAGATAGAACGTGTAAAAGAAATCAAGCCAATTTGATTAGGTAGAACCATAATTCTAAATGACGTCCTCATGATTTTAGTCGCTGAATTGATAATTATACGCAACACAGTCCACAGTATTACGAGATAAGATTACATCCGAAATAAACAGAAAATTATGCAACATTAAATGATGACTGCTGTTTAAATATTTGATCTCCTAGAAAGAGATCCCCTAGACAATCATTAGCTAAATCATGCTATTTTATTTGTGGTATGAATCCAATGTCGTATTATAGCAGACTGTTCTAGTACTCCATCATCGTCCCGAGGCTAGCTTGAATCAAATTAATGTTGGTGGAAATTCAACATCGGATGAAAAGATCGCTGTCGATAATGAATCCCAACATTGGTCTGTCACAAGTTGTTTTACAGAACCAAATTACTACGGCTTCTAAAATAGGCCAATAAATTCATTATTACTGATCTTGTGCATGAATGTTGACAGGTTCCTGGGAGAATGACTAAATGTATCCACAAAAGGCAACGTACTCTGTCAAATTTATATTGATTCATTTGATTGCAACATTTTCAATGAAAGTCGTGGTGTTTTTTTTTTTTTTTTGTTTTGTTTTTTTTTTTTCATTCACTTATTGCAAACGAGATTTATATACATAACATAGATAGGAGATAGTTCTGCATTTAGGACAGTGTTTTCAGTCAGATTGGTTGCGTAGTTTGAATTATGTAACCTAAGTATCATCTGCATACCTATAGGTGCATCTCATTCTCAAAAGTCATTTACGCACAAATCCTTCATAACATATCATCAGTGTTTCACTTGTATTTTGAACATTAATTGAAGAGTTGTCTAACCTTAACAAAAGTCTTGAAAAAGAATACAGGGTAAGTTTTAACTACGAGATTTTTTATTTCAAAGTTAAAGCCACTGGGGATGCTGACGTATTTGCATTTGTGACATCACATCTAAAGCAATATGTTAGATATAACAATACTTCTAAGTTAGGTCTACTACAGTTCGAGTTCGTCTTCCGTGTGATGAAATCGTAAGGTGATGACGACTTGGCTGAGTCTCCCAGACATATATGTAAATGCACCTACTGTGAGAGAAGGCAATCAATACTAGGTATTCTTCTAAGGCTGAGTCTGATGTTGTCCAATTCGAAATTCATAAGAAAGTGTTTTATTCATGTACCTTCTGTAGATTTGATCACAGAGTTGAAGAGTTTATCCGATTCATTCCGTGTTTCGGAAAAGTTCCTGATGGAAATAAATAGATTGACGTCACAGGTTCAGTGTTCTATGCTTTTGAATACAAAAAAAAAATGCTAAAAAGTGTGGTTTTCTAGTATTGTATTTGGGATAGTTTGACATTCATTTTTCACATGAAATTAAAAATTATCCGATAAAGCTCTGAAGCATATCAACATACAATAAAACGCCATATATTTGGCTGTTTTTCGATTACGACTGATATTGGTGAAATTAATCGTATGCGGAGGGAAAAATTAAAGAAACATTCAAGGTGGCTACTTCCAAACAATGGAATCAGAATTTAACGGTTGATGGTATATCAAAGGAGAGAACTCTGGGCAACATCGTTCCTCTGAGTAACAGCATTTCCCCATAGTTTGAACGAAATAGAACCTACATTGTTCTCGAGAAGATGATTTTCAAATAATTAAGACCTCGCTTGTGGACGGGGGCCTATAGTGATCAGGCTGCTCGTGTGTCTGTGTATCCATGCGTCCATTCATTGATAGTTTTCCTGTACTCCTGAAGCTTGTCATTTCAAAATTTATATATGAATTCATATCCCTAATTTACTTATCAAGTTTGAATCTGGTCTTTCTTGATCTATTTTGAAAGAGTAATGGACCTTAAACTTAGCAAGGTTCAGGGATTTTACATATTTCCAGAGACTTTTTATGGCTACCCCTGCAGCTATTGAGTTGAATATATATATATATATATATATATATATATATATATATATATATATATATATATATATATAAGTTTTAAAATCGAGGCGGGCTACTGACAAAGAAGTTGATGTTACAGGGGGTTGTACAGTCTCGTCTAAAGTCAGCATTTTGTAAATTCTATGGTCATTATGACGATATAGTTTGCCAGTACAACTTATCATTAAGCCAAATGCTGTCTGGCGTGTTTCATATCAATTGTTAGGCCGTTCTTGACACACTGGTTTTGACTACGGGTTGCGCCGTTTATCTGATCGGAATATAGGGCTCACGGCAGGTGTAACCGGTCGACTAGGCACCTGATCCCACCTCTGGTATGACCAGGGGTCCGTATTTGCCCAACTCTCTGTTTTGTATTTTCTATATGAATTACGAGATTGAATACTGTTTGTCATCTTGACCATTCCATTCCACACACACACACACACACACACACACACACACACACACACACACACACACACACACACACACACACACATATATATATATATATATATATATATATATATATATATATATATATTGGACACAGATTAAGTTTGAATTTAGGTTTTCTAACTTTATGAAAGAGTTATGGACTTTGAATTCGCATAAAATGCAATAAGAGGAGCCCTTTTGTGATGATTGCCAGGCCGTTACAATGTTGTCTAGTTTTCTATACATTCATGTATAAAACTCTAAACCGCTGATCTGATGATCCTTGAGTCGGGGGTTCGAATCCCACTGTGGGACGTGGGTGCCGGTCTTTCGGATGAGACCGTATAAACCGAGGTCCCGTGTCGCAGTAGGTGTGGCACGATAAAGATCCCTCTCTGCTCAAAGGCCCTGAGTGCCGAGCATAGGCCTAAATTTGCAGCCCTGTCACCGGTAATGGTGACAGCCGCCGGATAGCTGAAAAATTGCTCAGGCGGCTATAAACAAACAAACAAACCGCTTATGGGTCTACTCTGGACCAGGGACCACAATGTTGACAAATGTTAACCCACTCTATATAGGTATAAATGTATATCAATTGACATGTTGTATCCTTATGGTTCTTATGAAGATGTTTAAAAGAATTTTCCTATATATTTGTATTGTGGTCCCGTTCACATGCATGGTATGAACCAACTGAAATCAATAGACTGACATAATGATTTGACATATCGTATCTTTGTTGGTTTTTGAGTAGATTTGTAAGAATTTTCCTATATATTTCTATGTAAAACTTTAGAAGCTTTATGATTGTGGCCCCACACTCTGTTATCCAAAGATGCTTCGTGGCAGAAGTTGAAAATGTAAAAAGAATTACAAACAAACAACAGTAAGAACTTTCAACACATGTGAGCTAAACAGCATGATTTGAAAGTTTTATCTTGCTGTTTGAATGTAGCCACAATCTTTTTAATCGTGCATTATCTGTCAAACTGACGAATTCCTGGTGCTGGGATATAACTTCCTAGTTTACCAGAGAGACAAAACTTGAATTCATGAAGGCAATATTGATAGTTTCGTGTATTGTAACAGACACAGAAAGAAAACCAACTTTCACTGTTGGGAATAAATTAGTCAGAATTTGGGAGTAAATATTGGGCTGAAATAAGATGTTAGTGTTCCTCTCTCTTTATGATTTTATCCCTTTTTCAGGTCATGGCAGCTTTGGTGCAAGGTGTAATTTTAGTGATCATTTTCCTCCTGATGCTCAATCAAAGACTTGCTGTTTATGGTGCTATATGTAGCGCATCATGTTGTGTGGAAAAAAGAGAGCCATATAATCAAAGTTCAGAAGTCATCGAAGTTAACTGCAAAAGTCGAGGACTTGAAACGTTTCCCAATCTGACCGAGTACGAAGGTTTGCTGATACAGCGCCTGGATTTACAGAACAATTCCTTTTCCGAATTTACAGTAACTCTTAATGTCTTTCGTGGTGCTAGTTTTTATGAACTGAATTTGGACAATAATCAGTTTCTTGATATAGAATATAATGCATTCAGTCATTTGAAGGAACTTAAAAAACTGTCATTAAATAATTGTGGCCTTGAATCTGTAGACCTTGATTTTCTACGCAATATTCCAAATTTATCCGTTTTATCTCTCAGATCAAATAAAATAAAGGAACTTAAAGATCAAAGTGTATTCGTGGGCTCACCGCTGAAAGAACTCGACCTAAGTTACAATTCTGATCTTCGCATCCAAGTGAAGGTTTTAACACCGACCTTGACCTACTTAGCGATGGATTATTCCGACATTGAAATTTCAGATCTTAAGTTTTTATACAACCTGAGTAAGTTAAAGACTTTGTCAATAGATGGTGCTCATTCAACACAGTACAACAGCATACAAAACGGAGCTTTCAAAGAACTCCATCTTTCAGCCTTGGAATCACTTTCACTATCTAATTCTGGTTTGAAGGTTATATTCAGGAAAGCCTTTGATGGGCTTAATAACTTGAAATATCTGGATCTTTCCAGGAACGAACTGAGTAACCTAATCTTCAAAGTAACAGGGAGGATGCCTCGTTTACAAGTGCTGAAGTTATCATATAACACAGATATACAATCTATCATGAAAATTACAAACAGAAACTTGAGTGAGTTGCACATGGAAGGAACCGGAGTTAATCTTATTTCTTATGATGCTTTCAGTCTTGTTGGGGACACCCTTGTCATTCTTAACCTGAGGTTTTGTCAACTTCCGCCGGAAGGGATGTTCCTAGTAGATGCATTTCGGTCCCTTAGGTCGTTGAGAAAACTGGATCTATCGTACAATTGCCTGAGGGAAATATTCAATGAAACGTTCGACGATTTGAATGAACTTGAAGATCTCGACCTAAGTGGAAACATTTTGACTTTTAGTAAAACTGACTTCAGTGGTCTTGAAGTATCATTGAAATCTTTAAAACTACAAAATATGTCATTACAGCTCCTGCCATTAGAATTATTGTCTACTTTAGAAAATCTGGAGGAATTGGACGTCTCATTTAACAATTTTACAAATATTACCAAGAGCTTTTTCAAAGGAATATCTGTGCGAACTTTAAATCTAACAAGTTGCAACATCTCTGAAATTCACCAGGATTCATTCAAAAAATTCAACAAAACCAATGTGATTTTGGATGGGAACAACATCACTGACGTAGCGTTTCTGAGCGTGTTAAATCGCGATACATTTGGAACATTAACCATGCGCAGCAATAATATCAATTGTAGCACATTAAATCATGAAGTTCACTTAGTGGTTTTCGAAAAGTTGGAAGGTTATTGTTCCATTGGGAATAAATCAGAACAGCTAGGTAAATATTTCTCGGAAAAACTAAACATGAATTGGACCAATTCCGCAGGTAAAAGGGGTTGGAATCAAATTGTGTTTTCAATTATGTCAATCGTTATAATATGTTTGTCTAAATTATAATAATGCAAAGATTAATGAGACATACTGCAGCAACCGTAGGATAAAAATGGCATTTTATACATTCATTCGTATGTGGTTTTCTGCTGAATTTTATATAACACATGTACATGTAGTATGTGTTGTGATATGTGCGTAATTGTTGCATATGTTCATTTATTTTTGATTTGCTAGTCTGTATAGTATTCATATACAATATGTATGAATGTCTGTCAAAATGTTTGTCTTTTTTAATTTTAAATATATGTTTTAAGAACAGTCTAGAGTGTTCTTTTATTATCCCTATATGCAATCAGTCGTCGTGATGCAAACTCGAAAGCTACTGCAATAGTTCTCTGAAGGACGATACGATAGAAACTCAGACATGTTATTGATGAAATAGTCTGAATGGGATCTATGATTTATCAAATCTCTCGTGTTTTCATTCATCTCTTTTTTTTTTCTTGCAATCTGACCTAAGCTGGATCTTACCATGTATGATATTGTAATTCAATGCAGTAACCTTGATATGGAATTGAAACTCTCTGAAACCTCCCTATATCATTCCGTCAAGTAATTGATATACTAGTATTTGGTTTATTGGTTTATTTTTTATTGCTTTTTTCTTGATATGATACAGATTTTGTCCTTTCCATTTTATTGTAATTCAGTGTCATGTTTGTTGCCAAAAGATCTTTTGCTCTGCAGTGCAATAGCTGCACAATCTTCCATTGATCGTATATGATTTTTTCACGTGACAAATACAAGATGGATGCAATACTGTGACAATTCCATTCAAATAGAGTAATCATTTAAAGAAGAATCAACGCTGCATCACAACGTGCTAGTTAGTTTTGAATGAATATTTTTAGACTGACATACATCTTTTTTATTTCATTTATATGGTCACAAAGTATTTTTCTTTCGAAAATCAGTCTTATGATAGAATTCCTCATGCCATAGTCTCCCTCCACGGCGTTTTGGCGGAGTTTTCTCTGACTAAACAGTGACATCTATCAGGAAAACTGGAAAGCACTATTATATTCCCCTATTACTGCGTTGTATGTCGTTCGTGTAAATGTTATTTTTCTAAATAATCTACATTAGATGACGTATTCCATGGTCATGCAAGATATACATGTGTTGATGGAAATGTCATCTAGACCAAAAATTTAATTGGCTTGTCTACACAGTTAATTTGTATGTGAACGTAATTTGTATTGGAAATTAATTTTGATGCATTGAAGATGCGAAGATTTGCTGTAATCAATTTTTGTTTCTTTTGTGTAATAAATCATTCATAAATTTGAACCAAGCAAACAAATGACGTGTTCGTTCAACAAGGAAGCCAGGCAAAATTATCATTCATTTCTGTCATGAAATTACACGGAGTGACGTGAAATTGAAAAGAAAATATTCATGTCATGCAATCAGCCATTCAACAAATTACTTTTTAAAAACCACTCTGATTCTACTCTGAAGTTGATAACAAACTGATGCTGGATTTCCCCATTGATAATATCTTCGTAGTCGTTGTGACCAGGTCTTCCTACAGTCTGTTAGAATTACCATGGGCACAAATCGTGCTCCATTATTAGCTGACCTCTTTTTATGTTGTTACGAGACAGAATCTATTCAAGCGCATTTATATTTAAGAAAATGTCCCTTGTTGTGGCCTTCATCTGGACATTTAAATATATCGACGACGTTTATCTATTAACAATATTCATTTTCATTCATTTCGATTCGATATATCCCAGTGAAATCGAAATGAAAGACCCTATAGAGTCTTCCACATCTGCTTACAGAGTGTAATACTTTGATATTTTATTGAACATAAATGTTAACGGCAAACTTACAACTCAAATTTATGACAAACTGCATAACTTCAGCTTCTTCCCATATTTATGTAGCAATATTCCATTACTACCTGCATGTGGTGTTTATGTCTCTCAACCGATTCGATACACAAAGACTTGTTCTGCGTATGAACAGTAGTCACCAATTTTGACTACGACATACTTCGTTTACCCGGTCAAGATATAGGGCTCACGGCGGGTATGACAGGGGATGCTTACCCCTCTTAGGCACCTGATCCTACCTCTGGTGTGTCCAGGGTTCCGTGTTTGCCCATCTCTTAATGTTGTATTCTTTACTGGAGTGATGAGATTGATTACTGTTCCGTTACCTTCCCCTTCCCACTTTGCCTCAGTGGAACCTGAACAACAATATAAAGTGTAAGTATAAACCTAAACCTTACATCAAACCTTACAAAACCTGAAATCTAGCAGGAAGACTAACCCTAAACTAAACCTAACAAGCTTAAGGGTAGTCCTAACCCGAACATTAGGCCTAAGTATAGCCCGAAGAACTTAAATCATAACACTAGTGGATTAATTTCCCCCGACATTCCTTTAAGAAGTCTGAGTATCCCTGACTTTTCGCTATTTCATGTCATCCCTGTCACCCCGTGACCACCATGTTCAGCCTCAGTCATCAAACCTGGTCATCCCCTGACCTTGTCCCAAGGCCCAAGGTGAAAACGTACTTATATAGGGAATACAAAGGATATTAATTAAAAATGTTCTTATGGTACTTATAGGATTAACAATTTGATTAACCAAGAGAATGAAAATGACGTTTACAAATTTTAATTGTGCCAGTCATAAAGCTAGAGTATCAAAGGCTTGAATGGTAAATTAAGACCGTGTATCAATTTATATGCTGTATTTGAAAAGGACGATTTGGGTTGTTAGATGAAAGGAATGATATTTTGATACAGATTGAGATTGTTGAAATAAATGAGTGATGTTTAGATACAGTATGAGAATGTTAAAACAGTGATATTTACATATAGGTGCAGATTGAGTTGAGTTACATGTAAAGACACAAATTAAGATTGTTAGATTAAAGGAATGATTTTAATCTTAATTGATTTAGAGATATTTCTTACATACTAATATCCAAACTTTGAATACTGGTCCAATTCGATCGTGTCGTACAGCTCGAGGATGGTGGGTATGAACAAAATAGTGAATTCTGTCTATATGGGGAAGTTTCCATGCAAGCTTCGACTTTTCTGGTTTAATGGTTCTTAAAAAGAGGGTTTTGTAGATAATTCCACTCTTTCACTATGCCATTGTCTCCCCTTCATTTGGTGAATCTTAATCCTCTTCACACATGGATACTTTGTGCCAAATTTAATTGAAATGGTCCAATGGTTTTTTTTTTTAAATCTGAAAGTTTATGTGCATAACTATGACTAAAGTTTAAATCCTTCAGATTTCTGGAATTGAAAAAGAGGAAGACATACAATGGACAAGTTCCATGGCAACTGAGCTAGAACCGTTTTCATACCGTGGTCTCCGTATTAAGGTTTGAATTACGGAGACACATATATACCTAGTGATTGTCAAAGTGGAACCACACCTCTCTAATATTTGTAATCTCTCTCTCTCTCTCGTAACCGCTGCACTTTGTCACCCAAAGGCTTGTCCCCTGTGGGTTCGTACATGTGTTGTATATCAATATACACTGTACCATGGAGAAACGAGTGTTAAATATCTAAATTTAATGGGAATAAAAAAATGACTGAACGTGAACTGCTGGTGTGTGTTAAATGCTTATCTACACAGGTTACATTTAAATTTGAATGAAAACTATAAATAATCACAGGGAAGAATGTCCGCTCTTAAAACTTCCGGGTTTCATAGGAGGAAATGACAGAGTATTCTAATGCCACGGAAGTGACTCGGTATAACTTATACAACTCTCAATAGTACATAATCTTCAGATTTGTGATAATTAACTGTTGAATGATACAGAATCTACATACAAAGTAACACAGCTGTACATTGGACTATTGTAAGTGTTCGCCATGCCCGAGGAGGCGGCTGCAAGAGTAGCAACCATGCAGAACTGGATGGTGGGGACAATCGTAGGAACCATGGTAACCATCGTCTTGGTGATCTTCACCCCTGGTTGGCTCGTCTTTAATGACGTAAATGCAAATGTATGTATACATGTAATGTACTGTAACTGAGTCAGTCATGTGCTTGTGTTTAACACATGTATGTATGATGTAAAAACGTTACTGTCTGAACAGAATAGAATAGATAACCAGGGCCCTTACAGGCATCACAAATAACATACATAACTGGTACAGGTATGGCTGAACATACACAAGTACAGTATTTTACACGGACAATTACAGTTGGGCTTTATAATGAAATAGCTGAACTTTTAGGACAGAGTATGTGCATCAGTTGTGGTACATCCGTATAGCCTAGTGTAAGGCAGGGAAACCTTTATACGAAGTATAAAATGAATAAGAAATAAGAGTAACACATATCAAATTTTAAAAGAAACAAAGAGAAAAAAATGTCTCCCAGTTGCAGAATATACCACGTGAAGATGCAACAGAATCTTATATTACAGACGCATTGTGTGTTTAAAGTTATAAAATGTGTGCATATACACGCAACATACAAATGAGAATGTAAGTACTCTATCTGCAAAGGACTTTTAACATTTTTTGTCTTCATTACTTTGGTAAATCAGTCTACGTACAAAGCTTTTATATAATGATTCAAAACACACACACACACAGATATATATATATATATATATATATATATATATATATATGCTCTTAACATGTGACTAATTTTGAACACTTAAAAGATACAAATTGCCTCTCATCCTCAATGATATCTAAAGAACATTTGACATAAAACCTCGGACATCTGTCCAAATAACGGCCCCTTTCAATCTGTAATATATGGGAAGATGTACACAGTCTGTTCAAATAGTAATCAATGTAAATATTATTTAAACATGTTTTTCACTTTTAACAGATCAACAGATAGAGTGTAATATACATGTATAACTGATCCCAATACTTAAGTATCACATGACGGTCTTTTCTAAACTATCATTAAACTTGTCCTTTTCAGTTGAGCGTGTCCGTTAGTATCTACTACTGGATAGTGTGTGGTGCCAAGAACACGACGTGTGGGGCCCACGGAATCGGTCAGCAAGACGCCTACCACTACATCGGAAAAACCAACGGTAAGAGGAAAAATCAAACAATCCGTTTTACATTCATTATCTAAATTGTCACTCATCACATGTAGTTATCTTCAATGGATCACTTAGACTTCCACAATCAATGCTGGAAAGTCATTGGTATAAAGTAATGTTTTTAGAAGCTTAAATACCATCTTTTTTCAAATGTGTAAATGTGTTTACTGGTTCCAATCTCTGCGACAGCTATGCCAGAAACCACACTGCTGTTAGTGTCTGTGGACATGATCACCTGTATCATGTGTGCCATCATCGTTTTGGGAGATTTGGCGGGAAATAGGACCCATACCACGTGGTGGAACAATCTCAAACTAGGCATCCTTATATTCTTCATTTGTAAGATATATATACTGTATTCATGGAAACACGATTTTAAATATATAGCAGAACACCAAAACATGACTTCATTTAATTTAGCAACGAAAACGTTTTCTCTTTTTTTTTTTTTTTTACTTAACAGTGTCTTTCAATTACAGTCATTTTAAACCTGATCATCATCGGTCTGTTTGGCCACAGCAGTATAACTCTATCGGCGGATCCAACGCTGGTTGTGTCGGTTCCTTATTCCATACTAATTTTGTCCCTGGCAGTCCTGCTGGCATTTTTGGAGTTCTGTTTCCTGATTTACATCCATTACGTGTCCACAGTCCCCTACAAGCCTGTTCCCAATAATTCAATAGAGGAAGAGGATGACCAGCCAAGCACCAGCCGGCCCAGCGTCAACAGACCGTGCTAAGCCGGCCCAGCGTCAACAGACTGTGCTATGTCAGCCCATGTTCGGTAGTCACCATACACCATCTTAGATACGCCTCATCGATTCCCGTTTTAGACTCGTCAATATCATGGGTTTTCATTCGTGTTTATCGCAAATATTGTCTAAAAACCAATTATTTATTTGAAAACAACCATACATAATGGCCATACTTCCATTGTTATAGTATACAATTTTTGCCTCATTCCCTTAAAATGGAAGTCCCACATTTACCAAAGATTGTCTCTGTAAGCTACATGTATGTTTTTACACAACATTGACAGTACGTTTGTAATCCTTTTCTGATTTACACAGGTCTCTGGTCAATTTTAATACTGATATTTTCTTCACTATAATTTCATGTAAAATGTATATTCAACTCGTGTGTAGAACTGTTACATTATCTTTGTCTTTTTCCATGTTCCTTTCATACATGTACCAGTGATTCTAAAGAGATGGTTGTGAAGTGTTTCATCATATACATTGTACATTGTACTGCTCTGAAACACTGATTTGAATTAGTAATTTTCACTAAATACTTTTATTTGCAAGATTAACAATGTCTGCTGATTTGTGAATAATTATAATTCATCCTTCAGTAAATTTCTTCTGAATAAATAGGAATCTTCAGTCAATAAATATATCTTAACTGTCAGTCTGTAATGAAAGACAATCAATACACTTTCAGCACCATTTATTACATTTTTTTCTTTACAGTATTTACATAAAATCAATAAAATAATTTCCACATTCAATTTTCATATTTACATATTGTATTTCTTATAATTTAACACGATGTCACTGTATATTTACAAATTTATACATGTACAACTATTTTGGACTTTTTCTTTCAAAATAAGATACATTGTTTTTATAATGAATCTCTTTTAACAAAAGATACAGATCTAAAGCTGTAGAATTTCTAATACAGACACTGTAAATATATGTGATATCAAGCCAAAATTTGGAAATAATCAAGAATACCCATACACATCATAGTATTGAGGGAAAACCCTGCATGCTTTGTTTTACATTAAATATGAAAAATAAAATAGGAACAACCTCCACATATTGCAGCTTCTGAACATAGTTTGTAATTTATAATGGCTTGAAATTAAATCAATGAGTCAGACATTGTTTTGTGTTCAATCCTTTGTTCTACTTTTGGTGAGGCTTAACAAAACCAGTGAGAGGAGGGGGACCAATATTAGATGACTGGGGAGGAGGACCTGAGGTCATACCTGCTGGGGTCATGTGGGGGGATGGCATGTGGCCCATAGGGGGCATTGTATTTGGTGTCCTCATTGGAGGAGGTCCATTTGAAGGGGGCGTCATCAGGGGGACTCCCATTGGCTGATTTGATGGAGGGGAGGAGTACTGTGTCATTGGGGGTGGTGCTGGTCCTCGGGGTGGAGATGCTGCAGTGTTGTACAGTTTGACCGTTCCATCAGGACCTGGCATCTGAGGGGTTATTCCTTGAGGGGAGTAAAGCTCCTTCAGAACCAATAATACTGTGTCTTCTGATTCCCTGTTAAATACATATACACACAATGACATTACAATGTTGTTAATAAGTAAAAACATGCTATTTTATTATAATTTCTAAAGAATACCCTTCCAACAATGCATGACTGATTTTTGAAATTTCATGACAATTTTCATACATGCAGGAAAATGCAAATGGAGCATATCTTTTTCACTGCAAGGAGACTACAAACAATGACATAGTCTAACAGAGAATGTAAACTGGTAAAGGTCAATATCCACTCGCCAGTCAAGATATAAATTCAAATTTCACCGTGACATACTAGTTACACTTATTGTATTTCCACCTTGTCATTTGATTCTGGGATGGTAAATGTTGGATACTTAATAACATTTCCGATGTAATTTTTACAAATTGTAATGACAGCCATTTCCTCATGAATGTGATGCAGTTGTGAACATTGCATATTGATAAATATACAACCTCTATCGGCTACAAATTCTGACCAAAATGAAAGTAGCATGTAAAAAAAAAATTAACTTTTGAAAATACATAAGATTATGAACTGCAACACTTCATGCTGGCATACTTTTTATTAAGCACTAATGCCCTTCAGGAAGTATGTTGACACGACATATCACAGGTCATACCGTCATGTACACGTACTGTATATGTATTTTCAAAAATGAAATTCATTTCTGAAGCATTTTTTGTTTCAAAAGAACTCATCCAAATTTCACCATGAAGCAACATATACTAAATCTTACCAATAACATCCATGACTAGACAAAGCAAATAAGTAATCATTAAAACTCTCAATGGGTCTCTCTTGGAGGACATAATCGATCCTCTGGCCTTCATTTAGCTGTCCCATGTAAATATCTTCATGCAGGCTGGAGGCTATCGCTGTTGAGAAAAATACAGAGAGATGAATATACAATGCCACTATAAATGATGTTTACTTTTCTACAAAATATATAATACATTTAATATGCCTCCTGCCTTGATAAATTATTATAATATCTAATTATATTATTATATTTATTACATTAAATCCTTGGTTATCTATTCTCCAAAAAGTAAAAGGTATAAAACAGTGGAATTCATATGATAAAAAAGAAATTGTGACAATCTATTTGTTTATCTGCATTCATTCAGAATAAATTATTTTTCATGATTGCTGTTTTTAACATAAGCAACTAGTTTAAAAATACCTAAGTAACTAGATAACACATTAAAAATACCTAAATAACCAGATAACACATTAAAAATACCTAACACATTAAATATGATCAGAGTTGGTTTAATATCTTACAGGACTGGTCATCATCCAAGTCCTGCATGACTGATGACATCTGACTGTCTACTTGTTCCTCTAGGGACTCATTTTGGTTCCGATGAGCTTTGGCAAACTCATTGATGGAGTTCCAAGTGCTCTTCAGAGACTCAATAATTTTCTGCTTAATATCAGCTCCAACTCTTGTCAAACTCTCTTTTAACTCTTCAAAAGAAATCATTGTACATGTACGTGTATATGCAGCTGAAAATTACTGAACCTATTCCACAGAATTCATTGGTAAATGAAATGAAAATGATTTACAGTACTAGAATTGTTACATTTTGATATAGCTTATGCTGTGATGGAAAGATAAAAAGTGCACTCATTGCTACATATCATAAGTCAAAAATTAAGTTTACATATTATTCAAAGCTTTTTTCCAGCTATCTTGTATTAAGCACACCTAGATGAAGCCTTTTTCTGCCTTTGTGGTGGGGCATTAACACTGGTTTAATATGAGAGGCTGAAGGGTTGACTAGAGGCTCCAATCTGTAAGCCTGCATAAAGAAAATTCAATGTATCTTATTTTGAAAGTATTATTTTCATAATGACTTTATAATACAAGTACTGATGTTTACTTTTAGGACACTGTTATATTATTATGTAGCAATAATCAACGTCTCAGCAATTTTAATAATCAATGGCAAAATTCACTGTCTCCAGTGACAATAATCAAATGTCTCCAGTAACAAATTAATAATCAATGGCAAAATTCACTGTCTCCAGTGACAATAATCAAATGTCTCCAGTAACAAATTAATAATCAATGGCAAAATTCACTGTCTCCAGTGACAATAATCAAATGTCTCTAGTAACAAATTAATAATCAATGGCAAAATTCACTGTCTCCAGTGACAATAATCAAATGTCTTCAGTAACAAATTAATAATCAATGGCAAAATTCACTGTCTCCAGTGACAATAATCAAATGTCTCCAGTAACAAATTAATAATCAATGGCAAAATTCACTGTCTCCAGTGACAATAATCAAATGTCTCCAGTAACAAATTAATAATCAATGGCAAAATTCACTGTCTCCAGTGACAATAATCAAATGTCTCTAGTAACAAATTAATAATCAATGGCAAAATTCACTGTCTCCAGTGACAATAATCAAATGTCTTCAGTAACAAATTAATAATCAATGGCAAAATTCACTGTCTCCAGTGACAATAATCAAATGTCTCCAGTAACAAATCAATAATCAATGTCTCAGCAATTTTAATAATCAATGGCAAAATTCACTGTCTCCAGTGACAATAATCAAATGTCTCCAGTAACAAATCAATAATCAAGGTCTCACCAATTTTAATAATCAATGGCAAAATTCACTGTCTCCAGTGACAATAATCAAATGTCTCCAGTAACAAATTAATAATCAATGGCAAAATTCACTGTCTCCAGTGACAATAATCAAATGTCTCCAGTAACAAATCAATAATCAATGTCTCAGCAATTTTAATAATCAATGGCAAAATTCACTGTCTCCAGTGACAATAATCAAATGTCTCCAGTAACAAATCAATAATCAATGTCTCAGCAATTTTAATAATCAATGGCAAAATTCACTGTCTCCAGTGACAATAATCAAATGTCTCCAGTAACAAATTAATAATCAATGTCTCAGCAATTTTAATAATCAATGGCAAAATTCACTGTCTCCAGTGACAATAATCAAAGGTCTCCAGTAACAAATTAATAATCAATGGCAAAATTCACTGTCTCCAGTGACAATAATCAAATGTCTCCAGTAACAAATCAATAATCAATGTCTCAGGAAGCAATTTGATAATAGACGTAATGAGTAGCAAAAAACATAGTCCCAATCCATGAAGTGCATTGAGCATCATTTATCCTCACTGATTTGCATGACTACAAGTATGAGTTTCTCAGACTGACAAATTGTATTTCCCATTGGAATATATGTATATGAACTAAAATAGATCTACTCACCACAGGATCAAACTGGAATAAGAAGTATATATACCCTTATTAAGTAATCATTGTTTACACACTAACAAAATATCTGTCTGTATGAACTAGATAGAGAAGTGTTATCGTCCAATACAAAAATTTCACTACTAAAGGCCGAATAGAAATAGGGTACAAAATTGAATTTTATTCTCACTAACAAAGCACTATGTTGTAATTTCTAGCCAAGTGTCAGCTGGTTTAAAAGAATGGATAGGATAGGAAATAATTTTTCTTATCAATTCACCCAGATGCATTAGTAAACAATTTCTCCCTAAACCATATACTACAGAGTAATACAGGGTAACACCTTTAGGGTAATGAGTAAATTTAAATTTGCCCAGTTTTGAATTTGCCCATTCAGGATGAAGGTGAAGTAGGAGAAAATAAAACAATTGTAAAATTTCTTAGTGTAGGGTACTGACATTGAAAGTTCTGGATAAGAATTAATATTTTTCCATGTATTTAACATTGAATGGACTAAAAAAAAATCATTGACAGATCACAACAAACATCTATAATCACACTAAATTCTTTCTGTTCATTGTTTGGTCAAACTTTAAAATTTTATGTCTACATGCATCACATAAACTGTAAAAAGTCCCAGCTGTTACAAAAAAAATATGTAGAGTACAAATACAGAACACATGGAAAAAATACTTACTGGATGAAAGATGTTGAATACTCTAGGGCACGTGGGAAGAGTAAATTCTTCCCCAATATTATCCACACCTCGTGCAGACAAAAAGATCCCAATAGGAGACCCTAATGCATACAATGTGCTGGGTTTAAAGTCCAGTTTTGGATACTTCACTGAGGGCTGACCTGTCCCTGCAGGACCTAACAGAAACTCCACAGACACACTGGAATTGGACTGGACAAGTGACCTAGAAATAAAATGCAATAAACACTACCTCCAGTCTACATTGTCCAAGAAAAATGAGTTAGACATAATGCACTGCTCAAAAGACATCTGGGTTATATTAGACTATCCAAGGCACAGGTCTTTTTCTTTTTTCATTCACTTTTGTGATATATACATTGAAAAATTTTGTATTTAAAATAAGGTTGAACTTCAATATCATGAACACTGATATCTCAGATAACATGAATAGGTCAAAGTGAGTTGGAAGTCCCAACTACAATTTCTTAATGTATTTTAACCTCAGTATCTCGAACCCTCAAATATCTCAAAGTTTTTTCTTTGACCCATCAAGTTTGAGATAACAAGATTAACATTACCGTCAATAAAGAATTCCAATTTTTAAATACATGTAATGAGTATTGTGCATCTTTCTGTGCAGACAATGATGAAGTCACAACAAAGATCCTTACTTGTCCTGGGTAGCTTTAGTCTCTCTCAGTTCTGCCTCCACCTGCTCCCTGATTCGCCTCGCCTCTGCCTCTTTAGATCGTCTTTCTTTATCATTCTTTCTTTTCTCCTGTCAAACGATAAAACTTGATAAAATACTAAAATACAATAAAACATTCCAGCTTATTTTCGACAAATATAAGCATAGGACTGTTACCTTTTTTGCTTGTTCCTCCTTCAGAATTCCTAATAATTTTTTTCTTGGTCCCATAGGAAGCCCTAAATCTTTTAAATCACTTTCTGAACACATTGTCTGTAACAGAGAATTAATTCAAATCTATTCATCTGATTTATTTATTTTAAACATGACAGTCAATCCAAATAAAAATAAGTATTCTGAGTGTATTGCAAGCAATGCAAAGTCTCCTATCAAAAGGATAATTCAGTCAAAAGTACATCAAGTATAACAAAACTCAAATGTCATCTGTAACTATTCAAGACAAAACCATGTATAAAATTTCAGTTGAATATCTTCAACCAATGTGGAGAAAAGTCCAAAAAAAAAAAAACTCAAGCTGAATGACAGATGGACAAACAAATGGACCGAGGGTAAACTAATAGTTCCTTCCAGCAAAACCAGTAGGGGATTAATAAACATAACTATTCATCTACTCATTTGCTGTGACATTTTCTAGTGTAACCCAATTAGGACTAACCAGTGCATCCAGATCAACCTGTTCTTCTTCAAACATGGACACCTTGTCCTGTAGTCCTACACGGCCAAGGAGTGTCTCTAGAGTTGTCTCCTCTTCTTCCTCATCTGCCTCTGTCACAGTTAAGGTCTAAAACACAACACTATGTACTGTATGTCAAGGTGTATAATACACATGTAATCTGATCTCATCCAATTGATTTTTCTCTAAATAAAGAAATTACCATTTTGCAAAAACTTATATGTATATGTATGGTTGCATACACATATGTACGTGGATGTGCAACAGTTTGCTGGTAACCCCAAAATCAGAATGATGTCAATATTGTATTCACACTTTTCATGCCAAAGGCAGATGTATTAAATACTTTGAAATGAATAGTTAAACACTGAATACTTACATTAGATAGACTTGTTGCTACTTCACTGCTTTGTGGCACTGGTTCATTGGTCTCTAATGTATCTTCACTTGACTCATATTTGTCATTTTGGTGCATCAGTAAATCAAATAACACACATGAACCTGCAATGAAGTTTGTAAACTTACAACCTCTATGCTGGCAATGATGGAAATGAATTAAATTTGGAGTAAATTTCCATTTCTAAAGTTTATCATGCCAAGAGACGCCTCACCCAGACTGTGCCCTGCTACTGACACTGATCCCTGGAAGTTAGGGTTCCTCTCCAAAAACAGCTGGTAGAGTCGATTCATTTCCTTTCCTACTTGATCAGATATCGTCTGCAGGATAATGATTTATAAATTTTGAATGCCATAATTGTTATAACAAACCTAGATTACAAATCATGATATGCAAATTTCAGTGTATAAAGGATATGAGTTTGCTTCAGCTCACAAACCATGTATCTTAATAAAACTTTTGAGTGTGGATGAATCTTTATACCTGACAATATGTTGGACTTGTATAAAATAGTACATCCAAAAGTGTGTCATTGATAAAGTTTCGTAACTTTGGGGTGCTGGGTAAGGTGATAGCTTTTAATCTCCTGCAAAAATATACAACAAGGTTCAAAGGGTGATAGAACTTAATTCCAATTTAAGCTCCGAGTCTTAACAAAAGCAATCATTGTAACAAAAATCCACATTTCAAATTGCAAAATCATGTGATATATAGTCTTATTGACTTCTAAGTAAAACTTACTTATCTAGTCCTGTGCTGTCTCCATGCAATGCTGAGTGCCATTGTACAGGGATAAATTCCACTCGACCAATTCGATTCTGATCAATATATGTCCTAAAGTGGGACTTCAGCAGACTGAGAGAAATGGATCTGAAGTCATCCACTGAAAAATAAACAATTCATGAATATTTTGTTTTCAAGTTGATTAATTTTCCTATAATAGGAAACCTACATAGCTTTTATCTGCAAAGTTTCTAAGTAAACGTACCACATTCAATAATGTTCCTGAACTTAACATCACAGAAATCTCCAATGCCATGTACCACAAACACAAGGTGATCTATCTGTGAGGGTTCACCTGTAGAAATGGAGAGAACATTTGAAAATGCATAAAAATATACAGACAGTTAATCTTCTGAAAAATTGTTTGCAGTTCAAGAATAATGGAGAATTCATTCACCTAGTATTACTCCCTTATGATGTTCAACTCGTAATACAACCAAATTATACATCTTCAACAGAACTTTATATATAGCACTGAAATGCTGTTATCATTTTAAAGAACTTATGATGCAAAATGATCTACCAATAGACATATCAAAAGTGATAATTCTTTGATTAAATATTCTTCATTAAAGTTTAACTCTGCATTGATGTTCAAAGGAATGACAAATAACTGCATGACTAAAATTGTACCACAAAAGGATTTGAATACATGATCCCTGTAAAATGATGCACTTAACAACTATAGATACAATTTTAAGAAGAACAGTTAAGGTCATACCATAGACTTCAATAAACAATATTCATTTTGTTATTTTTTTTATTTTTTTTTTTTGAACAAGGGAGATAACCCATATTCAAAAAAATAGCAAAAATATACCATTGATTTTGTGGTTATCATAGGGCCGAATTTGCTGAATACCGTAACTTGCATAGAACTGTCATTCAGCAAAGCTTACAAGAAAATGACCCCCCACCCCCTAACTTTGTCTTACCATCATTAACTGTTTGAAAGTCCTCAACTCCTCTTTTCACAACTCTGGGACGCATGCCTTCTCCCTGAAGGAAAACAAGAAACTGAGAAACTGTTGAACAATAGCAGAGTTTATTATACATGCATATCTAAAGATTTTGGTTACACACTAAATAATTCTCAAATAAATTGATTATTCATTCTGGAAGACACCTGCTGATTGGTCAATGACCATAGTTTCAAGAATTTTCCAAAGGAAAGCTACTCATCATCAGCAGCACACAAATTCCTGTCATCTGGTATTAAATTGTGACTTTACTTGAACTCTACATTACCACCTGATCACTCTCCAACAATGTGTATTTATGTATTTCTTATACTCAATACAATACTGTAAATCAACTTCACGTGGGAGAAGTTTTCAAGGGTTTTGTGAGAACCTTGTTTTTGCAAATACTTCTCACTGCAAACCAGTCCTTCAATGTTTCTCATACATGTACGTGTTTAAAATTATATCAGTCAAAAATATTAGTCACCGTGAAACAGTTTATGACTGGTAATTTACATAATAAGGTCATTGCAAATAAAAATCAGATTACAGTACCCATTTACTGCTATTCAAACAATCGCAACTATATTGTCTCTTTTAACAGCCAACTATTTCGTGTACTCGAGGGGACAATATATATATATATATATATATATATATATATATATATATGTATATGTATGTATGCATGTAAGTATGAATGTATGTATGTATGCATGCACATTTCTGATTTCATTGATTGATTGATAACAGTCACGTAAATTTTAAATACACAACTTTGCTTTATAAACCAAGGCCAAAGTATCATGTATTTAATTCATTCAAAAAGTAAAACTATTGATTAAACTGTCACAAAAGTTTAATTCATATTAATACACATTAGATCTTTTATTACCTGAAACTGTAATGATATGCTGATTCTTTAGTTTTCAAATATTTTGAAACAAAGCATAATCTGGCATCATATAAATGTTGACTGCATACAAAAATTAACACTGTATCATTTAATGGTACTTACAGGTAAAATACAAAGGTCTTTTGCAATGCTTTGGTTTGTGGCAGCATGTTTCAAATTCTTCAAATTATACACTGTGTGTGTGTGTGTTGTGTGTATGCATGCACACACACATGTGTGTGTGTATATATATATATATATATATATATATATATATATATGAATACATGTATTATAATGCATGCGATTCCAGAATAACATCTAAAAACTTTTACATTTCAGAATAACATCAATTAAGCTTTTTATATCCATATTTTAAAATCAAGCTTCAAATGAACTGCATTTAAAAAAGAAAAAAAAATTGATTTCTACTTAGTCTCAAAGCATAACACAAATTCAAAAGCAATGACACACTACAGGAAATTTGTTTGCTAAGGTTAAAAAGCTACACACTCACCACAGAAGTAGAAGTACCCTTCAAAAAGAAAGGAATGGAAATCTAGTGCATCACATTACAGTACAAATTTTGTAATACTCGTTTATGTGCTTTGCAGCATATATAAGGATCAAAGTTGTTAAATAATTAGCATTCAGATGAATATTTCCATTCTTTCTCCTAACTTTCAAAAAAAATTCAATGTCTACATTATACATGCAAAAAACACTACTAATCATAGTACTAGTAAGGACTTTGAAAATAAACACTGCCTGATAAAAACTGCCATGCACTTTCATGCAGATATTTTTCTACATTTTATCTACATGTACATGCCATAGGTTTTGGATGTCATACTAAAGAAGTTATAAAATACCTGGGTAGAGCCCCATTCGTCTGGATGTGATGAGGCCGTGAAATGAACAATGACATTAGCATTATGCATGACGATCGCCTCTCCTCCTGGAAACTCTAGTCGTTTATGCCATACATTGTACTGCATAGCATTTTTATATTCCTCCTGAAAAGTAATACAAAATTAAATAAAGACAAGTAAATATCACTGGTTGAAGTATCCCATCACAAAAGGTCACAAGTAAGCAGGCACAAAAGATCATGACTAAACAGGCACAAAAGGTCATGACTACATAGGCACAAAAGGTCATGACTACACAGGCACAAAAGGTCATGACTACACAGGCACAAAAGGTCATGACTACATAGGCACAAAAGGTCATGACTACACAGGCACAAAAGGTCATGACTACACAGACACAAAAGGTCATGACTACACAGGCACAAAAGGTCATGACTAAACAGGCACAAAAGGTCATGACTACTCAGGTCATGACTACACAGGCACAAAAGGTCATGACTAAACAGGCACAAAAGGTCATGACTACTCAGGTCATGACTACACAGGCACAAAAGGTCATGACTACACGGGCACAAAAGGTCATGACTAAACAGGCACAAAAGGTCATGACTAAACAGGCACAAAAGATCATGACTACACAGGCACAAAAGGTCATGACTACACAGGCACAAGAGGTCATGACTACACAGGCACAAAAGGTCATGACTACACAGGCACAAAAGGTCATGACTACACAGGCACAAAAGGTCATGACTAAACAGGCACAAAAGATCATGAATGAGAAAGCAGAAAAGATTTGTCAATTTATGCAAGTGTACTCTACCTGTAATACACCAAAGTTAGAAAAGTACAGTAATGAGTTACATTACTAGTAAATACAGGTGCAGTAATTACCTTTTAAATCTTTATACAATACTTTTCATGTTGCATACCTAATTAGCAGGTCCAAAAGCCAATTATTTCAACATTGGCAATCTTGGTATAAATATCACAATTACTTAGTAAAGTCAAAATAACTTGTACAAAATTTAGTGACTGACCACAAGGTCACTCTGGAGGAGTTGAAAATAATAAGTTTTTGTCAGACTGACAGACACTTAGAATGAAAAACTATCATGTTCTGAGAAGTTCACATCAGCCTTTGGTCCAGGTGAACTAATAAGCAATTATATTTCAATTCACTTTCTACAATCAATATACTATTATGCAAAACACAATAAAACAATATTTTACACACCTCCAACTTCTGTGCAAAATTTTCCTCATACGGCACATATCTATTGTCTCCCTCTCTCTTGTAGAACCATGTACTTCGACGTATGGGGTTTGGTGCTTCCTCCCAGAAGATGGCCTCTCGTTTTCTGTCTGACAATATGACGTCATAACGTCCTCCATCTGTTGGTACTGGTTCAGAAGTCTTACCTGAAAACACAGTATTACATCTAGTTTTGATGTGAAATGTTGAGATAAGAGTACATTATTAACTAGCAATGTTTTCATCTGAAGTAGCAACTGTATCCATCACATACATGTGATAATTTTCAACCACAAATCTGAACAATGCCTTTAAAAAAGTGTGATTTTGAGTGAAAAGTGTACATACGTTTGCAAAATGTGGTAGTAAAATTTGTACAGAAAATCAATCATAAAATGGTTTTATAGATCTACAAAAATTTAATGTGGATAAATATTTCATAAATTCCATGATTTGATTGTTGTTGAGACCTATAAATATTTCATCATTTCTAATTTTCAAGTCACATAAATTGCATTTGTGATTAGTAAAAATTAGAGAAAATTTGGGTGATCACATTTGGTGGCACAATCAACTTAGAATTAAAGCGATCAAAATATTTTCATCAATTATTTCAACATAGCATTTGAAAAATAAGATTTTAAAACCTTTTCAAAATCATAAAAGATGTTTTCTTGAAAATTGGCGCATTTATCTTCATAATTATGATGTCTATATACAGCCTACAAAGACTTCTATTAGTTTATTTACCTTTAATTCATTTGAAATAAAATAAATTTTAAAAGATGTCAATTTGGTTAGGTTTCTTCTCAAAGTAAATCACCTGTTTGACCAAATATTGGGCTGTAGGCTAATCGGAGAATTTAAAGTAATAAATTTAGAAGCCATAAACAAACAGAGCATTTTCTTTTCAATTTAGTGTGAGTCTAGGTGTATGGACTTGACAGTGTGAAGAGGGTTGAAAAAGTGCACAATGTTTTGTACTGTCTACACAGATAACTTGTATGCCATTAGTATGAAGATTTCGTAACCCTTACCAGATCTGTATACTTCTTCCAGCCTCATGCTGTCCATCAGAGAAAAGGGATGCCAGATTTCTCGATTCTCTACTTTCTTACAGAAACACCAGTGAGGCTGGACAGGGATGTAGATACCTCCACCTTCTGTTGGAGGGCCACTCCCTTGGGAAGGGACTACAGCAAAATTGGGCTTAGGGGGCATGGGGGACTGTGAAGATGGAGGCTGGTAAGTCTGATTTATTGATGGAGGCACCTGTAAAATAAGGACATTTTGATATCATGTATCATACATACACTAGAAATTCAAATATTGTAAACATATTTTGTTTTATGAAATATGTTCTATACTATCATATGATATATTGACATTTATATAAAAAGCACACATGTAATAATTGTGTTTGCATTATGTGTGATAAACAAATACTAATCAATGTATAGATTTCATTTTTTATTACTTTTGCAGTATTATTAACCTGAGCCACTGGAGGAGGGTTGAACATTGATGGTCCAGATGATGGTGCTGTTGGGGGTGGACCAGGCAATTGGGTTGGACCACTACCACCACCAGTGGGGGCATATGTTCCTTGTGGCATCTGTGCATACTGTACTTTCCTCAGACCCTCTGACTTCCTGAATGCATTTGCAGTTACGGGACCTATTTAAAACAGATTAATAAAATGAACTACTGATTTCTAAAAGTTTATCAAAATCATTCTAATGACTCAAAATTCACTTAAGTAATATGTACAATGACTTCAAAGGTAATATATATTTAAAAAAAAAAAAATGCATAAATACTTTTTATACATGTACACTGCTTTGTAAAATTCTGACAAATGACATACGAATACAATTGCTAACTTGTACCTGTGTTGATGCCTTGTTGTAATGCGCCTGGAGGGGAACCTGCAGGTAACGGTGAAACGAATGATGGTGGAGGAATGGGTGGAGCCACATTGTACTGCATCTTTGGTGTAGATTGAGGAGGCAGTGGATTATGGCCAACATGAGCAAAGGGATCAGATCCTGAGGGTGTGTGCTTGAATTGATTAAATGGTGTGCTGTGGGTAACACTCTGTCCACCGTGTGGTGGAGTTTGTCCCACGAAACTATCAGCTTCACCTTCTTCATCTATTGATATAAAGGAAAACACTAGAAATATGTTTATAATACACTGTTTACACTATAAAACTGATAGAATCTCATATATTTGAAAGAAAATATATATCTAAAAGTGAATGGAATTCACAAAAATATGGTAGTCTGACGATTATGAAGTTAGATTGTGTATTGTTTTTGTTATTTATCATAACTTTCTTCAATGATTGCATAAATATTATTCATTAAACTTATGTATGAAAGCAAAGCATGCAGTGTAATCACTATCAACTAGCATTTCATAGTATATGACGACACCAACAGTGAACATGCAAACGCATCTTAAGTGTCACTGTCATATGGCAGCCGACACGACATTATAAACAGATTGAACAACTCGTACCTGACCCCAGTAATGATGGTTCTGATTGGATCACTGGCATTAAAACATTTGGTTGATCGGGTGGATTTAGGGTAAGTCCCCCTCCTGCCGGCATTAACAACAGAGGGGGTGGTGTGCTTTCCTTCTTTCCCTTTTCTGCCATCGGAACAACACGTCATTAATGAAACTCTTTTGTGTTTGAAAAACAGAAATGGTTATAAGGCGAGATCTTAGTCGGTCATGTGTTTTTACATAGGAATTAAAAACTACAATGTTGAAGTTTTTATTGGATAAAGGTTACACGCTCAGACGACAGAAGTGAACTTTTACTTACACACTGTTTTTAAAACATGGATAATTCAGAAAAGAATAGTGAAAGATTAGATGGCGCTGGTGATGTAAATGATGCCTCAACTGAGGGAGAAGTGGAAACGAAACCACAAAGTACATTTCTCTTAAGCTTAACATATGGATGCATATGCATTACGTTTTATTGAGTGGTTAATGGTTAAGAAAGATAGAGTCATGTAATAGGGCTGTCACACAATAACTTTTTGGGCAACTTATTCCTACGTGCAAAAAAAAAGATTCCAACACGCTGGCATACGCTGAAGCTGAATTAAAAAATCAAGAGGAACCTCTTTGGGTGCACTACTAACGCATTCAAGGAATATATAACCTTTGTTTAAAGTATAAGTAACTTATTCATAACTTATCCCCAGCGTAAACATGACATATACAAGTTCTTGATGTATGCGGAACTCGTGAACAACTTTGGTGCATACACAAAATTTTAGACGCATTAGGCATGCAACATCTTATACCATCATATTTGAGTGTGCTCATAACTTGTTTAAAACTTATCCTTAACACACTCAACATACACCAGCGTGTTTGCTAAATTTGGCATATGCTAATGCCATATGACAATGTGTGATAGTCCAGTAAATTTGTGTAAATGACATTAATCGTATTTTACAGACTATTTGATATACTTTGAATAGATAAACTGGCAATACTCAGCAGACATGAGTTATGTATCAAGCTAACAAGTGCACTTACATTACAATTGCTACTCACCCTGACTGAACCTTGACCTTCTTTGTTTTTCAGGATTGTCTGTTATGAGCTTTATTACCACAGAACTGACCAGAGGATATCTTTTAGAGAGGGACAAGGCAAAATTCTCTGAAAGACGACAGAGAGTGTACACATTTATGAAAACTCCAAGAGAACTGGAAAAGGTTAGTTGAGGATTTAAATTTACCACTCTGCATGTGCTGCACAAGCAATTTCAAAACTTTCCCTTCATTTACAAATTTAAAGAGATGTATATATCAATTTCACTGCTTTGCTGATTTGTTAAAATTTGACCTTTATTACTTGCACAAAATCTTTGGGCTCTGAAGTAGATATTATTTGCATATCAGTATTTGTGATGTTATGTGCAGCACATGTAGACACAACTAAATTTATATGGTGTATAATAACGTATTTAAAGGTTGCAATAGATCCACTAAAAGATGTGATTCATATATGCCAAATCACAGTCAGTAGTTGCATCAGAAAGTGTAAGGCTTAGTATAAGTAGATTAATGAGGAATTCAAACTATTTTCAAGTCACATATCACAGGGAGTAACCTTAATCAAAGTTCATCAGGGAAGGGTAAATTTTACTTCATTTAATACATTTTTTCCCCTCTAATATCTATTAACATTTTGTTGATTTACCATTATCCTATAGGTTTTCTCAATAAATAGATGCTTATTAGATATCCTCTCTTTTTTTCCCAACAGTTCTTGGTGTATGGATTTTTCCAGTGTTTAGATGCATTCCTCTTCTATTTCACATTCCTTCCAGTAAGAATTGTATTGGCATTCCTGAAGATTTTAACCCATCCTTGTGGAGTTCTCATACCAAGGTATATCATCATTTACATCTGCCTTAATCTAATGTATTGATGTACTACTATACTGTCAGTTTTCAGCAGAAGGTGCTGAATTAGAATAATTTTTATCCAAAAATAATAATAATAGATAATGAAGTCAGTAAATCCTTATTGTAGCTATTTGAAATATACATGTAAGTCTATTCTGGAGGAGACTTATTTGATTTTTAGAGATATTCTCTGCTGATACTAAAGTGATTTCATTTAGAAAGTGCATATTCATTCTTTTCTTGTAGCAGGTATGAGTTTCTGGAGCCTGCTCAGATTTGTGACATTCTAAAGGGAGTGATTCTAGTGTTCTGTTTCCTCATTGTAAATTATATTGATACTTCCATGATGTATCACTTAGTCAGAGGACAAGCAGTCATCAAGCTTTATGTGTTCTACAACATGCTTGATGTAAGTAAAACATAGATGTAAGGTTGATTTGAAAACATCTAATTTATGAATTTCTGTAATTGTGTATTTGATACAGTGAAAAAAAGAGATAACTATAAAGTTGAAATAAACTATTTCAAAGTTTTACATTGTAAAGGTGCTGACATTAATTTAAAAGTTAGATAATATTACAATATCATACATATAGTATATGTCATCCATGTTTTGATAACAATTCTTCAAATCCCCAGATGGCTGACAAATTGTTCTCCAGTTTTGGACAAGACATCCTAGACTCCTTATTTTGGACAGCAACTGAGCCAAAGGATAGAAAGAGGGAGCATATTGGAGTCCTCCCCCATCTGGTGATAGCTATTATATATGTCGGTATCCTAATGCAAACAGTCCACATCTGATATGGATTGTATTTCAGTAACTAAATTTCACATCCTGTATGCTAATTATCATAAACTGATTGAGAAAAGTACTGTCTTGTCTACATTTTTGAAAGGGTTCTTGGAAAGTTTATATTTTTGATTGATGACTTGTGGAGTGACAGCACCTAAAATTGCATTGGAATTACCACATTTTTATCTGTAATACCAAGTTGAACTTTCAATTCCATTTTTGAATGTCAGCAGCTTAAATTTGTTGTCAATGTTTGCAAACCACTTGGAAGTAAGTGTAAAATTTATACATAAAGTCTGGGCCCTATAACACCTACTAGTATTTCATCATTTCTCTCTATACAGAACTTTTCTGGTCTCAAGACCATAACATGATTTTGTTAATAACACTACCTCTGCAATTCAAAATATATTTGAAAAGTCCAGTATATTTACATTTATATAAAGTGTTACTATTTTTAAACTCTTGACTTTTGGACTGACAAAGCATTGCTTATTGCCAAGCTTTTAGGATGTTTATTAGCAAATCCATCAAAAGTAATGCATGTCCTTCTGGAAATCTGTTATGAGTTTCTGTAGTTTGAAGTGATACATTATTCCAGGAAGTATGTCATATTTTCTGTTTGAATTACACTGTAATTCCATGAAAAGGTGAAGAAATTCTGCTACACAACTTCCAAAAAATGAAATGAAATTATTTAAGTATATATTTTTAGTTTCCTTAACACGTTTAACAGTTATCCACACCATGTTAATTTTGTTCCAAGCTACAGTCCTTTTAGTGGCCTTCAATTCTCACAACAAAGCATTGCTAACAGTTATGATGTCTAATAATGTAAGTCCTTATAGTGTTTTTTTTTTTATCTGTATTCTTCTATTTTAGTAATATCATGCATTTGTCTTCATGTCTTGAATGAGCATACAGCATCCCATTTTATACAATGGGCATATAGATATGTGCTCAGTGCAAACAACTTTGTATGAAATTTCAGTTTGTAGAAATAAAAGGTAGTCTCTTTAAGAAGATAGACAAAGGATTCTTATACCACATTTCCTGCAGTGATGTGAAGGAAAGATTTTTGTACATTGTACTTCTAGCCATAGTGTTCATTAGAAACATGACAGAGTTTTCCTGGGATCCTCGTAAGTACTATTGATATTCACTATTTGTTGCAAAAGATTTGCATACTGATAATTTTTTGATGTTAAGTGTTGACTATGAATTCACAAACATTACTATTGTTTTTATGACTTTGATGTTATTGTTGATTTTAAGTCTTTAGGTTTTGAGTATTGATAATTTTGATGTTAAGTATTTACTGTGAATTTACAAAATAAAACTTTTTTTGTTTTTTTTGTTTTTTTTGTTTTTGGTTTCATATTACTGTTGACCTCCACAGTAAGATGAAACAGGGTTTGTATAAAGTCAGACTGATATGATATAATTTGAACCAGTCCACAGAAAAAGTCACCAGACAAGTCCAGACTTTTCCAAAAATAATTTTAAAGATATCTAATTTGTATTATTCAAATAAAATAATGGGATTTTAACTTGATATGCCTCAGACAATATCATAACAGTTATGCAAGATCAATATCTATGAAAGAGTTAGTGGCAAATGCACATTTAAGGTTTGACAAGGTGGGTTTTGCAAATTAAAGAAAAGATTACAAAATTGATCAGTCCCATCTGACTGGCTGGACCAAATGTCCACCAGACTTTTAACCAGTCACAGACTGGCATGCATATATTGATTTCAAGTCGTGTAGAACTTTACAAACACAATACATAGTATGCATGTATGATATGAATTCAGTTAATAAAAGATTTGCCTTACCCTTCTTTACAGCAAAAGTTTTTTCCCCATAACTGTACCATACAAATGAAAGATTAAAAATACTTTATATCTATTTTGTTATTGTTTGTAGAACATGTGTGGGTCATACTACCCGATGCTATGTTGGTGTTTGTAGCAGAGATCATGGTTGATTGGGTGAAACATGCATTCATTCTCAAGTTTAATGAAATATCGGCAGATGTGAGTTACACATAATGCTGTGGTCATTCATAACTATATAAATGACATCATTTTAAATACATGTACATGTATACATAGGGATTAATATTATTTACCATAGTGCTATGTTATATAGTTGAGTTTTGGTAGAATGTGCAATTACCTTCATTGATAGAATTCCAAAATAGAATTGTATCTATGTATCATTTATGAGTAACTGATATTGAATTTACAACAAAATAATTCACTTTATATACATATTAAAGATTTTATTTTAATATCAGTGGAACAATTATAGCCAGTGTTTTTTAATTTGGATCCATCGTTCTTCATTTATTTTAAAAATGAAATTGAAACTGCATGATCCCAGAACTTGAATGCTTAATTACATTTATTCAACAGGTTTGGGGCCCTGTAGTGTGAAGCTGATTGTATTCATACTTCAAAAACAATACTTTAAATTTCATAATTTTATTAAAGCAACTTAGAAGTGAAACAAGTCACTCAAAGTGGATATATGTATTGAGTGTCCATCACACAGGGGATACCACTCAGTCAGGGTATAGGAAAGAACCCCATTTGGGAGACATGCTCAGTATATCTAACTTCTTATGAAATATATATGATTTATTGCAAAATATCTGCATGGAATTGTTTTAAAAACCTGCATAATGTTTGTGCAGACTAAATCATTGTTAAGATATTATTGATCTTTAATTTAATTACTGGTATAATGATTTTCTTTAAAAAAAAGCTATATATTTTATTCAGTGACCTTACACATGTTTCAGATACAGTATCTATTTCACAGTGTTATGCTTTCAGTAATACATCTTAGACATTAACTTTGAATGTCTTTGAACAACAGACTGATATAATGTAAATCACTTCTGTTCATAAGAAAATGACTGATTCATTCTTCTTTCCAAATCACTCAAAAAGTATCAAGTGTTATTCCAGTCCTGAAAAAATGAACAAGTTAAGAACTTTCTTAAAATATTTCAAATGTTTAAATTAACTATAACATAATTATTACATATTATTTTTATTTTCTCTATCAATATATTATATCAGTACTTGATAATACTGGTTTGCTATGTGTCAATTGTTTATTCATTCTTGTATTTTGTAATGCCAATGTGTCATAATGAATTTCTCCACAATCCAACATTTTTGTGGGGTTTTTTTCTACTAAATATTGAATGCACTTCGATAACCACAATTAATTAGATTTTGAGATGTGAGTTTTCAATGATCATTTTTAACATCTAAATACATGTATAGACTAAAACGTAATCCATCTTATACAGTTGGGAGTAGAACAATTGTCATGTGAACATGCTTTTTAACTTTTGTTCCCCTGTTTAGGGGTGTTTTCCTATTATTGGGTGATGGTCCCCCAATTTAGGCTCAACCTGTCTAAAATTCACACTATTCATTGACTTCACTTTACAATTTTTTTTTCTCTATGCTCTAGGTTTATCATTCCTTCTCCATTAGACTAGCAGAGGATATGGTGGCCAATAGAGAAAGCAGGGTAAGAGGTATTACAGTAGTTTACTGCTTAGATTTCTACATGATCAGCTTTGTAATAATACACTGTATTAAGGTAGGCCATCCATATAATGACCATATTTTGTGTCTAATAAATAGATGGTGGGATTTTTTTTTTTTACCTTGGTATCCACTTTTAAGGGTTAGTAAAATAAATATATTCTACTTTCAGACTTTTTCAAAATTATGACTATTAACTGATAAATGATACTTAAAGTTTACATTGAAGTGTATGGGGAAAATCATATTTTAGTTAAATAATTTATAATAAGATGCAATTTTCATACAAATTTTGGTAAAAAGTTGCAGAAACTTACTCCTTATCAAAATATGATTTCAAATTAATTGTTTACCAATGAAATATTTAGAAATTTTGTTCTTTTTATTTTAATTTTTTATTTCTCAAGGGTAGATAACTGTTCAATAAATTTTTCCAAGGTAAAAAAAAAAAATCAATTTCTAATCTTCCTAGTCCAGTGAATTCTGTTAAATTCACTTTAATAATTATTTCATAAAACACATTTAACTTGCTTTCATTCATTCCAAAATGTTCAACATGCCTAACTTATGGGTGACTTCATGCAACCAGTCCAATAGGAAAAGCAGCTAGGTTAAGATGTAAAGTAGTGCTTAATTAATTGTGTAATCACAACATGTACTACATTTTGATCAGATAACAACTCTGATTTGGAAAGCATTAAGATAAGATGTACAGTGATGTTACTTGTTAAATTGGAGGGCAATTAAAACTCCTTGCTCCACCTGATGTTTGGGTTTTGACAATTTATACCGATATTGATGTTGTTTTGCTATGTATGCTACATGTATATACATGTTAATCAAACTTTCTTGACTTCCACCAAGTAAATACATGTAGTTCCTTTTTTACAGGCATTTATTGACTACTCGGACTTGGTGTCTAGGAGGATGGGCTTTACCCCAATACCACTGGCAGTTTTACTCTTAAGAATTTGTACAAAATCATTCAAAGTGTCTGGATACACAGGAACTGGCATTCTAATTCTGCTCTATCTATGGTAGGTCCCAAGCTTTAGCAAAAATTTGTTAACGCCAGAATTTACTTCTTTTTTTTTTTTTCTTTTTTTTTTTTAGATAATATGTTTAGCTACATGTGTATGCATTTAAAAATAAAAAACTAGTATTAATTTGTGATGGATTTCAGCGTGTTTATTTTGTGACATATAGTATTTGTTTGCATATTGTGTTTATAACTGAAAGGAAAATAATACTTATATTAGAGATCTTTATGCTGTAAAAGTTTTCCTATTCATTTAAATACATGCATTTTATATCTTCTGCTTTACAGTTTGATGACTTTTAAAGTGTTTAACAGCATTGTGCTACTGGGCAAGGCCTACACACTCATAGATGAAAAGAAAGAGATGGAGAAAGAGTCAAACCTCAAGAAGTTTGACAAGCAGGACTATATCATTGATCAAAATTCTCTTGATAAATTTGAGCAAGTGTATCAAAAATCTCCCATTAGAGCAAGGGCCTGCCCCCAGGATGTGGAGTCCAATTTATCTCAATCAATTCCAAATATACATAAAAAGTGTGCAAAGACAGAGCTAAGGAAAACAGAGTCGGTGATGGAACTATCTGTGTCAACACAGAAGAAATTCGATAAGCATGTACATTCAGACATATTAGAGGAAAAACATGAAAGTTGTTCTGACAACGATCTCTTTCAGTTGTCAACTCCAAAGGAGCAATATCTGGAAACAAAGATTGAAGAAGTACTGGGACACATCAAGACTCAAACTGTTACAAAGAGTACAAGTGTTCAAAGTACTGATGGTAATGAAGCAGGTCATTCTTCAGAGGACTGCATCTCTTCCTCTGTAACACCCACTACCACAAGGAGGAGATTGATAAGCACTGAGAGCACAGTCTGAGTTTTTTTCTACATTGTAAATCAAGAGGGAAATTATTTGCAAGGCTATATATTGACTCTTGGAATAATTATTTGCTGGTGTTGTATGTTCACTAACTTGGTCATAATAATGATGATACATTTGTACCATTTCCTTTATATACTTCCTACATGTAATATTGTTATTTTATTTTTTTCATATTTTTTAAAATACCCAAATCTGAATTTTCAAGAAACTTTTGAAAAAATATTTCCCTATTGGAGTAAAACCCATACCCTCAAGGGAGATATTGTCTAGCAACAGGAAAAATTACTTGACAACAGGTATTATAGAATCATGTAACATTATAAAAAAAAAATATCATGCATTTAAATTATGTGTTTACGGTTCACCATAATCTTCAGTATGGCATCATTTGAGAAGATTAAAGACAATTTTGTTTTATTTGATCCAATAGATATTATTTGAAAAAGGAAAAATATTTACATGTATTTTTCAATATCAACTGTTGTCCTCAATATATGCACTAACTATATAGTGCTATATGCAATGAAGCTAGTAGCCCCAAGTTAAAAAGTTGGATGAGCTCTGGGAGATCTCAGACTGAGTATTCTGTCCAAATCTTTCAAACTAGGAAGCTGTAGTTCTGCAGCTATATTCCTGCCAGTGAGAAATCCATTTGATGTACAATTTCCATATCACCTGAAAACTAAGTTCAATTCTGTGGACCCCATTACAGGAAGTTTTAAATTAACTGCATAATTATTAACTTCATTTGAATCTGGGTCCGGTATCACCTGTCCATCAGCTTTTTCTGCCGATAAAGTTTCAATTATTCTGAAAATGCAACTGTTAAAATCTTTTTGTGCACACAGTTTGCTTGTGATCATGAATGTACATCTTTTTGGTGCAATTAATTGTTATACATGTGTAAAGGTTTAGATAATAATTTCACATTTGATTAAAACTTTACAAAAGGGCTACCAGTGGTTTTATATTGATGTCATTTTGATATAAGTATCAGTGAGATGAGCATGCCTATTATTTTATCTGCATGTGCAAGTTATAGACTATTACTAGCCAGGTGCTTTAACCACTGCGCTATCCATGATGATACCCATAGTGTGTATACATGTAGCCCCATCTCCTGCAGTACCATACAGGGAAATTTATACTAGGAGATGATGTTTAAGCATACAGAAATTGTATGATTGGAGTTGTAAAAATAAGATTAAAAACTGAAACCATCAGTTTTACCACTATATTTTACAATGAACTTGCCATGTATATATAGAAATTTTACCCTATGTACAGTTCACTTGATAATGTAGTTACTGTTTAAGATAATAATTTATTCATCCTACACAATATTTTTATTTAAATATCTGCTTTTCCCTGTCTCAGTCATCAAAACATTTAAATGTAATTAAAATCCCTAGATAACAGATTCATATTAGAATTAATACCTTGTTTGATGATGTATATACATGTATAACACATATATCATGCAATTCTTGTATTTCATCATGACTTATTATTGGTAGTCTTTCAGTATAATGGAAAAATTGATTGAACGATTAATTCGTGAAATGGTCATTTGTCAACCTGTTGCCTATGGACAACATCATGCTTGTCTCAGAGCTGTAATGAAACAACTCTTGCCCAAATTAAATACTCCAACATCCTAGTTTGAGACAGCAGTCCTTTGCAGCATGTTGATCTATCCAGTAACAAGGTCAAAACAATGTTAACACTGGATTTTTGATAATATTAGATAACACAAGAATCAGCCAAAATAGAAAATGAACTTTTCAGAAATAATTATTGATAAAAAGAAATATTGAGAAATTTCATAGAATTTTAGCATAGTGATTCAACTTTTGAATAAGCCTCCCAATTTGTGATGCAAGTGCTCTAACAATAGACTATGATGATTGGTAAACCTGCCTTTATTACAATCAAATATTGCTCAGGATTCACCACTGTGCTTATAAATTAAAATTCCCTAAAGGGTATGTTAGTATTAGACACTGCTTAAAAATAACCGTTTGGCTTTATTTATAATATAACATGGAGGAAATACAAACCGGGATTTGAACCCGAGCTCCCTGAATCTCCAGTCAGGTGCTTTACCAATAAGCCATCTTGCAACTAGTGATCGAACCTGACTAACTGCTACATTCCTCCCTATTTGAATTGTTTTCATCCTCAAACAAGCTCAACTCCGGTTGTATTGTTCTTGGCAGGGCTTTCACCTGTAATTCCAGGGGTGGTATGAATGGCACCAAATGTAACAGAAAGAGAAAATGCAACAAACTAGACCGGGATTCAAACCCTGGTCCACTGAATTGCTAGTTAGGAGCTCTACCAACTGAGCTAATTGGCAACCAGCATTTGAACCCGACTGACCACTACATTCCTCTCCTTAAATTGTCTTCGTCCTGAAGAAACACAACTCAGATTGGTGGTCAATAGCACCAAATGTAACAGGAAGGGAAAAAATCCAACAGACCCAACCCAGGTTCCCCTGAATCTCCAGGCAGATGCTCTGCCAACTGAGCTTATACCTGGCTACCAGTGATTGAACCTGTCTGAACCCTACATTAGAATGTAATAGGAAGGATGAAAATGCAACAGACCGGGATTCCAACCCAGGCCCCTGAATCTCTAGTCAGGTGCTCTACCAACTGAGCTAACTGGCCACCAGCAATCGAACCCAGCTGACCACTACAAAACTATAACATTACACACACAGTTCAAATCTTCTTTAGAATGCATTGTCCTGCTTCATTTAAGCAAAAACATTTTCAAAGGTATGCTACAGAATCTGTAAATGGAGATCAAATACTTCTCAGAATTCATCATTTGCTTCCTGTGAAACTAAAATATTCTGGGGGGTTGGGGTGTAATCCCTGCTCCTTTATTGGTATATTAAAATTGCTTAGAATTCACCATTTTACTTCCTTTAAGGACATTCACAATAATTCTTACATTTCCACTGAAATTATAATGATATGAGGAGTTCTTGTTTGATATCCAAAATAGGTTCGACTTTTATTTATAGTCATATTACAATTCTCTGTATACCGGACTGGGTAACTCGGTAGTTAGATCACCTAACTAGTAATGCAAAGGTCCAAGGTTCAATACCCAATTGTGCCAAAGATTTTTCTCTCCTTTGCTACAATAATGTTAACTTTAACAAATCACTGTAAACATTTGAGCCGACTTTACATTTTTACTTGCAACAACCAGGAACTATTAAAATATGCCAACTTTTTTAACAGACATGGTACATGCAATATACCCACAGATTTTTTTGCAGAAATGGGATATAATGCAAGTGAATTATACATAAAATATATATTTGAGAAATGTTGCATATGTCCTTAAACTAAAAAATACCCCAGGGCAAGCCCCTTGGAGTTATTCATGTACAGTTAAATCTTGCATTCCCAGCTCATTCCCTGAATCTACCACCAAAAGCAGAATTATGTTTACTATGGCGGTTGTACTTCCACTAAAGTGAAAATTGTACGGACAGTGCATGTTCACACTTTGGCCATAAGCAATCTTAGTGGAGTATTAACTCTTGTATAAAAAGAGCAAATTTTTATGCACCACAATTTCCAAATGAAGTTAGTGACTAATTGATGTGTTTAGTTACATGTACAAATTAAACTAATGATAAACATTTTGAAGTATTTATTAATTTAGTGAACAAGAAATTCAATGAGATTACTCCAAATTTCCTATAAAGCTAAGCACAAAAAATATTACATTGTTTTCCGACATTAATACACAACACATTTACATGTATATTGTTGCAGAATCCAACTCTGCATGTTTTATCATGCAATAAATCAATCTAAAGACTTTCAATCCTTTGGTGCTGTAGTGATTCACTTTAACCACTGAAAGTACATTAAAAAAACTAACTTTGCCATTCTATCAAAGCAAATTAATTTTGTGTTTTTCAAAGCCTGGTCGTAGAATTCACAATATAAAGCCAGCAGGCAAAAAAGCAGTCACAAGCTTTGTACAGAGGTATAATTATTGGTGCACTCTGTTTTGACTTATCAGTGATGTGAACAAATCCTAACTTAACAGCCATATTGACCCCATGCATTTGTACACATGAAAAGTTTACATTTCAATCCACAGTATGTTTGCTACAAGTTAAGCAGTGAAAGTTCTAATGCAATTACTTGCATATAATGATGAATTGGAAGAAATTTTGTATTACATGTACAACAATATATACTTTACTTTTACATACATGCATTGCACATTTTATTATACAGATGAAAATCACATGGGTACATTAACAGGTAAAGATATTGTACTTACTCTGTTAAGTATGCATTCTAGAACTTTATTTTTAAATAAACATTCATACCTACACTATAATTCAGATACCCATATTTTCAATTTGTAAACTCAAAAAGTAATTCACTTTGCAGCAACAGTTAAGTGTGTACGTGCAAATGTATGTATACAAAACTGTCCATAATAATATATATATATATATATATATATATATATATATATATAATATTATGCATCTGTTTAACAGTAATTAGAAAATGAGACAAAAAATAATGTACTATGTATTAGCTAATTCAAGCACCAATTCTATACTGTATTTCATGTCACATATGTACAGAATGTACAGATATATATGATTAAAATATGAAAAGAAGAAAAGCATATTTATAATTCCAAGAAACATTTTATTATCTGACAGAAACTGACAGTAAAAGGTAATACACGTGGAAAAGGTTACCATACAGACAATGGACAAGTCTGTCATAAACAGTTGCAAATTTCATCTACTACAGCGGTATTTCATTTGAAATGATAATGTTTAAAAATATATATATTCTGATCAGATTAACAAAATATTAACGCTATTTTAAAAAACTCATAAATAAATGTCTCTGTAGTTTCTTGCCATATTTTTGATTAAGATTATTGATTCAAATAACGCATATAGATAAAAGTCTTAGGTTGTAAAATATAAAAGGATATCAAGAAAATTCATAACTACATGGTAGTTATCTTTGAAATCATGAGCAGAAACTATAAAACATTTTTTTTCTGAGCTTAATCATATATTTATTAAATTCTATAAAATTTGGGTGAAAAATTGTCTGAATTGATATTTTGTAAATATGATATTTTATAAATAAGAATTAAAATTTTGTATATGAATAATATAGTGAAATATTTGTCCATTTCCGTGCATATCCTGTATATTGTACAATACATGTATCACTATACTTTTAAATAATTGTGTTTAAAATTGCAGCAATTGTGTACATTGCATTAAGTCAATGACAATGTACATGTAAATGAAAACAATAAATACATAAATTTTCGTATAATACATGGAAAAAATTCTAATCAGTAAACACAGAGAATTGTTTGCACACATGTTCTTCATCATTTGTTGTGATGATTACTGTATATTTTGATACAGTTAGTAATCTATAATAAATAACAAGTTACACACATTGACCTCACTAAACATGACTGTCAATGACCCGAGTCATTTAATATTTTGATGAAACATATTACACGAACACATTACATACCTGTACAAACTTGTGTATAGAGTCAAAATCATTTAGTATCAATATCAGTAACATATCCATATATTAATCTGTCTTGTGGTAGCAAAGTTTCTAACAAATGTCTGATGGGAGGCCTACAGTTTTGTCTATTCCTTCCCTCCAGAAGACTTTGCCATTGCCCATCAATTTACAATGTAGATCTGTATGCAAAACTGATGCAGAGTTCTCGTGTTTACAGTGGCCATATTTTGATTTCATACTTGGCGAAATGTTAATATATAAATTAATGGAATTTTAAAAATTTCTCGGAAATCTGAAAATCACTGAGACTGTTGTCGAGTCTTGGTGCAAGATCTTTTAGGGGTGTTTGTGATTTTTCGAAGGTGGAATACTAATATCAGGATTAGAAACAAAACTGGCCTCAGAAATCAAATATCAAGAAAGAAAGTGAAAGTAAGGCTTGGTGGAATCATTCAAATATAATTTTCAGGTGCAGTAGTGGGGAAAGTATCTGTCATGAGGGTTTTCTGTGTAAACAGTGTTTTAATGTAATGTTTTGTTTTCACGTTACATATTCTCATTTGAAATGAAGTTTTAAACTGATGATGACCACCCCATGGTCAAAACTGGTCAACCAAATAAATTTAATAATGCATTCTCATGATGTGTTGGTGATCTGTTTTATTTCTTCAAGCTAAAGTTTTAAACTATTAAATTTTGCGTAGTTACAAACCTGGGGTTAAAAATGTCCCTAAACCTTCATTTTTATGATAGTGCCATTGTATATATATGGTAAACACTTTGCCATTCAGACATTGGTGCTTTACTTTGGCAAGTGGTATAGTTCCTCCAAACCACCCCCCCCCCCCCCAAAAAAAAACTAATTTAAAACAATTCTCTAAGGCTCTAACATATTCAGACAAATTCGTGTACTAACAAACACCTAAATTCTGCGAGAAACAACTTTATGGTGGTTTATGTAAAAGCTTCTATCTAAAATATACTAAAGTTTGAAAATTGGTTTAGTGTGTTTACTTTCAAATCATATGACACACAAACCACACCAATTATGATTAATTCTCCCAATATCAGGACAAAAAGCACATGTTACATAAAATATTAAGGAAAAATTTTCACCCACAGGAAAATTAGCAGAAATACCACACAATGTCATGTACATTTTTGTATATATTTATATCTCTGTACAACAAAAACAAAAAAACCAAACAATTAAAAAAAAAATGAAATTCCCAGAAACATACCTTTTAAAGTACATTAAAATTAATATTCAAGTTTGTTTGCTTTCACACCAGAGAAATGCAGGTATCCTACATAACCATCAATATTCAATATTTTTGATAATGGGACTGTATAACAGCTTTCTTTCAATCATCTTCTAAATGTACTCTAAGAATCCTACTCAAATCGGACCTTGTCATCAACTGGTGTATCTACTTCTACTCTGGCGTATGGCACCGGGAGAGACGTTGAGGGGACACTTACAATGCGGATAGTGTTGGTTGACCCTGCCCCCGACGTCCATCCTGTCACCAGGACAACCATGTCACCACTTTTAATGTATTCCAGCTGTCTGCCAATCATTATCCCACAGTGTAACCTGGCATCCACATCATCTACCCAGACGTCATCTTTATCATCTGTCAAAGCAAACAAAGTATTGCAACATTTCATGGGTATTTTTTTTAAAAATCACTACAGAAAGTATTCTGTATAAAAAAGAAGGACAGTGTAAGAACATAAACAAACCTTCAATGAAACATATTTCTGCAAAATCATACAATATACATGTATGTACTCAGCAAAATCATACGATATACATGCATGTACTCAGCAAAATCATACGATATACATGCATGCACTCTGCAAAATCATACGATATACATGTATGTACTCAGCAAAATCATACGATATACATGTATGTACTCAGCAAAATCATACGATATACATGCATGCACTCTGCAAAATCATACGATATACATGTATGTACTCAGCAAAATCATACGATATACATGTATGTACTCAGCAAAATCATACGATATACATGTATGTATTCAGCAAAATCATACGATATACATGTATGTACTCAGCAAAATCATACGATATACATGTATGTATTCAGCAAAATCATACGATATACATGTATGTACTCAGCAAAATCATACGATATACATGTATGTACTCAGCAAAATCATACGATATACATGTATGTACTCAGCAAAATCATACGATATACATGTATGTACTCAGTTGGACTAATTTCCAGTATTGTACAAATTGTACTGTACTCTAATCATATACATACATGTATATATATTAATTTGTTTTCATGGTAAACAGTTCATGAGCTTGATACTGAAGTGTTAAGACTACTCATACTATTTCACTTACCTGCGTATAAAACTGGAAACACTCCTCTATGGAGCTGTAGATTGTTGGCTGTGTGTTTGGACCTCGTGATAGCTATGATCACGCAATTGGGTCTGTACTTGGATATCAAAGCAGGTGACCTGAAATTAACAAAACAAATTTAAATGTATCTGTGATCTGTCAATATCATGTAGCTGTCACAATACATGGCTGTCACACTATGGTATTAATGGTTAACATACAATGTGATTATGCAGACATGAAAATTTAAATCAGATATATGCTCAGCCTCGCATACATTGCACAATCACTACACAGAGGTTGTGTAGTGAAAATATGTCAGCAGCCAATTTTAATTAGATTGGCATTGCATACAACAGGAATATGTTGCTTTATCCAATCAGAAAAGAGATTTTCCAGTCAATTAGTAACCTTCAATATTCACACATATCGAGTACAACAGCAGACCAGCAGTATCAGTTCATAATGCCATGCTCACTAAAGATGCTATTTATTTCTTCTATAAAAGCAATTATTTGGGCTGAGTATGAATTTGTTAATATTGTATAACAGGAAACTTTGCCCCATGTAATTTCCACCCACATAGGTTAAAATGAGTGCAAATAAAATGCAGGTGACAACTTCCTGGTACACAGTGTCAGGAATTTTCTACTAAATTATATGACATTAGCTTTGCTTTTGTCTGAGACACAACATTATCATGTTTCTTGGATTGATACTGTACATCTTTGTATCAAATATCGACTTATTAATTCCTTACCAGTAAATGACAAGATGTATGTATATACTGCTGAAGATACAGACATGATATCAATCTTGTCCTCAGTTGACATTACCTGTACTTGACATAGGACCTTAATATACAGAATTTGTACATAAACTCTGTGGGCATCATTACTAAACCTTCAGTACATTTTGATAACTAGTATTTTGTAATGTATCAAACACTTTCACTTCTACATGCTCATGTTTCATTATACAGACTTTGTGGTTGAACTTGCATTGTGTCTATTGATATTTCTTTTCCTCAACATACATACAGTTTGGATTCAGTGAAAAGAATTGGAAACAAGGTAGCGATTTGTCCAAAACAATTTCAAGTTGGTCACGGTAGGGCTTCTTGTAAATGGGCCTGGTTCAATGAAAGTTAACCTGATCCCTCAAATAACATCTGAAGCATGACATGATTTCCAAGATGCATGATTTTTATTTTTTTTTTTAGATTAGACCAAGCACAACTTCTAATTCCCTTGCAAAGGACCCTTTCCTTAAAGTTTCACCAAGGGTGCAGATAAATCTTTTTTTTTAACTCAAAATTGCTATTTCCTGTAAATCAGTAATGCTGCCTTTTATGTCTTGCTGATAAATCTTACAAGACAACATGGCTGAAATTAAGTCTCAAAAATACAAGTGATCTAAAGTACTACAGAGTGTAGTATATATCATAAGCCTCAATTATCTTAGTCAATTGGCTGCATCACCACAAAACTGTACACTGACCTCCCACTGACTGTAACCACCATGATAGCTTTGGCATGACATTTGTGGGCTGCCTCCACAGCTGCTATGGCAGTGGTATGGGTGTTTCCTATCACACCCACTTTCTTCCTCAAGTCATTAAACAAATGTTCATTAAAGAGGGCTGCCTCAGCTTCCCTGCACACCTAAATACACAAAATTACCAACAAGTGATTTTTTTTTATATCTGAATCTGATAAACTGATTCCAAGACATAACATACATGAAAGGTCTCTCTCTCTCTCTCCCTCTCTCTCTCTCTCCATTTTTTTTCTTTGAATTCATGTATACAGCACTTTATTCATTTTCTTTAGCTGATTTTTCTATTTTTAATTTTCCCTTAATACATTGTTATTACACTAACTAATGATAGGATCACATTGTACAAAGTTTCTCCTAGAACTGCTTACTTGGATTATCCATCACAATTTATTTAATAAGCTATCTAAACCCATTGTTTTGTAAAAGCTTTGGTTACAGAATTTCACTAAATGTCCAACACGGTTCATCCCTCAGCAGAAATAGAGAAAATAAACTGGAATAAATAAAGGCTACATCATATTATAGACTTACAGCACTCATGGTTTGCATGCTTTTCACAGCATGCTTTCCTCTGGCTGTCTCTCGAGACAACATGACACAGTCTGCTCCATCCAAAATGGCGTTGGCAACATCAGCAACTTCTGCTCGTGTAGGACGAGGATTAAACATCATGCTACCCAACATCTGGAAGCAAAAAGGTGAAACTCAGATCCAGCAGAAAATATAACCTTTCAGTCTGTATCAGGGCAAGACAATAACTGCATCTACTTTGTAATTATCAATTAAAATATGGACTCGAATCTCATCTAAATCCTGAAAACTGTCATATACAATGGAGAAGATACAGACAAGCTCAACACCACATAGAATCCCTTAGCCAGCTTCTGGTTTTTTTTTAAGTAAAAAATTCATTTTAGGACAAGCTATACAATATATAATGCTCCTGGTAGGTTGTAAATGGTTCTAGCATTATCAAAGCTAAATCTAATTGTCAAAAATTGTTAAAATTCAAAAATAGTCACTGAGAACACACCACTGACTGAAATCAATTTTACAAAGGTCTTATGTTGAACTTCATACCAAAAAAGATTTTGAATTGTATTTCAAATCATTTAATGCTGCACTTTCTGCAAATGTATGTCACGAAGTGCATAAACATATTTTACTGATTTTACACAAAAATGAATAGACTGTTGACCAATTAAAAATATTGCAATTTTTTTCTAAAAAGGGATCCTATACTCAGATCATTTTTATACAGTTATGAACTTATACAGAATGAAAATTTAATCAGACAAATAGTGCCTTTATCAGCATTATCCCTGCATGCTTGGTCATTGTAGCATTTATAGTTATTACAGACCATGCATCCTAAAACTTAAGGTCTTCATTGAGGTAAGGACATAATAGCACACACATCATCTAGTCATAAGCCACCTTTGTACCAAGTATGAGCTTCTGATGTCTCTTTATCACATAATGTTGCTACTTAGATGCAAGGCTCTCTCTCTCTCTCTCTCTCTTACATACACTAAAATTTCAATAGCTTCTCTCCTCATTACTATATATGTGCTCAGTTAGGTTGTTTGATGTTTTGATGTTCTGAAGTCAAAAAAAGATATTTAAAGAATACATTGTCAATAGCAATTGAATCCCACCCTGGTAATAGATTTCCTGATCCTGGGGCCATGGATTTCACAATTTCAGCAGAGGTTTCAATTCTTATAACTACATGTGTTTGTACTTAGTTTACCTGTGTGGCATCAATGATTCCAAAAGGACGAAAAGGATATTTTTTAAAAGAAATTACACTTTCATTGCATACAAGTAAGCCCTGAAGCTCCATCCTAGCCCCCAAAACACCCGACCCTAGGGCCATGAATATGAATATAAGTTTGGTAGTGGCTTCTTTCTTTATTCCTATTAAGTACTCAGTTTGATATCCAAAAGTCAACAAGATGATTAACAAAACCATCAAATAAAAACCCCTCACATTCTTTCACAATAATGAGCCATTAATATCTGATTTCTTGCATCAGAACCCCTAACTCAGGGACAAGGAATTTCACATTTTGATAGTTTAGTTGTTTGGTGTCCAGGAGTCAAAAAGAAGATAAAAAAAAACAATTGAAAATTTTAAAGACAAAAACCCAACAAATTTTTTCACTGTATGATCCACCCATAAAGCCCCACCCCACCACCAAAACCCCTGAACCACTGATTTCACAGGTTTGGTAGAGGTTTCTCTCTTCATTATTACTTATATTCTCAGTTCAACTGTTTGATATTCAGGAAGTAAGAAAATGTTTAAATAATGCATTTTCACTACATAAACAATACAATTTCCTGTTCTTCACACCAGACCACTTGAATTTCACAATTTTGGTAGAGAATCCATGCTCATCATATGCTCCCAAGTACAGAAGAGTTGCATCCAAGTATATTCAGGTGATCCCAAAAATAGGATGATCTTATATGATACTGTCTCCTTATCTGTGGAACATTCCAATTCATAGCCAAGTTGCATACACAAAATCCATTAAAATCAACCTCCATGAAAATTAATGATTTTACAGTATTATAATTCTAATTAAAAATCTCATTTTATAATTTCTGAAATGAGTTTTTCAAACCATGATTTTTAAAACCATATTATTCTCATAGTATGCTATAAAGTGTTTTTCATCAAAAAGATTACACACATACTAGTTAAAAGATATGTATTTCCAATATGCTCAATATATGTAGCTTCTAAACTTGATAATCTGGAAATTTAAAAAAAAAAATATTCAGTATCTTTCCTGGACAAAATAAAAAGTTGCCTAGGATGAATGACAGAAAAATTGTCAGCATAGCAATATATCATAGATCTTCTCCAATGGAGAGACAGGGAAATTTATTACAACAGCTGTACTCTGGACAGAGGTGTAGTAGATGATCTGCTTTCATTCAGCATTAATGATGTACCTGAGTGGCACAAATAACCGGCTTTCCGGCTTTGTTAGCTTTTCCAATCATCATCTTCTGGGCCAGGAAGACCTTCTCTGGTGAAATATTGATGCCAAGATTGCCTCTGGCTATGTACAGCCCATCTGCCACTGCCAAAATCTCATCAACTCTGAAAAATTTCAATCCACTCACAGAATATTCTTGACATGAAATATTTATTACGATGAAAAAAAAATCCACTCAAAATACAATTTCATTCCCTGAAAACTTGCTTACAAAGTTTTCTACAAGATCTCGGTTAGTTCATAAAAAAAGCTAACCTAGATATGTTTCACCAGACGAAGGAACGTTATGCATGTCATATAATAATGATTTCAGTTTCCTTTATGCCTGTTATTTTTAAAGAAATCTAAACAGAGCCACAAACTTGATATACATGTAATTATATGTAATATGTATTTGTCTACTATGTACATATACTATTAATGGCTATGTTTTACTTGCAACTAAACAAATGGGAATTTGAAAATTTTACACTGAGTATTTTTGAATTCTAAAAATGATAAAGAACATGATTCTGTTTAAATATACATGATTGACAGTGTATAAATGCTGAGAACATTTGAATTTTCTCAAATGAGATGTTTTTAAGCAAAAATATTCAAAGCATTTACCTAATCGCTTCTATATCGGTAACCAAAGACTTTTAATCGGAGAAGAATGTAATTGCCATAATGATCATAATGAGAATACAGTATTGTACATGTAACACATGATTTCCACATACATCATATTTTAGTAAGCCAAAATTAATTCACGAAGAATTTCATTTATGCATATATCTTGTCATAAATGTTACAACATGCATCATATAACTCCTAATCAATTTCCCCATCATCTTACAATATACTGAGTGAGCTTTGAAACTGAGCATCTAATTTTTTTTTTTCATTCAAATTGCTGAGCATTACATTCCTTATTTATAAATACAGCAGTACACGTGAAGTACACATGCACTTTTAAAAATGATGTGGATTACATAACTCTGTTAAACAGACAGGCCAATTACTGGATCAAAATGATCAAAGAGAAATCAAGAAAGCCAAACATACAAGTGTATAAAAGTACCTAATCTAGAGAGATCATGTCTTGTCTGACCAACTTTCAAAGGTTGGTTTCATCCTACATTTAAGGTACTACCCTCGATATATAAACAAGATGTAACAAGAGATCCGTGTGACACATTGCTTACTTATACATAAATGATTGCATTGGAGAGAGAAAAAGAAAGACAACATATAACATACTCAATATAATGAACTTTAAACAGTTTCATTTTTTTTCTTTCAATCTTTAGAGAATTTTAAATGGATCAGTATATGAAATACTGAAACTCTAGCTAACATTTAAGAACTAATTCATGAAATTTATATCTTTTTTAATTTAAAAAAGTTATCAAAGTAAAACTATAAAGGCAAAAGACCTTCATAAGTATATTATTATTTACTTTAAATTTGATAAGTAATGTTATTAAGGATTAATATATTTCATGGTTTTTTCTTTTCGTTTTTTTTTTTTAACCTAGGAAATATTAAAGTGGGGATGATTCCTCAAAAGCAGTTTGAACCAGAAGAGTCCTATACAGTGAGACTTTGATATAGCTATGGTATATCAAACTAATGACATGCACAATATGTATATAAGATATATATATATTTCCAATATGTAAAATTTTTATCACTATTGTGGCCCCAATCAACCTTCCATGACATTGGTTCAAATAAACTTCAATCTGCACTACCTGGGGATCATTGCATACTATTCATTACCCTGTTGTTCTTGAAAATAAGACTTTAAAATTCCCCCCATATATTCCCATATTAAACTTTGAATCTGTATTGTGGCCCAAACTTACCTTTGGGGCATTGATTTTATCAAACTTGAGAATCTGCACTTCCTTAAGATGCTTACAAATCATTATGACTAATTCTGTTCCTGCTGCTCTTGAGAATATTAAGATTTTTCCCCTATATGACTAACCAAGGTCCTGCTGTTCTTGAGAGGAAGAGTCGAAAAAAAAATCCCATATATCTATATATATATATATATACACACACACACATATATATATATACATGTGTATAGACATTAACTGGCAAGTAAAAATTTGATCCCCGATTGTGGCATCTGCAATCCCCAAGGATACCAGCAAATCAACCTAACTAATCAACCTAGTGGTTCATGAGAAGATTTTTAAAGACTTCTTACTATATGTTCCCATATAAAACTTTGATTCCCTATTGTGGCCATACCCTACCCCCAAGGACCATAAATGGAACAAATTTGAATTTGCACTTCCTGATAATACTTCATTAAGATGAATCATGGCCATATTGCTCTTAAGACAAAGAGCCATGATTTGGACAAACTTGAATCTTCATCATGTCAGTGATATAGCTAATCCACATTAGTGTCATTTTTCCCAGCCCACTAGTTCTCCATCAGAAAATATTTAAATGACCAAATCCAATTTTTTTGCCTTTCCTTGATTATTTCCCATTGAAGAGGCAAAGGACCTTCATTTCAATACACTTGGATTCCTTTCACCCAAGGATGTTCTGTGCCAAGTTTGGCTGAAATTGGCCTAATGGCCCTTGAGAGAAGATGAAATTGTGAAAAGTCTACAATGACAACAGACAATAGATAAATTTTGATCAAAAAAGTTCACTTCAGCTTTGGATTCAGATAGCTAATATGAAAAGTTTATGCCAGAGACATACACAGGAAAGTGAAACAAAACTGGACTAGAAAAGTTCACTTGAGCCTTTTGCTTATGTGTGCTGGTAACTAAATACTTCCTCTTAGTTGCCAATATCAAAATGATCCTTTTACATGAGCAATTTAAAACTGCTATCGACTGGTGCTTATCCTAAACCTAAGAAGATAACTCTCATCTTTTTTTCTATTTCAATTTCTAAAGACTTAATGACCATGTATTCGGCTGCATTAGAAAATATGCACTTGTTTTTGCATGACATTGATCAGATACGCTTAAATTACTAAGCAAAATTAAGAATGCACATTCATATACATTATTTACAATTTTAACTGTATCATGATATGGAGTGGGGGGGGGGGTGTCATTCAACTATACATTAATTTTCCTTATATTTAAAACACCTGACAACTTTTATAGGAATGAATTGTCATTATACCTCTTCACAGCTGTGTAGGTCTCAATTTTGGCCAAGATCTTCATTGTTTTTCCCTTTTCTCCAAGATATTTCCTCACCTCCTCTACCATTTCAGGACACCACACCCATGATGCAAAAACCATGTCCAACTACCAAGGGAAAAAAAATACAATCAAATGAAGAAAAATGTGTTTAAAGTTTGATTTTTTCATTTGGGGGCAAAGGGGGGGGGGGGGGGGGGTTAGGAAGGAAGCATATTGAACTTGGAACTTGCAATATACAATCTCAATATAACTTTTATCACTTTATTCATTCATATTAGATTCTTTATAGAAATAACCTGATTGCATTAAATTTTATGCTACCTAATAATTAACATAGTTCACAGAAATACTGGTCCAAAATTTTCTTTCCAAAAGCATACCCAGTAAATATGTCACCTTCATTTATGGCAGACAAGTTATATTTTCTGAAAAATCATTATTGATCCATGAAGGCACCATAGTTTACTTTCCTAAACGGAGCTATATTTCAATGAAATATATAAAGGGTAGCATAATTTTTGCCTAAATTTCATTGTTAAAATTCACTTGATAACTTCTAAACAATGCAGAAAAATTTACATTTATGAGATTCAAAAAATCTTTACAATATAACTGAAATAAACTAATGGAATACAAGATGTGTTTGTGAAGCACTGATGCTTTAATATTCCAATGCAATAAGCGACCTAATGTTATAAATCATGGAACTTAAAAATAAGGTTCATATGTGCACATCTTGATACAACACATTATGAGGGCTGTTCCATATGTAATGTGAATTTTACCACAGTGTGATAACACTTTGCATGATTTCGTAAATGATGATACTCTAGAATAGCTCCATTCAATACATTCCAACAGCATGAACACGAACCTTCAGCTCTACATAGTTTTATATTTATAACCATTTTAATAGAGCCAGTCGTTGACCACTGTTGTAATAATGGTTGGGAAATGGGTTGAGAATATTAAAGAAATTAGTGCTTATATAAAAGTTTGCACAAAACTCAGTCATTTGGTAATGCAGATTTTTACTGAATTTGGGGAAGTTTATGGGTCTGATAAGGTATCTTGTGAGATAGTTCATAGGTGTAGAAAGAAATTTCTGACTGGCACAGAGTCCGTCAAAGATTTAGCAAAATCTGGCCAACCTGTGACTGTAACAGGCAAGGCAAATGTCTCAAAAGTCAGGGAAGTAATTGAAAGTGATGGCAGGTACACGATATGTGGCATTGCCAAAGCTGTTGGCATATCGCGATCACAGGTGCATTTCATTTTGAAGCATATTTTAAAAGTACAGAAGATTTCTGCCAGATGGATACCACATATATTGACAGATGACCAAAAACGTGTACAAGTACAAACCGCTAAGCAATTACTCAAAATGTTTCCCAAATTCAATCAAAGACAATTTGCAAACATGGTAACTGGTGACGAAACCATAAGCACAATGAAGATTCTTTATTGCATATTCTTTTCATGTAATGGTATAGTTGTACAAATTCCAGTACTGAAGGGCAAAAGTATTACAGGTAGGTATTACCAAGATGTTATACTAAAAAAGCTCAAGAAATTTATCATAAACGACACCCTTTGTCAGGATTTAGGCATGTTTGTGTAATTTATGATAATGCTCCATCACATACATCTAAGCTTGTGAAGCAATTTTTGAAGTCGGAGATGGTTACCGTCTTGTCACACCCATCATACTCTCCAGATCTAGCCCCATGCCACTTTTCCTTTTTCCAAAGCTTAAAAAGTTCTTATCTGGTCATTGTTACAAGTCCCAACAAGCCCTTGGTTCAGCCATCAGTCAGTGCCTTAGTGGTCTACCTAAATCAGTGTACCATGACGCATTTCAGAGATTGAAATTATGTATTTCAAACCAAGGAGAATACTTTGAAGGAATGTAATGTTCATTTCACTATTTTAGTTGAATGCTTTTGAGATATCATACAATACAAATTACATTTCGAACAACCCTCGTATAAATTATACATTTTTTTAAGTTTTCATGACCTGATTATAATTCTCTACAGATGCACTAATTGCAAAGTTTGTTGATTCTAAGACTTCAACCTACATGAGTCTAAATGGGTTACAATATATATGGCCATATCATCTTAATTAAAGGTCACATTGGTGTAACAAACCTTCTACCTGAGATGCATTAAGTGATCAAGTTTGATGATTCTAGGCAAATAGGTTTTGTCATACTTGGCTATATCTTGATCTAACTTTGAAGTAAAATCCATATTCTACCTCAGATGCATCAGCTGACAAAGTCTGGTGATTTTAGGCCTCATAATATGCTAAAGCAGGACACAAAAAAGCTAACCCACAAGACAGATGGACAATACGTTCCATCTTTAACGATCAAATAAATATGGATACAAGTGTTGATATATAGTTTTGGATTAGTTTGTTTGTAATAAGTACAAATATAATACTCCTTATAAAATAAGGAATTTATAATCTTTCTATGATTCTCAAAAGTTGACACATATTATCCCTCCCTATATAACTCTATACAAATTTTTCCCAGTGTTTTGGAATTAATGGAGAAATTACGGAAATAATTTACATTCCATACAGTAAATTATACTCATTTTACTTTTATAAAAAAATTAGTTTTCATTTTCATCAGTTATGAAAAAAGTTTGTAGCAAGTGTTGTTCAGTTTATTCTAAGTTTATGTTCATGGAATCTGGTCTCTAATTTACATTTATGATTTGATTGATTGAATATATATTGTTTAATGTCTTGCTCAAGAACTTTTTACTCATATGGAGATCACCATTGCCGGTGAAGGGCTGCAAAATTTAGGCCTATACTCGGCACTTATGGCTTTTGAGCAGGGAGGGATCTTACACATGCCATACCTGTTGTGACACAGGACCTCAGTTTTTGCAGTCTTATCCGAAGGACCACCCCATTTAGTCGTCTCTTACGACAATCTAGGGGTGCTGAGGATCTATTCTAACAACCTGGATCCACACGGGGTCATGTATGATTTGAAGATATGTGTATATTAATCATTCAAATCATGACGATAATTTTCTATGATACACTAGTTGAGAATAAATGCATATAGTTTCAAATGCTGCAGTAATACAGAGTGTTACATGTACAAATTTCTATACTCACATCATGATCAAGGGCAAACTGTAGATCTTTCTTGTCTTTCTCAGATAGCTCTGCTTCCCTCATTACCATATTGGGGATGGTCCACATCATGTGACTTCCCAGGTCACCAGACTCCTCCACCACACAATCCACATAATCATCACCTAATACATTTAATATCAAACTGATTATGAATGGAAGGCAAGCAAGTCGATTTGAATACCCCCCTCCCCTAAACATTATAAAAGACTGGAAAATACAAACCAAAAGTCTATAATATAACATTACATGACAACAAAACCAGATTCAGATTTAAAATCCAGATTTTAATTTAAAATTCAGATACCTTAATTTACAGTGCTATAATCAAATGCTCAACATCTAATCTTGTTTTTATTACAGTCCCTGAAACGTTCTACTTTCCCACTTGAACAGTGAACACTTAGTGAGCAATGGTGAGCATGCAGTGAGCAAAAAGTGAACAAACGCAGATCAGATGCTGAACATTCAGTGAATGCTGTATGCGGAGTGAATGGTGAGTGCTCGGTGAATGCAACATGATCTATTTAGTGGGTATGTATCAGATTTTTCCTTGGGATATACTTATTTCATAATCAGGTAAGAAAAAAGATAAGTACATGTATACTTATTCAATGAATAAATAATAGAAAAACATGGAATCAGGAAACTGCATATTCTGAAGTTTTGAATATATTCAGTCTAAACAAAGCATACATTTTGGTACAAGTAATGCATGTATATTTCTTATGAAATGATTGTAAACTTTACATCAATGCACATAGCAATCATACACAAACAAAAGTAAACTTCATATGTACATTATGTGCAGTATTTATTTACAATTTCTGATATAAGAAAGTTTTCTGTCACCCTTATGTATATGTTCCTTTTTCATTTTCTCCTTGCAATGAATATTGCTCCTTTCACATTGATGTTCTGAATGACAATACAAAGATTGAATGATGAATGAATGGTGAACACATGGTAAATGCTTTGTGAATGGCAAATGCATGGTGAGCTCATGCTGAACAATTTGTGAACACATAACTATGAATGGAATGAACAAGCTGAACAAATGGTGAATGCACACAATGCACAATGAGCGAACGGAAAAATGGTAAAGTAGAATGCTTCGGGGACTGTAAATCGCAAATAATTCAAAAATGTTTATTTTTCATTGATATGTGATGAGAATCTTTTTACATGTATTCTGATGAAAGTAACTTGGGTCCATCAAAACTACCTCTGGATGTACATTCATGGATTCTCGAGTCCAGCTGAAGTTTCAAGAATCCATATATAACCAAACATTCCATACTCAAAATCTGGCTCTGGTTTTATTGTACTCATACATGACATTACCTTTCCCTTCGATGACAAGTGTAAGGGGACCATCCTCAATGATCACCTTACTGCCAATTTTGATTTGGGAGAACACCTCAGCTGCTTCAAAAAACATTATATTTTCAGTCCCTTGTTCCTGGTATTTCTCATCAATGGTGAACCTCATTTTATCACCAGCTTTCATCTTCAACTCTTGACCCAGTCCTTCCTCCTGTTACAGTAAGAAAAATAATATTAATCAACAGTGTACCATTCTAAAGTTTATCAAACTCCTTAATGACTCCCAACTGATGCCCCGGTCATATCCTTGTACATGTTGATACATATATACCTAATCCACCCTTAAACCTTTTTTGCTTAACATTGAAAATGACTGCTGTCATTTAAAATTTATCAATTACATTAGGTTTGTCAAATTAAACAATTAGCAAGCTATAGAGCCACAGATTATTAAAAATTAATGATATATGTATACAACAAAAGGCCCACAGGCCTTATCGGTCACCTGAATATTAGTTAAAAGTATCACTAGTCCCAGGGCTATGAAATCTAGAAAAAATTTCCTGTTCTGAATATTTAAGCTAAATTCTAATAATCGGCAAAAGTATGATTTGTTCTTAAACCTTAAATGCCCTTGACAGTGCCTATAATGACAAAAGGCTTTACATAATATAATGCAGTCATGTATAATTATGAAACATTAACATGATATAACTAATTTGGACCTGCCCTTAGAGTCAAAACCCTGGGTTGCAAAATTCACAATTTTGGTACATCCTTCTCTGTTTTTTCTAAATATGCATTTAGTTTTTATATTGTATGAACAAACCTAAGGAAGTCTTTAAAAATTATGATAATGACAATAATCACTATAATAATTTTGGCTCCACCCTGGAACCAAAACCCCTATCCCATTGGATCATGAAATTTACAATTTTGGTAAAATGCTACCTGCTCATTCTAAATATCCATTTAGTTTCAAATTAGTATCAATAACATTAAAGAAGTTTTTAAAATGTTTTACACATAAATACTATATACAAAGTTTGGCCCCACCCTGGAGTCAGATCTACCCCAGGGATCATGAAGTTTACTTTTTATGTAGAAGTCTTCCTGTTCTACATCACTGTGCATTTAACTTTTCTTACAAATTTGCAGTTGCAGAGAAAAAGAGTTTTGAAAATTTGTCAATTTTTGACAGTTTTTGCCCTGCCTCTAAGATCACAGAGGTGCAGCAGTCCATGCTACAGTTAGAACTAGTTCTGTTGTTACAGTTAGAACTAGTTCTGTTGTTACAGTTAGAACTAGTTCTGTTGTTACAGTTAGAACTAGTTCTGTTGTTACAGTTAGAACTAGTTCTGTTGTTACAGTTAGAACTAGTTCTCTTGTTACAGTTAGAACTAGTTCTGTTATTGCAATACACAGTATTTGGACTCTTCCACCAAAAAGCAAATTTGCATAGTTCCACCCTCTCAAGGTATATAGTAATTAGATAATAGTATTTGTAATTACCTTTGCTAGAGTCCCAACTCGAATACCTGTTCCAGTTATGTCAATACCAATTCCCACCTGTATGGGAACGTCCAATCCTGCTAGTGCCTCACGAATTCGCTGAACAGCTCCTTTGAAGTACTTCATTGTAAAAGAGAAAATGACATGGTTAAGTAAAACAAGGTTTCAACAAATTTGTAAGTTATAACTATTTCTCTGCCATCCAGTAAGGATAATTAACACTTCATAGACACAAGAAATAAGGACAATACCAATTCGATATCGAAAATATCAAAATTCATCTTATTTACTGAAAAAATTGCAGTTTTGGAAGAAATGAATCTGGGGAAAAATTGAAATCCCAGGCTATGAGAATCAAACTCACAATCTACACATCAGTTATCGCGCATTAACTCAGCTAGGCAGTAACCTTTAAAAGGACAAATATATTACTGATACTCATTTTTCCATTCATATTATAATATGTTTGAAAAGAAGTCAGACATTGTGACAGTGAGTAACTTCACAGTTTTGCCTTTCAAAGTAAATCTTGATGCATGTGCTTAAGTACATGTAAATAATTTGAATTAGTATCTACAATATAGTACAGGAGAGGTGCCAGTTTGAACCTTCACCATATCAAGTGTGCTTTGTGTAAATTATGTTGTGTGTTAACCTAACTGTATTTCAATCAAGAGGTCTGACATCCTCACCTGAATTCATCTTGTTTTTACTGAAAAGACCCAGTGGCAAACATTTGACTAAAATATTCCATTTTACTGCTGTGCACAACATAATTAATGTAGCCCATTACCTCAAAATTTCATTTAATGGCTCATTAAAATACTTCATATGAAGTATGATTTCAACATCAAAAGAGTGATACAAGCTATCAATTATTTCACATGAATTTTTTGTGATTTTTTCAGTGATAATAGAAAATGTTTTTTGCTTGCAAAGAAGACATTTAAAAGTATAAATTTCATTTTGAACTGAAGCATGATATGAATATCTGATAAAACATGCATAAAAGACTCGTATATTTGTTCTAATTTTTAAATTAAACAAATATTTATGAAAACTTAAAATGTTATTTATTAATATTTTTTTAAATCTATGGATAAAATCTTCAAGAAAGATTCCTTTTAGGAAAAAGATATATCATACAAATATATTTTAAAAAAGAAATTGAAAGGAAATGATCAAAATTCAGGAATATTACAATTTTTCAAACTTGAACAAAACTCCATCAGAATTACAGAAAAGTAATATACAGAAAATTATATTCCCTTGTTAGAGAGGAAGCTAATTTCTTGATGAAAAGTGCACAAAATTAGCAAGAATATGATCATTGTTAGTAATTTCTACCAATTGCGATCAGGATTTGTACTTCTTTTTCTGGTTTGGTTCAAATCTAACAAATTGCCAAATTTCTGAATTTTGATCATTTCAATTTTTTTTTTTAAATAATACATTTGTATGATATATCTTTTTGTTAAATGACATGTTTCTTGAAGATTTTATCCATAGGTTTAAAAAATATTAACACCTGTTTTCAATTTTCATAAAAATTATTTTAAAAATTAGAACAACTTCCGTACTTTAGGCATGTTTTATAAGATATTATATCATGTATCAAATCAAAGCGAAGTTTGGATTTTAAAATCTCTTATTTGCAAACAAAACACCCTTTTTATCATTCCACAAAAAAAATCATATAAAATAAATGTGGCTTGTATCATTCTTTTGATGATGAAGTCATGCTACATACAAGCTGCTTAAACGAGCCATTAAATAAAATTTTAGAGTCATGAGTCACCTTATGTACTTCAAAAATGTTGAAATTTTTAACCTGGGGTTATGGTATAAACATATTTGCTTCTACACTATAGTCATAATTAATTCAACAAAGTAGTATATCAAGTATGATACCATTGACAACTATTTTACCCTCTCCCTATCAAATATATGCAGAACCTACTACTTTAATCTGACAAATAGTTCAGTGACTTGACATGTTCAAAAGCAAGATTTTTTAAAGATTCTCTACCCAGCCCTTCTAATAATTCTGATATTCTTCTACCCTCTACTATTCACTACTTGTACAAATGACACTAGCCTGTATAAAAAAGATATAGCCTATGTTGAAATTTTTGAAAAGTAGGTCACAGTCCAAGGTCACTATATCAAAAGTCTTGGTACCAAAAGAAAGGTATCTTCATGAGGTATCTATATGTGAAATATCAAAACCCTATCCCCTTTGGTTTAAAAGATATAGCCCAGGTTAAAGTTTTTAAAATGTAGGTCGGTAGGTCAAAGTCCATAATAAAAGTAGGTCAAAATTCTTGGTACTAAAAGTAAGGGCTCTTCATGTGGTATCTATGTGTAAAATACCAAAACCCAATCCTCTTTGGTTTAAAAGATATAGCCCAGGTTAAAGTTTTTGAAAAATACATGTAGGTCAAAGTCCAAGGTCAAAAGTTTTGTTACCAAAACAAGGGTCTCTTCATGAGGTATCTATATGTGAAATATCAAAATCCTACAACCCTTAATTCAAAAGATACTGCCCAGGTTAATGTTTTTAAATAATAGGTCAAAGTCCAAGATCACTAAGTCAAAAGTCTTGGTATCAAAAGAAATGTCTTTTCATGAGACATCTATATGTGAAATAGCAAAGCTATATTTCCCTCTAAGTTTAAAAGATATATCCCTGGTCAAAATTTTTGAAATTAGTTCAAAGTCCAAGGGCAAGATCACTACTTCAAAAGTCTTGGTACCAAAAAGAAATGTTTTATTGATTGATTAAATATTGTTTAACGTCCCGATCGAGAATCTTTCACTCATATGGAGACGTCACCATTGCCGGTGAAGGGCTGCAAATTTAGGCCTATGCTCAGTGCTTACGGACTTTGACCAGGGAGGGATCTTTTACGTGCCACACCTGCTGTGACCTCAGTTTTTGCGGTTCATCCGAAGGACCGGCCCATTTGGTCGCCAAAAGAAATGTCTTTTCATGAGACATCTATATATTTGAGTATCAAAGCCCTATCCCAATGAATCCATGAGATATAGTGGTTAAAATTTTTGAAAAGTATGTTAAAGTCCAAGGTCACAAAGTCAAAAGTCTTGATACAAAAAAGATCTCTCCATGAAGCATCTATATGTGAAATATTAAAACTCTACCTTTTTTGATTTGGTGTACCCCAGGTTAAAGTTTTTTCCTTAAAGTGTGACACTGACAACAGGGTCATTCAAAAGATATAGCCCAGTTAAAAGTTTTTTCCTTAGGGCGTGATGCTGTCAACAGGATCATGACAATCAAGACAGTCATCCCAGCAAGAAATAATCATGCATATGCAACTCTCTGATAAAACATTTATATCTGCATTTTAATTACTTATAAAGGATATCTGAATCCTGTTTGTGCATTACAAACAGGGTCCAGAAATTCTTTATACTTCCTTATTACCAACTATTTGAAAGCCAGTTTTCAATACCTGAGATTTCAGTCAGATTGCAGGAATAAATTGAATATTGCTGACTGATCAGACTATGTTCACTAACTACAGCAAAAATACTCAAGTTATTAATCAACAGGTTCGCTATATAGTTTTATTGATGTGTTCCTTTTGCAATTAATGACCTTGAAATGTTATATTAATGGAATGATTATTTATACAATCAGTGACCTAGTTTTGATGACTGCCTCTATTCAGGTGTCCTTTTTTTACAGCCTTTCCATTGGAACATGATCCCAATCCTGACGAATTGAAATACATAACAATATAAAAATAATATCTTTCACACATATCAATCAAATGTTAGGCATTTCGAACTTGATCTGTATTTTGCCACTCTGAAACTTCACTTCAAGTTTCAAATGAATCCTAGCAAGCATAATGGCAAAAACTCTGGGAAACCAATGGACAGACTAACTGACAGAGGGATGGATGGACAGACAGAGAAGAAACCTAGAGACCCTTTCAGTTTTACAAACTGGCAGGGGACTAATAACATGTTTTATTTGCTGTACATATGTACAGACTAACCTCATGTGTCCTGTACGCCAAATTCAAACGGCAAATCGTCATGCCTGACATCATCATAGCTTGAAGATCTTTCACAGAATCGCATGCTGGTCCTGTAGAGAAACAATACTATGGCAGTTTACACAAATGCTGCTGCACAAATAACAATAACAGAATCAATTACACCACTACATTAAATTGAAGTAATTTCGGGGTCCTAAATACTATTGGAAAAGTTAATTTTGTGCACTAAAATAGAAAAAAATAATGAAATGAATTCTACAAACCTATAGTCCCAATTATGCTGGTAAGTCTGGCCCTAGCAACAGGATTGTCAATATCAAGACTACAGATCTTCTCCAACCTCGTGTTTGACTGATATCTCCGTGACAGCATGGTTGCAGTTACAAGTTTACCACAGTAGAAGAGTTACTCATAATCTGTTAACAATTTGCAGCATTACAATAAAATAATAAAATACATAAAACAAGGGCCCACCAAGTGGAATGTCCCTACACATGTCATCATTTAATATTCAATCATCTCAAGTAAACTGTGTCAAACAAATTAGATGCAAGAGAATAAAATCTGCACCCACAGTGTCATATACATGTACATGTATGCATTACCATTAATGCAACAACATAGGCATAACAATAGAATATTTTTTTATTTTTTTTTTGCAGGATAATGTGTGGTCAGACAGCAAGATAGACTTGAAATTCCCATAAAATTAATGACATCAACATTTTTAATTGGCCCAAAGTGTCACTGGACTTCAACCTGATTGAACATTTATGTGAGGAACTACAAAAACATGTGTATGATTGATTGATTGTTTTCCGCCACACTCAACTATTTTTCAGTTATCTGGTGGCATCCAGTTTTTGTAGGTGAAGGAGAGAACCCAGATACAATGTATCCGGGAAGAGACCACCGACCTTCCGAAAGTAAACTGGCAGACTTTCTAACATATATCGGCGCGGGCGAGACTCGAACGTGTGTAGTCAACAGCCTCGACAGCCTATAAATCCACAAGACCTTGGATGTGCATTGTTGGAAGTGACAGAACATTCCCCACAGGACCAATTGGAGTGTCTGTCAGTTAATGACACGTCGCCGACGCACCGTTATCAACGCTAATACTGTGGTCATACTCGGTATTGATGACCACAAGTGTGGCACCCCTCTTGACATACATTTCATACATAGATTTTGCCTCTCAAGGAATAATAATGGAGTTTTACTCAATGGATATTAGGCTTCTATCATTAAATAATATATGCCACAAATAGTTATATATTGAATTAATGAATCAATAAATAACCAAGTAAATTGTCCACTAAGCATATGATGTTCGTCAGCCGGGCTAATTTGCAACAATTTTAAATCATGCTAAACCAATGCAATAGACGCTATCATGACTGTTGCTATAGCGTATTAGCCTAAATATCACAAACTGCAAGTGAAGACAGTCTGAATCAAAAGACAATTACAAACCTCAAAAGAACGCAGTAATCTATTTCCCGGCCCAAACAAAATGTTCAGCTCAATGACGTGCGGAAACTTTGTATACCGAACCCGATTTTTAAACAAATTGAAAGGCTTGATGTGATGATTTTTTTTTTTTTTTTTTTTTGCATAAAAAAACTAATATATAGGCTATGATTTTAGGATCTTGTTGGTTAGCATAAAGGAGTACTAAGCCTAAGGGGACCACATTTCCCTCCTACTTTCAAAAAATTATGTACATTTCAATCTTTATATACAACATAATCAACTGTTCAAGTAAATAATAAAAACAATATAATTATAACATGGCATAGCAATAATACACATGACAATAGTGATATTGTATGGATTTGTGATTGTGAATGGCAATTATGTTATATTATGCTGAAATTCAGAATAATAAAGTCTCAATTCATAATTTGTTCATCATTTCAGTGTATTTTAATCTATATAAACTATACAGTTAAATATATCCTTAACAGCAAGCACACGTATATGATAATGCAAGCAGTAATTTTTGACAGTTAGCATTTCAGTTTGACATTTTTTTTAAATTAAGACAATTAAAGAGAAATGATTAAGGTGATACGAATCATCTCTTATTTCAGTATATGCAATAACAAACATCACTAAGTACTCATATCCTCAATGAATTTGGCTTTACAAGCATTACAAATACAGCTGAATCTTGGAATGTTAAATGTCATATGTCATATACGCAAGAGAAAAGACATCTAGATGTTATGACAACCTTCATTTTGCGTTACATGAAAGGGCATACAAAGTAAGATGAGATTGGCTGACTCCCCACTTTTTACTTTTTTTATAGTAATATTGAATGACAAGAAAGAAAGCTTTCAAGAACTGTTAAACTGAACGTTATGTAAATGAAGAATGCCCCTCCTCCCCTAAAAAATGTGTGAGCAAAAAAAATATTGAGCAAAAAAGTACACCACTTTATTTTCTCTGCTTGAGAAGAATTTTAGGCAATCGTGAAGTCTTTCCTTACACTGCCTCCTTCCATACTTAAAAAATGATACATGTACGTGTCTGCACAACTAGATTTTTACCCACCACCCTACACACACATTGTTTGTATCTAGATTTTAAAAATCCATATGTTAACCTTACAAGGTCAACTATATGAAATAATATATGAATGCATAATTTTTCAAATAGCTTTGAGATTATGTTGAACCCCTCATTGTTAATTGCAAAATATCAATTGCTGAGGGAGAGGTGGCACTAAAACATATAAAGTGAGGACAGAACTGCACTATGAGGATAAAAATCCTGTCCTCACAATTACGTCCTCATAAAAGTGACCTAAGTATGTGAAAGGTGTAGAAACAAAATATTAGATTAGTGAGGACAAGTGGTCTGAGGACATATCCTTACTAACAATTTTACTCAAAACCACTTTTTTTTCACAAATCAAAAGAGAGTATTAGATAAACTTTTATAGGTGTCCCTATAGCTATACCTAGCATAGTACTTTTTTGTCTTTAGAATAATGTATGTGTGTATATTCTCTCTTAGATATGTGATGATGTCCTCACTTTATAGTTTTGGTCGGAGAGAGAGAGAGAGAGAGAGAGAGAGAGAGAGAGAGAGAGAGAGAGAGAGAGAGAGAGAGATTGCAGGGTTTCTTCAATGATCAATGCTTATTACAGGAGAAAGTCCAGGTTTTATGTCAACTATGGAAGCAATTTTAAAAGCTCATCTTTGCTTTAAACAGTAGTAACCATCCTCTGGAGAGGATGGGGATATTTTTAGATTTGGAATCTGAATGTGGTAATGATCGATCACCACAAACTGTGTCAACGAGCCTACTAAAATATCCAGAGTCCTCGCCCGTTTAAAAAATGTGTGTCACTAAGATACATTTGAAAGTTTTTTTGTGTGTAATTTAAATATGAAAAGGATGGGCCTATAATTCAAATTTGAAAGGTTGCTAAACTTATTTATGCGAAAGTTAATTGAAAATTCAACAGTAAAATACACATAAAGTTCAACACTTTTTTTTGGGGGGGGGGGGGGGGGGTTGTCAGTCTGTTTATCCAGCGGGAGTACACACTCGCCACATCCCCAGTGCTATGTGTAGAGAGTTGTTGGTTATTGTTCTTATAAATTGTTTACAGACCTACTGATCTACGATCACGTGTCAGGCGGAGATAAGAACAGTGGTGCATGTATTCTGATGTGTGTGCGCGCGTTCAAAAGTAGTCTAAGGGTGTGTCAAAAAGAAGTGGTCAAGCCATTCCTTGAAAATTCTAAATTTTGAAGTAAAACAAAATAAAATAAAGTAATGAATAAATGTGTTAACAACTATATATGGTAATATTATCTAAGGAAAAAACAAAATAAAAGAAAAAAGAAAAAAAGAAGAAGAGGAAGAAGAAGAAAAAAATCCACCTCAAAACACTATAGATAGGAAAACCCGAAGAATATTGGAATCTTTTTAAATTGCTCCGGTAGGAGAGCTAAAACTACTGACGAGTTTTCGGAGAAACAAATTGAAGGAAAGTGTCGATCAAGATAATGAAATAAATAATAATTATCAAAGTGTCTCAAGCTCAATCAAGCTTAAAGAGGAAATCCAGTTGCTGGTTCAGTGTCTACATGTTTGGTATGTTTTTGTATTTTTTGTATGCTGATTACACGGATTAATATCCAAATATGCTTCTAATCTATAAAAAAAAAAGTCACTTGATCTGAATATTGTGAATGTGGAAACTCTAGTGTTAAAGGTCCTAATTTCTTCTGAAGCTCCTATGGCAAAACAAAATTTTTGTATAATTGTGAAAGACGTTTGTGGTTTGGGTATGTATCGTACTATTATTTTAAGAAATGTGATGTCAATGACACAAATAATTACAGAGGTATTTCTCTAATAAGTTGTTTTGGAAAACTGTTTACAAGTATACTGAACAGATCAGTGAAATGGGAGAAGGATCACAACATTTTAAAACATGCACAGTATGGATTTAGATCAGGACTTTCTACTGTAGGTGCTGTCTTTGTGTTACAAACTCTTATCAATAGACCACTGAGTAACAAGGGAAAAAAACTGTTGTTTTGTGGACTACAAAAAGGCATTTGATTCTATAAATAGAACTAAACCTTGGTATAAATTGACACAACACGGAATATAAGGAAAATTTGGTAAAATTGTACATTCCTTTTATAATCATGTAAAGCATTGTTTAAAGTGATTACTTCTGCACTGATTTGGGTCTTATGCAAGGTGAAGTGTTATCACCTATACTTTCCTCGCTGTATGTTAACGATATTGAAACTAATTTTATAAGAGAAAATTGTCCGAGCATTGAGATACACTTAATTAATATTTTTCTTCTTATGCACGCTGGTGATATTGTTCTGATGTCTGAAAGCGTTGGTGGTCTACAGAGGATGTTAAATACTTTATCTAATTACACAAAAGAATAGGATGAAAATGTAAATGTACAGAAAAAGTGTTGTTTGAAATTAAAAATAGTCCTAAAAATCACTGTTTTAATGTTGGAACTAAATGTTCGGTTTTTGATATGTACGTTAGAAGCGTATTATCCTATGGATCTGAAATATGGAGATCCCATAAAGCCCCAGATGTTGACAAGATACATATCAATTTTTGCAAGAATGTCCTAGGCATAAATAGAAAGACATGTAACAAAACATAGTTTATTTCGAATTATGAAGGTTTCCCGTATGTATTAACAAAAAATTGAAAATTTTTGAGTACTGGATAAAACTGAGGAACACAGATAATTGTAATTTAAAAACTTGTTGCAAAGATATGATCACTCACAATAGTAATAATAATAATAATAATAATAACAATAATTGGATAACGACCATAAAAGAAAAACTGTCAAATTTGGACTTAAATTACCTATGGGAACACAGTAGAAATGAAGATGTTTATACTATCATTGAATACAAAATGATAGATTTATACAGACAAAATATCATGTCTAGTTTCGAATATTCATCGAAGTCTATGCTATTTCGACACGTTGCTGAAAGTCTTTGCTTTCAGTTTTATCTAACAAAACCAATTGACTCATGTAGTTATAAAACCTCATCACATTCATTACGTGTAGAAACCGGAAGATATAATAATGTTCCCAGAATGTGAGGATTGGCAAATACTGTAATTTAAATGATATTGAAGATGAGTTCCACTTTATTCTAAAATGCCCTCTGTATAACGATATAAGAAAAGAATACTATATCAAAAAATTCTATTATGCAAAACCAAGTGTATATAAATTGATAAAACTCCTGAGTGTAAATAATGTTGAAGAATTGAGTACTTTAGGTAAATATCTTGAATGTGCCACGAAACTCCGTAATGGTACTGTTATTACTTTTATCAATTAATACTGTGTGTGTGTGTGTGTGTGTGTGTGTGTGTGTGTGTGTGTGTGTGTGTGTGTGTGTGTGTGTGTGTGTGTGTGTGTGTGTGTGTGTTGAAACTGAAACTATTCTTGTTATGATAGGAACTAAGAATATATAGCAGAACAAGTAAAAAAAAAAAATGCTTCCCGTTTTTTTACGTAAACTTTCTTATTTTAAGACAATTAATTGTCAGTTAAAGTCATCAACGATGTTGTGAGATGTATAATTATATAAACGTCAATCATTTTACGTTTAATGAACTAAAGAATACCAGCAATGTAGAAGTATTAAAATCTTTGTCAAAATCAATAAGACATTTTTAAATGTTTAAAGCTGTCTGCTGTTCCTTAAACCTTTACGTGTTATTGTTTTCTTTCTATACTTGTTTTTCTTTTTTCAGTTACCTTCTTTCAACTTTAGATACATTACACACACCTGCACCTTATTAAACATTAAAACAACGCAACGGTTGTTGATAGAGCAAGGGTTCGTTTCATTTAAAAATATATTTGATAATTAGTTATCGATATCAACAAATTGTAAAACGGGAACAAGGATGTGGTTATTTCATGAGATATAGTCTTTTAGTAGGATACGGTTGTGTATTGCATGCAATACAAAGTCCTCTACCGGTAAGATAATCCAATGCAAATGTAGGTCAAGCGCAACGAAACTCAAACTTGATATGTAACTATCCAAGACAAAGCCACATATCAAATTTCAATTGATAATCTTCATCCAATGCAGAGAAAAGTTAGGATATTCATCAATGGACATAGTTCATTTAGAAGTAGGTCAAGCATAGGAAAGTCAAACATAGTCTGTAACTATTGAAGACAAAGTTATATATAAAATTTCTGTTGAATATTTCTATCCAATGCGGAGAAGAGTCCGAAAATCTTAAGCATTCGTTAAGGGGCATAATTCAGTCAAAAGGAGGTCAAGCATAAAGAAACTAAACCTTGATCTGTAACTATTTAACACTAAGTCATTTATAACATTTCAGTTAAATATCTTCATCCATTGCGGAGAAAAAATTTGAAAACTGAATCGGTATGACAAACACACGGACGGCCTGACGGCCAGACAGACCGAGGGTAAACTATTAGTACCCTTCAGCAGTGCGTGCCAGTAGGGGACTAAACCCTCGATGGTATTAGACTGTTGGAATGATCGCACTATACCGGTATGTACAGTCCCTGAAACGTTCTACTTTCCCATTTTTCCGTTCGTTCAGGGTTCGTTCACCGTTCGTTCACCGTTTTCCGTTCACAAAGCGTTCTCCGTTTTCCGTTTACCGTTCTCCGTTTTCCGTTTACCGTTTTCCGTTTATCGTTCACCGTTCTCCGTTTTCCGTTCGTACTTCCACATTTTCTTTCGAAACATCAATGAGAAAGGACACGCATTATGACAAAATTTTAAAAAAGGGGGTTGAAAGGGGTAGGGAATTTGAAATAGTGGAAATTACAAAAGTTAATCAAAGAAACATGGGATATATTTTGATGTTGGTACACGTGATCAATTTATTTACTTAGCAAGTAAAGATGTATCGTCACATGATTTATTAAAGGTTATATACAACAAGGAGTACAGTAGTAAAGCATGCGTTATTTGTAAATTTTGATTAAAATGAGAACGGCTTTAATTTTTTATTTTACCCGTGTGTCGTTATTCATGTTTTTTTTTTCTTTCTTTTTTTTTCTTTTCTTTCTTTTCTTAATTTAATAGAAAAAAAAGTATGAAGACGCACTACTCCTGAAAATCGAATGTCTTCAATGTCTTGCAAGTATTAGCTAGCTAAAACCAAAACACACACGCACACACACACATACACACATGAAATATTTGAAACTATTTGTATTTTTGGGAGAAATTACGAGTGGAACATTTACAAAATTAATAATGTGTTTATATATATGTATCACTATGTTAAGTTTGTAATTACATTATATTTTCTACATTTTAATACTTTATATCTATACATGTATCGTCTGTGTTGTTTAATGCCTCTATCTTGACACATTTCGGTGGCTTTTGTTAATTACAGGTATCTCCGTTTATCGTTCACCGTTCTGCGTTTATCGTTCATCGTTTTCCGTTTATCGTTCACCGTTTTCCGTTCTCCGTTTATCGTTCACCGTTTTCCGTTCTCCGTTTATCGTTCACCGTTTTTCGTTCTCCGTTCACTTTCCGTTTAGCGTTCGTTCAGCGTTCGTTTAGCGTTCGTTCACCGTTCGTTCAGCGTTCGTTCACCGTTCAAGTGGGAAAGTAGAACGTTTCAGGGACTGTATCAGAATGTTAGTAGTAATCTGTCAGTCGTTGGGAAAAATCGTGCGAGACCTATCGTAATTGTCCTAGATAATTAAAACATTCATTCAATCGCTAATGCTATAGACCTTTGCATTTTCGATGATATATTACAGTCTTGTGATTTTACCTTAGTCGTGTGTTAAGCCTTGGGCAACAGATTATTTTTTTCTATTTTTGTAGCACAGAGATATTACAATATATATCTTATGTACTCTCAATTTCATTGTCGTCTGGCTTTTTTTAGAAGCAGTTTAGGTTCGTGATGATTTGAAAGTTTATCGTCTGATGATTAACTTCGAGTACTAAAAAGTAAGGAATTTCATTACCACTCATCAATCAGTATGTTTCCAAAGACCACAGGTATGTATCGGAAAATCCTCAATCTACAGATATCTTAAAATAGCACATTATCCTATCCTCGAGATAGCCATCAATCAATAGCCGACTTTCTTTTCTTATTCTTTTCAGAACAATTAAAAAACACTATTAATCAGTACTTTTCTCCTGATACAGAAAGGTTGATGATTGACAGTGGTGATATCGATGTTCTGTCTGCTGGTAATAATCTAGTTTTCTATTTACATAAGGCAGTATCCATCTTCTTAGTAATCAGCAGACATGTTCGCGAAGTTATCTTAGGACTTAGACGTGTCCTAAGTATGTCTTAGGACACGTCTTAGTCTTAAGTATGTTTCTTGAAGATTTCCTAAATTTAGGACTCGCCGTAAGTTCGTCCTAACTTTAGGACAGCATAACCCTTTTCCTAAGATCATCCTAAGTCTGTATAAACATGGCGGCAGCCATAATATTGAGGAGAAGAGCTCAAAGAAATCGTGGAAGGTTATTTAGAGACATTGATAACCCCCTGGATTATTTAAACGACGACGATATAGTGAGTAGATACAGACTTCCGCGACCTTTGATCATTAATCTCTGCAATATCGTTGGCTATAGACTGCAAAGACCAACTGCACGATCACTTGCATTGCCAGTATCTCTGCAAGTTATGGTAGCTTTTAAGATTCAACCGGTAGTTTTCAAGCAGTGATAGGCAAATTAGACGCACTATCTGCACGAACGGTTAGCTGTACCAACAATTTCTCATGTTACTATCCACACTTAAATCTTAAAATGAGGGGTACTGTTTTGATAATAGTCATTCTTAATTACCTTGACCCGCACTTTTTCAAAGTGTTGATTAATTATATATTATCACAAGAAAGTGCTGATACATCTAATCATGAATGTAATGGTGACAACGTTTACGTTATTGACGAATTGTGATATTTATGAATGGATGACGAATAACAGCGACATAGATATTTTAGACATTAAAATAAAGAAATTTTAAAAATTCGTGTTGGATTTAATATTTTGTTGTTTTATCCAAGACATGAAAATAACGAAATTTAATCCGACATGAAATTAAATACGTCTACAGTATTTCCGCAAAGTACAACAACGTTTAAGTCAGTTAGAGTGCATATATATTTAAACCCCACACAACCAAAAATAAGTAATTCGGAAATGCGAATTACAACCCATACACATAAAACATAACACTGGTTATGAGTATCAAGAAACAGAACATGTTTGTGATAGAAACGGCCAAGTGATTCGTATTTTCATGGTTGTTGCAGGATAATCTGCGAGAACGAGAAATGTTTTGAAATATAAGAGTCCAGGTTTTTATATTTCAAACAACATTTCGAGATAACTGAGGCTATCCTGCATCGTCCACGAAAACAAACATTTTATTTCTACTACAGCTCAGCAATATACAGTCGATTGTTTACCTATACAGCTAAGAATTAGGTCACTTCGTGACGTCATGGCAGTTTTTGAAACGGACTAGGAAAACTACACATTCGTGTAAGAGGTTAACTTGTCTGTGCATCGTCATATTTGTTTACATGTTTATCGATCTCGGAATTCAGGCGATTGATTATTACTGAATGACAAATATCATTCAGTCGTTTAAAAATTTGTTTTGCAACTTATATTGATGATTGATTTCTATGATAATAAAAAATGAATTACCAGTTATTGGTGTTATTGTTGTATTAGCAAAACACGAAGTGCAAGTGAGACGTGTAACAATTTTCTCATAATCAGTTATAATTACATATGAAGATGTATCGAGGAATAAAACAGCAGTCACACATCATCAGATACATGTAACGCTAACGGATAGCAAAATTATCATTCCGTTCGTGTCCGTTCCTTTGCGTTTCTTGTACGTTCCTCTTTCGATCAATGCGTTTCTTGTATGCCAAGTCTGGTCTATCTGTAGGGATGTTTTGAGCTGGACTAGGCACTCAGCTTAGTCTACGAAAACTATGTGTTCTTGGGCGTTTTAATCGGAACTCATTCGTTTTTCCACGTTACATCCGTTTTTGGGGGGTTTTTTTGTTTTGTTTTTTTTTTTACATTTTTTTCAGACGTTTGAAGAATTACTTAGAAATGCTTTAGACTATCAGAGCCTCTACAATCTTTCCAGATTCAGACAGGGTTTCTATCTGCAAATCTTGGGCGGTCTGCTCTTCCCAAGCATTGTCCATGACAGAGGGAGGAGATGGGGGACTTGTATATTGCGTGCTGAATTAATAATAGAAGATATCTTAAATTGCTTAAAGATATCACCAATTCAATCACTGCGTGTAATAATTATATTCATCCAGTCAATTTATGAGATTGTTTGGGGGACAACCCAAGCCGTACATATAAGACTGCTGCAATCAATACCCAAAGTCGGGTACTGTTCACTTTGATCTGGTAATCTATAATTAATTGTCGGTGGAGATCAAACTCATCCGTTTGTACCTATAAATTATTGTTACAAGACATAATTCGCTTAAATCCTTTAATTTTAAATTGAAAATGACATAAAGAAATCAACTGTCGTGAATTTTAAAGCAAAATAAAAGTAGAAAAGTTCAATTCTTTTACTAATTTATTTTTCTATAAATACTATAAAACATATCTGCACTCGTTTATCATTTAGCCTAAAGAAATCTAAGCATTTCTACAGCATTCGATGAAAGTGCATATGTATATGAAGTTTGGTTCCCTTAATTTTTCATTCGATGATAAAAACTTCCTATTTATAAAAGTAAAATTTTCGGAATACTCCTCTTCCTCGACCATGCCCTCCGCGTTTACTGGGTAGCCTGTAAGTCTGATCTGGAAATTAAGAAAAAAAGCGTACAAATATGTTCGCATTGATTACAAAGAATAGAGTATTCTAGATAACTTATTTCATAACACGCATACTGTAATCTATTGTATACAACAAATTCTTCAAAATACTTTGGGAGTGTGAGTGGGTAGGGTGGTTGGTTGCTTGTTTTACGTCCCGTCGAGAATTTTTCACTTTACACCAGTTGTAGATGAAGTACCACAAATTTAGAGATTCGTAGCAGTGACGGTTTTTTAATGTATCAATGCCTGCCTCGAGACGATGCTTCCGTTTTTAAATATCGACCGTTTGGTAAAAGAGCAATCACTATCCGTGTTTAAGTCTTAGGTTTGACGTGGACATGGCAAGGCTCGAACTCACGACCTCCAGTTACGCTCTACTACTGAGTTATCACGACCAGTCGCCAAACATTCGACATTTAAAAGTGAGAATCGCGGGTCTTTCGGATATGACCTTAGACACGGAGGTATAGTGTCGCGGCAGACTTTAGCATGTAGAAACAAAGATTCTTAAACCTCACAAAAACCCTTACAAAGATACATTCTTGGATCCATTAAATGTTCTACTAAGCCCTATCTTTGCTCCTCACGAAAATATCAACAACTGTGAAATAGAAAATTCAAACATATATTGCACAACATATGCCAGAAGTGTTGTAAATGAAATGTGGGTTCTGAAAAATTCTAAAAAAAAAAAAAAAAAAAAAAAAAAAAAAAAAAAAAAAAAAAATTTAGTTTCTTTGTTTGTTTATAGCCGCCTGAGCAATTTTTCAGCTATCCGGCGGCTGTCACCATTACCGGTGACAGGGCTGCAAATTTAGGCCTATGCTCGGCACTCAGGGCCTTTGAGCAGGGAGGGATCTTTATCGTGCCACACCTACTGCGACACGGGACCTCGGTTTATACGGTCTCATCCGAAAGACCGGCACCCACGTCCCACAGTGGGATTAGTAAATTTGAAAATCACAAAACTTTTCTCAAATTAACAACATCAAAATGCATGACCTTTCACCACCTTACACTACCATTCCTCAAAATATGTTAAAGACGAGACTTTTTGACATTATAGAAAATTGCTTCTGCAACAAAAATGGAAAAGGGAAATATTCATATCTATTAATAAGTCATTCAAAATATTACTTTGTTAAACACCACTCTGATTTTACGCACTCTAGATTTGATATTAAAAAGATGCTGGAGACCCTCAATAACAATATCTTCGTAGTCGTTGGTGATCAGGTCTTCCAACAGTCTGTAGGAATTCCCATGGACACAAATTGTGCTACTTTATTAGGTGACTTGTTTTTATATTCTTATGAAGCAAAATTTATTCAAAAGAACATGAGAAGATTGCTGTGGCCTTAAACTCTACATTCAGATATATCAACGACGTTTTATCTATTAACAATAATCATTTTCATTCATATGTCGATATATCACAGAGAAATCGAAATAAAGACACCACAGTGTCTTCCACATCTGCTTCGTACTTAGATATTTTATTGAGCATAGACAAGATTAAGGAATTACGAGATTGAATACTGTTAGTTATCTTGGCCTTTTCATGTTAACGGCAACTAGCAACTCAACGTTATGACAAAGGGGATGACTTCAGCTTCCCTATCGTTAGCCCCGTGGGGACCCGGGTTAGAATAAGTCCTCAGTACCCCTTGCTTGTCGTAAGAGGCGACTAAATGGGGCGATCTTTCGGATGAGACCGCAAAAACCGATCAATCAATCTCCATCGTCAGCTTCCCATATTTATGTAGCAACAGTCCATTATCACTTGCATATCGTGTTCGTGTCTCTCATCTGATTCAATATGCAAGGTATTGATTGATTGATTGTATATTGTTTTATGTCCCACTTGAGAATTTTTCACTCATATGGAGACGTCAACATTGCCGACGAAGGACTGCAAACTCTAGGCCTATGCACGGCGCTTAGGGCCTTTGAGCAAGGTGGGATCTTTATCGTGCCACACCTGCTGTGACACGGGGTCTCGAATTTTACGGTTTCATCCGAAGGACTGCTCCATTTAGTCGCCTCTTACGACACCCAAGGGGTACTGAGGAGCTATTCTAACTCGGATCCCCACGGAGCCAATATGCAGGGTGTTTCAACAGATTCGTTTAAAGTCAGTATTTAGCAAATTCTTTGGTCGTTACAACGATCTAGTTCGCCAATACACCTGTCATTGGATCAAATGCTGTCTGGCATGTTTCATATCAATTGTTAGGCCGTTCTTTGCGCATTGATTCTGACTACGGATTACACCGTTTACCTGATCAAGTACCGGTCGCGATAGCTCAGTGGATGGAGCGTTCGCGTCGTAATCGGGAGGTTGTGAGTTTGATCCCTCTCGTGCTATGGCCGCGTCAAACCTAGTATGTAAACGTAGGTAGTGATTGTTCCTTCGCTAAACATCCGCGCCCGTATTTAGAATGAGAATCTTTCAGGTATGACCTTGAAAACAGAAGGCCGTGTTGCTGCAGGCGTTGGCGGGTTATAGAACCCTTACTGCTACGGCCCTGAGCGCTGAACATAAGTGCACTAAAAAGAAACTTTGCGCTTGGGCATGTGTAATAAAGTTGTTTTCCATTAAATATAATGTGCAATCTGCAAAATTCTTCGTCTGTTCCGCCATGCTTGTTATTGCTACATGTAGTTATACTGAACAACCTAGACATTGACAATCAGCGCGAAATTGTAGTTGTTCAACACGGAATTGAGCCATTCCGACAAAGACGAAAAATCATATGGTTGCAGAAAAGAAATTTATACTCTGCTGTTCGTTTTTTAACTTGATATATAATTTTAACCTTTTTAATACCTGCGAAATCGCTTTCTCCTCCGTACTCGTGTATTGATGTAAACACTACCTTATATGGGCATACGCAAATAATTTTGAAACCGGAACATCAAACATGGCGCACAATATGAATCGAGAAATTGGAATATAAAATATCGAAATTGTTTAAAACGGTTGAATAGAGTCTCACAAATCGTAAGTTGTAGGTTGTAAATTTATATATTGACAAAGAAACATATATCATTTAATTGCGTAAAGAAAAGTAGCAAATATTTAGAATGATCGAAAATGTTGCGGTAGTAAATCATTCCCGCATCTGCACCATTAAGCATATCTTAAGAAGTTGTAGCTTCCCCCCCCCCCCCCCCCCGAAAACAAAGTCGGAGAGGGTTACATTATTGCAGCTAGGAGATGATATAGAACAAACCAACTGATGATAATGGCAAGAATATAACCGTTCTTCTTCTTGCTTTATGCTGAAGTCGATGACGTCTCAATCAATAAAAATTTTAAAGATCTCACAATTGAGAATAAAGAATATGAACTCTCACAATATCTTGATGTCACATCATTGTTTTTATGCGTCTCTTGAGACAGTAGACGACGTTCGTGGATAATTAGACTATTTCGACTCTGTAGAACCGACTCTAAATTCATTAAAAACGAAAATGATATGGACAGGCAGTGTAAATATTTCAAAAGAATTCTTCACTATTCAAAAGGAAAGTGTTTATTGGTAAAAAAAAAAACCAAACTACATTTGATCTTTTAAGGTTATAGTTTCAGTGAAATGACAGAAATGGATTATCCTTCAAAATTATCTGGGACTAACTATATCTTATAACAATGAGAACTCCAATAAGGTGATTAGTAGGGTACCGTGATAAATGCTTTCTATAGTCAGCCTATTTTAAACCTTAACTGCCAATCTGTAATTAGTTGTAAATTTTCAGATTTAAGCCCAGTCAATTCTTATGTAAAAATTTTACTTTCTAGACACTTGTTAATTTTAGTAAATGACAAATTCACACAATGGTATTCTTTCTTATCCTTTCATATGTAATGTACAGGGGGAAAAATACAAACTGCAAATTACAAGAATTGTTGTTTTCTTATTTTTTACGGGCAAAATTGTGGATATAAATACAAGTTAGAAATACTCATATGATTAAAAACGTGCGTTTTCTACTGAAGCATATGTGGTGGATTAGCAATGATAAATTACACGGAATTTATGTCTGCCCCAAAATGCGGTTGATAAATTATAATGGATAATTGTACTTGAAGCTGAATTAAGAACACAAATTAGTGGCATCCGGTTATGAGGCCGTTATTTTGTTATATATTTCATTAAATCATGAAACTGATTTTTTTTAGAAACAAGTACCCTCTAGCTGAACCAAGTGCATAGGTGTGAACAAAAAATAATAAGTATGATCTCTTTGAACATATTTGGTACAACTTTAAATTCATAACGCTTTTGTGTTTCTAAAATCCTACTGTAAAAAAGACATGGCGTTGTCATTGATTGGTTTGACTCTCGAGGGAAATTTAGAAGTCGTCACAGCCTTTTGTCGACTATGCTGGCCTTATGATTAAAATAACAGTGTTAGAACTAACAGAAACAAATAGCAAAGAGCGGGGGAAGAAAAGCATCAACAAGTTTAGTCTCTTTATGAAGAGATAATGGTTATACTTTTAATGAGATAAAATGGAGAAAAATAGATAAGCTCCTTTCAGCGTCAAAAATAATTGTAAATGTAATTGTAATTCAATAGATTTATATAGCGCTCTATTGACCTGCGTCGTCTAAAGCGCGTTACAGATAATATAATAAAATACATGTGAACATACGTTATACATGTTTGTTTGTTTGTTGATGTTTTCCGCCACACTCAAAAATTTTTCAGTTATCTGGTGGCGTCCAGTTTTTGTTGGTGGAGGAGAGAACCCAGATACAAATGTACCCGGGAAGAGACCACCGACCTTCCGAATAAAATTTAGCGCCTTATGTAATGAAATAAAATTTCATTGGTTATAACTTCAGGTCCTACACAAAAGAACCCGCCAGTAGAGTATCATCAAGTTCAAATTCAAACAGTAAATTCTTCATTATTTACCTTTTGTAATTACCACTTACGAATAATTGAACATCTGATAAATGTTCCGACGTCAAGGGGGTGTGGTGTACCAATGAAAAATATTTTCTTAGTTGAATTTTATATTCCAAATGCTTTTGATTAAAATCCATACTATTTGAAAAATACATGCAATGTAAAATGTACAAGGTACCAAACCTTATGCTTTTTGTGAAATAACAGTTTAGAATAAGCATGATTTTTTTTTATCTTAAAAAAATAGTTATGAATATGTTTCTAGGTGGCAAATCTTTGGTACAGTTATAATAATTTTGAAAAACACTGGCAAAAATCGTGATTTAATATGATAAGAGATATTTCATTAGTCATCATAACCTCTCTCTCTATCTATCTATCGTGATTTAATATGATAAGAGATATTTCATTAGTCATCATAACCTCTGTCTCTATCTATCTATCGTGATTTAATATGATAAGAGATATTTCATTAGTCATCATAACCTCTGTCTCTATCTATCTATCGTGATTTAATATGATAAGAGATATTTCATTAGTCATCATAACCTCTCTATCTATCTATCTATCGTGATTTAATATGATAAGAGATATTTCATTAGTCATCATAACCTCTCTATCTATCTATCTATCGTGATTTAATATGATAAGAGATATTTCATTAGTCATCATAACCTCTGTCTCTATCTATCTATCGTGATTTAATATGATAAGAGATATTTCATTAGTCATCATAACCTCTCTCTCTATCTATCTATCGTGATTTAATATGATAAGAGATATTTCATTAGTCATCATAACCTCTCTATCTATCTATCTATCGTGATTTAATATGATAAGAGATATTTCATTAGTCATCATAACCTCTCTCTCTATCTATCTATCGTGATTTAATATGATAAGAGATATTTCATTAGTCATCATAACCTCTCTCTCTATCTATCTATCGTGATTTAATATGATAAGAGATATTTCATTAGTCATCATAACCTCTGTCTCTATCTATCTATCGTGATTTAATATGATAAGAGATATTTCATTAGTCATCATAACCTCTCTCTCTATCTATCTATCGTGATTTAATATGATAAGAGATATTTCATTAGTCATCATAACCTCTGTCTCTATCTATCTATCGTGATTTAATATGATAAGAGATATTTCATTAGTCATCATAACCTCTGTCTCTATCTATCTATCGTGATTTAATATGATAAGAGATATTTCATTAGTCATCATAACCTCTCTATCTATCTATCTATCGTGATTTAATATGATAAGAGATATTTCATTAGTCATCATAACCTCTCTATCTATCTATCTATCGTGATTTAATATGATAAGAGATATTTCATTAGTCATCATAACCTCTGTCTCTATCTATCTATCGTGATTTAATATGATAAGAGATATTTCATTAGTCATCATAACCTCTCTCTCTATCTATCTATCGTGATTTAATATGATAAGAGATATTTCATTAGTCATCATAACCTCTCTATCTATCTATCTATCGTGATTTAATATGATAAGAGATATTTCATTAGTCATCATAACCTCTCTCTCTATCTATCTATCGTGATTTAATATGATAAGAGATATTTCATTAGTCATCATAACCTCTCTCTCTATCTATCTATCGTGATTTAATATGATAAGAGATATTTCATTAGTCATCATAACCTCTGTCTCTATCTATCTATCGTGATTTAATATGATAAGAGATATTTCATTAGTCATCATAACCTCTCTCTCTATCTATCTATCGTGATTTAATATGATAAGAGATATTTCATTAGTCATCATAACCTCTGTCTCTATCTATCTATCGTGATTTAATATGATAAGAGATATTTCATTAGTCATCATAACCTCTCTATCTATCTATCTATCTATCTATCTATCTATCTGTCTATCTGTCTGTCTGTCATCTATCTATCTATCTATCTATCTATCTATCTATCTATCTATCTATCTATCTATCTATCTGTCTGTCTGTCTGTCTGTCATCTATCTATCTATCTATCTATCTATCTATCTATCTATCTATCTATCTATCTATCTATCTATCTATCTATCTATCTATCTGTCTGTCTGTCTGTCTGTCTGTCTATCTGTCTGTCTGTCATCTATCTATCTATCTATCTATCTATCTATCTATCATCTATCTATCTATCATAATATGACTTTAAGAACAAGATATTTACATTCCCATTGTTTAGGTCTTTACTAATTGAAATGAATGTGAACTATGTACGTATGAGTCTTGATAAATATAGTACACTTATTTTAATGTCTGGGGATTCTGACAGAAATGAAAAGTAAAATGTAACTATGATTAAAAAATATTTTTGAAAATACACGATAGCATGAGGTGCGACGCCTTACGCCAGCATACACCATGATGTGCTAGCGTTAGCGCGTTATAAAACGTATGCTGGCGTTAAGGGTGGCTGTTCATTCCCTCATGTATTTTCAAAAACGAAATCTATTTCTTAATTGCTTGCACACCAGGTACTATTAAAGCCCATAGATATTTAGATATGACATATATAAAGGTTTCTCTTCATGTAATATGACTCAGAAGTGAAGCTTCAATATCCTGCGTAGACCATTAATGGTGAAAGTATAATAGAAGCACATTTTTGTGACGTCATAAGATAAAGACGGGTGATATTCGTCGCTGAATACTATAATAATAGAATAATCATCCACTTATACACGTCTAATATGAATTTTCTATGAAGTCATATCATTGATAACCAGAAAACGGTTATACATACACACCTGCGCACTTGAATTCAAAAACGGAGTCTGCCCTAGGATCATCACGCCTAGTCTTCGTCCACACCGTCGTAGGTATAGTTCCTATCTGACCATCCCCGGGGCACAGGCATTTAATCTACAACAAATTAAATATTGAAAGTGAGCAATATATATGCAAAATATTGATTCAGTCACTTCATTTCAATCATATGGCAGCCATTTGACAATTTATTCGGAAAATACGATGTCTCTAATTCAGAGGGATTTGTCTCATTTTAAAGAGGAATTTCTTGTTTTATAGAGAAAAATATATATTTCTGCAAGAAAAGAAATATTTCTCTCAGAAAGAGAAATCTCTTTCAAATAGAGATACATCTCTTTCACATTGAGATATCTCTTTCACATTGAGATATCTCTTTCACATTGAGATATCTCTTTCAGTTAGAGAGATGCCTTTTTTACACTGATCTCTCTCTCTCTCTCTCTCTCTCTCTGTTTTGTTTTAGACAAAGATACATCTTTTACTTTGAAATATATCTCTTTGACTTCAAGGGGTATCTTTATAAGAATTTGAATGAGAAATATCTTATCTCTCTATATCTATTTCTGGTCAAATGCAAGAGAATGCTTCCTAAAGCGAAAGCCAACCCAAATCGGCCGACATGGCTGAAGTTGAGAAATTTTACGCTTTTGATTAATTAAATTGTAGTCCTCCCTCTCCCATTCCTTGCTTCCTGTCTATCGTTTGATAAAAAAACATGAATGTAATGCCGATAATTTCAGAATATATATATATATATATATATATATATATATATATATGTGTGTGTGTGTGTGTGTGTGTGTGTGTGTGTGTGTGTGTGTGTGTGTGTGTGTTCAATTTCGTTGTTTCAAAATTGAACTTTTAATCAATCCAAGCGTGATGTATTGATTTTATTCACAATATCTATTGGCTTTTGTTGACTGTGAACTTATTCTAGACATTAAATCTCAGTGATCACATATTGTGTGGGGGAGGGGGGGGGGTTAGTCCAATTACGGCGTGTCTATTTGTTTGTAACCATTGAAATTTTGTAATTACCTTGCTATAACAAGAATGAAGATCAATTAGGAAAATATGAAATTTATTTCTTATTTTATCTTTCTGCAACTATTACGAAGATAACCGGTCATCAAGGAAACACGTGCACGATGCTGTATAAGCAAATTGGCATCACAGAGAGATTCGGAGGGCATAAATATATCCGTTTTTATATTTCATGCATGTACAAAATAATTTTAAATCATATATAGGCAACCTAATGTGTGGGATACAATGCTTTGTGAAACAATGTGAAATATTTCCTTCATGAAAAAGTTCATGAAGGCTTGGGATACATAAGCGTAAATCAAGTTTTATCCTAATCATATCAGTGTTCGTTTGGATATTTATAATTCATCACATAAGGCAATCCAAATATTGTACTGATCTCCAAAATAAATCTTACATTGATATCAACAGTCAATTTAGACCGCGTTTTCCTGACATAGCTTCCAACATCAATCATTGTTCTGTACATGCGCAGAACATTTTCTCCGAGTGTTGGATCAAAGATTATTTGTATACCACGTGTAAGTCATAGCCATAGAAGTACTCTCTTGCAATACAGTAATAATAAAATAAAAAAAAATCTTGCAGGGACTGAAACTTTGGAATTCAATCTTCATTGTCAATGTCTTGATTGATTGAAAGGATGTAGACTTAAATTTACAATAAAAAAAAAACCCGCCGATTACGGCTCGCATTACTTTAAATTTGCGTAAGTCCTCTTAAATGTGATCAATCCTGTTTTTACAGGTAAATGAGTCACAGTAGGCCTTCAAGGATGCCAGCAGAACTGTAATCACAACAGCATGCGATTCTATATGATAATCTATCTTCATTCACTAGTATATATCTACATTACAAATCGCGTTTCTCTCTATGTACCAACCAATTTTAGCACGCGACGCAATCCGTTTATATTGACCATGAACGGATCATGAACTAGTTTGAAGCACGCGACACTAACATTGAGAGCGTAATAATCGCATATCTCTTTGCGGTAGCGTGATTCACAGAATTTGCCTCAAATCCAAATCCGTTCATATTGACCATGAACAGCTTAAAAGTGCTGTTCAATTCCTAAATGTAGAGAACTATGAATGTGTATGATTTCTTGACAGAAACTTGTCGTGTTTCATGTCAGTTTTCTCAAATAAAGGTTCATATCTCTTGGAACAAAGGGTAATAAGGGTCTATGCACTTTTCATCAAGGGATTAGTTTCCTTTATAAATTTATTTGATTTGTAAACCATTATACAGCAAGAGAATGTAATATTTTAATTACAATGTTCTCCATGACTTACTTTTTTATAATTCCGATCGGGGCTTGGTTCAAATTTGAACAATCGCAATATTTCTGAATTTTGGCGATTTCATTTCAATTTCCTTTTGAAATATACTTGTACGATATATCTTTTTCCGAAAAGAAAAAAATTGGGGGTTTTTTGGGTTTTTTTTTGTTTTGTTTTGTTTTGTTTTTGTTGTTGTTGTTGTTGAAGATTTTAGTTGTAAATTTGAAAAAGATATTAACAGATAATGTTTTTAATTTTCATGAATATTTTTTGATTTAAAGTATTAGAACGTCAATTGGAGTTTTTGGGGCATGTTTTGTTATAAATTTATATTATGCATCAATTCACATCAAAATTTGGACTCTAAAATCTCTTATTTGGAAACAAAACACTTTTTTTATTATTCCAGCAAAAAGTCACAAAAAATCATATGAAATCATACTTCATGCTAGGTATTTTTACGAGCCATTGAATAAAATTTTGGTGCAACGAGCCACCTTCTATGAGAATCAACTGTCGCAGATTGTTGATAAAGACACATTATACTGCGATGGGTTCAAATTTTTCTGTTCTTGTAGTTTGTAGACATATTGAATAGGTGAATGCTTGTATAAACATAATAAATTCTAATGATTTCTACGACAGGCACGCTCTGGGACATATGGGCACTTCGTGCAAAGAAATCTGTGTTTAGTTGAGAAGAACAACAAAAATATCTACAATTTGTCTTGGGACTGACTTGTATATTGCCTTAGAGGGAAAAATACTAGTGAAACTAACTTAGAAGACCAAAGTGGAAAGAGAATTGTTGCGCGGAGGACACCGGAGGAGATGGCGAGATGTGAGATGAATGCTAAACAAAGGTTCGATCTGTGTTCAAGAGCGAACTTGGTGTAACAAATGTAAAAGATGACACCGATATTGAAATAGATAGGGCGCATGGATTCGGAAGAACGCAAACAAGGACAACCATGAGGGTAAAAGTCAGTCACTGGAAGCAAAAACAAAAGATTGTGGCTGTATCATGCGAAAACATGGACAATGAAAATTGTGAAATTCGTGTGAGTAAAGATTACAGCCAAGAAGGCAAGGATATGAAGTGGACTGATATACCGTAAATAAAGAAAGTCTTTAAAAAAGTAGTCTTAATGTATGTATATGTGGTAAATTGCGCCTGTGTGTATTTGAGATAGATTGTGTTTGTGTACATTTGAGGTAAAATGTGCTTGGGTGTATTTGATGTGAATTTGCCTTTGTGTATTTGAGGTGACTTTTTCTATGTATTTTTGAGGTGAACTGTAACTGAGTGTATCTGAGGTAAATCTATTCTATGTATTTTTGAGGCGGACTGTACCTGATTGTATTTAAGGTGAATTTTCGTGTGTGTATTTGAGATGAATTTTTCTTACGTGTATTTAGGGCAAATTGTACCTAAGTGTATTTGAGATAACTTGTACCTGAGTGTATTTGAGGTAACCCGCGTGTATTAGAGGTAAATTGTACCTGAGTGTATTTGAGGTACCCAACATCACGGACACCATTGTACTGTTTCCTTGCCACTTCTCCTGGACGGCATTCTGGTATGTCAGAAACGGGACGGCACAATCCATACCTGAGGTACCAAAATTACATCTATATAAATGTGTAAATATATAATATGCAGATAATTTAATTCTATTTCCCAACGACAACACTTAATCCGAAAAATGCCGGATCTCTCTCTCTCTCTCTCTCTCTCTCTCTCTCTCTCTCTCTCTCTCTCTCTCTCTCTCCACGAACACATAATAAGGGTATATTGAATTCCATTGAAAATTGGAATATTTTAGTGAGATATTCATAGAAAAATTCAATTAAATAGGCGTGGTCACGATTTCAGCTGAAAATTTTTAAATCTTATTTTCCCATTTTTATAACTTACACTGCATAATTAAGGTAATTCTATTAACCAACCAAAATTTTATTGTTACAAGTGAGATACAGCACTTACAGTTCTTTGTTATGTAAACAAGGCTCGTGTCATGTTTTTGTTTACATATAGATTGCATAATAGATGATACCATGTTTAAAACTAAATGAGAGGTGACAAACATTAAAAACGTTTCAACTGTTTAACTGTGTTCAAACTTAACTTCTAAATTGAAAAAAAATCTGCTTTAAATAAACCTTTTCTAGTATATTCAACCCATGTTAACAAAAACATGGCACGAGCCATGTTTACATAACAAAGAATTGTGAGTTCTGTATCTCTCATGTAACTCAACAACTCACATTAAAATGTTTGCTGACCATTATAAATACCTTAGTTAAACAATGTAAAAATTGAAAATGGAAAACTAAAATTTAAAAAATGTGCAGCACAGATTGTGTCCATGCCCTTTAAGGGTTCACCCTTTTCTTTTTCTACAATATATTCCAGACAGTTGGAACTTGTATACCGGGCAACTGGAACTTCATTTGCTGTAACTGGTGTATATTCAAGGGTATAACAACGAAGAATATACATTGAATATTAACTACTGAAGAAAAGCAATCAACCGCGTAAATATTTTCCCACGATAGATATTGTGAATATACTAAATTATCAATATGGCTAGAACATTAAGTTCATATGAAACTTGATATATACATATATTGTATTGTGAATGGAAGATGGACGATAAAGTGTGCTCATCGTGTCCCATCGTTTTGTACTGACATTGTAGAAGACATCTGAACATGATTTATTGAAGCTATTCCCATTCTTATTACAGTCAATTTCTTTATAGTCAGATCAGATATTCTGAAAACAATATCATTGACTTTGTTTTCGAAGCGAACGCTCTAGCGACTGAACTAATGAACTAATGCGTCGAAACCAACAAGCTGTCTCAGGAAAATTCGGGGGGGGGGGGGGGGGGGGAGAGAGAGAGGGGGGGGGGGGAGACATAATATAATAGTTACATATAATAAAGTATAGTCTGAGCTAATTTTCATTTCTTTTAAGAATGTCTATTTCTTTTTTGATTTGATATATTTCTTTTCCGAAAAATATGTGCTATAAAACGAAGTTTCTTTGTTTATATTGATATACAATAAAGTACGATTGGATAGTTGATATTCTCTCTCTGCTACATGTACCGGTCGCTGTAGCTTAGTGACAGAGCGTTCACTTCGTAACCGGAAGGTCGTGAGTTCGATTGATTGATTGTTTGTTTTACATTCCGTTGAGAATTTTTTACTCGTATTGAGACTTCACCAGCTGTAGGTGAGAAAACCACAAATTATTCCTATGCTTATCTCTCAGAGCCGAAGCAATGGGGGTTCTTTAGCGTGCTAACGCCTGTCGCGATATGGGACCTCCGTTTTTAAGATTCGAAAGATTCATGATTCTCACTTCTAATTGCCGAGCGTTTGGCGAAGGAGAGATCACTGCTATGTTAACGTCTTAGGTTTGAAGTGCTGATCGCACGACTGGGGCTCGAACTCACGACCTCCCAGTTACAATGTACGAAGCACTGAGCTTTCGCAACCGAATTCGAGTCCCGCTCATGCCATGGACGCATCAAATATCGGATATGACCCTAAAAACGGAGGTCCCCGTCGCGAAAGGCGTTGACACGTTAAAGAACCCTCAATGTTACGGCTCTAGGTGCTAAGCATAGACCTTCACATACAGTTGGTGACGTTTCAATACGAATGACAAATTCTCGAGAGGCTGTAGAACAACTAACCACCCACTTCGAGTTTTACCACATTTTATATTATCACACGGTTCCTCGCAAAAACATTGATTGATTGTGTATTGTTTAACGTCTTGCTCGAGAATTTTGGAGACGTCACCATTGCAGGCGAAGGGCTGCAAAATTTAGACCTATGCTAGGCGCTTAGGGCCTTTGAGCAGGGAGGGACTTTTAGTGCCACATATGTTGTGACACGGGCCCTTGGTTTTTACGGTCTCATTCAAAGGACCACCCCCATTTAGTTGCCTCTTACGACAAGCAAGGGGTACTGATGTTCTATTCTAACCCGGATCCCCACAGGGTCGCAAAGTAAGAAAATATGCTAAAGGAAAAGAGACAGATCGCGGTAACTCAGTGGTGGAACGTTCGTTTCGTAACCGGGAGTTCGTGAGAAAATATTTATGTCCACGGATGAAATATATCTTTCTAACATTCAAAGAGATATTTCTGTAATATTAAGAAATATCTTGGTTTGGAAAAAAAAACCATAGTAAAATGACTTGTCATAGAACTTAGTGTAGAAAATATTTCGATTTTGTGTTGTGTATTTGACGCATATTAGCAATAAGTAGATCTGGATTTTGCTTGAGATGGCCCTTACCATCGACCTCTTCCAAAAGGTAGAGTGGCGGCACCAGGTCGACTGGGACAGGTGCTACCAGTAGGACACGCGCAGCTCATCAAACTAAAGTGGTTATCTCTAGGAAGTTCCATGAGCTCGGTACAAACCGCATCCTCCTCGCATATTGCCGTCTCTAGCTGTTCCTGCTATATAATGAGAAATGTATGATGAACAAATCGCCAAAATCACTCAGACACACATTCGGAGTATTTCCATTGTCCTTGGGAAGGACATTTGAGATCTAATAATGAGGAAAATTATCATGTATTCAAAGTGTTTTAAATTGCTCTGTGATAGCAGGGAATATGAACATCACTTAATGTCTCTGGATGACACAGTGATAGATGTGTCATGACATTACAATTAAATTCAAGACTCTGTGTTTGTGAAACAAAAAAAAAAAGTTGATATATTTTTCTTGCAGCGAATCACATAGGATATGATTCTAACATAAAAAGAAAACAATTGCCTTATTCCATTGTCATTTTATATATAATTTTTCAAACTGATCTGATACATTAGACGTTGATATTTGTGAATTAATAAAATTAATATTGGTAACTATGTTTCAAAATGTCAGTAAAGTATCTGTGTAATTTCAACAAGCCAATGGTACAAGTAAATATAGATGTTAACTGCAAATTGACAACTCAGCTTTATGAAAAACGGAATGTCTTCAGCTTCTCTGTCTTCAACTTCCCATATTCATGTAGCAATATTCCATTATCACCCGCATATCGTGTTTATGTCTCTCAACTGATTCAATATGTAAGGGGGGCCTCCGTGGCTGAGTGGTTAGAGCATCGGGCTCAAAATCACAAAGCCTCTCACCTCTGTCGGCGCGTGTTCGAATCTCGGCCGCGGCGTTATGTGAGCAAGTTTGCCAGTTTACTTGCGGAAGGTCGGTGGTCTCTTCCCAGGTACATTGTATCTGGGTTCTCTCCTCCACCAACAAAAACTGGACGCCACCAGATAACTGAAAAATTGTTGAGTGTGGCGGAAAACAATAAATAATCAATCAATCAATCAATATGTAAGAGTTTGTTCTGCGTATGATCATTTTTTGAATTGAGGCAAGCTACTGACAAACAAGCTGATGATACAGGGATTTAAACAGTCTCGTTTAAAGTCAGCATTTCCAATATTCTATGGTCGTTATATTGCATTATGTCATTTGTAAATATACTGTAATCTATCGTTAAGTCGATTGAATGTTGTCTGGCGTGTTTCACACCACTTGCTAGACCGTTCTCTGCATAATGATTTTGACTAACTATGGATTACTCTCCTAACGTAATCAAGATAGAAGGCCCCCGGCGTGTGTGACCGGTCAACAGGGCATGCTTACTCCTTCTAGGAACCTGATCCCATCTCTGGTGTGTTCAGGGGTCCATGTTTACCCTACTCTTAATTTTGTATTCTTTCTTGGATTTATGATATTGGTCACTGTTCGTTATCGAATCACTTTCCACTATACAAAATTTTATTTTGATTTAAATCTATTTCATTTAGTGGTCATCAAGGAGCGAAATGGTCTATTCAAATTATTTTTCAAAAGTGCAATTAATCTTTCGTCAATCGCATATTACAGTCTTAAAAAGGGACTGATTTACGATTTCCGCCAAAATTTTCTTTTCCACATTCAATCAAAATCTCCTGTCAGATGTATTTAATGTTTTAGAAAAAAATTAAGATTATACATTATGATAGTAGTTCATTCTTGAGGGTTTATTATTAGTTTTGTAAACAAGGATTGAGGTATGTTATTGTTTATGAAGTTTTCAAAACAAATGGATGTCGATCTAAGTTTATTATATGTATCACTTTTTCAAGTTTTCTTTTAGTAATATGTGTCGTTTAAAAGTTAAAATTTGTGACTGCACAAAATTAAGATGCTGTAAATTACAAAATTAATATTTCACAGGTTTGTTTGTAAACATATAAAGTTTACATAACACAGAGTTAAGGGTAAAATATTTTCCTTGCATTCAGAAGGTCCAAATTTTGGTTGTCAACATTAAATGAGTTATATTTTTTTATGTATGTTTAGCATCAAAAATGAATATTTTTTTTTCAAATACTTGAACCAGGCCCCTTTAAATCAGAATCTCAGATTTTCAGTGGATCATGTTAGAAAAATTCTACTTTGGTAAGGAGAGCACATTTTTCCTTGTGCTGTATACACCACGTTGGAATGGTCATCTCTTTTCCATGAAGAAATCATTGTTTTATCTAATAGCGGAAGAGAGAGAGAGAGAGAGAGAGAGAGAGAGAGAGAGAGAGAGAGAGAGAGAGAGAAGGTTGTCCCTATACTTTACATTTCTTTCCTTTGCCAAAGAGAGGAAAACCTTGCTGAAAAATAGCATGTGATGAGATGTTCTTGGAACCTGGTAATGTATTAGTCTAAGTCATATCATGACATGTGAATTTTTTTTTAGAAATCTTGATTTAGTCATTTGTTGTTAATATTATAAACTGTAGATGCTTCTCTTTGACATTACGTTAATATATCTCTTTATCTATTGAGCCTTTAAAAGAAAAAAATATCGTTTTCCTGTTTTTCGCATGCATTTATTGCTTGTTACTCATCTTAAACCTTGAAATAATTTCTGTATATTTCCACTACCTTTATCAACTTCGTAGCCTTTAAATATGTATTTTGCCTTGTCCTGACTACATCTATACATAAATTTAATAAAGACGAGACGAATGTTATTTAATTTGTTGATTTAACAACTTCAACAAAAGTGCTTTTGTAAATTTGGTTCATTGAAAATTCAAACGTTGCAGTTTTTTATATTTGTTATATATAATTCCATACTTAAGTAACCGAAATCTATTTTTTCCCTAAATTTTATGATTGAAAGAAACTGGCAATTGTATCATATTAATTGATACACACTATCTTCGTTGTAGGCTTTTAAGATGTTTTTCAATTGCAAAGGAAATGTTTGCATCGTCTCTGAAATGCGCAAAATGCAATTAAATTCTTATCGTAATTAATCACTATCAACGAATTTAAACATACTTATGCATGGTACTCCAATTCGTTAATGCCAACGCCTATCCTGAAAGGGGACAGCCCTCTTTAAAAAGATATGGACAAGATCTGAACAAAATTTTCAATCCCCCCCCTCCAATTTTTGATATTTACAATACATACCTAAGGTATTTCTAATGGTCAGCAAAAATGTGAATACCAGTTGTTGAGTTACAAGTGAGATAAACAAATATTTGTTAGGTAAACAAAGCTCGTTTCATGTGTTTATTTACATTGTTTTATGGAAAACAAAATGAGATGTGGCAAACACTAGAAACTGTTTAACTATGTTCAAAATTAACTTCTAAATTGAAAAAAAAATCTGCTTTAAATAAAACTTTTACGAGTATATTAACTAATGTAAGCAAAAACATGATATGATTATTATTATTTTAGTTGTTGTATTTGTTGTTTTTTTTTAGTTTTCAATCTAATGAATAACAATCTTTTCTGTACATGATAATTTGAATTTCGGCATGAATATCAATAACCTGAGTAGGGTTACTTTACTGAGATGAAAATTTAATTCTTCCATCAATTAATGTGCTAAGCAGAAGTGCCATGCCAAAGTTATTTCATGTTGTCCTATAGTAGAACGCATTTGAGTGGGTCTTTGTCCCGAAACTCGGCATTTTGTAATTGTCCTGAAACACAACAAAGCGGAAGTTAATTGTTACCCAAGAGTAGCGGAGGTATGAATTAATGTGATAGATACATTGAAAATATCACAATTCCCTATAGGGTTTTTGAATAGCATGTTTTTATTCAGGAAAAAATAAGAAATTTATGCGATTAAAACTTCGGACTATATTTTTTCTCTTTGTCGTAAATATACAAAAAAAACCACCAAAAAACTGTTAAAATGATAGGAGAGGCAAATAGCGGATATCGAATTTTATGTCTAATTCTGTTAAAAATAATAATATACCCTATCCTATACAAACAAAATTGTCGCTGATTGGATATAGGTATAGACTCTCAGCTTCAAAAATGTACGAATTTGAACAAAGCCTTGGGAGATGAAAAAATGATATTTTTGTGTGAAGTTTGCTATATAATGTTTTTTTTTTTTTTTAATTGGGTTGGTGTTCGTTTTATTTATTCGTTTGCGAGATATATGTGGATTAATGTAGCAAGGATGAGCACTAGCCATTATTAATGCTTCAGAAAATATCGTTTCTAGCGTTCTTTGGTAATCTTGTACCTAGGTCATGGGACGCTGAAGTCCAGTGTATTCTTTGAAATCATAAACACAAAACCATAAACACAATAGCAATAGATCATGAGGTACAGTTAACAAATTGAACAAAAAAAGATAAAGTAATGTATGCATGGGGGAAATATTAATAATGAATGAAAGAAACGTGTTTAAACTGAGAGTAATTCGTTAAGGACAGACTAATTCGTTTATTTTAAGAACAGACATACACAACGTTTTGCTGATTGGACATTGAGAAAATTTCAGAAGATCGTGTCAATGCTTCTGTTTTTAGATTAAATAATCATAATCTTTCATTGAGTAAAGTGGCGACCCACCGCCCACTTCTAATGGAAAGTGGTGATCTGAACTACTAAAGTTTACAATGATTTTTCTAAATTTTAATTGTAAGATCCTTAAATATTTTTGACAAAGTTTGATTTAAAAGAAATATATTCTTGACCTTGACAGAAGCTGTCGATATCACTAATCCCTTTCTATAAAACCTGGTCCTACTTTTTGGCATAGAACAAAAATAGCCATAGAGCATTCCAAATATTCGAAAACCCATATGATATATCATGCATTTTTAAAATTTTAAATGTACAATATTAAATTTGTCAATATGTATAAAAGAACTTATTGTATTATATGTATGTATGTATGAGTTGATAAACTGAAATGGCGCGAAACGAACGTCTGCTGCAGGAAATGTCTGTCGACCATTAGTCAGAACATATCATCATTATTCTTTATTGATTAGTAGTAGTACAAATAGCTGCAAATCTTTTTAGCATCCACAAAAGCGTGCGGCATGTATATAGACATCTATAAACTTTGTTTGTTTGGTTTTTTTCTTTAAATAATAAACCGAGAAAGTGAGCATTGCTGGTTATATGTTGTTTTTAACCAAATCGGTCATTTCCCCAGTTTTTGTTCAATGCTTCTATCTGAATCAAATACCCATGAATTAAAATACATCGTGAGTTTATTCTTTAATTTTGACTGTTTGTAACTTCTGACCAAGATTAAAACAAAATTTTAATATGACTGCAACTACATATTTATTTAAAGTACACGTGCAGTTTAGCATCAGTCAGTGTACTTCATTCAAGGATATTAAATTACTGTCATCAAACAAGGTCATAATCGTTAAAAATGAATACAGATTCAATGTCCTTGATTTGAGGGACATGGCAAATTAAATATTAATATCTGCTGTCGGGTATTATGACCAGTGAACGTGTCTGACTGAGAACTGCGATACATCTCGCTCCTTCTAAGTATACCTTGCAGTGAAATCATCGGAAATAATGTAATGCTAGATGAAATCATTCATTGGAATCATGATTTTTATGACAAGATTTATTTTGAATGTCTGCTTCGTAAATGGGTAAAGTACAAATTTCATAATCAAAAGGTAAATAGAATTCTACACGAGGACAAAACCACAGACAGACACATAAAGAACTCATCCAAAAGGTAACAACTTCTGGATAATTTCTTCTAAATGAATTTCAAACCTGAAGCATTATTTGAGCGTTGACGAATTGTCCATTAATGATGTTAACAAGCGTCTTTCTGTCTGTGAAACACCAGGGTATTAATTTCAATTTTATCAATATACAGACAAAATGCGCCTCCATTAAAAATCATTTTGTAACCTTCAGTTTTAGAATTAGGTCCTGGAAGAAAACGTACATAGCATATATCATTATCTGTATGAACGGTAGTCGATGTTGTAATGGATCTGATGATTTTATGAGATGAATAACAACTGTTATGTAATTTGCGATGTTGCAAATCGTGTTGGTGGATTTCATATCGAGTAGGATTTTATGAATAGTGCACATAGTGTAAATTAGAAAGATTGTCTTAAGACTGTCAATATCATTAGTTTAAAAGACATTTTGTAGAAATGTAATTTTGAATTAGATATAATAAAGGTTAAAAATATTACATGCGTGCATTTTGGATATCATTTGTATATGTATTTGGAAAACTGCAGTGCCAAATACAGAAAATGCATACCAATATTTCATTAAACTGACGATACGAAAGACTACACATGAGGGCAACATCTGTCTGTGGTTGGCGAGACCTGACTGCTATCCAGAAAATACGACCTAATATGTGTTTGTGATCCTTGGGTTCGGTGTAATAGATGATGCTCATTTTCATCAGTGAATGAGGGAAATCATATTTATATCATTTGATAAATACTTATATAATAGGGCTCTGACCCATTCAGTATCTCATCTAATATTACAGGGCTCGATCCCATGCAATAAATCTTCTAATATTACAGACGACTTCCAGTTTCCGCTTAGAGAGTGCAGATAAATGATAAGTTTTCAGATGCTTAATGAGGTAAGATTGAAAATATTTATGATAAGACTCTAATTGGATTTCTAAAATGTTCTTCTTTTAAAGAAAATATCTGGAAATTGTCAGATAAATGGTGTTAGAGAATAATACTCTGCACTTATCACTGATCTTCGGAAATCGATGAAACAATTGCGATTAGATATTTCATTTTTGGTGAGAAAAGTGCCAACTCTTGTTGATAATGAATTTCATGATTTATGTATATGTCGCATTTGGCGATTCTGCCATGAGTGATTTTGAAGTTATTTTACTTTGATTTGAATATATCTTATTGCATAATACATATTTATATATAAGGTTAAAACGCAAGGTTTTACTATTCTTCATCCTATAATGCATAACCATCGTTCTGCAATACAGTGTGGTTGTCATAAAAATATCGAGCATACAAAATATAAAATAGAATTACAGGATTTTGTGGTATATCATGTCTGGAACACTTCAATATTTAAAGAAACGAAAATATAGGTATTTACATCACTGGATAGTTTTTCGTCACCCCACAGCAAAATAATACTATCAATAATAAACAAGAAATCAACTTGACGCAAGCGGCAAAGGTATCCGGCCACAGAAAGTACGAAAGAAATCATACTCTATTTATTATTATTATTATCATTATTATTATTATTATTATTATTATTATTATCATTATTATTATTATTATTATTATTATTATTATTTAGATCGGACCACACTAACGATAGGTATTTTGTACGTACATCCCTTCAGGATGCATACTTAATTGTGAAGTCATACTTTAATTAGGATATCTCAATTGCTATAGTAAGCAAAATTCGTTAGTAGAGACAACTTTTCGGAGAAGGAAAACGACTTTAAAAGGAGTTTTCATGCATTTGTCTGGACTCAACTCCCCCTTATCACCTCCAAAGCATTTGGATATATTACTAGTTGTGTGAATCCTCAAATATAGTCTTGAATCCACAATACACTGCACACCCTTCTTGTATCTCATATCAATGAGATAAATTGAACCCGAAACAAACGTAGTACAAATTGACAGCTATAAGATTTATTGATTTTAAATACGCTTCATTTATGCCTAGAGATTATACAACTATTATCAATATAAAAAATAACTTCAATCCCCAATTAAGTAGTTATATAAATTAATTTTGGGAAAAATCATGAAAAATACATTAAACGGTAATCCTGCAAAAACACTTGTGCATTTTGAAAAACTCTATAGGAACAGATCGCGCTCTTGCACGGCCTGTAATAACTAGTTTAATGTAAAACTTTGTTCATGAGATCCTTTTTGCATGTACATATTTGGTATATGTAAAACAGAATTGGTTTCATCTGGTTTTCTACACAAGTATTAAATACTGTTAATCATTTTACATTTGAATAAATCGTAGCTGAAAAGCAGTTTTGTATGAAGCATATTCCTACACTCACAAGAAGGGGATCAGAGGCGAGGTGGATGGACTTAATGTTTTAAAAAGTTTAGTCAACTCTGAATGTCGTAATTCAAATTTGATAGAGGTCAATGTGGAAATGGTATTTTACCGAAAATTAATCGCATTTACCGGACACTTTCTGGGTTTCATTTTTTTTTTGAAACCTCTCTATCTTAGCGCCCCCTATATTGGAAATCACAATGCACTTGCAACAATGCCGTTGCTAAGATAATAAAGGTGAACGAAAATTTGAAATCCACAGCTTAATGATGGATGATTGACTTATTGCTTGATTGAGAGGCGGGTGAAATTTAAATTTCTTTTATGTCTAAAATATGTTAAAAAAAAAATAAAAAAATAAATATATAAAAAAAAAATCAAACCACTTAGATAATAATTATTTACTTACCAATTCGGCAAACGATTAACTATTCTTATTTGTAATAATGTGATAATAAATCAATGATTTCCTACAGGTAGGATAGCACTTTTATTCATATCATATGTTACAAATAATTCCTTCAAGTCGCCGCCTTTGATAGAATCCCCGTTACGAAACATAAGTGAATCTACACTTGACTTCGTGGAAAAAATTCGATTTTTATTTGTTTTTTACTCTATGATTAATACGTACATACAAAACAGTCTCCTTTCTGCTTTGAATATACGGTACACATAGTAGCGTAGTAAGTATTGGATGTAGTTTATCATTAATAACTTTCATAGTAATTCAGACGTAAAGTAAAATTCCCTCAGGTCCATATAGATATTTCATTAAACAACGGATTTTTTCTCTTTTATATTAAAAAAAAAAATAGATATTTTAAAGACAAATACCTGATATCTAACGATTGTCTCTGTGTGCACATGAGGCTGGAGACCAAACATAACCATAACACAGACGCTGAACGTTTTCATACTATCAAGGATCCCTGCCATCAAGTACTAGACAGTATCACAGACACGAGTAGACTATTTTAATGTTACTTACCACGTCACTAGATCACCTGAAACGGGCCTCCTTTTATATCGATTGAAAAATGTCATTATTCAAAATAACCACCTCCTTTAGGGGAAAATGAAACTGAGATGTACCACATTTAATCTCGTGAGTAGAAAACTTGGTATGCCTTATTCGTCTTTCCATCAACTTAAGATCACATGGGTTACAAGTGAATGCCCTTTTTTGTCCTTCTGTCCAGAGGAAACGATGCAAATTTTTCATAGTTTTTTGTCCAACTTCCAGAAATCGTCTTTTATTAAACCAGGTTATCAAAATATGTTAAGATTAATAAACCGGTTAGACGGAGACTATTTCAGACAATCAGCTATCTAGTGCATGCCATTGATGTACTAACTGTAGTACGGTTTTGAACTGTATGCCCCTAGATGAAATTCAGTTAACGATTTTCTTTAGTTTTGGTGTGAAATTTGGTCAGGTTATAGACAATTTTCCGAAAACCATGCTTAAATTTTCCGTGAAATCATAGAGAGTATTAATGCATACTAAGTAGGTGGTATGCCCGTATAATTATATTATCTATTATTGTACTCATGTTAAATTTCACGAAATATCAATACTACGAAATTGAGCCATTATTTTCAAAGGTTTTGTCCTCTGTACGTTATTTTCATATAAAAGCTGGTGCTATTAAACTACCGTGCTTCCCTATATATATAAATACTGTCATGTTAAGAAAAGACTAGGGCGTCTTTGGGGCACTGCATTTGATGTAGGGCCCTCCAATAGATACTGAAAATACACATCATACAAGTTCATGCATACGAGTACAAAGAAAAATCTTACTTTTACTTATAAGCATACGTTATGTAAGCTTCTTTTAAATGCAACATACATGTAAAATAAGGTAATTTACATGCATATTAAAGAGGAATATAAAATTCCTACATAGAAATATTCATTTACATTTTCCACAGAGTTTACGGAACCTCACATAAACATTGTTACATCATTTTAAAAATGTGTTTGATTTATGAATCATCTAAAGTAGAATATTTTGCATTCTGATTAATAAAATGTTGGGATCCTTCCATGATTTATATGAATCTATTAAACATTTTCTGAATAATTATCATTCGCATTGTAAATGTTAACGTCCTTCCCTATGTTCATTTCAGGTTTCGAAAAAGGAAAGAAGCATATAAATTGTTGACTATTCTTTGATTTCCGCAATTAGACGATTTTGAGAAATTCAAAAATATATTTCTTTCTTTTTTTTCAAGAAAAAGAACAAATTATTCCTTGACACGGTTAATTGTATGATATAGTGCACTATCAAGAATAATTCTAATGAATCCAAATATCACATAGAATCAACTGGTACAACAGTATGCACTTGACGTTTTCCAATATTAGCAGCATTTTCTTTTTCACACCCCCCCCCCTTCCCCCCATGAAATTACAGCAATATTAAATCAGAAATGTCGTTACATGTAGAAGGTCATCTTTCCGAGTTAACTTTCGGACCTTATATCCCGTATTAAAGGTGAAAACACCTGGGGATAAGAACTTCTACATTGACATCATCGATACGCAGTTTCAATATTTAATTCTACACAATTCACAGAGATGATAATTTTATACACAGTTCAATTTTGGCAAAATGTATGGCAATTTAAATCTATAAGAGAATAAAAACACAAATCTTGTGGACACTTGATACAAACCAAAAGGGTTGATATATAATTTTTGGTTTAGTTTGGTTGTAATAAGTGAAAATATAAAATTCCCTAAAAATAAAGGAATTGTAAATTTTTTATTATGTTCAAAAGTTGAAAAATATTGCCCCTCGTTATATAACTCTATATAGATTTTATTTCTCAATGTTTTGGATTTAATTAAGAAAAAGATAGTAATAAATTACATTCCATGCGGTAAATTGTATTCATTCTACTAATATAAAACATAAAATTAGTTTTTATTTTCACCATTTTTTGAAAAAAAAAAAGTTTGTAGCAAGCGTTGTTAAGTACATGAATATAAAGTCAGTTGCCGTTTTCTAGCACCTAAAAATTAAAATCGTTCAAGGGTGAGGCATTTCAAATAATGCAAAATGCATCCAACATGACGTATATTGGGTTTGCATATTAAATATTGGGACCCACCAATGAAGTCAAACGTTTTTTCTACACATAAAAAAAAAAAAAAAAATAAAATCGTTCCAGGGTGAAGCATTTCGGAATATTGAAGATGCATCCTACATGATTCTGTGTTTACATATTAAAAGTAGCCATTATTTTAAAGAGGGATCACGATTTGAGAGCTTTAATCCGGTTTGATTAAAGGTATATTTATGAGAATACCGCTTCAGAATATCTCACCATTGATCTTTTAGAACCGATGCTTGATATGTGATTATTGACTGACGAAATATTCATTAAATTAAATCTTAATGGAATATTTAAGACGACATTCACTAATATTTCCTTTCAAGGTAATAATTACGTTTTCCTAATCACCATGTCTTTTAAGTTTCTATTGATCTTACAGTTCCTAAGAATTTGGCTAAGGATATCCTAACAAATAAAGTTCCATTTTGCTAGAAATAATTTTCCTGAGAGAATGTTTATTTGCATAAAAAAAGGAAGCAAGAAATGTGAAAATGTATATCATCAAGAACTAATGTATATTTTGGTATTGAAGAAGTCACTGTATATGATATTAAAATGGCAAAGAAGTTATGAATTTGATGGTAATCATGCTTATCACATTTGAATCTTTACATGTAGACTGCAGTCGAAAGTGAGATCATTTCGTCTAATATTTCTGTATTACGAAATTATTATTTGGACAGGCTACTGGGACTATTTTTTTTTTCATAAGTGACTTTAGTTGAGCTACAGAACAGCACGGTCCGGTCATAAGCAATATTTATATCAAATATAAACGTCACTTGTTTTTCTATCACAAAGTTAATGCCTGAAGCAAATATTTCTAATGTTAACTAGTTACTCTGAGTTTGATAATTCACTTTGTTCATAATTAATCGTCATATCTAATATGAACTTCTAAAATTATTTTTTTTCACAAAATCATGATCATGACAAATAATTCTAATTTATTTAAGTCATTGACCTTAAGAGGATGACCATGGTCTAGGAGCATGGCGCGCGGAGTACTAGTTTCATTTTTTTGTTCCTTTATTTTTTGCTTTTAGTATGTAGTGGTACCTTTCGGAATGTGCATTAGTGTATTATGTGCAGTCAAATCTGTTTTGCTTTTTTTTAAATTTCCCTTTTATTTTCAAACATTTTTTTCTTCCCCTTTATCTTTTGTATTCCTGTTGGATCTATGGAATTTTTATTCATTGCTTTTGTTGTTCGTTTTCAGTAATTAGTATATGCCACTTTATTTTATTTTTTTTGCACACTTAAATTCATGTAGTCATCTTTACCTTATCAGGGAAAGGCTTATATAGATAGGTTGTCTGCTGCCTGATCCATTTTATGTATATCATGTATACATTTAAGAATTTGAACAATGTGTGAGGGTATGAACTGCGACGCTTCACGCCGGGATACTTTTCGAAGCGCGTTAATAATGAAAAGGTCGATTGAGAATAACGAAAGAAAAGACCCACAGAGCAGAAAATTTTCAGGTAAAAGTCACTAGGTTTATCAACTTTCATTTAAAAAAAAATATTTTGTTGTTGTTGTTTGTTCTAAGTGCCAACATTGTCAAATTTGAGTTATGCACATCGTTGGAATCGGCTAGAGCGAATACAAATGATTTTTTTTTTTTGTAAAGACTAAAACCAAATGCAGTCCAATAGTTTTTTCTCTTTCGTTACCCTGAATTGATCCTTTCTTATATTTGCAGCATACTTTCATTACTGTCAGAAATTCATTCGTTAAAACAGACGAACTAAATTTATCTGTATTCATACGTGTCTTGTTTACAAGTGCGGCGCATTCATGAGAAAATGGATATCATTATATTTTGTAAAGCTACCGAAAGCAAAAAGAATTGGAAATGTAAATATAATGAAACATTGTCTGAATGAATCGCATGTATATGAACAATCATCTTCTCCAACGAAATAAAAAAAAAATGGACCTTTTTCCAAAATAAATTGCGTAATACGTAATCAAAGTATAAATACCAACAATAGTTACATATTTGAATCATCGTACAGAGTTCTGAAATAGAATTTAATTTTCTCCACTAAGTACGTTGCAGGTTACATATATAATCAATTAGTCGCCAAGTTGTTCTTGAAGTGTGTTTTAAAAATTCAGAGAACTTTTAACATAATATGGGTCGCTGTTTAAATTAACTGACTATTATTTAACTATTTGCATCTACAACATGGGTCCAATCCTTACCTGTATGTACATGTGATCTTTCATAATCATACATTCGAAAAATCGAATGAAAACCTCCACGGAATTTCAAATAGCGCCAAAATGAGTTCACATATTTATATCTGTTTCTCATCATAAAGAGACTTTTTTCTTGCCAAAAAACTATTTATGATTTCTTGTATATAGCATTGACTGACCCTAAACACAGCATAACTGACTCTATATACAATGTAGACTAGTTATAGTTATATATATATATATATATATATATATATATATATATATATAATTTTCAGTATAGACAAGCCCCATGGGGATCCGGGTTGTTAGAATAGATCTTCAGTACCCCTTGCTTGTCGTAAGAGGCGAGACTAAATGGGGCGGTCATTCGGATGAGACCGCAAAAACCGAGGTCCAGTGTAACAACAGGTGTGGCACGATAATGATCCCTCTCTGCTCATAGTCCGTAAGCGCATAGGCCTAAATTTGCAGCCCTTTACCGGCAATGGTGACGTCTCCATATGGGTGAAAAATTCTCGAGCGGGACGTTAAACAATATATAATCAATCAATCAATCAGTATAGACAGACCCTATTTAGAGTATAGACTGATCCTATATTCAGTACAGACTGACACTATATTCAGTATAGACTGACCCTATATTTAGTATAAAGTATTCCTTTATTCAGTGTAAGTTGACCCTAAATTCACCATAGACGTCCTTGAGTGATTATACATTATACACTGGTCTTTTATTCAATATAGACTAACCCTATACTTTGTGTAGAGTGGCCCTAAACCCAGTTTAGATAGACCCTATATTCAAAATGCATTGGTCCTAAATTCAATGCAGACTGATCTTATATTCAATGTAGACTGGCCCTGTACATTGAGTATAGAGTGTATAGTCCTGTATTCATGTAGACTGGCTTTGATGTCAGTGTAGAGTGGCCCTACTTTTAATGTAAAGCGACATTTTATTCAATGTAGACCAACCCTATATCAAGTGTGCACTGGTCCTTTCTTCAACGTAGACTGGTCATATATTCAATGTAGACTGGTCCTATATTCAACGTAGACTGGCCCTATATTCAATGTAGACTGGCCCTATATTCAACGTAGACTGGTTATATATTCAGTGTAGACTGGTTATATATTCAGTGTAGACTGGTCCTATATTCAATGTAGACTGGCCCTATATTCAATGTAGACTGGCTCTATATTCAACGTAGACTGGCCCTATATTCAATATAGACTGGTCATATATTCAATGTAGACTGGATCTATATTCAATGCAGACTAGACCTATATTTAGTATAGTATAGACTAACCCTATGTTCAGAATCGGCAGGTTCTACTTTCAGTATAAACTGGTCCCACATTCAGAATAGACTGACCGTATGTTTAATATTATATTCGGTGTTGATAGGCCCTTCCTGTAAGGACTCTGTGTCTATGTTCAATTTAGACTGGCCTTATATTCATTGTAAAATAATCTGACTTATATTAGTATGGTATGGCCTTTTATTCAGTGTAGAATAACCGTACCTGCATACAGTATAGACTGGTCCCATATTCAATGCAACGAGACACTATAGTGAGTATAGATTAGCCCTATATTTAGGATACCGGTAGATTGGTCCGACCCAATAATGGACTTTTCCTATATTCAGTACAGACTGATCCTATATTCAATACAAACTGACCCTATATCCAGTATAAGCAGACCCTTTTTTCAGAACAAACATATCCTTTTTTTTCCAGAATAAACAGATCCTATATTTAACATAAACAGACCTTATTTCCAGTATAAACAGACCCTAATTGTAGACTGACTGTATATTAGATAAAACATTCATGAAGAGACGTAAAAAATAAATAAACTGTGTAGACTGATTCTATATTTTCAGCATAGGCTGATCCTATATACAGGGTAGAATAATCTTTTATTCAGTATATAGTATGGTCCTATACATTCAGATCGTAATCCAGAGTGTTATGGTCCAGCAACAAAACTTCTCTGATTTCGATAGCCAAATACAAGCGGTATCTCACTGTCCAAAATTTTACGCAGATTTGATAGAAAAAGAATTATATTTCAAACGTTAAGATATGAACTTCTTCTATAATTTATGAAGTTACCCTTGCGCTACTCCTTTTCGTAAATTTAATACAAGAAACCAGTACATCAAATTATCTACCAAGAAAGTAATCCCATCTCAAATCCTAATCAAAAATAAATAATATCTAATTTATAATATCTATGACGTTAGTGTATGGAAAGTTCTTGCTTATTACGTTAATTAAACATGCTTATTGCTAGGAGGATGTAATCAATCGTGTATTATAACAAGAAATTTGATATAAATCTGGAAGAGGCAGATGTTTAATATAAGACAGATGTTCACTTTTAATACCAAAATCACGGGACTGGGGATGATGGTAACTTAGTCAGGACACATGAGGCGTATAATTTTATTTTAGTTCAGTAATACATTAAGGATGCAACGATGCATTGGCGGTCCGTTATAATTATGTAATTTCTTGAGATATTTCCCGAAAGAAAGGGAAATACACAAATGTATATTAGCTTCCGTTGGCTTAATGGATTAACATTCAACCACATTTCTATTTTCAAAAAGTTTACCACGACAAAATAATTACGTGCAAGTATTACATTTCTTCATAAACATACAAACACGTGTTGACATGCAATTCATATCCAGAAGGAAAAAAGGTACAATGCGTCATTTCCATGAATAAAACCAATGCATCTTCCGTATATATAGACAAAAGAGAATTTAAATCGAAAAATTATCATCTCGATATAATTCAGTTCGAAATGCGATGGTAGTTTTAAACGCTTTATCCCTTTTCATGATTAATACTATTTAAGTGATAAAATTCAGGAATACTGCTTCTATTCTCCAGTGCATAAAAATAACATTGATTCTTGACAGAAAGGAATAAAATAATAAAACGAAAACTGATACGGTTTCTTTTGCATTTGTTATTTCGTGGGTATTGCAATATTTCTGTTTTGAGTCCACTGTTTATGAGTTCATTAGATATGAATAAAGGAAAAACGCCACTCTTTCATCACACAGATTGATTTCATTGTGAAAAGCTGGATCGGATTGAAGAAAACATTAAAAACAAATTAAAGGATTCTCAGAAGATAATGATGCAATTGGCAAAAATGAAGGAAAAGTTATAAATTAAACAGGAGGAAATAAAAGATTATGTTGAACCAGAATTCTCTTATGAACGTCCCTATGCGACGCCCCCGTTTATCGCAGTCTTTTTATTGTATGCATAATTTTTGGTAATGTTTGTGTTGTATTTTTATTTTGTCAATTAACATTGACATTATATGCTTTTTTTTTCTTTTGTTTTCTTTTGTTTTTTGTTGTTGTTGTTGAGTTTTTGTTTGTTTTCTTTTGTTTGTTTTTATTTGTTTGTTTGTTTTTGTGATTTTACATTTAGTTTTTATTTTGTTTGTTTTTGTTTCTTTGTTTTTGTGATTTTACATTTAGTTTTTTTGTTGTTGTTTTGTTTGTTTGTTTGGTTTTTTTTTTTTGTGCCTTCACATTTTAGTGTTTCAATAGGGGAGACCACTTGCCGTATCTTTACTGTATGGACCTTCATAGGTGTTTCTTTATTGGCAATAATAATAAACAATATTCACATAATGCATATTTTATGTTTTGTTTGTTTTGCAACTGCAGGCACTTATCCAAATCACGATATAACATAAATCGCTCTATCATGTATGTGGCACCTCCGTTTATCACCAGTGTGAGGACCAAGTCGCCATTTGCATTGTTTAGAACCACTTTATGAAGTATTAATACGCTCGTCATACAATAAAGGTATGGGTCCAAAATAGACACAAAATAATCCAAGATATAATATCTCCCCGTGGAATTGCATTACTGTCCATTGGCAAATTCAAAATGTTATTTAGAGTTCTAAACACAAAGTTCTATCAGTTCTGCTGGCCTCTCATTCGTAATACTGCACGCTAATAGGACACAGCCAGAATCGTTATTACTGCATTTTACAGCTTAAATGAAGGTCTTTACACACCGCTCCGTTAGTCCATTTCTTGACGGATGGTATGGAGTAGTCTTGATATGTTAGATCTCATTAGAGTAAGACTATGTTAAATCCCATTAGAGTTAAGGAAGTCCACAAACTCTCAAGATGTTGTATTGTGATTGATTGATTGATTGTATATTGTTTAACGTCCCTCTCGAGAATTTTTCACTATTGTGGAGACATCATCATTGTCGGTGAAAGGCTGCAAAATATAGGCCTATGATTGTCGCTTAGGGCCTTGGAACAGGGAGGGACCTTTATCTGAAGGACCGCCCCATCCAGTCCCCTCTTACGACGTGCAAGGGGTACTGAAGACTTATTCTTACCCGGATCCCCACAGGGCTGTTGTTGTATTGTTGGACCGTCATCAATCACTATCATGTATGCATAGTAACTGGTAATCCACTGCGTGAGAATAGTGTTCATTTCAATAGTTTTATCGATGTGTGATCACCATCTCGATTTCTTCAAGCCACTTTGAGTGTGAATCCACCATGATCAAGATATTGCTGCTCCCGTTTACTGTGTATGCTATCCAGATGGATTTGTTTGGGAAACTGTTCAGTTCAAGACTAGCGACATAACCATCATCACTTGAATCACAATCCACAGGACGTCCATTGTCCCAGCTGTTGATCCTGCTCCAACGTCACTGCATACCCCTTTTTCTTATTTCGGAGTGATAGCTTTCTTTACCATAGTAATATCGTGTTTTAGAATCATACTATAATACTTGTATATGTACCATCTGCACCGGAAACATCGAGGCTGGACAAATTTTGAAATCACGTGACCGCAGTGTTTAAATTCAAGAATGAAACTGTGTTCCGACAGTAACTCTAAAGTTTATCAAATTAAAATCAATGAAGCCAATACCATCTCATAATATTCAAAAGAAATTTTCGAATTCATCTCTAATTTTTCTGACGTACATGAATATCAATTTTTACTCACTGGTCGCATCTTAGTGGTAGAAAGTTCCCTTCGTGACCGGAAGATTGTGAGTTCCAGCCACTCTTGTCATGGCCGCATCAGACTTAGGGCGTAAATATAGAGATTGCTCCTTTGCCAAACACTCGGCATTTAGAAAGGATATGAACTTACAAACGGAGGTCCCGTGTCACAGCAGGCGTTGGTACGTTAAAGAACCGTCACTGCTACGGACTGAGCACTAAGCATAGGTTTAGATAATGTAGTTCTTCACCTACAACTGAGGAAAAGATGCTCAAAGTACGTAGTTGATGAAATGCTTCGGCATGGCAGACAGCCCCTCCTTCAGTAAGAAGATAAACCTCAAAATGACAGGGTTCCATTAGGCCTTACGTACCATCCTGCCCTCAATAACCTCAACGATATTTTGAGAAAACATCTGCCCATTCTGTAGGTCAATAAACAAATGGCTGATGTTTTCAAAGAACACTACGGCATCCTTCAGGCGCCCCCCCCCCCCTTAAAAAAAACCCGAAGGACATGGTAGTAAGAATTAGACTGGACAATCCTTACCTATTAGAGGTTTCAAATTATGCTCAAACTTCAAATGGCAATTGTGCATTTATCTTATCAGCTGCTATGTCTTCCAGAAAAACAACATACCTCCACGAATTTGGGTTGGAAAAATTTCCGTCACTATTTACATATAAATTGACTAACATGCTTGTAGATTGTAACATTTTTATATGATACGTACGGGTTATCATCACATATAAGGAATGAAAATGGAAGTTTGATGTGAATATATTTGCTTGCAAATATAGTAAAGTGTTACCGAACAGCTATTCCAAAAGTGTTAGCCTAAAGATATTCCTAGAGTACAATGTCATGTTGTGTTTGTTTTATTCATTTGGTATTTGATTTAAAAGTGAGGGAGAATAGAAGTGGTACAAAGACAGTATCAAAGGTCATGTGTGAAAACAGCTACCCACTCTAGATACATAATTGTGACCACGTAACTCGTGACGCTGACTACATTTGTAATGAATTATTTACTACTCACTGTAGGCAATAGTGACGGTGAGTTACGTTAGCGTATGATGATTTTTTCATGAACTAGAGAGGAAAAATCCTAGACAGAGGAAATGTGACTTGTGGGAGCTTGACATAAATAAATAGGTTCATATACAGTGCTACAAGTTGGTAGACAACGGAACAGGTTGCAATACACTGGTCAATGATTAAATCAATATGCCGCAGTATTGATTAAGTCGTTGAATTAAGGGTAATTCAGGCCCACAGGAAGCAGCTTCACTTTTGGGGGGACACCACACCAAAGTAATTTACGACAAAAAAGTGATATCGACAAAACCATTAATAAAAAAGATAAATGATAAACATGTGCAAGCATTGAGGTGTACGTCATATACATAAATCTAATTATGTACATAGAATCTAAATAGTTTTTGAGAAAACCCCTCAACTTTAAGTTTTAAGTTTTGTTTGTTTATTTTTTTTGGGGGGGGGGGGGGTGTTTTTTTTTTGTTTATATCTTTATCATTTTCTTATCAATCATTTCTGAGTCATAAGGTATTTAGTACTCGGTAAACTTTCCAAAAATTGCCAGTCTGTGTTCACTGTCACTTACGAACTCCTCAGTTATTTTTCCTGTATTCAGTTCATCAGTATCATTTTTATGAACATGCAATAAAAGCAAATTGTTTGTTCGTATTTGGCTCATTGTTTATCTCAGTGATGTTTTCAATCTTTTCAAAGCGCTGAATGAGCGCTCACTGGTAGCTTTAGTTGCAGGAAGTACCAAAATTAGTTCCAGAATTTTGAGGATCTCGGCAAAAAGACTTTTTTTCATTTGAATGTCTGAAAAATTCAACCACACTTGGTATATCTGGCGTAAAGGCTTTTGGCAAAACAGTCTTTTAACACTTTGAGCTGACAGTGAAGATCCTTTGGCTTCAAGTCTATATCATATAGGGTCGTGAAAAAATTGAATTCTTCTTCAAACGTTGACCTGTGCAAGCCTTAATTACGAGGTTTTCAAGATTAACATATGCATTATAACCTAGTTGGTCAAATCTAGATTTTATGCCAGCTAAAAGCAGATCTAATGCCTCGTAGAAATCTTTCCTGTACATATCTGCACACGATGAAAAAATATGTGCTCCTGTCCCATCATGAAGTTTACGAGAAATTTTGCGTTTTCTAGGAGGAACAGGATCATCGATGTTCATGTTTTGCTTTTTCAACAACTCCCTCATAAACCTGAGTGAAGATTGTCTCATTACGGAGACTTTGCAAAGCACTCATTGTCGTTGATGCCATTGTTTGACCATCACTCAAACATGATGTTTGGAGCCTGCAGAGCCCTTGCCAAATTATCACTATAACGTAAAAGTTTTTCACTCAGTAAACACCCAAAGAAGAAAGCAAACCTACACATATAAGCAGTCACTCCCCTAATTTTGTTTCTCATTTCTACCTCACGCACGTATTGGAGGCTTTCATCCCTAACATTTCTTAGAATTTCATAGTTTGACAAACTGCTCAAAAATGTGTCGGCTTTTATTGTCCATCTTGTGGAACACAACTTTAATTGCTAGGGTTTTTGAATTACCCCCAATGTCAGAATGACAGTACATCCCTAATAAATCTTCATGAGCGGTAAAATTTTGATCAACCCATCGAATGCATAAAACAAGTTGCACTTTGTTGGAAATATCTTGTGTTTCGTCTGCCATTATTGAAAAGAATTCAGACGATTTGATGAAAACAACAATTTGTCGCAAAACCTGCAACCACATCACCTGAAAAAATTCATTTTGTATATCTGGAGCAACATACTTATTTGTCTTGCATTGTAGCCATTCCTGAAGCTGGGGATCGCGTTTAGCCTCTAGCTCGAGAAGTTGATTACAGTTCGAATTTTTCCTCGTCTTTATCACCCCGAAGAGCAATTCCTTGTCGAGCAAGAAACTTGAACTTTTTTGTGATTTTAAGCAAATTATCTCTGGTAGACTTCGTCTCGACTTCGTGCGTCTTTGAAAGACATTCTCCAACATCTTTAACCTCCTCCTTTATCGTAAACTCCCTTTCCATTGCCTCTTTATGGCAACCACTTTTCTCGTGTGCGGCGAATTTTGTGGTTGCTTTTTTTCAGTTTTTAAAACCACTTGATATGAAAGCCTTTTCTTACTTGTGACAACTGAGTCTTTGTCTGGAATGTATTTATGCAAGGAAAACAGAATAAAACATCTTTGAATTCTACGCAATGTAACCAAGACCACCGATCAAACCAGGAGGCATTGAAAGGTCTTATCTTTTTACCAAACTATTTTGCTGGAAAGAAAATATTCCGTGGCTGATTTGGGGTACTACCGATCTCTGGTGTATGCCATTTTTCATATACAACCTGGATTTTTTGAACTGGTATTTCTGAGATAATATCTTCTGAAGAAGAAGAAGAATCAATAAAGGAAGCAACCTTAACATGTTTGTCTGTTTCTTTGTTTGCAGTTTCCCCCAATTTACCTGTTTCAATAGACTCCTCATTTGTATTAGACTCCAAGACTGGGGAAGGACTATCTTGTGATTGTTTTGGTTCAAATGAGCGATGAGGTTCAGAATCCTCAAAGGATAACGTTTTGAAAGAGGTTCCTCATGCTTGTGAATACAGACAACAAAATGATTAGGTATTAACCATCTATTTTTGTAGCAATTGTTTGAGTCCATATGATGTGGATAGCATCCTGATATTCTTTAGCATCAGCACGGTCAAGAGGAACAATGAGCTGATCATGATCTTGTCTGTTTACACCAGGGTTTTGCACCTCGGGGAAAATTGACATGATTGGTTTCTGCAAAACGTTAAAAGCTACGAACATATGTAAAAGGTTTCAATAGTAACCGTTCTGGGTTGTTTTTATTGTTTCCTTTTGTAACGAAGCAATCAAATCACCAGTAATAATACACTCTTCTGACAGGAAACTTTCAAAGACATATTGAAGTGAACCTTTGTTTGTGGACATGGTCACAAAAGTGTTTTCATTCGTGTAGCGCTTCAGGTTTGAAACAAGTTTAAGCACAATTCGTACCCTCATTTCCTTACGAATGTCCTCATGTGCAAACAAAAGCGAGAGAGTTCTGAATAAATAATTCCCATCACCATATATCTGAATCGGGATAAGCTCAGAAGGAGCATCATTTGGATAAAGCTCTGAGGAATATTCGAAGTTGTTATATTAGGTATGCTTGTTGGAAGAGGATATTTCTTACAACTTTTCCCTTTGAGTCTAACAAGAAAACTTAGTGATCCTCATCCCTTTTTTCCTGCATTCCTTGCACTGTTTTGAAAAATGCCTTTCTTTCGTTCGTCTGGGCATACATTGTGAAATGTCATCAAAGTTAAAACTGTGCGGAATGTTGATCTTACACTGATACGATAGTTTCTACTCTTGGACCAAGACTGTAACAAATCTTGACAGCCTGAGACTTTACAAGCTTTGAAAAAGTTGTTACAGGTCATGTCCTATGTCACATTGAGGGTGTTACGTCACTGATAAATAGTACTTCACACATTGTCGGGTTTGCCTTTACCATAAAAACTGTGATGATAAAAAAGTCAACAATTCATCATATTAGCTTTATAAAAAGATTCAAAATAGATACAAACGTTGAACTGATATTAGGGCAGTTGGGCATAGGCATTTTTGTATCAAGACAAAGTTTCTATGAAAAAGCTATCTAATGAATTATTAGACCTTGAAAGTTAGTCAAGATCACACATGTTAGATAACTTTTGATCAGTCGTATGAGTCGTCAACAAATACCGGTAAAGGACTTTAAACGACACTTGAACAGCGAGGGTACTTTATCGTGCCAACGCCTTTCGCGACACAACTTAAGGTCATATCCGAAATATCCTTGACTTTCACTCCTAGTGCCGGGCACTTGGCAAAGGAACAGTCACTACATATCATAGGTTTGACGCCAGATGCGGAGCTGGGAACGAGAACCGAACCATTACCTCATGATTACGACCTTTTGGATGATGCCCTAAGAAATGTGAAGGCATTACGTACTTTTCATAATCACAGTCACACTGATTGACTCTGAATCTCATTGAATTAAATGAACTTTCTGCTTAAAAATAATTATATATTACACTATATGTAAACTTTACTACATGATTTTTTTGGAAAAATATTGGCCCCCACCTTGAACCCCCCCCCCCCCCCATTCCTACGGCCATGTAATTACATATAGTGTATTGTTAAAGTTATCAATCTACTACAAATACAATCGGGGAAATACACAATTATTGTTCCTACATAGAATAGGCTTCTCAACATAAAAAAGGTATTTAAGAAAACAGTATGTTTTATATATATTACAAAAGTATAAGATAGATAGATAGATAATAGATAAATAGATAGATTGATAGGTAGATAAATGATAGATTGATAGATAGATGATAGATAGATGATAGATAGATAGATAGATAGATAGGTTGATTGATAGACAGATTGCAATAGTATAATAATGATCTATTCTCCATTTATACACTTCTGTTATATTCTGGTTTCATCAATATTTGTTGAATACTAGTTGAATACTTATTGTCGTTGATTTTAATGTTAAGTCATTGAAATGTGTTGCCACTATTATTATATACAACAACGAATTCAATTCCGCGAATAAAATAATACTAATTACCAGCTATCTACTAAGATAGGCATGACCATCAGTGGCATTTGCAATAAACAAATTTGTTCGAATTGTTAAAAATGCCCCACAAATTCGATACAGAAATCAAGAATTCTCTCTGTCAATGAGCGTCCTCAAATAAGATTTGAAGATTTGTTTTGCTTAGGTCGAAAAAACATACATCTGTCAAATGATGAAATATCACAAATGTTAGCATAACATCGATCTTCAATGTATTCCTCAAGTCATTCAAATTGTGTAGGACGTTTACATGTAAATCAAAACTGTTCTGCATTTCTTTTGTTTTATCTCAAAGTCACATTTATATACACTGTGTGAAATGATTATTTTGATATTCCATAGATTTTGAATGCAATGTCAGTGATTTTGAAGACCATTGAATGTTTAAATTTGTTGTTTAGAAACTCTCATAATCCTACAAAATTGTGCTTAATGGTTGTATTAATATACATTTGTATATTTCACTCATTTCTTTTGTCTTTACTCTTCAAATTATGCGAGAAAGATGACTTTATTGTAAGTTAATAAAAATATAATAATAGATGAATAGATGAGTGGTTGTTCTTAAAACTGGCCAATCTAGTAGCATAAAATGGTGCATTGACCGTTTGTTGACTGTGTGTTTTAAACGTACAATTCGTCACAGCTAGAAAATCGGATATTTGAAAATATACCTATCATCCGCTATTTAAATACTCAAACCGACATCTTGAAATCAGTTAATGCAATTGCAAAGCTTATAACAACTCACTATGATGTGTGTAATGAAAAAAAAGTATTAATCTGGCCTTTTGAAGAGGTATGTATATATGAAAAATGCCTCAAAGTGTCCATTCCGACCGAGGGCCTTCATGAATGGGAAAAATCTTTTATGACAATTTGATGATATCGAGCAGGCCAATATTGCGCGAAATTACTTTCGCAATTTTGTCTTGATATAGTCATCAGCGGAGTCTTAATTTTCACGAATGTTTGATATCTTTTTTACTCCATCAAGTCATTGACGAAAACCATGCATTTTCGCGTCTAGGTCCTTTCTTGTTGCCCAGTATTCACGTAAGGGTGGTACAAGGCAACCGGTTACGGGTAGGTTAAATAAGATGACATATAGATAAAGAAATCTCAAATTGATAAGAGATCCCTAACAATTAAATCACTCTGATGAATTGCATTTATCTCAACATGTTTCAACAGATCAGACAGACGACACATGATGTCAGCCGCGCAAGTTCGTTTCATCTGTGTTTATTATCGTCATCAACGTCTCACAACAGCGTCCGCAATTCTGCCATCATTGCCTTCAATCTCTTTAGATCAACAAAATGTACAAAATAAAGAGTGATTCGGTAGTAATGATAGGCACATGATTACTACCATTTTTCATATTCTGGAACTGAGCCAAAATGTCCCTCTTTAGTCTGCATGACTTCGGAGAGACATAAGCTGGGCAAAATATATGTTTGTAAAACATATATGCCCCCGTGGTGCAAAATTGAAGAGGATTATACACCTGCATCATATAATTGATAGTAGTGTCAAAGTTATTTAAAATACTGAGCGTACGATATCTTCCTATGTCCAGAGAGGGTTGACAGATGACCATATGACCTAGGGGTCATCTACTTCTTAGGATGTGCCAGTGTAACAAGTTTGAATTTTGTCAAGCAAAGAATTCTCAAGATATAGAGCGGACAGTGTATGCCTATGTCCAGTGTATTCCTATGTCCAGTTTGACCTTTGATCATGTGACCTCAAAATCAGTAGGGGTCATCTACTCCTTACAATGTACCAGTGTATCAAGTTTGATGTCTTTTTAGGAAAGGGTTCTCTAGATATCGAGGGACAATATCTTTTTATATCCAGAATGGATTGCCCCTGAATCGTTTGACCTTAAAATCAATTGGGATCCTCTTCTACTCATTACCTACCAACATTACGGCAAGTGAATGGTCTCAAGATACTGAGCGAACAAAATGTGGTCTACCGTCGTACCGACCGACAGACAAGTACAAAGCAATATGTCACTCTTCTTTGAAAAGTGGGGATATAAAAATGACTTAGTAGTGAATATAGCAAACAGAATCTTCAATGCAACGAGCAGAATATATTCACGGATAAGTGTCATATACATCTGCTAATAGCATATTCACAAACATTGCTTAAAACACCGGATTAATTCACTCGATCGTCATCAATTTTGAAAGCACATTTCGCATTTTCGACTTCACCTTAACCCCTAGGTCAGTTTCATCTGAACTTCGCACTGAATATCTATGGGTGGATCGAATTGACGTTCACGTCAAGGTACACATTCTCATTCAAAGATGTTTATTTCATTCACGGATCACTCGGGAAGTGCCTCTGAGTACGATGTAGTTAATTTGAAGAAAATATGACTCAAGACTGTGACTCAAGGTCAAGCTCATCTTCAAAGGTCAATGCTTTGTGATTCACAACATTTCTAACAAAGACTTGACAGATTACCTTTCAGAAAGCTGAATCTAGCAATAAACACAAATTAGTACTGGTCGTCGCGTGGGGTTCCTGGTTAGAATAGTTTCTCGGTACTCCTTGCTTGTCGTTAAAGGCGACTAAGTGGTGTTTGATTTTCACAAGACACCATCAAATGTTTAGGAGCTCCATACTTTACTTCAGTAAATACGAATTTCCTTCATTTAAGGGTAGTGATTGGAACTATGTACGGTTCACAATGGATCCATTTATATGAAACCAAGTGTTAAACTCTGTTTTTCTTTTAACCAAAAGGTGACTAAATTGTGAAGGACGTAACAATTACGTTTCACTCATTGACCAAGAAAAGGACACAAAACTTAATGGATGAATATTTTGTTATAGTTGGGGACTGCTTCTCACGTGAGCGATGTGGTTCGTGTTGTTTCTAGCATTCATCCATTCACTGGGAGAGGGGTTATTGAAATGGGTTCTACCCAACAATGATTGGTTTGTTCCTTGTACAATACAATACCGGTAACATTAAGTAATTTGTATCATTAGCAGGCCACTGATAACCTGCCTGATGATGGAAGATCATGTGTATTAAAGGTGATGACATTACCTTTTAATTAGCATTATTGCCGCCATAATTTCTGATTAGTTGATACATATTTGACTTTTGTGATGGACTATATGACAATACAATGATCCTTTTAACAGTGGGGATGTGAGCGCATGCTTTTTCCTGTACTGTCACTGGTTCATAAAATACCAAGGTCTCCTCAAGCTCTGCTTCTTGCAAACCCCCAGTGGTCTTCACTATGTTGTTATTTTTCGGAGAGGATGCTTAAAGGCTTTTATTGTATTTCTGTATTGAATGAAATATTCATTAAACTAAAATTTTTGGAGCGAGCCTCGAGCGAATAGAATCCCATTGTGGTTGTGACTTTTCTAATGCTCCACGCCATGTGATGTTTTTTTTCTTGTGATTTTGATGAAGTGTTTCAGGTAATGTCTGTTTGGGATGAACAGGTTATTTAATAGACTGCCTTTGGCCTCTGATCGGTTAAGCTGCATTATTAATTTTATCCCAAAGGACTTCCTACTCGAGATATGTAGGTGATCTGTTAATGGTGGGTGTGACAATATTTTGAGATTTATGGAATTGTTTAGAAGGAATTCAAAATGGAGTACATGTGCCGTTGCCGGTGATTAGGCCTATTTTCGGCGCTTACGGCCTTTGAGCAGGGGGATCTTCATCGTGCCACACCTGCTATTCTAAACCGGATCCCCATATTCGCCTTGTGAAGTTTGAACAAAATATTCTTTTTGGTACTTCTCTGAAACCACTGAGCAGATTTTCATGTAACGTAGTGTGCATTTGCATAGGAAGAGTTATGCCCTTTTGAATACAGGTTAAAATATACTATTTGTTGCAACTTGTGTGAAACCAGTTTTCAAGCCTTGATGTAATTAAAATATTCTGTTTTAAATATTTTATGCAATTTACATTTCTAAACAATATTACATATGACTTGTGTGGTGGCATATTTTATATGGGTGAAAACAGTACAATGTAGCACAGAAGCATGATGTTTTGTTTATTTTATGCACAATGATTTTGACTACGGATTACTCCTTTCACTCGATCGAGGGACAGGGCTCACGGTGGGTGTGACCTGTTGACAGGGGATGCTTACTCCTTCTAGGCACCTGGAGTGATCCGGGTATATCCAGGGGTCTCCGTGTTCGCCCTATTCTGAATTTTGTACTCTTTGAAGAAGTTACGTATGAGATTACTCACTGTTTGTTAGCTTCACATTTTCATGCATAACATTGATATTCATTATGTGTAGTATTGTCATTCATTGATGGCGCGCTAAGTTTTTTAAAATTTTGTTTTAAGTGGTAGATTTAGTTTTATGTGGTATTGGACTGCTTTAATACTCCACATCATCCCGTTTTGATTTTTTATTTCATTGACTGAGTTGAAATTATGTTGTACACGTCACAAAAACAGGAACATTCTGAAAAATAACTGCTCACCATGAGAGAAACTAATGTCCCATTTAGTGTTTTTCTTTGAGATTCGCTGTATCAGTCACATTTAATCTGCTTTAAATCAATGCCTCCTTGGGTTTTAAATCTTGGAGTACACGAAGTCTGTAAATTGGCATCATGACTACACCTGACTTTTTTCTTCATTCCACGATAAGATTGCTCTGTAGGCCTACAGTTTGATTTTCTTGCACAAGATTTATAAACGTCTGCCAGCGCTATCGAGTCCTCGTTCTTTTGAAAATCCACAATTGTCACATATATTACATGTGGTGTGACATGTACTTCATCCGTTATGCTTTGTGTCAATAAAACGTGATGATAGCTTCCAAGAATATCTATTATGAGCAATAAATACTAAAAACAATTGAAAAAAAACTTATTTTACCTTTGAAAAAAACTCTCGTACATAGTAAGGCGCGAAACAGTTTGTTTGATATGCAGAATTGGGACAAATATTCATCACTGCATAAGTGAATGTGCACAGTAAGTTTGTAACACGTAGTTTCATCATCGGAATTCGACCGGTGCACAATGTTGTTTGTTTGTTTGTTTGTTTCCCGTCACACTCACAATATTTCAGTTATCTGGTGGCGTCCAGTTTTTGGGGTTTTTCTTGTTTTGTTTTTTGTTTTGTTGTTGTTGTAAGGTTTTTATGTTAATTCTAAAAATACATATCTTAATTTTATTTATAAATGATTTGATACCATTTGATTTGACATATCCTGATTTCCTCGATTTTTCATTCAAACCACACTATTTCCCCCGAAATTAAATTTTATCAAATTATGGTTTTGTATAGTTTTAATATGTTATTTGTACAAATAAAAAGCTTTGTACCAATTAATTTAACTGATTGATTATATATTGTTTAACGTCCCGCTCGAGAATTTTTCACTCATATGGAGACGTCACCACTGCTGGTGAAGGGCTGCAAAATTTAGGCCTATGCTCGGCGCTTATGGCCTTTGAGCAGAAAGGGATCTCTAACGTGCCACACCTGCTGTGACACGGGGCCTCGGTTTTTGCAGTCTCATCCGAAGGACCGCCCCATTTAGTCGCCTCTTACAACAAGCAAAGGGTACTAAGAATCTATTCTAAGAATTAGTTTGGTTTGTCCAAAATTTTAACATTACGATATAGGTCTCACGGTGGATGTGACCAGTCAGCAGGGAATACTTACTCCTTCTAGGCACATGAGCCAGCATTCAGTGTCTTCATGGGTCCGTATTTGCCTTACTCTTGATTTTGTACTCTCTATGGGACTTATGAAGATTTGTTGCTAATCATTGTCTTTTCATCAATATATTTAATTGCCTTCACCTTTTCATCCTTCAAAATCGTCTTTTTATTGGTGCATTCCATATTTCAACGATCGCCTTGCATTGTTGTTTATATTATTAGGTAATAGAAAATTTAATGTAAACACAACAAATTCATTTGATGAAAATGTGAAAAAAAATATCGAACAATGATCAATCTCATAACTCCTACAAGGAATACAAAATAAGAGTTTGACAAACACGGATCCCTGGATATACCAGAGGTTGGATCAAATGCCTAAGAGGAGTAGGCATCCCCCGTCTACCGACCACACCCGCCGAGAGCCCTATATCTTTATCAATTAAACGAAGTAATCAGTGTGTAAAGAATAGCCTAACAATTGGTGTGAAACACGTCACACAACATTTAACCCTGTGTTAGGTGTATTGGCAAACTAGATCGTTATAGCGACCAAAGAATTTACGAAATGCTGAATTTAAACGAGACAGCTGAAATTCCTGTAACATCAACTTATTTGTTAGTAGCCTGCCTCGATTTCAAAACTAATCATACACACAACGAGCTCTTGCTTATCGAAACAGTTGAGATATAAACACCATATACAGGTGATAAAGGAATGTTGCTACATAAATATGGGAAGTTGACGATGGAGGAGCTAATATCATGCCGTTTGTCATAACGTGACTTGTTAGTTTGCCGTTAACATTTATATTCAATAAAATATCTATATACTAAGCAGATTTGTAGGACTCTGTTGTGTTATTTTTATGTCGAAATCACTAGGATATATCGAATCGACATATAAATAGAAATGACTACCGGTAATAGATAAAACGACATCAATATATCTAAATGTCGAGTTAAAGGCCACAGTGAGCATTTTTTCGTCTCATGTAGAAAGTATTGAATACATTCTGCCGCATAAGAATATAAAAACAGAGCAAATAAGAAAGGAGCATAATTCGTGTCGATGGGAATTCCAATAGACTGTTGGAAGACCTGATCACCAAAGATTACAAAGATATTGTCAGTGAGAAACTCCAGCATCTTTTTAATATCAACTTCAGAGAATCAGAGTGTTGTTTAAGATTTTGAATGAATAATTGATCACTAGGTATTAATATTTTCTTTTCCCATATTTGTGGACGATGCTGAAAAATCTAGTTTTTAATTTATCGTGAGAAATGGTCGTGTAAAGTGTTGAAAAGTCATACACGTACGATTTGATGTTGATTTGAGAGAAGGTTTATAATAAATACCTCGTAGTCATTTCAAAATTTATGCGACTTACTCAAATTTAAGAAAACATTTGTATACTGCGCTGATGTTTCTTAAAATTTGGAATTAATCAAATACTTAGTATTTTAGCAGAAACAAATTTAATCTTATTAAGTAAAATGTCAGATCCGCGCTGTGATTTAATTTCTCTAACTCAAAAGATCGATTCCATAACTTTCGGAATTGCTCACTGGGGGGCCGTCAGGGAAACTTCAACATTCACAACCAAACATATATCAGTTAACCGTCGTAAAATGGCTGAAATATTTCGAAAATGGCGTAATACACAAATCAATCCATCAATCTCTCTCTCTCTCTCTCTCTCTCTGCTCTTTAATTTTCTCGTTCCTTCTTTGTTCTTTCATTTTTTCTCTTCTCTGCTCTTTCATTTTACTTTTTTCCTCTAAGCTCTTTCATCTTCGTTATATATATATATATATATATATATATATATATATATATATCTGTTGAAATTTTCTAATTTCATTTTTCCTAATTGTATTTCTCTGGTTTTTTCTTTTCTTTCTAATTTGATTTTCTAACTTTAATTGACACTCATATTGTATGATTTTTACAAGGTCAATTATTTGTTTTAGAAAAACATATTTCTCCAAATGTTCCTCCTGTAAAACGTTTTTTGCAACCTTAACTCAAATGTCGCAGATGTAACCTCTACCCCGAAGAATAATCAATTCACCCTTTTTCTGTTAAAGCATCAGACCCAAATGGTTGACAAGTCAAGAAAACCTGCAACCTAAAACATGTTAATTTCTGCTAACTATAGAATTCAATAAATCAGATAAACTGAACACATAAACCTCAGGTGAGCTACTGCAATTGTCTGCCTACACCTTCGTGCATCGGCCGTTGTGCTTTAACAGTTGAACATTTTTAACTTCTTCTTGATAAGTTTTTTTTTTTCAAATTTGGTATGAAGATTTTTTGGAACTGGACTGCCATAAATGTAAATTTCAGGACTCCTGTCCCATTGGGGACTTAGGGCGAGTCAAAACTTCCACAAAGTGACCAATTTTCACAAATCTTCTCTAGATCTGCACATTTGTAAGAAAAACTAAATGCATAGTAATGTAGAGTAGGACAATCTCTACCATTTTTTTTTTATTTCATAATCCCAAGGATAGAAGTTCTGACCTCAGGGCGGTGCCAAACGTGGTCTATGGTGTTCAATTGTAAAACATTTTATTTCATGCCATTGATACCAAATTGAAACTAAATGGACATTTAGAATGAGTAATTAGTTCTTTACTAAAATTGTAAATTTCGTTATCCCAGGTGTAGGGCATTTGGTATGAGGGTTGGGTCAAAATGATAAGTGACTAAATGTGTAAACAATAGAACAATTTTAACTTGTTGATAACTACCATTCCAATTCCTCCGAAATTTTGTATGAAACATCGTTGGGACAAGGGGAAACAAATTGTAAATTTCAGGGCTCTCTTTTCCCTGGGCCCATAGTGGCGGGGTTAAAAACTGTTAGGATAAGAGGAATGCAAATTGTGAAATTTATGATCGCAGGTCCATCAGGGCCTCATAGTTAGGTGCCAAAACTTCAAAAAAGCGAGTATTTAAAAACTTCTCTACTCTCACACATATGGGAGAAAAACCAAATTCATGGTTATTATGTCCATGAAGTCCCTTGCCAAAATTGTGAAATTCGTTGCACCTTGGTCAGGGAAATATGGGCTGCTTTAAATTTCATCTTCCCTTTTATTGTAATTGAGTGGGAATTGTATGCACATTTAGAAAGATCATAAAGCTGTGAACAAAAGATTCCAAAATAAATGTAAATATGAGATTCCCCGACAGGTCTATGATACTCAGGTGATCGTTAAGGCCCGTGGGCCTCCTGTTGAACAAAATGCGATAATTCTTTATTTCAGACAAGTCATCAATTCTGTCATGAGTTAGAATTAACCCGAACCAGCAGAAATCAGTAATAAACAATACAAATATTGAACAATTTATTTATAATTATCTATAGAAATATAGGTATCAATAAAAAGATTACTTGCAGTAGGCCTAATCAAAGTTCACAAAACAGATGTGTTTTACCGCCGAGCTGAATTCTCACACGATTATGAGGAATTACAAGTCGGCTATTAAGTTCAATTCGATTCTCCAGTAATTTAATACCCAATATAATTCTGCGGTGTGTTTATTACTACAAGATTTACTGACTATTTATACTAAAACAAACTTCTATAAAATATCATTTCTAGAAAGTGTACAGTGCAGGCAAAGCGATATTGCATTCTTACAAATATTGTTATAGAAAACGAACGTCTAGTAGAATCGCGTTAAGGTCACATGTGTCAATCAAGTAAAAATGTATTACAAAACACTATATTTCACTTTTTTCCGGAAGTGAGATATACCTCAAAGCGTGGTTAAAGTGTCCCGAGTAAAATTAACAAGTAATAACAGCATATTCAGATTGAAGTAAAATTCGTCCAAGCGTCGTACATTTTACTAATAATCGTTTGGTATTATGTAAACCCCTCGCTGAACCATGGCCGCATCATGCAAGTGACGTATAGCTATTTTAATCCTAAATACTATATCAAATGTGCTTTTTTAAAAACTGAAACTTCTGAAGATAAGTGTTCGCTTATTGCGCTAATTGATAATTTGTACATATAATCGCGAACGTACCAAACTGTCATGTGTTACGCGGTATCTGGTAGTGTCTCTGTGTGCGGAGACGCAGAGGACTATGGGTATTATGCATTCCTTACAATAAAATAAAGACCAAGCTTTTAATTTTCGACATCAAAGACAGCTGCTTTTTCAATAAAAATGGAACAAGGAAATATTTATACCCTGTGATTTTTCATCCAAAAAATTACATTGTTACACACCACTCTGGTTCTACGCATAAGTACTCTGGAATTATATCAAAACGTTACTGGAGTTCGTCATTGACAATGTCTACGCTGTCATTAGTGCTCAGGTTTTCCAACAGTCTGTTAGGATTCCCATCGGCACGAATTGCTTTCCTTTATTACTTCACTTGTTTTTTATATTCTTACGCGTACGAGGTAAAATTTATTTTAAAGCTTTTACATGAGTGCGTACCAAATATCCTTCTGTGTGTAGTAAACCTGACGTGATAAAATAACTCGATAGGTTACATGAGAAATATGTTCTGATTTTGTGCTGACAAATCTTGTAACAACATTGTCTTTGTTTGTAGGGCTCATTATTACAACTGTATTTTAAACGAGCGCATTAATTCCACATTTGGTAATCGTACTTATACTCCAACTGCCCTTTTAAAAGATGAGATTCTTCAAAATCATGCTTCAGTTTTGGGCACATTTAATATCCCAGTCAATTGGATGGATGAATATGAGTTACCGTACCTGTACTGGATTACTAATTTTCACAAACCCCTTACAAAGATACATGTGTCCCAAACCCTGTCTTTGCTCCTCACGAAAATATTAACTAGACTAGACTTTTTGACACTATAGACAGTTGCTTCTTTAACAAATATGGAAAAGGGAAATATTCATATCTAGTGATCAGCAATCCAAAAATTGCTTTGTAAAACACCACTCTGATTACACGCACAAGAACTTTGAAGTTGAAAGTCAAAAGATGCTGGAATTCTTCATTGACAATATCTTCGTAGTCTTTGGTGATTAGGTCTTCCAACAGTCGGTTGAAATTCCCATGGGCACGAATTGTGCTCCTTTATTAGCTGAGCGGTTTTTTAAAATATTCTTATGGGACAGAATTTATTCAAAAGCTTCTACATGAGAAAACCAAAATATCTTGCTGTGGCCTTCAAGTCGACATTTAGATACATCAACTACGTTTTATCTATCAAAAATAATCATTTTTCATCCATATGTCGCTTCGATATATCCCAGTGAACCGTAAATAAAAGACACCACAGAGTCATACATATCTGTTTCATACTTAAGATATTTTATTGAACATTGATGTTAACGGCAAACCAACAACTCAGCTTTATGACTACAGGAAAATTTCACCGTCGTCAACTTCCCATATTTATGTAGCAATATCCCATTATCACCTGCATATGGTGCTTATACCTCAACTGATTCGATACGCAAGAGGTTTTTCTGCGTATGGTCAGTTTTTAAAATCGATGCAGGCTACTGAGGTTTCAGGGTTTTCAACCGATTCGTTCAAAGTCAGCATTTCGCAAATTCTTTGGTCGTTATAAGGATCTAATTTACCAATACAACCTATAATTGAGTCAATGCCGTATGAAGTGTTCCATACCAATTGGTAGGCCGTTCTTGGCATACCGATTCTGACTACGGATAGCCCCGTATACCTGCTCAAGACATAGGGCTGATGGCGGGTGTTAACGGTCAACCGGGGATGCTTACTCTTTCTAAGTCCTGATCTCACCTCTGGTATATCCAGGAATCCGTGTTTGCCCAACTCTCTATTTTGTATTCCTTATAGGAATTATGAGATTGATCACTGTTGGCTATCCTCACCTTTTCATGAGAAAATAAAATTTCGTGCTGTGGTCTTCAAGTCGACAGTTAGATATATCGACAACATTTTATCTATTAATAACACTCATTTATGTCAATTCGATATATCCCATTGAACTCGAAAAAAAAGAGATCACAGAGTCTTCCACATCTGCTTCATACTTGGATATTTTATTGACCATAGATGTTAACGATAAACTAACAACTCAACTTTATGACAAACAGGATGATTTCAGCTTCTCCATCGTCAACTTCCCATATTTGTGTAGGTATATACAATTACTTGCATATGGTGTTTAGGTCTTTCAACTGATTCGGTAAGAACGAGCATGTTCTGTGTATGATGAGTTTTTGAATCGAAGTAGGCAATTGACAAATAAGTCGATGTTAAAAGTGTTTCGACAGTCTTGTTGAAAGTAAGAATTCCCCAAATTCTTTGTCGTTATAACGATCTAATTTATAAATACGATCTGCCATTAGGTTGAATAGTGTCTGACGTGTTTCATACCAGTTAATATGGCTGTTCTTTACATTCAGATTTTAACTACAGACTACTCCGTTTACGTGATGAAGACACAGGACTCATGCCGGGTGTGACCTGTCAACAGGGATTGCTAACTCCTCCTAGGCAGTTGACTCTATATTTGGGGAGTCCAGAAGTCCGTGTTTGACTTGCTCTTAATTCTGTATTCTTTATAGGAATCATGAGACTAATCACTATTTGTTATCTAATTCACATTTAAATCAAATCCCCTGCAAAATTAATTTCCGCTTAAAACTTTTCTTATCGAATATTGATTTAAATCTATATATATTATTGTACTTTTCAAGTCTCACCCTTTCATCGAAGATGTAATATTCATGTTTCGTTACGATACTAATCATCTTTATTGCTCTTTTTGGATTTTGTGTTATTTCTAAGTTGCACGCAATAAACACATACCCATTTTCCATATCACATGCCATATCAACCATCAGCCAATACTTCAGCCCGTGATATCAGTTTTAGGGCCGGTATTGGGTTCTCGAGTGGACATGGGAAACTAAGGTTAATTAGCAATTCTCAATGTACATATTATAAAAATGCAATTTCTGTTAAATATACATGTATAATTATCTTTGTAATTATTGAATTAGTTTCCAGGCGTGACTACCATGAAAGGAACAATAGAATATCAACAAGTCGCTTATACTGAAGGTCAGTAACAAGAAAATGGAAAGAAACGACATTTCTGGCACTGGGCAAGTGTATACAAAGAGGAATAACTGCAATTCGTGAAATATCCACCAATGAAATCCGTGTTTTTCCGTGTCTGAAGTGGAAATCAAACTCACGATTGAAAGCAAGTCTATACTATAAACTTTCAACAGGATTATGGAAATGTTATCACTTGGTTTCCAGGCGTGTTGCTGTTTATATATTATGTATCAACATTTATGACTTATTTAAATGTACGACATAGATGTGCGCATACACTTTTTTAAAATGTACATTTAAGTAAAAAATTTATATTGAGGATCACCTTCAGCTGAAGAATTATTTATATATGGTATATCAAAGAATAGGAGTTGGGGCAAAATTATATTCATATTTCAAAAAAAAATATTTACGTGCATTGTACCCAAAGGAAAGCATTTGGTTTAGAGAAGATACACTTTCCGTATATTTTATTCTGTTTTTCACCCCCCCCCCCCCGACAAGTTGATAGAAAGAAAACATTGTAACTATTTTACGGTGTTTTAAATAGTGGAAAACTGCACACTTTTCTAACTGAATCTCTTTGGAATAACTGATTTCATAAACAAGTGCATTTTCCCGCTTTTCATACAACTATCAGATGACACACATTTTCGAAGCATCAGTTAAAAAAAAGTTGAGCATCCTCTACAACCAATCTAATATTTGATAGATGATGGATCATACAATAATTTTAAATATCTTACAGTTTGCATGAGCAACAATTGTGGAAAACCTTTTACATGTGATAAATTGTCCTTATTGATATTCCATACATTTGGTAAATATATTGCTGACGTCATAATTCTGTAAAACAAACCTTGTATACCTTCATGCCTTCTGATGTAGCATACTTACATAGGTTATTTTTATTTTTTCAATTTGATAAAGTTTTGGGAAAGGTCAGTTTGTAGGGTTGTATATGGTAAAACCCTTTCCATTTCTTTACACCGAATTTATCATATTCAAAGTAGCATGCAAACAATTTCAAGCTTGATTTCTTTGTACATGCAAAGTACATATACATATACTTGTAGCTCAAGTGAGCATTGTGGCCCAGGACCTAACCTCTTATAAGTATAACTAAAAGAATTTTTGACGTTTTCCCACTATACTTGTGTCAAGACATACTTAAGCTTCGATCATCAAAGGCCCATTCAAACTGAAAACTTGCAGATTCAGTGTAGATCGTTTGACTGCTGAATGCTTAAAAGTATGTCTTGACACAAGTGAAGTTGTGGTGGACAATATTTTATGAGACTAATTTTTGGGGTGGCTGTCTGAAAGACCTGAATCGCGTGCAGAAAAAAAGTTACGCTTTTTTTTAGAGAGTCTGTAGATATCCAGCTAGTCTATTCCAAGTTTTTCCAAAAGAACTGTAATGTTCTGCAGTCATTGATATTATGATGTTCCTCATAAACAAAACAAAAAACAAAAAAAAATATGAAGTAACTCTTCAAAATCAAAACAATCATTGTTTTGTTATTATAATCTAGAATTAATTTGTTTGAAATGCTTTATCTGGAAGTATATTTTTTCAATAGTTTATGAAGATTAATATCAATCCATGGGAGATTCGTCCATTTGCTTTGTACCAAGAATGATTAAAAATTATACAACAATCAATGTAATTGCAGTGCACCGTCAGTTTAATTTCAAAAATGTGGATTTTTAACACAGATAAAAAGTCACACATCTCTCTCTCTCTCTCTTTCTCTCTCTCTCTCTCTATCTATATACACTCTCTCTCTCTCTCTCTCTCTCTCTCTCTCTCTCTCTCTATATATATATATATATATATATAGATAGATAGATAGATAGATAGATAGATAGAGAGAGAGAGAGAGAGAGAGAGAGACATTTACAGAAAGCTGGGCTAACATAATGGTGGTTTCGCTGTATAGATACGGTAAACATGACCCATTTGTGTAGTATATTAATTAAATTATGCTGCATCGGTGTAAGCCATGCAGGGTTTTTTCCTTACATTCATGTTTATTTATTATCAAATATTGTCCAATTTAAAAACATCACCACCACCACCAAAACACAAACAATCCAAAACTGAACACTTGTTGCATCCCGTTAGAAATACACAATATACCAAAATACACATCTTTATAAACATTACACAAGATATTTACTACTATGAAGTGTTTCATGAATGTGTCCTTGACCACTGTATCACCTGACCAAACCCTTGCTATCGGGATAGTGTCTGAATCAGCTGTCCAACTTTGTTTCCGAGGACTCTATTACATCATACTCTGCAAAACTGGTAAACTGAGCAAATTAATGGCACCCTCGCCACTCAGCACATCAAGGCAATTGTCTGCGTATGTTTTCTTTCTTTCTGTCCGAGATTTGCATGTCCTTGCATCTTTCAGATTATTTTACATAATTAAATAATTTCATGCTGACGCTTTCATGGGGCTTTTTTGTATTATTTTCTTTTTTTTTTCTTTTTCCTTTCCTTCTTTTTTTTTTTTTTTTTTTTTTTTTGTATCCATAATATAAAATCTGTTGTATATATACTACCCTTTACTTAATTAATATAAAACATTGGAAATTTGTGCATATAAATAAATTTCATTTTTGAAAAAATATCTAGGGGTATGAACGTCAGCGCCTCAAACTGGCAAACTTTGAACATGAAACGGGTTGGCAATTCATGAAAAGTATGCCGTTATATATTTACAAATTTGAAATTTATTTTCTATTTTCATTTATGTTGGGGTTCCTTGCCGTTAAAATAGATATCAAATTTAATATGCACATTGGTTAGATGTAGATAAATAACAATATTTATTACTATTATATTCCCTATGCATCGTCCTTTGGGACCTTTAGTAGCTAATCTACTATGTTGCTGTTGTACTTTATTTGCAATGTTTATGCATGTATATGTTCCTCGGTTCTCATTATTTGGCAAAAAACTATCTGTATCTATAAATGGGTACTAAAATATGAAATTTTGTTATATAAATGTTATATAAATGTCTTTAGTAAAAAAAAAAAAAAAATCGTATAATTTTATTTGCTCAACATGCGATAATTTATATAGTGCCTGGTCTGCAAAAATCTAGGTCACTATGCATTTACCCCTTCGAGGCCCTCTTTATGTGTTTACACACAAGCTGAGCTGCTGGAGAATCGATTGCGACAATAAAACCTAGAAATATCCTACAGTCGGGAACGACAACCTGTTCTCAAGATGCCGACTACCCCGGAGCAAATGAACAAATATGAAAAGGTAAGTAAAAATTGCTGTTTTTGTTACTTTAGTCGTAAAACATGAATTGGTATGGTGACGTACATGGAGGATTTAGGTCAGTGTATGATAGAGGTAAATTCAGACACTCTTGCCATGCTTATTTTAACAAACTTTCGTGGATCTTATTTAATATATTTATTTTACGTCCTTCATAACACCGCATCATTGATGGCATATGAAATTGCGTGATTGGAAATATGATACCACCGTCAGGAATGTGTTGGAGGTGTTCCAGGGAACATTGTCAAGTGTTAAAGTGTTTATGATGTAGAACTGAACATCATGTACATATACTTTTAAAATTTACAACTCGCCATTTTAATTTGATGTCTATTTACATATGTACGAACAGAATTTTCCCCATAGAAACTCGTGTTGCGAATTGAGAGAGAAAACAAGATCATTTTTCTCGAGAAATTTGATTGGTTGATATGTGGGAGTGCTGTCTCAAGGTCACATGCAGAAAACAAGTAGTTGGGGGTCAACACGGGAAAATAACAGTAAAAACAACAACACACATTTGACCAGTAAGAATGTACGTTCAATATCTACGTATAACATATGCTAGATATGATGTATATCTGTCAACCTAATATTATAATTTTGTGATTGCTAAATTTCACACCAATAATTTTTTTAAATCCGTTTCGTAAGCATGTCGTATCTAGGTCAATTTGCATGATGACCTCGACGCATGTGTAATTGCTATCATGTACTAGCCTCATTCAAGATTTCTCGGACTTTTACCCCCGCTGTGTATAGATTGACATACGCATGTTAAAAACACATAAGTAAGGGGTAGTGTCCGAGGAATCTCGGATTAGTGCTCTTGAAAAATGAACTCTGTTGCAATTGTGTATGTTGTGGGCTTTAAAAGTTTAAGAAGCTTTTATATGTACCCATCTCCGCTGCATGTAGAAATAAAATATGTCACACTCTGACAGTAAATCCCATTCTGTATGATGCTTATCATAATGGTAGGCCTATTTTATCTTTAAACTTTCGAAATAGGACACAGTAAGGCAGGTCTCCTTGGCCATGTTCATCCCAACAACCCATACTCGTAATTATTTCATAACTTCTCATCATATGAAACAAGTGCAGTAATTTCTGCTAATTTTTCAATATATACTTAAATATCAGAATACGACCTTGGCCATGTGCTAGAATAATTGCAAAAGTAAGTAGACATGGACGAATAATTACGAGAACTTCAGAAATTCAACTGAAAAAATAAAGTAGAATTGCTTAAAAGCTCCTTATCATTTCAGAAAGTATTTTCTTTCATTTGGATCTTCTCAATGTCTTCCCAAAACTCAGGGAGGAAATATATAATTTTCCCCCCACCACAATACATGAAAAGTCGAAGATATAGCTAGGTTTTGTATTAATACATTATATGTTTACACCGTGATTAATATTTTTATCAGATGAAAAGTCGATAGGGAAAACAACTAATCTGTGTTTAAATAAAACAGCAGTTTGTAGAGATCGTTATACAATGTAGATTCAAATTAATGCAACCTTTCCAGGGTCTGGTTAGAGATATCTTACAATGCATGGGCCCATCGTTCAATAGTTAATCAGGAAATCTATAAATCCTTCGATTTTGTGTGGTCTAGTAATTGTTTGAATTACAATTACTTTGAAATTTTTTAATTACAATTATGGAATAGTAATTGATTAAACTGTGGTTACTGTTTGTAAGCAGTCATAATTACTTATTGATTACTTCATTAAACAATTGTGTGCGGTGTAGTTGTTTATCAGAAACATTCCACTTATATTCATTTCATGCATTGACAAAATTGTAAGACATTTGAATTGCATTATAGTTATAGTATCAGAGTTACTGAAATGTTTTATTATTTAGACTACATTTTGAATGGACATGCTTGCCAACGAAGCGTTCCCATTTGTTTTTGTTAAAACAGGTACATGTATTTTGGAAAGATAAAAACGGTTCTCTGTTTGTTTAGGAATTGGCTGCTTTTGTGTCCCTTGGGCTTTTGGTCATGTAAAAGATTGTACTCATCAATGTGCAGTCAGTGCATAATTAACCAGGCCTAAATGTAATTATCAAATGATTGACGGAAAACATAGAGATAAAAATTGGAAACAATTTCTTATACATTACATATATAATAATATTTAGGGGGAGAAAAGCGTATTAACATATTGAATAATATCAACAACAATCACATGTATCGTCTAGTTTTAGATGACGAACTGTGTAAGATGTAAGAGAATTTCTCGCACCATAAACGCATTGAAAAACAAATTATCTCCAATTTAAAGTCGTATAAAGCAGTTTTAAGCTACATAAATACATGAAGGGTTGAGTTAATTAAGATCGCACGCGATGTCTCTGATATTTTGTTATCTCGATATGAAGAGTTCTAGTATGATTTCAGAAATAGGTTTAAACTATTACTACACTATCTATATCAGCTTTAAAATTAATTCATTGACTAGATCACCAAATCAGTTACGCAAGGATCTCCTGATAGTTTAAAAAGATTTTTTCCCCATCTTTGCTACAAGGTCATACGCATGCTAATTTCTTTATATTAACTTGCAACAACAAGAAAGTATTAGAATATGCTAACTCTAAAACAGACATGGTAATAGAAACAAGATAGGATGTAAGCGAATTGATTCTCTGAAATGTCACGAAAAATTATATTATTGTTTAGAAACATCGCAGATCACCTTAAGTAAACAAATAATAATCTTAGTGACGAATCGCGAAATTCCTATCTAACGTGGATATTCACTCTCTACTTTCTTGAAAGTGACAGAAATACGTTGTTTTTTTTCTTTTTTCATTGCTATTTGATAAATCCCTATAGCGACCACGATGATATTGAGGCATGTTAATTTTTATAATCTGACGATCTAAAATTAAGATATTTAGATTTGACGATACATGACTCTTATGGTTTTTACGCGTTTTAATCTGAATAATTTTATTTTCGAAAATTTTCGATGAAATTGAAAAGAAATATCCAACTTGAGACGTAATACTCAACTAGGTATCATATCAGTCCGGGGGGGGGGGGGGGTCAATTAAGAAGGAACAGAATTTCAAAGACAAAGTTTGAATATCAGGACCAGAAATATATGTTATCGTAATGTGTGTCTATATTCGTAAGTAAGTATAATTGTTATTTAGAGTCTGGAATATCGAATTAGAACATTACGATACACATATTCCAGATTTTAGTAGTTGCCCAGTTTCTTTCTTCCAAAATATCACACGTCTGCACGTGATGCAGTTATTTTCGGGAAGAACTGCGGTATGTATGTTCTTAGCCAGTTATGTAGCAGAGTGCTAGTATATCTGACGAAAAATAGAAACATGCATGAAGCCTAACATTCTTTATATACAATATATATCTGTTCAATTACATCCACACCAACATTGTACATTCCTGACATGAAATACAGTATAGCGTAACAGAAAGAGAGGGATAAGCCAATAACTTTGACGTTTGTAAAATTGGTGTATAATCTTTATAACTATAAAGAGTAAAATTTGGTGACAGTTATTTTGGCGATTTGGAAATAATCGCTAAAATAGACTAAAATTAAAAACCCATCAAAATATATCAAAATTAGCACCCCGCCAAAATAACTGATTAAGATGCTATCAGTGCTGTTCGAGTACAGATAATCACAACGTAACAAATCAGAAATGCAAGTAAAACCAAAAGGAAGTCATCACATTTTGCTGCAGTGAAGGTCACACAAGAAAACTAGCTGTGATTTGTTGTGGTAGTGTATCCTTCACAACACAGATCCGGGTCTTGTAGACGGTAAACAACCTTAATCAAAGGGCATACAGGTCCCTCAAAGTTAAAGGTGCAACATTGATAGGAAACTAGTATGTTATCAAACAAATCATATATTTAAAAGCATGTGCTCCGATAATTTTGACGTAATCTGGCTGGGAAATATGTCTTGCACATCCTATCAAAAACAACTCCGTGACATGCCTTCACCTGTAATTTCAGCAGTTTTGATAGAATCTTATTACTTACGTTGTAATGTTTGGTATTTGGAGCATAGAACTGTGGGTTTTTTTTTTCTGTTATCCACCATAACTGGACCTGTTTCAAGTAAACTTGGTACAAAGCATTTTGTACCATATGTATTCAAAATTGCTTACCCCAAGACGATAAAAAGTTACTTTAATAATAGATGAGATAAGATATGTACAATTCTTCTGTGAGTTTGTTGGTGTGTTCAGCAATAGACTTGTACCATTTCTCTTTGAGTGTATGTGTGCTCGACGACAGGCTTGTGCGAATCCAGTGTGAATTTGTGTATGCGTGTTTGATTTTTAATAGACTTGTACAAATCCTCTTGAGTTTGTGTATGCGTGTTCAAGTACGAAGACTTGTACGAATTTACTGCGAGTTTGAGTATGTGTATTTGATTACGTATAGACTTGTACAAATTCTCTTAGAGATTGTGTATGTGTAAGATCATAGACTTGTACAAATCCATTATGAGTGTGTGTATGTGTGTACGATTATAGACTTGTACAAATCCATTGCGAGTCTGTGTATGTACATTGACTTGTACAAATCCATTGTGTGTTGTTGAAGTGTAGTAGACTGTGCTGAATTAACAGTGTAAGGAATCTGAAGGAATAAATTTCAAAAACTTGCATAAGTTTGAAGAGGTGTTGACTCTGACATTTAATAAAAAAATGTTTTCTGTGTGACAGAAATGCACTTTTGATTCATGCGAGTGCAAAAGTTGTTAAAGCACATTTTGTTTGTTGATGGTGTGCATTAAAGAAGAGCAACTCTCAAACCTCACTTTGTTTTCGTTCATGCTAGCATTTTGCATCAAACGTATATTGATTTTTTCGAATGATTAAATATTTTCGCTTTTATCGTTAGTTTTGCTGTTAGAATTTCTTGGATTTTTTCCTAGTTAGACAGATGTACATTATGTGTGTATTAGAATCAAAACATTAGTGCATAGCCCTAATATATATAAAGAGTGATATAAGTTCACTTTACAAAGTTGGAAAAATGATGCAATATTTGTAGGATAAGAATTTTCCGAGATAAAGTCACGCTTTCATGACATTCATACACACACTCTACGCAATTTGAAAGTAACACATGGAGAATCGAAATAGAGTTAGCAAGTCTACATGCAGCAAGATTTGTAATGTATTTTATCAGTTTTTGACAGAATGACAATAATTTTCTTTAATTTTCAGATCGAGTCGTTCATAAAAGGTTTTAAATTATCGTCACTGACGTACAAAAGAGTGATGCACTTATTGCATGAGGAGATGAAGCGGGGATTGTGTCGAAAGTCCCATGGTCGGGCTGACATCAAAATGTTCCCCACGTTCGTGAGGTCCCTCCCCGACGGCTCGGGTCAGTATGTCTTTCTATTTTCACACTCAGGTGACGGCGTTAGAAATTTTTTTAATGAAATTTTGCATTTTAGACAATCGGCAGTGTTAATGTTACCGGTATCTTGGTCTGCTTAGCTTTTGCACATTTAGTATGAGCTGAAAGATGTTGATGACTTGAGTTTAGAAAGTTCTATACTGAACTTGGAAAAGGTTATGCAGTATTTATATATTCACTGTTCGTTGCTCGAGTTTCTCCTGAGAGTTCTAGATACTGATGCGATGAAAGAATGATTCAAAGGATTTATTTTTCACATCTGCATATGATGCCATTTAATGAAAAACAAAAAAATCATTGTCTCTGTTTTCCTCTTAAAGTGAACAGTTCCCATATGTTAATACCGAGTTGCAATACACTTCAAGTACATTGTGATTGTCAAAAAACTATTAGCCAAATATGATGTAAAATTTTCAGTGTCCCATGAAGGAGAAATATATAAGCATTCAGATGAAAAAATCGACCGAAAAACGCCATACACGGTCGTACACCTCTCTACGTTACCGCTGACCACGAAATTAGTGATGTTCGGCGTGTCGGTGGACATTTTCGGGATGTTTACCCACATCTCTTTCTTTCATGTGCTTTACAAATATATGTACCATATACCAGTTAGAGAATCATATTTGGCTGGCCGAAATATGGGATTACTGAGAATTTAATTAAATAATTGGTTTGGTAACTATTTTTGTTGAGAATTTCGATTATGAATATTTTTAAAGAGAACTCGAGAAGTTCGATGTGGTTAAAAGATTTTTCATTTGAAGTTGTCTGGATTGTTTTTGTTATTTTATAGATTTGATTTTAAAAAATTGCAACTTAATTAAAGCTAACTTCATTGATGACTAACTGTATATGATAACCTTTGAAAACAGATGCATGCAATTAATTATTAATAAAGTAAATCTTATTGCCAAGTGCTTGGTCAAATAATATTTTTTATATAATTATCTTTATTAAGTTTGAATTTTGTTTATGGAACAGAGAAGGGCAATTTTCTGGCCTTGGATCTTGGTGGAACAAATTTCCGGGTATTACTCGTCAAACTGAATGGGCGTGATGTAGACATACAGAGCAAAACATACCTCATACCCCAAAGGGTTATGTTAGGGACTGGTACCCAGGTACGTATCGGAACTATACCTCATATACAGCATGGGCAGATTTATAGGTGGGGGGGGGGGGTACGGACCAACCAACCCCCTGGAATTTGCAAATTATATATACTATCAAGATTAATGAAAAATTCAAGACGGAACCAAAGCACAAAATTATCGTGATATAATTATATACAAAATGCTTTCCATATAATGTATACTGGGACAATTTGTTCATATCCTTCTTTCATTTACAATTTACATGTACATTAATGTAATAATTTTATTCGTCTCCGATATTTTACCAAGAGTTAGGATTTGACCTATTGATATTTATGCCTTTTTCTGTTTAATTTTGGACAATGTAAACCTTCGACTGGCGGTATTATATGCTTAGGCATTGTCTTAAAGTCATCGACTTTGGTAGAATTTGAATTAACACTACTTGTTCATCAGTAGAAATGGACCGAAAAGAAATCGTACAATCATTTACCAGGCAGGAAAACCACAGATTATTTCAATCAAGTCTCTGTGGACCAGCCTCCCTTTTTGTGGCAATTACATGTAGTGAAAATGGTAGTTGAAGTAAAAGTTTGAACCGTGCACTCAAGGATCTCTCTCTCTCTCTCTCTCTCTCTCTCTCTCTCTCTCTCTCTCTCTCTCTCTCTCTCTCTCTCTCCTCTTACAATTTAAGATTTTGAGCTTTGGGTTAAAATGAACCCGTTTTATTTTTGGTATTTTTTTTTTTTTTTTAATTTCGATACCTTGGAAAAACTCCTGGATCCGCGCATGCATATGTGTATAACATAGTCTTTATGGGAAGCAATAAGAACTCCAATTAGTACCTTACTTCTGATACAGCCTTGGTACCAAATTTGCCACGTCTACACGATTAGTGTGTGAAATTTTGCTTGTCAGGCAGTCAGAGTTACTAGAGAATAAATAATATTTATCTACGAGCTGTGACTGAGACCTTGGAAAAGTGTATGTATATGCTTGATGTGGAAAGTTTTTTTTATGACCAATATTGACCTCTTTTGTTGAAAATATAGTGAAATCATCAATATGGTAATAAAATTCTTGCAAAATATTAGAACTACACTGTGATCTTGTAATTCTCCAAATTCGAAAGGTGGTGATTTTTTTTTTGTTTTTTTTTTTTTGAAAAATATATAGAAAGTACATATTGATCGTAAACCTATGAATATACTTATGGCAACACAGAGTAAGTTATTAAAGTCATTTTGCAAAGCAAATAGCCAAATGTATAAGATATTTTTCAAAACATTTGGTGGAGAAAAATCTGCGATCTGTTATTTTTGTACAATGTATGTATACAAGAACGTTTAATTGACTTGTTGATGCTTTGCATTTATGGAGCATTTACTAGTATTTTGAGGGGGGTCGAAGGATGTTTATATTCAAGCTCTTTGTGATATGTGCCAAAGTACAGGTTCTTCACAAATTTCCGTACCTTTTCTTTTAAGAAGTGAATTTCATTTATGAAAATACATGATAGTATGATTTACGTCCGCATACTTTATGAAGCGCGTTAGCACTTCATAAAACATATGCTGGCACGAAGCTTTGCATTTCATACCCTCATGCATTTTTTAAAAACTATTATATATGTTTTTTGTATTTACATTCTTCTTTCATTTCTGTCGAAATACCCAGTCGTTAAAATACGCATACATTTACCAAGATTCATACACACATTCTTCACATCTGTTTTGCATTCAGGAGTAGATATCGAAAGCAAAAACATGACAACTGTAAATATACATAAGAGAAGAAATGTTTAATACGTGATGCAGAATTATGGAATCTTTATATTAAAACTATGTATATATGCTTTAAGTCATACTGGAGGGGCATTTGTTTGAATTGCAAATTTACAGAGCTATTGCGTAAAGCGATCTTAATTGAGACAGAATGTTTACCATACTACTTTCTCTGTGAACGAGCTCTATCACATTCAGCTAGAAGGACTTTTTATTTGGTAGTCAGTGACATTACATGTAACTGTATGAGGGTCATACGTTATTTTCACGGTAGACGGCCTTGAAAAATTTTCCACACATCTATGTCGTGTTTACTATTGAAATGGGATATACTACCTAATCTTGATCTGAATTGCAATGCGTGTCATAACATTTATAAAGTGCATAGACGGGACGACATCAAGACAATGCAAACTACGGTCTTTAAATAAATATCGTCTCGGGGTCTAGTGTCTACTTTGGTTTGCACTTGTTTCTATCACGGGATGTAGAGAACAGAATTATACAACGAAAACAATATTATGTCCGTTGTGGATATATAATTATTAACGTTTGTTTGTCGTTTTATTTCCATTCGTGTTTTGTATAATAGTGAATGATTTGTAAAATATATTGAAATATAAATCAATAGTTGTGTGAACTACATTAAAAGTTGCTAAGGTTCCATGAAATTAAAAAAACTCCATACGAAGTCAGATTGATTGGGATTCATATAATCCCTCTAAGATACCCACAGTGTGCGGATATACCAGTATTTCATTTATTGCACTCTAATTAGTGGAAGTTGTTATAGTGTAAGCGATATTTCTACTGGTTTTATTTGTTCTGTATATGTATTGTTCTTGAGAGAAGATTAAAAAGAATATTTTTTCTAATATATTCCTATATACTGTCAACTACAAGAGAAGTGGTTAATGCATGTCTTTTGCCTCTCCTTTGCAGTTATTTGATCACATAGCCGAATGTATCAAGAAGTTCATGGATGAACATCATTTATTAAACCAGAAACTGCCATTAGGATTCACATTCTCTTTTCCCTGCAAGCAAGAAGGTCTGGCTAAAGCTCGTTTATCGCAGTGGACTAAAGGCTTCCGGTGCGAAGGGGTCGTAGGCGAAGATATTTGTCGCTTATTACATGAAGCATTACACAGAATCAAGGTATGATTGACAAGAGTTTTCTTAAATAGGTTCTCAAACGTTTTAGTTATTGATCATTTATAAATATGTTAGGCCAACAATGCAAGCATTCAACCTACCATACAAAAGTGCATATATCATTCACTGTTCGAGACAAAAATGGACATATTACTGTCCATTCAATGTTGTGTGAATTTTAGTAATGAATATATCTGCTGTACATATCGCTCCCTGATCATAGGAGATGCGCACCTATCACCTATTTGGTATATGCAATATCCTCCTCCACTCAACTTTGAGGACAGACTTCTCACGTCTAGTCGGCGCGGGTTCGATTTTCGCTCGCGCCGATATACCTGAGAAAGATTGCCAGTTTACTTTCGGAAGGTCGGTGGTTTCCTCCCGGGTATATTGTATCTGGGTTCTATCTTCTACATATGAAAAACTGGACGCCACCAGAAATCTGAAAACTTGTTGAGTGTGGCAGAAAACAACAAACAGTCAATTAATCAACTTTGAGGAGCACACGTTATTTAATGGTTTCATGATTTTTATGAAAAAATCAATTGTGTTGTTCAGTGTATCACAAAGTTTCAAGCAAAACAACAACTGTTCCCCAGAAAGGACATTTTAAGAAAATGAATATTTCTGTTGAAAACGGGATAAGAAATGATTTTAATAGACATTCAAGAATCAAAATAGATGAAGGTCAGAAATTTAAGAGCAAATATAAAACATACTCATTGGCGTTTCTGATACAGAGAGTGTATCTATAAAAAAAAATCACCATTGTTAATGCTTCAGGTAACGTGCTTGCATGACAGTTTCATTGATACTGATTGGTATTTCAGATCAACTCCGTTGAAGTGGTTGCAGTCGTCAATGATGCCGTGGGCACTCTTATGTCAGCGGCCCACAGTGACCGACAGTGTGAAATTGGTCTTATATTAGGTCAGTAACATCAACTCAATACCATATACCCTGCCAAAGCAATGTATGAGTAATTGCAAGATGTTTTGGTGGCGCATGTACTTACAGTTTTTGAAAAAAATGATTTTCATTCCGTGATTTCCTAGCAAATTCACTAAGATTTGGGTTTATACCTGACAGGTACCGGATGCAATGCTTGTTATATGGAATCCCTTGATAACGTTGGGTTATGGGACGGAGAGCGCGATCATCCAAATGAGGTAGTACACATAGACTTAATTGTATTCTGCATGTTACGAGTATTATACTGAAGTCAGTACATGATATGTATTACACAGTACATTTCGTCTGTACATTAGGTTATAATCAACACCGAGTGGGGTGCTTTTGGAGATAATGGTTGCTTAGATTTCATAAGAACTGAATACGATCGTGAACTAGATAATTTCTCCATTAATCCTGGAAAGCAAATGTAAGTATCGCAAAATTCCACAAGTTTTCAGTAGACCATTATGTTGTCTGATGTGTAAATTGAGTGTATAACACTAATTTCTTTTAATCCAGAATGGAAAAGATGATCTCTGGAATGTACATGGGGGAGACTGTGAGGTTGGTACTAGAACGACTCGCCATGGACGAACTTCTTTTTTCCGGCGTCGATAGAGACAGTGAACTGTTCATCCGAGGTCGATTTTATACGAAATATGTGTCTGAAATAGAGAGGTAAATTATTGATCATAGACCTAAAAACTTCTTTCATTTGCAACCTTCAGAATCTAGTCAGAATGCAGACCGTAGGCATCCTTGTTAATACATACTATTCTCAATGTCGTGAGAAAAATAAAATCTTGACTTGAATTTTACTTTCGTATTTAAGGCTTGAAGCAAAGATTACAACATTCTTTGCAAGGTTAAATGCATTCTAATTAGAAGTCACTATAACCAAAATAGAATCATTATTTATGTAGATGTCTGTTGTAGGATTAATTAGTATGTATTTTTACAATTCAAAGATGGAAATGTGCCTCTTGTCTGTCATTTTGTAACTCTATGCATTTGCATGATATATATGAAGATGGTACATTAAACTGCCAGAGGGTGAAATGTCATATTTATTATTAAAGGAAGCTATGACATGTAGGTAACCAATGGCAAGAAAAGGATAGTGTTGTGTCTTTCAAGAAAATTTCAGCAACAGAGAACGAAAATGTATGGTCATATAACTTTTATATGAAGAAAATGATTTAATGGATATTAGTTAGGAATGATCAATTATGAAGTTAGGAAACTTTTTACACTTTGCATTGTGACAGGAATGGATTTATTTCAAGATAGCTATAAAACAGAAACAACTCTATAACGTTGTACTTCAATTTGTTCTGTAATACACAGCATTTTGGTGTTAAGAGCTGTATACAGTGTTAAATCATTTCCTCACATAAACTCCAAAAGTCGTTTTCTTTCTTTACCTCTGCACAAACAAGAAATATGAACAAGATATCTTCAGGTGGTGCTCACCTTCACTACCAAAGGGTTATAATCCACCATTTGCATCTTCATCCTTGTCAGATTTAGACAGATTGTCATAGTTGCATCATCACTTACCGATGAGAAACGTGTATGTCCGGATAGTACAGTGGTAGACGCACTTACTTTAAGTTAAAACCCGATGACATGTAGTAGAGAAATTGACAAGTTTCCAACAACTAGAAAGGGGTCACTTTAGTCATTATCAATGGAAATGATGTGCTTTTCAGCACAAGAACAGGACATGGGAAATTGTCAACCTTTAAACGTTTTCCTGTTGTGACCACTAAGACGCTATTCTTCACATATGTCGCTATATAGGAAACCTGAAAACTCTATAAGGTCTCTGTAAATATTTGTCTACTGGTCTTCAAGAATAATAGTTATAATTATGTTTTTATTCTTTTATACGCACTTTGATTGGTGCGAATAATTCTGTCCACATCTATTAAAATTCAGTATGCTTACGGCATATCATTTGGGCTAAATTTTCCAATGGTGAAGATGCAAGTATGCGAATTCTTAGCTAAATCAAATGTAGGATGCATTGTCAGGAATTGTTTAGTGAATTCTGCTGTACTTTTATATACATAGAGAGGCGTGTAGTTTGAAGATGAATTTCAGATTCATTACATTTTTTTGTTTGCAGTGACCATGACGAGTTCTTCAGAGGTACCAAGCAGGTTTTAGATGAACTAGGCATTGAAAACTACACGTCCGACGACTGCAAAATTGTTAAATACGTATGCACTCTTGTATCAGCTCGTGCCGCGTTCCTCTCTTCTGCTGGTGAATATTTTAAGCATTTTATAACCAAAACGTTTTATAGTTTGGTCAAGGGAAATAATGATAATTGCCCTATTTCTAGGAGGTAAAATATCTTCATAAAAGATCAAGTTGGTCAATTAAAGGGGTAGTAATAGACCAAGATCAATTAATTATATTAAATAAGTGTCAAGAGAAGTAATGGTAATTGCCATCTTTCTAGAAAACAGTCCAAAATCAATTAATTACGTTTTTAAATACAATTTTAAAAAAATTAAACAGGCATCGCCACTCTGATTAACCACTTGAAGAGAAAGACGATGACCATTGCTGTGGATGGGTCGCTGTATCGATTTCATCCTCGATTCCACAATCTGATGGTTCTGAAAATTCAGGAACTCGTCAATCCTGGACATAAGGTAATATTTCAATACAATGGGCGTTGTACGATTGACATGAAATTTACACAAAACTCCTAATAGGTTTTCTTGAGATGTAAATTTTATAAATTTCTTATTGGAAGATATTGAATTAATGACTAAACCCAATTATCATTTTGAAATTTACTGCTTTTTATTGTAATCAGCATTTTAGTGTGGTATGAATTGAGATTTTAGTCAGTAAATGCGTTTTTTTGGGTTGGTTTTTTTTTTGTTTTTTTGTTTTTTTGTTTGTTTTTTTTTGAAATACTACAGATAAATGAAATTTAATTGCTTGTGGGAGATGTGATTGACATACAGAACCTCATTACATTTTAAGCAATTATCTGACCTTGTTATGGTGTAATGGCATTTCACACGTATGTCTACATTGTGTTTGTAGTTTAAGTTGGTGTTATCTCATGATGGAAGTGGAAAAGGTGCTGCACTGGTTGCGGCAGTGGCGACGAGACTTCAGGATAAAAAGGCAGTTGTGGAGTGAACATTTTGTTGCTATAACATTGCTGAAATTACTGGAGGAAGAATCTTGCACCAAATTGCGATATCACGTGATATTTGTTTTCCCGTCATGTGATTGAGTTCTTCATTCTAATTGTTCTGCGTTGACAACATTGAATCTACATTGGGAATAGGTTTCTCTGTAAAAGTACCTTACGCATTTTACATGAAAGGTTGCAGCAAGGTCATAGACAAATAACTGGCTTACAGCGCAAAATTACATATACTGCGCTTGGAATACAATCTCATATGCTAAGCGATGATAGATGGTGCCTTTTTGTGTTATGAAAACCTAACTACATGTACTGGTGAGAAAATATAAACACAGGTTGTCTAAAGGATGTGTTCTTCTTAGGTCAGTATGACCACATTGCTAAACATGTACATCAAATGGAGGGCTCATGTTTTCTAACTTTAAATTAAAAATCAACCCCGTTGCTAAGAAATTAAATGTCATTTTTCAAGATGTTGATTTTTATGGTATGTTGTTACAATAAATGTATACTTATTGTATATTGACATGAAATATGCTTATATATTATATAAAGTAATAATATATATATCCATGTACAGTTCTGCCAAATTTTTGTTTTGAGCTGTTGTTGTGCTATCAGAATTTGCTTTCTGTTATGATATATGGAATTGTTATTATAGAATAAAGCCAAAGATAAATATTTCGTTATTGTTTGGGTCCGGTGAATCACTCTGGTGACCTATTGCAATAATGATCATCATCCATCGTCGTGCGGTAACATTGGAAAATTTTGAACTACTTGATAACTACCATTCCAGTTTTATCAAATTTGGTATGAAGCATCTTTGGTTGGTTGATTACGTCGTTGTTGTACGTCCCATCGAGAACATTTTACTGCGACATCACCAGTGATAAGTAAAGTACCACAAATTTAGACCCATGCTTAGCGCTTACGGTCCTAGTAGTGATGGTTCCTTAACGTACCAACGCCTGCCGCGACCTCATGATTCTCACTTTCAAATGCCAGTGTTTGGTGAAGGAGCAATCACTACCTATGTTTACATCTTGGTTTTGACGCGGTCATGGCACGAGCGGTGCTCGAACTCATAACCTCCTGATTACGAAGAGAACGGTTTACCACAGCTACAGCAAATTCTTTGAGACTAGGACACCTTGTTAATTTCAGGACTCCTTAACCTCCGAAGCCTTAAGGGAGATGCAGAATCTACCACAAATTGATCAGTTTTCAAGAATTTTGTTCTCTACGACCGCACATCTGTAACAAACCAAAATGCATAGTCACGATGAGCAGGAAAATCTCTACCTAAGTTGTAAATTTTATGATTCCTGGAGAGGTTTTGGCTCCAGGGCATATCCCAACTTGTTACATAGTACTTACGCGTAAAATACCTTTACTGCTATTGACACAAGATTGAAACTGAATGGATATTTAGAATTATCAAGTAGCCCTTTACCAAAATCGTAATTTCCGTGATCTCAGAGATAGGGGTTTTGTTACCAGGGTGGAGCAAATGTAGTGATATAATGCCTGTTAACAAATTAAAAAAAATAACTTCTTTTATGAGAACAACATGTACAATTCCAATTATTTTTAAATGTGAAGCATTGAGACGAGGGGACAGTTGTAAATTTCATGACACCTACACCCCGGGGCCTTGCGGATAGAGCAAAAATTGACCAATTTTCAAAAACATATATACAACCACACATCTGTAATAAAACCTAAAGGCATAGTCATGTAGATCAGGAAAGCCTCTACCAGAATTACAATGTTTTGGGGGACGGGTTCTTACTCCAGGGGAAGGACCAAACTTGGTATATAAACTACTTATTTGATTTCGCTGATACTGTATAAGAACCAAATGCATATTTAGGAAAAGGAATGTTAACAAAATTGTGAATTTCAAATCCCAGGATTCTGACTCTAGGGTTGATCCAAAATGGTCATATAGTGTTACTGTGACATATATTAATCGGTATGGGCACTTTCGGGGGTGGTGGGTTGTGTTTTAAGAATACATCTTGTTTGATACTGTTCCTTAATATTAGAATTTGGCTTAGATATGCAGAACAGGGAAATATTCATAGATTTCATTGGCCTTTGGGACAGTGATGATTTTAACATTCAAACAACATGTAAGGCCTGTGGGTCTCTTTTTTTTTCAAAGGCGTCGAGCTTGCTCGAGAGCCTTCTAGCGATCATACAGATTTTGCCTCTACACCGCCTTTCAGCGGAATAACATTTCCGTTGTTGTCGTTATTTGTTATTATATCATTCCCTATAGCTAAAGAACGATTGTTTGGAAAGAGAAGTTCATCATTCGCGGATGGATTTACTACGAAACAGAATTTTCCCACGAAATATTTGTGCCGCAAGATATTATTAAATACTTGCAAAATAACGTGCTCAAATTTCGTTTTAAATTATATCTAGTGTCTTGTAGATTCATCAAGAATCCTTATTTCAGATCAGCAGAAACAGATAATTACTATAGTGGTAAAATTACGCAATGTCACGGTTCGGTTGCTTATTCCAAAAACACAAAGACTATTTCCGGTTTTGTTTTTGGTAATCCCGATTTTTTATTAAGCAAAACGAAAGTAACGTGTGCATCGCAAAGAAAATAACAGGCTGTTTCCAGGCTTGGAAATTAAATCTCGTTCAGAATTCCTATAACCGTTTTACATATTACATTGAACTTTTGAATTGTTAGGCATTATTGAAAACAGAGTTAATACCTTATAATTGTTACATTATACATAAACAGATGATATAACTTTTATAAACAAGTAATCTCACTCTGAAAAAGTGACATTCTTTTCAGCATTTTTCGTCTCCAATTTCAACCAAACTTGCCATAATGCATCCTTGGGACAATGGTATTAAAACTGATTCAATTAAAGGTCACACTATATTGAAATGGGAGATAAAAAGAAATATTGAAAATAGGGTGGCATCTTTTAAAAGTCTTTGCGAGAACCACTGAACCAGGTAAAAACTAAAGTTACCAGCATTTGAAAGCTTCCTTAAAAAGTGAAAATTTGAAGCTGTTCAAATCACGGTCATCGGGGGTAGAGTGAGACCACAATAGGGGATCAATGCTTTCCATGCAGATGTATAGAAAATATATTCTCAAGATTAGCAAGTTCATGATTTTTACAGAATTTTACACCAGGATATGATGCACATCAGAAAATTATAGTTTCTAGCTCTTCTTAAGACCAGCGCGTTCGTGATCAGTCATCTTAATATTGAATTAAAATCTAAAGTTTTTCGGATAATAGATAATTGCTTTTTGAACAAAAATGGCACTCGAAAATACAAATTTCTAGTGATTGGAAACAAGGTTTTGTTAGACACCACTCCGATAGCCCGCACTAGTATTCTGAAGCAGACATTAAGAGTATGCTTGGCTTTCTTGTAGATAACATTTACGTAGTGTTTGGAAACCAAGTCTTCCAACAATCCATTGGCATTCCCATGGGCACTAATTGTGCTCCCTTATTGGCAGACTTATTTTTACATTCTTATGAAGCGGGATTTGTTCAGAAACTGTTACAGGATAAAAACAGAAAACTTTCCGTGTCCTTCAACCATACATATAGATATATCGATGACGTCTTGTCAATCAACAATCATAATTTTCATAATTATGTCCATTTGATATATCACGATGAACTAGAAATAAAGAACACTACAGAATCTGTCGTGTCTGCTTCATATTTGGATATTTTACTTGATATTGACTCTAATGGCAGACTGACAACTACATTATATGACAAGCGTGATGACTTCAACTTTGCAATCATCAACTTTCCATATCTATGTAGTAATATACCACTTTCGCCTGCTTATGGTGTGTATGTCTCCCAGTTGATTCGATACGCGAGAGCATGCCATGCGTATGAGAATTTTTTTAAGCAAGGTCAACTACTGACAAAAAAGTTGATGTTGCAGGGTTATATCGAATCTCGTTTGAAGTCATCATTTCGCAAAATTTACGGTTGCTATAATGACCTTGTTCGCGATTACAAAGTGTCTCTGGGATATATGTTGAATGATTTGTTCCATACCCTTTGTTAGACTGTCATTTTTCATACTAAGTTTGACTACGGGTAATCCCGTATACCTATTTTCAATTAAGGTCGTAGAAGTTATGTCATTCATGAAATTACACAAGTAGCAGTATAATTTCAATACAAAAATTTTCACATCTCTCGTAAAATGCAGACTACTTTCACTTTTCCATATCACCAAGACTACAACAGCATTTGAACACCAAGCCCGATTTTATGAAAGTTGCTCGGACCTTATCATTTTGCATGTAGCATTCATGAATATTTATAATTGATAAATGTACGTGTGTATAAAATGTCATATCTATTTCTGTTATAACTCTTCTTATCGTAGAATAACCATTCAAATAATATCATTACTTTATCTAACTTTTCCAATTCACACACACACACACACACACACACACACACACACACACACATATATATATATATATATATTATATATATATACGCGCACATGTGTGTGTGTGTTTGTTTATATATACGCGCATATGTGTGTTTGTGTGTGTGAGAGAGAGCAAGTATCGTGACACCTCCTATAAGTAATTGAAGCAATATCCATAAATAATATTAGGGGAAAGATCTAAAGTTCAATGTCAGAGAAATATATTTCATGAAGCCCCCCCCCCCCCCCCCCCCCCCCCTGTTTATATCTATGAATATATTTAAAATATAATCATATGTTATATTGAATGACACCACCATTACGCAGGAAAGCTACAGAATCTCAATGTCTTGCATTATATGTATATCTACATATGTAAATTGCACTTGTACACCATGCACATAACCTTGCTATCATTTCATGGATTGTCTCATTCAGGCGCGGATCCAGAATTTTTTTCCAGGGGGTGGAACCTTTTAACAAAATCGAACCCGTGATATAATTATTTTCCAACTCTCGAAGGAAACGCTCCATATAACCACTGCACCACGCGGGCGACCTTGCTTTCGTGTATTGATGTTTTCTGGTAAGAAGTGTTATTTAGCTAAAGAGAATTGACTGAAATAATTTTCGTTTTCCTTGCCTGATAAATGATTGTACACTTTCCCTTTGGTTAATTTCTAATGAATAGTGAAGATGCATTAGTGCAAGCCCAGTCAATCTGTTCTCTTGTATAGTACTGCGCATGTAACTCTTGATGCGTCTTAATCCAGAAAAGGATCATTCGGTCTCACATGTTGTGATAGGTAAAACGCATCCAATGTGAAGAAGAATTTTCACGCTCGGGAAAACGTCCCCATCTACAAAGTTGAAAAGATTGAGCAGATTGCAGAGCTTGTCTGAAGTTTCTTTGCTCATGTTATACAATAACGTCTCCAATCTTTGAGTTTTTTCTCAAAGTCCTTTACAGAAAGACAAGGCAAGTCGCTCCCCCAAAATAGTTTTGAGGCAAGTTTGGACAATTCCTCGTGTGAAATATTTGTCACATTGACAGGCAACAAAGGGCATATCGAATATGCCGCGATATCTTCTTTCTGAAACCTCGTATTTAATTCACTGAGAAAAAGTTCAGAAATGGAATGGTCACGACAGATCTATAATAATATATATGATTACTTGTGGAGACAGTTTCTCTGTGTTGCTGTTTGGAGCAAACCCTTGGAGTTTTAATCACTATATCAAGGTCGTCTGCAATTTGTTTTACATCTTCAAAGCAAGACTCAAATTCGGTATGTACCATTCTACGAATTTCTTTGATCCTATCCACGTGTTCGTCAATTAACTTACTTGCAGTGAAAATGTCTCTTTTCAAAAGTTTGAGAGTCAAAGGCTTTATGGAATCTAGGACATACTTTACGAACACAAATGTTATCAACACAGAGAAGGACGTCATTGATGCCAAAACCCCAGTGCGGTCACTATAGTTTGTATATCCCAAGACCAGTCTTCACTGGTACTTTCATCAAGTTTTTGATTGAGAATGTGCTGCAGACATTCTTGCACAAAATACAATTAGTTTTGAAACAATAGCATGAATGTCGATATCAGTGGACCTTTAACATCTATAGTCTTTTCTTCATTTTCTTACTCTATTTCATAAATCAGAAAATATTTGGCCCACAGAAATAAAAATATTATTCACCATACATTTACTTAATTACAAAACAAATTCACAATTTGTAAATTATTTCAGAAAAAAAATCCTATAAAGAAGCCTAATTTCAATACAGGACATAATAAAACCTATACTTTGCCTTCTTCATTCACATCAACAGCCTTGACCTTCTCACTTGTGTACATTTTCATGTGTGACCTGAGGTACATATTTTGGGAGAATTGCCGCCCACAGAGATTACAGGCAAAAGGCGTATCCGATGAGTGGGTAATAAGATGTCGCCGTAAACAGCTGACCTGTCTGAAGTTGTGCTGACATATGTGGCATTGGTGCAGTTTGCTGTCCGTGTTGCACTGACATATGTGACACTGGAGCAGTTTGCTGTCCGTGTTGCACTGACATATGTGGCATTGGTGCAGTTTGCTGTCCGTGTTGCACTAACATATGTGACATTGGTGTGGTTTGCTGTCCGTGTTGCACTGACATATGTGACATTGGTGTGGTTTGCTGTCCGTGTTGCACTGACATATGTGACATTGGTGCGGTTTGCTGTCCGTGTTGCACTGACATATGTGACACTGGTGTGGTTTGCTGTCCGTGTTGCACTGACATATGTGACATTGGTGCGCTTTGTTGTCCGTGTTGCACTGACATATGTGACATTGGTGTGGTTTGCTGTCCGTGTTGCACTGACATATGTGACATTGGTGCGCTTTGTTGTCCGTGTTGCACTGACATATGTGACATTGGTGCGGTTTGTTGTCCGTGTGTTGTGACGTGTTCCTGTAAACTAACGTTACTGGAGAATTTGCTTTGACATAAATTACACAGAAAAGGCTTAATACCTGCCAAAAAAAATCACAATCTGATTAAAAAAAACTCCCCCAAACCCGAAGCATTCTGAGTGTATTGCAGGCAATACAAAGTCCCCTACTAGTAGGATAATTCAGTCAAAAGTAGGTCAAGCATACCAAACTCAAACTTTATCTGTAATTATCCAAGACCAAGGTACATATCAATTTTCAGTTGAATATCTCCATCCAATGTGGAAAAAAGTCCGGAAAAACCTGAAGCAGAATGACAGACAGACAGATAGACAGCACAACGGACAAGGTTCAGATTCCAGTGTACCCTCCACTTAACTTCATTTGTGGGAGATATACATGTATATTGACAGTGATAATGTACCGGATAACTGGTATTTTTTACGTGCTGCTAATTTTTACGAGTTTTATAAATCCGTAAAATTTAAATGCGTAAAATTTCTTAGAAGTTTTAAGTTTTAAATTTTAGACCCTTTCTTCCGTCTTTTGTACTTTGAATAAAAACTTCAGATTTTCGAGATTTGTGTTTCCGGTAAATTCAAGACAGCAATAATGATACACAGCTATGTATATTCGAAAAACAGGAATAAATGAAGGGCATTATGGTTTATAAAGAAAAATGATAGGCTATGATATTAAAATAATTTTTGACTCATTATCACGGGAACAACTTTTTTTTTTACATCGGGTATTTGTATAGTAAATTTGTAAGTAAACACATTCAATCTGCGAACAAACATTGATCTGGACTTTAACCTTCAATTGTTTTATTTTTACGGGTATACATAATTCGTAAAAATATAGCACATAAAAATTTAAATCACCTCATTTCAACCAAAAGTTGTTTAAAATTACAGCAGTACAAATAACCTGTTATACGGTATTTAATGGTCTAACACATGTTAGGTTATGATCTAATTAGCATGTGCTAGATGTAGGTAACCATTAAGGGATCACTTGCAGGGTCACATGATAACTTAATCTAAATAAGCTACCTGTGTAAAATATCAGTGTCAAAGTTTGATAAAGTATGTATTTTTAAAAATGAATAACTGACAAGATCATATCGTACATGATTTCTTTATGCTGTCAAGAATAAAAATACAAAATTGGTACCATGATATGCTTTCGCGAAAATGCATTTAACCTTCAACGCATAGAGAATTCTCTAACACTTCACTGAATACTAAATGCAATTTCAATATAACATTGTTCACTTTGGATAATTAAACACGTCATCAGGGGAGATTAATTATTCTAAGAATGCTCATTTTTCACTTGTATTTTGAGAAACAAAGAAATTGCCACAATTCCCATTATCAAATTTCTAAACAAAGAAATCATCAAACTTCAGCCTGTCAATATTTCCAAATTTTGATTAAATTTTAATATCTTAATAAATAATACACACAGTATCGAATCTGACTGATGTTTAGAAATTTCAAACAAATTACCATATATATATATATATATATATATATATATATATATATATATATATATATTCAGACCCAGATAAGGACCTGTTTGACTTAGACTTACCCAAGTGTGACATTTTATGTCTCTGGAGTCTTTCGTTACTCCTAATCGTCTTGGTGCAATTCTCTAAATTACAGTGGAAAGGGTTTTCTCCTAAATGGATCTTCATGTGAGTTTTTAAATTTCCTGCCACCAAGAAAAAGAAAATATTTACTACATGAAAGAGAGTAACTTCATATATCCCATAATGAATGGCAATGCTATGCATAAAATACAACACAATTGTTTATACCTCTGTGCTGTACTGCACTATTTCTACTCATATACTGTGAGTAAATATTCCAGCATGTTAAGTCATATGTAATATTTTTTAGAAATGTAAATTGTAAAATATTAAAACAGAGATATTTTAATTTATTTACATATTGTTTGAAAACCGGTTTCATGCAAGCTGCACCAAATAGTATATTTTGGCCAAATTTCACATTCAAAGGGTGAACTAATGAGCCATTTCATATGACAAATAACTTGCACATTAACTGTTGAAATATTGTTGAAATGAAGGCTTATATTTCATATACAAGATATATGGGAGTGACCTTGACCTTTACACAATAACCTTGAATGACCTGAGAGCCTATTACTTATTTGTGTGATATATGATCAATACTTATTCAAATATGTAATATCGAAATGATAAACCTTTTCCTTAAATAAGGTATAGATTCTGAGTGAGCTTGGGCTTTCCAAAATGACCTGGTCCAACAGTTCATGTCCCAGAGAATATTTGTGATCAATTTCTGGTGAAATGTTTAGGAGATAGGAGCGTGAATGGACAGACACAACAGTGAGTATATACCCCCCCCCCCCCCCCCCCAAAAAAAAAATTGGGAAGCATAAAAAAATCAAATACGAATTGCCTGTGAATATGCACATCTACACAGCATGTGCATATCAATTACAAAGTTCAATAAAATTTTGTTCTGAGGTTTCAGAAGAGTACCAATAATATATATCGGTCACACGTCTAAATTCAAAAGGGACATAACTCCAAGAAAAAAACCCACTGAATCAGAATTTCTTGCAAATATGTATGCATATCTAAACAGTATGTCCTTATTAACTACAAAGTTTTATGAAATTCTGTTAAGCGGTTTCAGAAGAGTTGTGCTGACAATTTGTTTTACTAGTACATATATGTACTAACGGAAAAAAGAAACTGCATTGGTAAAATTAGCATAAAACTCGAAGTATATTGTTTACATTTATAAGCAGTTAATAATCGATACAGGTAGTGATATTAATGACTATGGGCTTGAACTCGACTCTATTGCACGGGCTTTTCATGGTGGGCAAGCACATGTTGTTTTTTTTGTTGTTGTTTTTTTTGACGTAATTGTATTTGCATGGTATCTCATGCAATATTTTTTGTGTCAAAGAGTGCGAGACATTTTTCATGACTGAATTTGTTTCGAAAATCACTTTGATATTATAAGAATCTGTAACTGTGCTATGCCAAGACTAAATGAAAATCAACGTCTTCGTGCTGTCGGATTGTTGTAGGCTGGGATGGTCCAATACGTCGACGCTCGACAATTTGGCGTTCAAAGAAAGACTATCCAGTCATTATGGAGACGTTTCCAACATTTCATCAACACTTTAGATCGACCACATTCATGACGTGCGCATGTGACGTCAGTTCGCCAATATAACCATATCAGACTCATGGATCGTTTTTAGACAACAAGTTCGACTGATCGTAGCATTCCCAGTCTTAGACGCATAAGTGCAATAACTGTACGTAAACGCTTGCCTGAGCATACCATCAGACCCAGATGTCCTGCGATACGTCCAATACTGTTTCAACATCATCGAATTCGACGATTAGCATGGTATCGGAGGCATCTGAGGTACCGACTGCAAGACTATGCCAATGATTTGTTCACTGATGAATCAAGATTTCATTTGGACAGCAGTGACGGTCGCCGAAGGGTTTATCGCAGAGATGGGAAGCGTTAACATAATGTGTGGAGTGGTATTACAACACGCGATAGGACCCTGTTATAGATAACCGATGGAAACCTGACAGGCATTTGCTATAGGGATGAAATAATCCAACGTCATGTGATACCATTCAAACGGAGACAACAACATCCCTTTACCCTGCAACAGGATGACGCCAGACCGCATGTTGCCCATGTTGTCCGAGACTTTATTGCCCAGCAGAATGTCGATGACCTACCCTGGCCAACAGGTTCACCAGACTTATCACTAGCTGAACACGTATGGGATGAAATGGAAAGACGGTTACGTAGTTTACCAAACCAGCCAGTGATGTTAGACGATTTGGGCCAGTATCTGGAACATCATTCCACGGCATTTTTGAACAATTTAGTGCCATCAATGATACGCCGGTGTCAAACATGCGTGAATGCAAATGGTGGCTATATGCAGTATTAAATTTGTGAATCGCCTTTCAAGTACCAGTTCTTTTTAGCGTCCTACAAGTGACGTTTTATGACGTAAACACAAATGAATTCCACATATTTGTAAACAATACATTTGTGAATCATGCTACTCAATTAAATGTATCGTCATTGATATTTTATTCTTATATTTATACTTTAAGTAATGCACAGTTTCTTTTTTCCACTAGTATATATCTAAATTTGGCGCCAAACTTCCAAGTTCTATATGGGCATAACACCCTGAAAAAAAATCAAATCAGAATTTCCTGCAAATACAATGTTTCATGAAATTCTGTTGATTGGTTTCAGAGGAGTTGCACCTACAAGTAGAGGACTGACAGACTGACTGACAGATGGGTCAAAAACATTTTATACCCTCTACAAGTCACTGCATGGGGTGTCAAAATTATTGTTTAACAAACTTGCAGATGTTTCAATTTAAATCAGATGATAAACTGCATTACCAACATGTGTCATTATGAATGGATTTTTCTCATCACTGAGAAAAATTAAATGATATGCACCATATGTGCAAGCATTTTCTTAGTTATGAACCTTGAGGGTCATGAAGCTACACTACTCTTAATTTAAAACTCCACGATTCTTTGGTATAAAAAGAGTGTGAAATTGAAATGACCTTGACACAAAAACAAGAACTTCAATACCCACACTTCTGTTGTCAGAAGGATGTATACATTCTATAGTTGTTACAAACAAAATATAATATATAAATGCATCCAATAAATATGAAACAAATCCATTCTTAAGTAAGTACATGTGTATATGCATTGGTATACAGAGAATTCAACAGCTGCTACAACAAAGGCATTTATGTGATATACCTTTAAATGAGAATTTTTTACACAGACTCCACAAGAATACACCATCACTACATTGTTTTTTCCCCAGCCCAACGTGGTTTTTGATCAAGGTAGACAGTCTGTGGTTTCTGACTTGATTTAACACTGGATTCAACCTGAGAATTCTCAGTCTGGGATTCTTTTTCCCATTCCCAAGCTACAGAAGTTTCTCTTTTTTCTTCCTGCTTTGAGTTCACATCTACCCCTATCTCTGTACCTTCACTACCAGTCTCCACTCCCCTGTCTCTTGTTCTGTTTTACTGTTCACTTCCTCATGGTGTTGGATTTTGTTATCTGAAGAATTGTGTGTTATGCATTCCTCACCCTTCCCTACCTCTTCAGTCATATTCTTTTCTTGAGGTGGATTTGTGGTCTGATCTGTGTCCAGTGTACCGGTCAGTACCTGACCCCCATCTGTCTGCATGACAATGTCCTCTCCCTCTACTCCTTGCTGGATGCTGACAATGCTGACATCTTCATTCCCCATTCCCAAACTATTGACTGCATTAGGATCTGTAACACACAGCAACGAAATGTATAATACAGCTGTACATAACAGTGAAATAAACAAGAAGCCCATGGACCACAATTACTGACCTTGGCCATGTTGTTGTTCAGCTGTTGGACTTTTTCAAAGATTTTTTTCCTCCAATCTTTAATTTATTCCCAAGAAAAATTTTTGCCCCATATTGTGGCCCCAAAGGGTGACAACATAAATGAACTTGAATTCACACAACATTGGAATGTCTCAATATCTATATGACTAACATGATCTTCCTGTTCTGTAGAATGTCAAGGTCACAATGTCTATGATCGTAGTATGAAATGAAATATCTATATATAAGATAAGAAAGCTCTGCCTTAAATATTTCTCAAGATATTGAATATGTTAGTTTCTTAAAAGAAGGTCAAACTCTGAGGTCAAGGTTGCAGGGTTACAAAATTTACTGCTATTAAAAAGGTCTTGTCACAAAGAATACACATATGAGAGCCCTGTCATCACTTCTTAAATAGAAATAAGAAGAGGTCAATAAAACGGTGCTCATTTATAAAATTGTAAACAATAAATGTCTGTTTATTCTTTAAAATATGGGTTAGTCAGTGTTAATTTTGACACAAATGCTATTTGCTGGTATGAAAAAATTCCCAATCTGTTTTATTGTAATGCTAATTTTCCCAGTGGGGTATCGATAAAATTTTGATATAAAAAAAAAACAAAACAAAAAAACAAAAAAAAAAACCACTGCTCATTGTGGCCCCACCCTACCCATGGATTGAACAAACTTGAATTTTAACTACCTCAAGGTACCTGTATATTGATATGACTACTTATCACCCTGCTGTTGTTGGAATGAAGATTTTCAAAGATGTCCCTAAAAAAATTTTTAAAAGATGTTTCCTATATACTAGCATGTAAAATGTTGATCCCCTATTGTGGCCCTACTCTACTCCCGAGGACCATAATTTATACAAATTTAAATCTACTCTATTTCATGAAGCTTTCATATAAGTTTCAACTTTTTTGGAACAGTGGTTTTTGAGAAGATTTTCAAAGATTTTTCCTATATATCCACATGCAAATCTTTGATACCCTATCATGGCCCCATCCTATCCCTGGGAGCCATAATTTGAACAAACTTGGAATCTACTTTATGTCACAAAGCTTTCTTGTAAATTTCAACTTTTCTGGCCCAATAGTTTTCTTCTGAATAAATTTACATCTTTACCCAAGGATGATTTGTGCCAAGTTTGATTGAAATCAGCCCAGTGGCTCTGGAGAAGATGAAAATGTGAAAAGTTAATGACAATGATGACAACAGACACATTTCAATCAGAAAATCTCACTCAAGTCAGCTAAAAATAAAAAAAAAATAATTGATATCAACCAGCATACAAGAAGATATATATTATGTACATTATACCTTATGGCTTAGCAGGATAATGCCTTTCAAATATAAATACTAGAATAAATAAAACACTCTCAGTATCAGATCATCATACTGAATTTTTTGTTTTCTTACCTAAAGTTATTATTTCTTGTGCTACAGGTGTGTCATATGGAGGCAGTTTTCTTGGTCTTCCTGTAATAACATTTTTATCATGGTTAGAAAATTATCAAATCTGCACACCAAAGTAATTAGTCATTTTAATATTGTCTAAAAACTGGAACTTTTGATTCTTATTATAGTTTTGTGATTAATATTTGAAAGGACATAATTTTATTTTACTTTGCAGTCTACATCCAAATGGAAAGAAATATAGAAGAATTTCTGAAGGGGAACATAAGGATCCACCACCATCCAAACCCAATACTCAATTCATATTGGAAAGAATTACATGTAGCATCCTACTTGAATGAAGAATTACAGATTTCCAGAAGAGGTTGATAACTGTATTAATTTGTTACTGCCTGCTACTGAATATTTCACAAAAACAATTATTTCTGGCATCTAAAGATGTGAGTATTCAGTAAGAAAGAAAATTCAATGTTATCATATTCTGAAATCTGTTACCTTTGTTGGTGGATGAAATCCCAAATTGATTTGATAAAATCTGATACTAACAATTTCTGGATGTGTCTTCTAATGCATGATTTATTGTATAGAATGAATTTACCTACCTTGTTTTATTTCAGGCATGTCATACAGTCTTCTTGTAAATGAGAAGCAATATCTTCATTATCTTTTCAATAAAAATGAGAAATCCCTGAGGGAAAGTGAAGAATGTGGGTACAAGCATATACTAGCATTCCCTCCCTCTTGTATCGGTAAGTAAAACCTGTAGAATATTTATAATGCTTTAGATGAAAAGGGAAAATATATTGACATTATTTTAAATTCACAGTTGGTTATTAAACTCCTAAAAACTTTACACACTTGTTTCATTATTTAACTAATATAAAATTTGAATAACATTTATGATATATGTGCACTGTATATCTACTACTTTTCCTGCCAAATGCCAATATGATCTATAACAACACAAATCTTCATAGATTATATCGATCTCTGAGACATTGCTTTTAATTTTTTAAATCAGAGGTGAGCATTTTGAGAGAGACTCTTCAGAAGCAGATATGGAGGACGTTGAGGAGAATGTCAGTTCTCAGATCAAGAAGTTGGCTAATAGTAATAGGAATAGCAGTTCACTCCACAGTTTGCCCAGAAAAATATATGAAGTAAACATCCTAACAGAGGAGATTTGGCATTCTTTCATGTTGGAAGTCAAAATTTACTTAGTTACTTGGGGGATACATGTAACACCACTTATGAGGATTTGCTAACTTTCAGATGGGAAATGTGTTGCTCAATAAATGCTTGGTCACAATCTTTTAGCTCTTACTAGAAACCTTTTCTATAAAAATCATTGATACAATTGAAATTTATCTAATTTAATTAGTGGACATGCTTTCTGCACAACTGTGTGTCTTTGATATTAAATGCTATACTACTGAAATATTTTTAAACAATGGAAGATCACTACAAATTATTTCAATTGAAAGCCAACAACAGGAATCGAACCTGTTCCTCTATCGTACATATACGAAAGTGTGCACCAGTACACCATGTTGGCATATATAAAGGATTGGTAGTCTTGGAAAATAAATATCGCATTATTTTTCTACAGTTGATACTCGGTGTGACACATGTACAAGTATGAATATTCCTTGTATGAAGAAAATATAATGTGAAATTTGGATAAATCTAGTACTTCTGTGTTTAAAATACCTTTAATCTATCAAAGGTATGTTTTTGTAACCCAGTGATGATGATCTGGGCCAGAATAGATCCTCTACACCCCAATACATATTGTGAGAGAAGAGTTAATGTTGGGTGGTCATTGAATAAGACTATAATATGAAATCCTGTGTCACAGGAGGTGTGGCACAATTAAGAATCCTCACTGCTTAAAAGCCCAAGGAGTCAAGTTTCCAGCCATCTACAGGCAAATGGTGGTGTCCCCTCACATATAGTTCCCCCCCCCCCCCCCAAATCTTTCGATGAAAAGTTGTTGTGGCTATTTATTGTTTATTTTCACATGTGTTACACACAGTAACATAACCCTGATCTGTATTGGTACTGGGAGTAACTCAAACTTGAGCAATATAAACTCCAGGAATGTGTTGCGCTCAAATAAAAAATGTTAGTCAAAGGACGGCGAGATGAATTTCTGGAAGAATGAGTTCATAAATATATCTGTGTTGCTGATAAGTGTATGTTGGTGCTACTTCCATATTTCTAGGATAAAATATATCATTGTCTGCTTATTATCAATGATTTACAAAATGTAAGGGTGGTACAAGTACAGCTACAAACATTTTTATACTGCTTTACAGAATAACTAGTCAAAAGTGAGCCGAGTAAATTCGACCTGAACTACCGGTTCAAAATAAGAAATCTGGTGCATGTCATCTGTAAAACGCTGTTTATATCTTCACCAGCAACACAATACAACCCATCAATGGTAGAAAAAACGAAGTGACATAGTTAGATTTAATTTAACACACGTGGAAAATATGCGAACTGACGAACCGCCTACTTGATCGAAAGCAAAGGGATATGACTGTCTAAGTGTCTTAAGCAAGTCTGTCACTTGGAAAACTAAGCATCATGCATTTCTTCAGGTCTGTTTCTGGCAATTAATGACAGAAAATTAAAAGTGACACTGCTATTTAAGTCGTGACACGCTCATTGAAGAGGATTCCCATTACTTTCGATGTGTGGAAGAATCCATTCGACAGTGAGTGCCTGGCCTTCCTGCTTGCACAATCGGAAAGCCTCGGGAACCAGGCTAGCAGCCATTTTGATAGAAGGATCCCTGCGAAATCCCCGGATAATAAAGTAATAACACTGTAAATGGCGCGAAAAATTAAAATGTACATATATTACAGAGCTCTCTTACTTTTAAATAATTTGACGGTACTATCAGTACTACCAATAGGCAACTGTTAATTTTCACAAAGTAGTGTTGCAGTGGTTTGAAATATTGAATATTTACACAGCGACAGGTCTAATACCCCCTATCCAATGAAAAAATAAATATAGAACAAATCTTTTATCCAAAATATGATATCTACTCACGGATCACTTAATAAGTCGTTCTGCATAATCATTTTTTATTTTCTATAAGTTTGAGTTCAGAAATGAAGAAAATATAGTGAACTTCACCGCAAGCCACGCCCCTATGTGGGGTCGGCCATAGGTCAATCAGTGAAAATTATTTACCACACCAATTATAATAGGTTTAATTTCACTGTGAATTACAGCTAATTATTAAGTTTTCAAACAATTTTATGGGTTGCCCCACCATGATAAGTTGCTCCGTATCATTTCGTGCAAGTGGCTTTTACTAGTACGAATTATTTCCTGTGTTCGCTTTTTATTGATAGTCCATTCCATAACATTTCGTGCACGTGCCTTTACTCGTACACATTGTCTTTCGTTGTTTAGACGTATATTGAAGAGTCGTTCTATAGATTTTCGTACATTTGGTATATAGTAATGTGCTTTGCAAAACCAAGAGACCTGTCTTTGGCAAGTCGTACGAATAATTCCAGAGGAAGAAGAGGCACAAAAGCAGGACGAAGGTTTGCCAGACATATCAACACAGTGTGTGTTAGATGGTTGAGGTGTAAATGGGAGGGTAAGCCGAACATGAAACGTAAGGCAGACTATAACAATCTGGTTCTGCTGGCTGGCTTAAACATGACATCACAAGGGGATTCCTCTCAGGCCTGCCAGCATGGCGATCAAAGCAAACCATCTAGAGATTCCCAATATAACACCTTCAATGCCAAAGTGAGACATTTTAACATCTGTATACTTAATCCCTGGTCAGTGTGCAACAAAACCACTAGTCTAAATGATTTCATTATAGATCAGGACTTAGACATAATGGCCGTCACAGAGACTTGGCTCACTGGTTCAGAAAGAGACAATCCTATCATTAGTGCACTTCTTCCACCGGGTTACAACATCAAACACAATCCTCGCATGTCCCGTGGTGGAGGAACAGCTGTTATTCACAAGTCTAACCTCAATGTTAAACCTACACCAGACACTCATTCTATGGAGTCATTTGAGGTAATGGACTGTAGTGTGATTGCTACTAAGAGGTTGCGTTTGTGCGTTGTATATCGCCCACCCCCTTCCAGAGGCAACAACTACACAGTAAAACAGTTTTTCAGTGAGTTTTCTGCTTACCTTGAACAATTGGTTTCGTGCACTACATCTCCACTCATCGTGGGTGATTTCAACTTCCACATTGAGAATTCTAGTGATGCTGATGCTGCTGCATTTCTCTCTATGGTGACGTCTTTTGGCTTCCAGCAACATGTCACTCAGAGTACCCATCGCGGTGGTCACACACTGGACCTTGTTTTATCCCGATCAGTAGACTCACTTGTGCTTACCACCCTTGCTGAGGACCATGGATTCCCGGATCATTTCCCTGTGTTTGTGAATCTCTCCTTGTACAAATCCGAGCTGCCTAAACAGTCAGTGACTTATCGCAAGGTCAAGACCATTAATCCCAGTACTTTCAGTCAAGCTGTCATCAGCTCTTCTCTTTGCACATCGGCTGCAACTGAGATGTCACTCACTGACCTCACAGATCTCTATAGCAGTGAACTCTCATCCATTATGGAAAAGCTTGCACCACTCAGAACTCGCATTATCACCATCAGGCCAGAATCTGAGTGGTACAACAGCTCTATCAGAGAGGCGAAGCAGAGACGCAGACAAGCTGAGAGAATGTGGCGCAAATCAGGACTCGCGGTACACAGAGAGATTTACATTCAGCGCAGGGAAGAGGTGAACATGCTCATAGATACGGCTAAGCTCCAGCATTACAGAACCTTGGTGCATGATAACAAAGGTGACAGTAAGCAGCTTTTCAGGGTGGTCAACAAGCTGCTTGGTAGAAACTCAGTCACTCCATTGCCTGCTGACAAATTACCATCAGATCTGGCTGTCATGTTTAGTGACTTTTTTGTACAGAAAATTTCACGTATTCGCAGCTCCATTACATGCGACTACCACCATCCACTTGTAGAACTACCAGCACTCGGAGACGAAACCGAACTTGGTCATTTCCAACATGTTACTGTAGATCAAGTAACGAAGTTGATAATGTCATCTGCCAACAAGAGCTGTGAACTTGACCCTCTGCCCACATCTCTTGTGAAGCAAGAGGTCACAACTCTCGCTCCCATCATCACGTCCATCATAAATAAGTCACTTGAGAGTGGTTCCTTCCCAACATCTTTTAAAGGAGCTATTGTGACACCACTTCTGAAAAAGGCTTCACTAGACCCTGATGTACCAAAGAACTACCGGCCAGTGTCCAACCTTGCATATGTATCCAAGTTAATTGAGAAGGTTGTAGCAGCACAGATACATACCTACCTCAGTGAGAATGATCTACTCGAGCCATTCCAAAGTGCTTACCGTCAGGGACATAGTACTGAGACGGCACTTCTGCGAGTTCACAATGATGTGGTTTGTGCCATTGGAGAGCAGAAAGCTGTCTTGCTAGTGCAGTTGGACCTATCGGCTGCCTTTGATACTGTGGATCATTCACGCTTGCTACAAATACTCAAGGACCTTGGAATTAAGGACACTGTGCTCATGTGGTTCGCGTCCTATCTTACCAATCGGACCCAGATTGTCAAAGTGAAGGGGGCAAAATCTGGTGCCACTGAGTTGGGCTGCGGTGTCCCCCAGGGATCGGTCCTTGGGCCTGTCCTATTCAACATCTACACATCATCCCTGGGGACCCTTCTCAGAAAGAACAATGTCTTGTACCACATGTATGCTGACGACAATGAATTGTATATCAGCTTTAAAGTTCAAAAGGTTGCTCTTGCAGTCAGTCAGATGGAGTCTTGCTTGAGGTCAGTTCAAACCTGGATGGCTCAACATCACCTCAAGATCAACACAGACAAGACCGAGGTGCTAGTAATATCCTCAAAACAAATGGCATCTAAGCTGCACATACCATCACTGCAAGTAGGAAACGATTCTATCACTCCTGTTGCTAAGGCCAAGGGAGTTGGTGTAACAATTGACCAACACTTAACCATGGAGGCACATGTATCATCAGTGTGCAGAGGTGCCTTCATCCACCTTAAGAACCTGAGCCAGCTGAGAAGATATCTAGACAGGGAATCGTTAGAATATGTTGTCCATGCCTTTATAACAACAAAGCTGGACTACTGTAACTCTCTCTTTTGCGGCTTACCATCAACGCAGATCCAGCGGCTTCAATCTATCCAAAATGCTGCTGCCAGAATCATCTCAGGCACCAGCAAATATGATAGAATTACACCTGTACTACGCTCTCTCCATTGGCTTCCAGTTCAGCAAAGAGTCATCTTCAAGACATTGGTGTTGGTGTACAAAACAGTACATAACACAGCCCCATCCTATCTGCAAGAACTCATAACACCTTATGCTCCCTCCAGAATACTGCGGTCCAGTGACCAGAGCCTACTACGAGTGCCATTTACCACCTCAACGGTGATTCAAACTCGAGCCTTTAGTGTTGCTGGCCCTAAACTGTGGAACGCTCTTCCGTATGATATCAGAACTGCCACTAGTCTCTGTACCTTCAAATCTAAATTAAAGACTCATCTGTTCACATGCTACAACTAATCTGGGACCTACTATGATCTGTTTTTATATACCTCATTTCACTCATTTTATTGTTGTTTAAATAGCGTTTAGAGCAGTATGGACTTTACGCTTTACAAAATAAATTTATTATTATATTATTGTAGTAGACTGTAATTGATGAAAAAATATCGAATGTCAAAACTACAGATCAGAAAGTTATGATTGATTGATTGATTAAATACTGTTTAACATCTCGCTCGAGAATCTTTCACTGATATGGAGACGTCACCATTGCCGATGAAGGGCTGCAAATTTAGGCCTATGCTCAGCTCTTATTTATGGCCTTTGATCGTTTTTTGCGGTCTCATCCGAGGGTCCGCCCCATTTAGTCGCTTTTTACGACAAGCAAGGGGTACTTAGGATCTATTCTGACAACCCGGATCCCCACGGGGTCAGAAAGTTACGAAAGCCAACGTTGGGAAATACGACTTTTCATCAGAATAATGGCGGACAAGGGACGTAACTCGCGCAAAGTGTTTATATGTGAATTGATGGACACATTCTCATCGGCGATTGTATTATTGAAACTTAATCCTGGGCTATACGTGCCGCATTATTTACTTGATTTGTAGTTATTGTAAAAATGAGCAAAAAATAGTCTTGAACGGATATTTCGACATTAGCACCTTTATGTGGTTGTCTTCTGGAATGTATTAATGATCAATGAATGAAATGATTAATGAATGAAATTCAAACGGGACTTAAAAACGTATCTTTTTAAATTAGCATACAGTGTTTAATCATTTTACCTAGACGTATATCAATTTTATTTCATGTATTTTTAACCTTCAGTCATCTTGGTGTCCTTCTGAATCTTTTGTTGTTAATATTACTTTCATTTGTATTCTAGTGTCTGTAAAATTGTGTAATTTGAATTGAAGCGTTTTAATCCTTACCATGTTTACTGTATCACAGGCTTTTTGTTAATGTGGTCATGTGATATAATTTTTATCATGTTCAGCGCCTTAGGGTAAATTTATTTTTATATAGGGCGCTATATAAATGCATATATTATTATTATTATTAATTACATATAACTTGTTATGGTATGTTATAAATAAATAAAAATAAATGTATATACTTTGTGTGAGCAGTGGGTCTCTCTCTCTCTCTCTCTCTTTAGAAGGGCCCTTTCTCGGCGGAGGAAAAATACAAAGGTGGGTCGCAACTCCACTTTGAAAAAATCTGGATCCGTCTCTAAAGTTTGATAAGAACTAGTCAGTGATCACGTGCTTTCCAAATCCGCGACAATCTTTCTTTCACTGTTTTGAAGTTGATCAAGTGAAATCGATTGCGAATTGGAGAGCATTTCAGTTTGTATTTATTTGCAAAAATCTTCGCAGCAATTGGAGAGTACTGCCTTTGTATTGAGAATCTTCACAGCATTTGTATTTGAAGAACACTAGCATGTCCCACGGATCTTCCGTCACTGCATTACTTGTATTCCGAGAGCACATGCAATGAATTCAAGATGGAGATGGTGCCTAGGGTATGCATTATTTAATTGATTTGTGCATGACCTGAGTATGAGTAAGCTGATCACTTGTTTTTGTCTGTCCATCCGTCTGTATGTAACCCTTTTTATAGAACCACTGGGCCAATTTCAATCAAAATGGGAATTCAAATATAAGCTGTAACTGCAGGTAAATAAATAGAAATGTAAAACAACAAATAGAACCACATATTTATGACTGCATACATATAATCTCATTGAATCAGGGTGAATCTGAAGCAATACACTAGTCAAATCAGCAATGTCAATTCATGAGTTACTGTCATCCCGTCAGTAATTCTTGCTCGTAAACTCCGATGTGCATGGACCTCGGAGGTCACTAACTCGGGAAAATGCGAGAGAGAGAGAGAGAAAGAGAGAGGCACTGCGCCAGTGTCAGATTAAAAGAGGAAATATGCCAATATGATAAGAATATTTGAATGGCACATTTTTGTAATTATTACTTTCTTACACTTATGATACGTCTAATTAAGTCATTCATGGCACGATGTAATATTTTAAAGCAATCGAAATGTATAGTCACGTACGTCAGTTTCCATCTGCATATCACCTAGATCTCAACAACCCAATTATGTTCGGCAACCATCGTTCCCGTGGTCAAGTATGCGATGATTGCGTTAAAGGTTATGACAGTTTATACGATGTTCCCTGGTTTATTTTGTTAATGTTTCATCTGATCTTTGGAAATATATTAGGGTACAGCACAATCTCTATATTTAGCTGTATAGCTTTATTAAGCTATATAGCTTTATAAAGCTGTTTGAAATAGCTTGATTTAGCTATTTCAAATCTTTTATGAAATTAATTTTTAGAAGCATAAAAATCGAATTTCATTGAGTGAGCACATTTCATCGTTACACTCCATAAAACACAATGTAAACAAAAAATATTTATTAAACTACGTCCCTAAGGACGAATTCGATTCAAATTTGTCACATGTTTAGGATTATTAACTTGTTAAGCAACAGATATCCAATCTACAGCATAGAATAAAAGTTAACGAGGATCAAAATAACGATGGATTGGAAATCAGATTCCACATTTCAAAGTCATCATACTTCTCTATGCTTCAACGCACACAGTGTAGTGGACAGTGAACAACACAAAAGAAATTCTCTTTCCATGAAAATTCTTAAAATGATGTGGTATTGTTATGAACTCTGATAAGAACAATGTTCTGGTAAGCTAGTTTCAAAGTATAAACATGTTCAAAAATTATTATGTGACTATTAGGTTGTCATTGCACTAAGGAAATCTAATTCAAAATAAGCTAGTTACATCAAACTATTTCAAATAGCTTACTAAAGCTCTATAGCTTAATAAATCTATATAGCTTAATAAAGCTATACTATTGAAAAAAGTAGGGGATATTGGATTTACAATGACAATGAAATGCAGATCATAAGGTCAGGAACCAAATGACAGAAAAACATTAAGAAAACATTTGTCAATTTATTCGAAACCCTGTGTACAGTCAGAAAATGACAGATTCTCCAGAATAAGGGTCGACACCAACATAGGGTCACACAGCAAATTTGACACCATTGTGAAACAGAGTCAGTAGCGGGTAAAACCCCCTCGGTTGGCCAGACAAGCTCGGATCCGACGTGGCATACTCCTAACGAAACGCCCCAGGTCAGTTTAGGGATGGTTATTCCATTCCTGTTGCAATGCTGTAGTAAGCTCTTGAACATTTGCAGAAGGTTGTTGACATTGGCGTAGCCGCTGTCTAAACATGTTCCAGACACGCTCGATGGGGGAAAGGTCAATAGTATATATAGCTAACTATAGATCTTGTGCTGGTACCCTGTGGGGATTCGGGTTGTTAGAATAGATCCTCAGTACCCCTTCCTTGTCGTAAGAGGCGACTAAATGGGGCGGTGCTTCGGATGAGACCGCAAAAACCGAGGTCCCGTGTCACAGCATGTGTGACACGTAAAAGATCTCTCCCGAGCATAGGCCTAAATTTGCGGCCCTTCACCGGCAATGGTGACGTCTCCATATGAGTGAAAAATTCTCAAGTGGAACATAAAACAATACACAATCTCGAGCGGGACGTTAAACAATATTTAATCAATCAATCAATCTTGTGCTGGACCTGATTAGTTAAGATAATAGGTGTCAACTGGTGCATACTTTCTCAGTTGAAAAATACCGTCAGTTATATCATAATTTGTATTGCTTTAAAAATCTTTTTCTTAAAAACTACTGGCCAGAAATGTTGAAATTTACACGAAATTTTTTTTGACATAAAAGCAGATCTAAATTTAATCAAATAATGGCTTCCATGGGTAGGATGGGACTAAAATAGGAGATTAAAATTGCACATGATGTCATATAGGATAAAATCTTTTAAACTCGTCTTACACGTCACTGGGTCATAAAAGTGGAAAATTACATGAAAGGTTACTGAAACTAGTAGATTGATCATTCATATTGTTCAAATCACGGTCCCTGGGGGTAGGGTGTGGTTACAATAGGGTGTTTTTATATGGGAATATACAGGAAATCAATTGCAATAAATTCTTTTCAGATGTATCAGGGCCACACTAAATCAAATCCAAATGTAAATGTTTCCAAGTTGTGTGGATTCTGTATTCAAGTTTTCTAATTCCCCTGTGAGTTGAGGACATATTTGTCCTGTATTTTTGTCTGTCCGAAACTTTAACCTTGATCATAACCTTGAGTGGTAAGTGATAAGGCTTTCACATTTCATATGCACATTCCTTGTAACATGAACTTTTCTAGTGACCTTGACCTTTGATCAAATTTAAATATGTCTCCTGAACTATTTAAGGCTGTACTTTCATAATTTACATACAGATTTCTTATCATAAGGCCATACATGATATTTGACATTGTAATCTTGACCTTGGAGTTTGACCCAAATTTCAAACTTTTAAACTTGTGTAACTTAATTTTTAAATAGTGAGTAATAGGGCCTTCATATATAAGATATATACATTCCTTGTGGCTGAAACATTTTTCGTATCAAAGGTTCTGACCTTGTGAAAATGTAACCTACTAAATACCCCTTGAACTTTTAAGGGTGGGTTGTTGTTTGTTGTATATAGATTCCTTATGACCATTTAAAGCTGACATAAATTAATAAATAGAGTAGAATTATCGGAGTTAACTATTTCTCTTCTTATCCGCCATATTAGACGAGTGTTCTATTGTTATATGCATCTGGGTTTGCGTGATATATAAGGGGACAAGGTTTGCTACCTTCACATCAGTGTTTCCGATTTACCTGGCGCGGATAGTCTCGCCAGGTAAGACTTACATCTCTGATAGTCATGTATATGGTATCAAAAAGAAGTGAAATCAATTTTTACAATACCATGCCGCGCTCAGAAATTGTTATAAAAATATCGTACATCAGTAAAGCATTCTAACAGTTTTGGATAAACGTATTTCGAATAAAAAGCTTTTCTCTACATACATGTTCGTATAGTTGCAGTAAAGATGTCAAAATTATACAATAAACGCGAAATGATATAATATCATTTATCTATGGATAGAATTAAATGAGCAAAGGGCATAAAATTTATACTATTCATTACTCACACTCACTTCACTCCTAATACTTTGTGATTTATGGACCAAGTTTTGCAGATTTGTAAAATCTGGTAATCATTTAGGTATGTAAATTCCACATGCATATATAATTTGCGTAAACAACAATAGGATTGATGTGTGAGAGATGTCGAGAGATTCAAACGTTGATCTTATTGGCTGATTATATGTTATTTCTCATTTCAATTTTTGGTTTGTCTTTTATTTAGAGATAAGAGATCTCCGATAAACATGGCTGCTGCGATGTATACGTAGATTATTCAAAAATAATTGTCTTCCAGAATAAATAATCTGTTTCATCTATCCTTCGCATCTAGGATTATAATGAATTCAATATAAATCAAGATTTCTATCTAAAAACACGCTATGCCCATAACGCATAATGTACTTGACTGCACCTTTATGCAAGTTGGTACTGCGATTAGTAAAAAAATATGATCGATGAAAAATCCATATTCAATGTTTATGAATTCCTCACACAATATTCTAGGTGTCCTACTTTATATAAAAAGAAAATATTTCTTGGTAAAATAGGATTCTTATCATTTCATAAGAAGGACATGCAATAACGCAAACATGTTACAACGAAATATGTAAAAGGGTTAAATATTATATTTTGCGTTGATCTCTGCACAAAATTTAACGACGCAAAATGTAATAAACGTAATTTTCTTGTATTAATTTTAAAGTATTAATAAATATGTACACATATAAACCCAAATGATTCAGTAAGACAGACAGCTGAAGATTTTATAATCATAAATTTCATGTTTGCTACATTTTACGTTGATCTCGATGAAATGTAATAACTGCTCTCATATATCGTTACTTCCATAAAAAGGAACGGTAATTAAATATTGCTCTCATTAATTGATAATACAGATGTCTTTGATTCATTTACGCAATAATTAAAAACTTAATAATATCACAATTAAATGATATCTTTCGTTACTTGAGTTAATACAAATTAGGAGCTCAATACATCTTACATGTATATATCTATGACATTTTGCGTTATTACATTCAGCGTTGAACTCGATAATAATAACTCGATATGATAACCGAGTTTATCATTTTTGCGTCCTTATCATGCACGTAGAATAAGGGGAAGGGACAAACCCCTAGTTTTTAACAGTAGTAGTGAATTGGGGGTTCAGATATAATATTAAAAGGATCCCCTCCCTCTCCAGGAATTAGGAAATTGAAATTTGGATGAAACCTTTTTTCTTGGGGGGAGGGGTGGGGTGGGTGGGGGGTGTGTGTCCCCTTCAATATCTATACACTTTTGCCAGCAATATTGAAGAGCCTCAGTACCATTTTTAAAGAAGTCCTTTTCTTGACCGTTCAGAGAGTCCTCCACTACATGTATACCGTCATCATCTGACTGAAAATGATACCAGAAATGGCCATTTTCAATTTTGGACATAAATGAAAATCTGATGGAGAGAGATCAGGCGAATAAGGCGGATGCTCAATCAATTTAAAGCCACAATCGTTAATGGCAGCCATGATAATGACAGACTTGAGAACAAGGGGCATTGTCGTGGTAGAACAATGCAACTTTACCGAGTTTTCCATGCCGCTTGAGTTTAATATTTTCCCGTAACTGCCTCAGAAATGATGTATAGTATGTACCATTTATTGTTTGTCCCTTTTTGGAGATAATCTACCATCAAAATATCATCATTATACCAGAAAACCGAGACCATAACCTTTCCAGCTGATGGAACAGTCTTTGCCTTTTTTGGCGGGGGTGAACCTGGGTGTTTCCATTGTTTAAACTGTTGTTGCCTTTAGGGTGAATGTATGTTCACTATATGACCAATAGGCCCCCTCCAACACCAGAACCCAGAATTTCTCTACAACAAGACTAATATCTCGATATGAATACATTATAACGAGATAACTGGTTATGATTAGATAATTATCTCCGTACAAGGAGTCAGTATCTTTTTATAGCAAGTAAATTCTTATTTTCTAACCCCAAAAAAATAAATATATATATATATATATATATATATATATATATATATATATATCATGGCCCCTCAGGAATAGGGTGGGGCCACATTAGGGGATCAATGTTTTACATGCACATAGGGAAAATCTTTAATATGGGCTAAGATGACTCCGGTGATCGATTTGGCCCATGGGCCTCTTGTTGATATAGCTAATTAATTGCAGATAAGAGAGATATAATTATCTGCATGTAATTGTCATGCGTTTTATTTTTTCACACTGTCAAACATATGCACCCTATAGCAAGTAAATTAACATTTGAAATGCATGTTACACAAGATCACACATTTTTGAAAGGTGATACTGCGTTAGTTTCTCTATCAACACGTATTTCTGAAACGAAAATATGCCACAAGAATATTGAAAATATCAATGGAATCAGAGTCGTGGAGTATATAGTCAATGTGGCTGGAAAACTACTCAGACATAGACACTATCATTCTGTCAAGGCCGTCTATTGTCACTTTGAAATACTGCACTGTATTCGTTTTTCATGCAGCTTTCTACATGTGTAATAATAATCTGATATTCTTTAAAGAAATTAAAATTCAAGACATCGTCCAATTACAGAAGATGTTATAGCTTTGTATTCAATTATACTCAAGCAATTCTGAACATTTCACAGAAAGCTTCATGACACTTTTCTCTTGAAAGTCTAGCAACTAAAAATAGTTTATATCCAAAATACATAATCTGCAAATAACATAAATAGTTTTGTGTTGTTCAATATTTTTAATGAAAGTAACGTACATTTCTAATTTGAACAGAATTTGGCAAAAATAACGGATAATTCGCTGCGTATTTGTACAGCGACAATTTTTCAAACTTTAAAAAAAACCTCATATATGAAGAAATACAAGTTGTAGAAACCTTAAGTGTCTGCACTCATGGTGTCTAAACATGTCACGTACAATAGCGTACATTAGCAAAACTCAATTTTGATTTCATATCATTTGCATGCGCGGATCTAGAGAAGGGGTCGGGGTCCCCCCCCCCCCCCCCCCTGGAATTTACAGAGATAAAAAACATACAATATAACGATTTATAAGAAAATGATTTGACTGTTATTATATTATAATTCCTTAGTATTGTAATGTCATTATGAGGTTAGAATCAAATCACGAATTTTATTCAAGTTTATAAACAAATCTAAACAGGAACGATTTGTTTAATATCCTATTACGAGTGATAGACTTCATAATCTTGTCATTTTGCTACCGCATCGTCATAAAGTCATCGGCTTTAGTATACCTCAATCTGCTTCAGACTCAATGTGACAGACTAGTATTCGTTTATCATTCTCAGTAAATATTAATAGAATTCTCTCACAGTAATACGATTATCATTTCCTTCCAATTTTAACACTTGCTCGGTAATAGATGCAAAAGATATCAAGGGTGAAAGGGATTTTGATCTTTTACATGCCTCTTTACTGAAAGCAGCAGCAAAAGGCTGTAAAGCCTTGCAGTTCAATGTATCTTTTAAGATACGCAAGCTGCAAGAAAGACTACACCTATGATCTGAGTGTAATGAGGTCCGATATATTGCTCAGAGATGGTAATTTGGACAAAATTGCCGAGGCGCTTTATTCAGATGGCCCAGTAGATATTTGTCCTGTGAAAGTGTACGTGGATGGCAATTGCTTCTATAGGGCCCTCTCTAAAGCCATTTTTGGTCATGAAGAGAGACAAATCGAACTTCGTGTCATGACCGTATTAGAACTCATAAAACATTCGAGAATATATGGGTCACAGGCAACTAACTACAAGATGTGTTCTCATCCCGAAAGTGTACAATATATTGTGGAGACGTCAGTATCGGACAGATCACTTGACCGGGGAATTTTCTCAAGTCGATTCAGAATGAAACTCTAAATTCAATCAAATCAGTAGAATATTGTTTTTTTTATTCATTTTTTTCGCAGTGAATAACATTTATCCAACAATACAAAATGTTGCTGTAAACAGACGTTTTCTTCATCAAGAAATAAAGCCATTTTCAGATGAAAAGGTACATCAGGGTTCCTCCATCTACATCATGTGGCCACACACAGAAAATAGCAACCCAAACAATTGGTCATCAAATCATTTTGTGGTTTGTTTCCCAGTTTTACCTACTGAATACAATGAAATGAAGGAGCCTGCCCATAAAAAGTCACAACTTTGTATTGATTCAGATGATACCCCAGAGATCGAGCCCCACAAAATGAAAAGACAGATATTAAATCTGATGACAATGAATTTATTAAGACAACAGAAATTTTGACGATTCGGATTTTTCTGATCTTGGTAAAATTGTAACAGGTGCAGTAAAATTGAACACAATGTCCTCAGCTGAAAAGATAAGTAATATTTAGAATCAACCCTTGCCAGACGATGTCGCCAAGTTAAAAACAGGTCGTGCTCAAACAACGAATACAGGTGAACTCAAAAAGTCTTTATCATTTCAATCTTCTTGGATGAATCAGTTTTCATGGTTGACCTTCAGCAAACTGTTAAGTGGTGGTCCGTGCAAGTTTTGTGTCATGTTCCCTCAGTCAGATGTCCAACATCAAAATACATTTGTTACGCAACCTTTTACTGCGTATAAGAAAGCCCTTGGAAAACATCTGCCCTTTTAAAGCATCAAAATTCAGAACACCACAAGAGTGCCAAATCTGTGTATCACACAACCAAGATGACATCCGAAGTGCCATCTTCGTCTCTTCAGTATAAACTCAATCAGTAAAATCAGGCACAGTATCAGCACAATATAAAGTTGCTTGAGAAAATAGTAGATGCGATCATTCTTTGTGGGAAACAAAATATTCCTCTCCGAGGACACAGAGATGATACCACAAGTGATTCCTCAAATAAAGGTTATTTCCTGGCAATATTACAGCTGTTGGCAAAACATGATGAGCAGCTCAGGTCGCATCTACAAAAAGCAAAAAAGAATGCCTCATATACCAGCAAAACCATTTAGAATGAGGTTATCTAACTCATTGGAAATCACATCACGGGTAACATTTTGAAGGGTTTACAAGGGGGGGGGGGATTTCTTCCATCATAGCCGATGAGGTAACTGACAAGTGCGCTAACAAGGACGTTTTAGTTTTGTGTCTCAGATTTCTAGATACTAGAAAACACACTGTCATCATTAAGGAGGAATTTCTTGACTTGCAATATAGGTAGATTGATTGATTGATTGGTTGTTTGTTTGTTGTTTTCCACCACCCTCAACAATTTTTCAGTTATCTGGTGGCGTCCAGTTTTTGTAGGTGGAGGAGAGACCCAGATACAGTGTACCGGGGAAGAGACAACCGACCTTCCGAAAGTAAACTGGCAAACTTTCTCACATATATCGGCGCGAGCGAGATTCGAACTCGCGCCAAATAGAGATGAGAGACCTTGTGATTTTGAAAGCAATGTTCTAACCACTCGGCCACGGAGGCCCCGATATAGCCAGAACTACTGGGGAAGCAATTGCTGATAAACTTATTGAAATCCTCCGCTTCCTTGCAATTCCGATGCGAGGGCAAGCATACGATGGTGCAGCAGCAATTGCATTGGAATAACGGGTGTCAGGTATGATTAAGTCTCTAAACCAATTAGCTTTGTACACACACTGTCGGAGTCATGTACTGAATCTGAGCATCACTTCAGCCTACAGATTACACCTTATGAGGAATATAATAGATGTCCTTAATTCAGTGTTTATTTTCTTTTGTGTCCTTGAGCGCGACAGGTTTGGAAGGGGAGGTGTCATGGTCTGGGAGTGCGATTAACCATAATTTTCGGTCACAACTGGTCGTTTTAAATGGAACTCTCAATGCCATATGTGGACGAAATTCTGCAGTCTGTTTTAGCACCATTAATGCAGCAATATAGGCAAGGAAATGGTTTAATTTTCCAACAGGACAATGCGCGCGCACATACGGCAAGATTGACACAAAACGTTTGGTTTTTTTTTCAAACGAACGCCATTGACGTCCTTAGTTGGCCCACTATGTCTCCAGACATGGATCCAATCGAACATTTGTGGGACGAGCTAGGGAGAAGTATGCGCAGCCGCCAGCCTCAACCCCAGAATCCACAAGAATTAGGGAGAACCTTGCTGGAAATTATTCCTCAGAGGACCATCCGAAATGTTTGTCAATCAATGTCATGTCGCCTTCGCGCCGTCATCACTGCTTATGGAGGTCATACCCGGTACTAGTGAACAAAACTACATTTTTGATGCACCCCTCATTGACATTCATTTCAACTGTAGCCTCTTTGTGAATAAAATGATGTTCAAAATCAAAGAATAGTGTTCAGTTAACATGGTTTATAATATACCACTATGGATTTGTTTATAAGATATATGAACAAATTTATAATATATAAAATTATCAAGTGTTGCGTTTTTAAAGTCCGTCAGGATATTTTCCTTCGAGTCTTAAACATGGAGATGTTAAGAACCACGCGGTCATACACTTTATGCAAAATCAGACATATTTCTAAACACATTTTCGTATAATTTGGTAATGTACGTTTCAACCAATGCAGTGTTACTAAAAAAAATTAAAGGCTAACGCCATGTCATAAATGTTTAAATGCGATTACAAATACAGAAGATGTATTATACAATTTTCACCATGCATTTATTGCATGGAACAACTCGTGTTTTCTTTCTTTTCTTTTCTTTTTAAAACGTACGTTTCATCCTTATCCACAAGCTTAGGGAACACGATATTTAAATTCGGATATTGCAAATAAAAAGTATCACATATGAATATGAATATGAATAATTCTATTATATATACAAAGAAACTATCTCCGTTACATTTTTGAAGTTGTAAAGCTACCGTTATTAGCGAAGAAAACTAATAGGTAGACGGAAAGTTATAGACAATATTATCTTAAATGCTGACATCTATGGATCGGCGATACACGTATGGATCGGCGATACATCTATGGATCGGCGACATGACTTTAGATCATTCATTTTCCAAAACTGAAAATATACCTATTACTTATGGTTCATTCATGCTATCTAACTTTATTAAAAAATAAAAGCAAAATGCTGTTTTGCATCAATATTATAATGAAATATAAAATACCTGCTCTAGAGACAGTAAATGTGATTTCTGTCTTTTGAGGAACGAATTAGTCAGAAATCAATTCCTACTTGGTAAAATGAATGGATTACTCCGTATATTTCAAGTTTTCAATTCCAATACCTTTATTCATGAGGTTCAATAGACCCATTTTTTAATCGGGTAGTGTTGATAGTCAGTTCAGGACGACATGTAGGGCTGGTTACACGCTTTAAAATTTCATATCAATCTAATTTATATTTAGATGCTGTTATGGTATGGTACGTTGTGTTTTGCAACATTAAAGCTGCTACGTTTCGTTGCTAGTTCATTACGTGTATTATGTTGGTTTATTATACTGTATTTTTGTATCAGAAATGAATTGGTTTTAGAGAAGAACGTACGTTTCATTTTTGTGCATAGCGGATGTCCTTACTATATTCAGTTTACATATGTATAAATGGGTAAATATATTTCAATTGTTTTGAAAAAATACATAACTTTTTAGGAAATAATAGAATTGCACCAAACATTATAAAAATCCAATATAAAGTCCGCGATGGTAATGCACACACTAACTGAGGATGGGTATATAGATTTCTTATTGCAAGACCTTAAATTTCATACCATGATTTTTGACCTTGTATCATTGTTATGTCATGACCTTTTGGGGATAGGTTGGGACCACAATATGGGGTCAACATTATTCATGGGAAGAAAGACAAAAAAATTAAAAATATTAAATCGCAATAGCTGATCAGAAGCTGGGCCAAAGAGACTCAGGTGAGCAGTGTTACCCATGACCCTCTTTTGTTTACTGAAAAGTTTGGAAAGCGTGAGAATTTGTTGTCCTTATGTGAAAGTATGAAATGGGCACGAAAAGCGTGAGACTTGCGAGTACATCATGGGGCATCACAAATCTGCCCACGTCCTTAAAAATTGTATCTATGCAACATTTCAGCGTCTTCGAACCTACTTTTCAATATTACATAAAGATATTCGTAAAAATAAAATATATATTATGGTTACGTGTAAGAAAAAGTTGTTAAGGCACATGTCTTTCCTAGTTCTTATCTGTATTCAGGAGTAGTGATGAATTAAAATATTTCACTACATTTGTCAAAGTTTTGCTTTCACTGAGATATCAAAATTCACATTTTTTCCCTCTGCATCAAAATATTGGTTTAGTAATATCAGAGAAATTATAAATGCTCAGAAATTACAGTGAACAGCAATTGATTGGCAAGAAAGTACCTTTTTGAATTCATTTATTTTTATTTTTCAGGTGAGCAGATCACCGCTTGAACTGAGATTTTATCACAAAGTCGGAGTAATATTGCCATTTCAAGACGACTCCATGATCCCATAAAAGGTGAAATCTTTGAAATGATCATGACAAGAAATACGCACATATTTACTTCATTTTGACCACCAGAAACAGTAACTCATTTTCAAATTTTCATAGCAAAGTAAGTAAACTAATACAGTTCGTACATTAAATGAAAGGGTACAGTAAATAAAGTACAAAATACATAAATTTGTTCAGTAATGGAAATAGATAACATAGCAAAGTAAGTAAAGTAATATAGTTTGTATAGTAAAAGGATGGGTACAGTAAATGAAATAGAGTAATGTATAGTTGACTTCACTAATTGAAATAGATAATATAACAAAATAAATAAAATGATATAGTTTGTATATGAAATGAAAGGGTACAATAAACAATATAAATGAGGTGCAGTAATGAATAAATTAGTTAAGTAATTGAAATAGATAAAAAAAGCACAGTAAGTACACCAATATAGCTAGTATAGGTAATTAAAACCCCGTGGGGATCCGGGGTAGAATAGGTCCTCAGTACCCCTTGCTTGTCGTAAGAGGCGACTAAATGGGGCGGCCCTTTAGATGAATGAATAAATAAAATAGTAAGGTAATTGATATCAATCAAGTAAAAGTGCAAATGAAATAGTACCGTAAATAGATTAGAACAGTAATGATGCAATAAATAAAATATTACAGTTAACGAAATGGAAGAATGGTTTAAATAAGCTCAATAGCTTGTATGTAAATGCTAAATTTGCATAGGATATAAATTAATATATTAAACCGGAATATCTCCCTAAATTTCAAAAGAAGAGTAAACGAAATAGAACAGTAAATTGACATGATAAAATATCAGAGTAATGAAACAGTACAGTTAATGTAATAGTATATTAAATAAAATGGTACAGTAGATGAAATAAGTAAAATAGAGCATTAGATCAATTAGTTTAGTCATTCAAAAAGATAAAATTGTATAGTACTAAAATAGTTCAGTAATTAAATAGAGAACACAGTACAATAAAGAAAATAGTGCAGATAATAACATTCAGGTACATGATATCTTAGTGGTAAAATATAATAGCAGAATGAATTGTATTATACAGTAGGAAAGGTATTGCAGTAAATAAAATAGTAGAGTACATAAAGTAAGACAGTAAGTGAAATAGTACAATACTTGAGATAGAATAGTAAATGAGATAGTACAGTGAATAAAATAGTACAACGAATAAAATAGTACAATAAGTGAAACCCACAGCATAGTAGAATAAAAATAGTATAGTGAAAGAGATACGGTTTAAGACATATCATAGTAAATATAACAGTGAATTGAATAAAATATTTAAATGAATTGAATCGTGCAGTAAATGAAATAGTACAGTCCAGAAATAGGTAAAATCGTTTGATAAGGGAGACTTCTTATGAATGCGGTGTCTAGATATCTGGAACTCCATCACACACCGTTATTTAGACATTGCAGTTGTGAGAATCGTCTACGTAACTGTTAAATTTGCATAGGAAATAAAATAAACATGGTAAAGAGGAAATGAAATATCTCACCAATTTCTAAAAGCAGAGTAAATGAAATAGAACAGTAAATTGTAATGATAAAATAGCAGAGTAGTGAAACAGTACAGTTAATGTAATAGTATATTAAATAAAATGGTACAGTAGGTGAAATAAGTAAAATAGAGCATTAGATCAAATAGTTTAGTATTTCAAAAAGGTAGTAAATAAATTAATATAGTTAGTATAGGTAGTTAAAACCCCGTGGGGTTCCGGGGTAGAATAGGTCCTCAGTACCCCTTGCTTGTCGTAAGAGGCGACTAAATGGGGCGGCCCTTCGGATAAATAAGTCAATAGAATAGTAAGGTAATTGATATAAAGCAAGTGAAAGTGCAAATAAAGTAGTACCGTAAATATATTAAAATAGTACAATAAATGAAACCTAAAGCATAGGAGAATAAAAATAGTATAGTGAAAGAGATACGGTTTAAGACATATCATAGAAAATATAACAGTGAATTGAAGAAAGTATCAAAATAAACTGAATAGTCCAATAAATGAAACAGTCAGTAAAATAGGTAAAATCATTTGATAAGGGAAAATTCTTAGGAATGCGGTGTTTGGTTATCTGGAACTCCATCACACACCGTTATTTAGACATTGCAGTTGTGAGAATCGTCTACGTAAGTGTTGAATTTGCATAGGAAATAAAATAATATAGCAGATAGGAAATGAAATACCTCGCTAACTTCCAAAAGAAGAGTAAATGAAATAGAACAGAAAATTGAAATAATAAAATAGCAGAGTAGTGAAACAGCACAGTTAGTGTAATAGTATATTAAATAAAATGGTAAAGTACTTGAAATAGAGCATTAAATTATTAGTTTAGTACCTCAAAAAGATAATAGTTGTATAGTACTAAAATAATTCAGTAATTAAATAGAGAATATAGTACAGTGATGAAAATAGTGCATTCAATAAAATTCAAATACATGAAAACTTAATAGTAAAATATGATAGCAGAATGAATTATATTATACAGTAGGAAAGGTATTGCAGTAAATAAAATAGTAGAGTACATAAAGTAGGACAGTAAGTGAAATAGTACAATACTTGAGATAGAATAGTAAATGAGATAGTACAGTGAATAAAATAGTACAACGAATAAAATAGTACAATAAGTGAAACCCACAGCATAGTAGAATAAAAATAGTATAGTGAAAGAGATACGGTTTAAGACATATCATAGTAAATATAACAGTGAATTGAATAAAATATTTAAATGAATTGAATCGTGCAGTAAATGAAATAGTACAGTCCAGAAATAGGTAAAATCGTTTGATAAGGGAGACTTCTTATGAATGCGGTGTCTAGATATCTGGAACTCCATCACACACCGTTATTTAGACATTGCAGTTGTGAGAATCGTCTACGTAAGTGTTAAAGTTTCATAGAAATAAAAGAAACATGGTAAAGAGGAAATGAAATATCTCACTAATTTCTAAAAGCAGAGTAAATGAAATAGAACAGTAAATTGTAATGATAAAATGGCAGAGTAGTGGAACAGTACAGTTAATGTAATAGTATATTAAATAAAATGGTACAGTAGGTGAAATAAGTAAAATAGAGCATTAGATCAATTAGTTTAGTATTTCAAAAAGGTAGTAAATAAATTAATATAGTTAGTATAGGTAGTTAAAACCCCGTGGGGTTCCGGGGTAGAATAGGTCCTCAGTACCCCTTGCTTGTCGTAAGAGGCGACTAAATGGGGCGGCCCTTCGGATAAATAAGTCAATAGAATAGTAAGGTAATTGATATAAAGCAAGTGAAAGTGCAAATAAAGTAGTACCGTAAATATATTAAAATAGTACAATAAATGAAACCTAAAGCATAGGAGAATAAAAATAGTATAGCAAAAGAGATACGGTTTAAGACATATCATAGTAAATATAACAGTGAATTGAAGAAAGTATCAAAATAAACTGAATAGTCCAATAAATGAAACAGTCAGTGAAATAGGTAAAATCATTTGATAAGGGAAAATTCTTACGAATGCGGTGTTTGGATATCTGGAACTCCTTCACACACCGTTATTTAGACATTGCAGTTGTGAGAATCGTCTAGGTAAGCGTTAAATTTGCATAGGAAATAAAATAGTATAGTAAATAGGAATGATGAGATAGTACAGTGAATAAAATAGTATAGCGAATAAAATAGTACAATAAATGAAACCTCCAGCATACGAAAATACAAATAGTATAGTGAAAGAGATATGGTTTAAGACATATCATTGTAAATATAACAGTAAATTGAGTAAAATATTTAGATGAATTGATTAGTGCAGTAAATGAAATAGTACAGTCAATAAAATAGGTAAAATCGTTTGATAAGGGAGACTTCTTATGAATGCGGTGTCTGGATATCTGGAACTCTATCACACACCGTTATTTAGACATTGCAGTTGTGAGAATCGTCTACGTAAGTGGTAAAGTTTCATAGAAATAAAATAAACATGGTAAAGAGGAAATGAAATATCTCACTAATTTCTAAAAGCAGAGTAAATGAAATAGAACAGTAAATTGTAATGATAAAATGGCAGAGTAGTGAAACAGTACAGTTAATGTAATAGTATATTAAATAAAATGGTACAGTAGGTGAAATAAGTAAAATAGAGCATTAGATCAAATAGTTTAGTATTTCAAAAAGGTAGTAAATAAATTAATATAGTTAGTATAGGTAGTTAAAACCCCGTGGGGTTCCGGGGTAGAATAGGTCCTCAGTACCCCTTGCTTGTCGTAAGAGGCGACTAAATGGGGCGGCCCTTCGGATAAATAAGTCAATAGAATAGTAAGGTAATTGATATAAAGCAAGTGAAGGTGCAAATAAAGTAGTACCGTAAATATATTAAAATAGTACAATAAATGAAACCTAAAGCATAGGAGAATAAAAATAGTATAGTGAAAGAGATACGGTTTAAGACATATCATAGTAAATATAACAGTGAATTGAAGAAAGTATCAAAATAAACTGAATAGTCCAATAAATGAAACAGTCAGTAAAATAGGTAAAATCATTTGATAAGGGAAAATTCTTACGAATGCGGTGTTTGGATATCTGGAACTCCATCACACACCGTTATTTAGACATTGCAGTTGTGAGAATCTTCTACGTAAGTGTTAAATTTGCATAGGAAATAAAATAGTATAGTAAATAGGAATGATGAGATAGTACAGTGAATAAAATAGTATAGCGAATAAAATAGTACAATAAATGAAACCTCCAGCATACGAAAATACAAATAGTATAGTGAAAGAGATATGGTTTAAGACATTTCATTGTAAATATAACAGTAAATTGAGTAAAATATTTAGATGAATTGATTAGTGCAGTAAATGAAATAGTACAGTCAATAAAATAGGTAAAATCGTTTGATAAGGGAGACTTCTTATGAATGCGGTGTCTAGATATCTGGAACTCTATCACACACCGTTATTTAGACATTGCAGTTGTGAGAATCGTCTACGTAAGTGTTAAATTTGCATAGGAAATAAAATAGCATAGTAAATAGGAAATGAAATACCTCGCTAACTTCCAAAAGAAGAGTAAATGAAATAGAACAGAAAATTGAAATAATAAAATAGCAGAGTAGTGAAACAGCACAGTTAGTGTAATAGTATATTAAATAAAATGGTAAAGTACTTGAAATAGAGTATTAAATTATTAATTTAGTACCTCAAAAAGATAATAGTTGTATAGTACTAAAATAATTCAGTAATTAAATAGAGAATATAGTACAGTGATGAAAATAGTGCATTCAATAAAATTCAAATACATGAAAACTTAATAGTAAAATATAATAGCAGAATGAATAAGATAATACAGTAGGAAAGGTATTGCAGTAAATTAAAGAGAACAGTAAATAAAATAGGAGAGTTCATAAAGTAGTACAGTAAGTCAATAGTACAGTAAATGAAGTAGAATAGTAAATGAGATAGTACAGTGAATAAAATAGTATAGTAAATAAAATAGTAAAATAAATGAAACCCACAGCATAGGAGAATAAAAATAGTATAGTAAAAATGTTACGGTTTAAGACATATCATAGTAAATATAACAGTGAATTGAATAAAATATTAAAATGAATTGAATCGTGCAGTAAATGAAATAGTACAGTCCAGAAACTAGGTGAAATCGTTTGGTAAGGGAACATTCTTATGAATGTAGCGTTTAGATATCTGGAACTCCACCACACACCGTTATTTAGACATTGCAGTCTTGAGAATCTTCTACGTAAGTGTTAAATTTGCATAGGAAATAAAATAGTATAGTGAATAGGAAATGAAATATCTCACTAAATTCTAAAAGAAGAGTAAACGAAATAGAACAGTAAATTGAAATGATAAAATATCAGAATAATGAAACAGTACAGTTAATGTAATAGTATATTAAATGGTACAGTAGATGAAATAAGTAAAATAGAGCATTGGATCAATTAGTTTAGTCATTCAAAAGGATAAAAATTGTATAGTACTAAAATAGTTCAGTAATTAAATAGAGAACACAGTACAATAAAGAAAATAGTGCAGATAATAACATTCAGGTACATGATATCTTAGTAGTAAAATATAATAGCAGAATGAATTATATTATACAGTAGGAAATTATAGTACATGAAGTAGTACAATAAGTCAATAGTACAATAAATGAAATATATAGATAGATAGATTGATTGATTGTTTATTGTTGGCCGCCACACTCAACAATTTCTCAATTATCTGGTGGCGTGCAGTTTTTATTGGAGGAGGAAAGAACCCAGATACAATGTGCCTAGGAAGAAACCACTGACCTACCGAAAGGAAACTGGCAAACTTCCTCACGTATATCTGTGAGAGCGAGAATCAAACCCGCGCCGACTAGAGGTGAGAGACCTTGTGATTTTGAGTGCAATGCACTAACCACTCGGCCACGGAGGCCCCCTTAATGAAATAGAATAGGAAAATGAGATAGTACAGCGAATAAAATAGTGCAACAAATAAAATAGTTCAATAAATGAAACTCACAGCATAGTATAATAAAAATAGTATAGTGAAAATGTTACGGTTTAAGGCATATAGTAAATATGACAGTAAGTTGAATGAAATGTAATTACAATAAATTGAATAGTGCAGTAAAGAAAAAAAGTACAGTAAATATAATAGGTAATTGGACATTAAATAAAGATAGAACTGTAAATAAAGTAAAGAGATTGCTACTGTAGAGATGAAATAGTACGGCAATTGTATAGAAAAGAGAAAATTATATAGTGCAACAGATAGAATAACACGCTTATTGAAATACGAGGATGCATTTTCTTATTTAGTAATGTAAATGTAAAATAGTTAGTATATACAATACTGTATACTGGGAAAGATTCGCCCCTCATTGTTCTTTATTTATGTCCTTTCCTCCAGTCTCAATGAGCGAATGTAGGCTGGATGAAACCGTTTCCTCTCCCTTAACACAACTTTGTCTGGGCGAATGTAAAACTGAGCGAATACATTTGCATGTGTAGCAGTAGCGCGAAAGAACAATGGACGAAAGTAACCCTGAATACAGTATTGATGGAAGTGAAGCCCATGTCACAGCAGGTGTGTCACGATAAAGATCTCGCCATGATCAAACGCCGTACCGCAGAACATAGGTCTAATTTTTGCAACCCTTCACTGGCAATGGTGATGTCTTTATATGAGTGAAAATTTTCTCGAGGGAAGTAAAGCAATATACTATCAATCAATCAGTAATTGAATAGTTCATTAAATAAAATAAAGTAAATAAAATAGCACAGTAAATGAATTAGGTCAGGAAATAAAATAGCATAGTAAATGAATTAGGTCAGGAAATAAAATAGCATAGTAAATGAATTGAGTTAGTAATTAAAGTAGTATAGTAGAGGAATAGTGCATCAAAATATAGAAAGGTAAATAAAATAGCATAGTAAGTAAGCTAAGTCAGTAGATAAAATGGTACAATAAATGATTTCCAGTCAATAATTGAAATTTCCTGAATATGAATAACTAGATATACAAGGGGACACAGTTTGTAATTAATGAGTGATATGTTTACACAATAAAAATTCTTACACACTAGACTTAAAAACGGTGTGTGATTTCAGTTGTTTTGAGTTCCAGATTTTAAATCTCTGTGTCATTGAAAATTTTGAAACTATGAATATATTGCCTTTTCGTTGTTAATTGGAGGTCCTTATTTCACATTTCTAGTTAGATCCTCTTCTCCCTATTTCACAGTAGTGAAATAAGTGTAATAGTACAACACATATTAAAGTGAATGTATTGGTACACAGAATAGTACAGTAAATATAATAGTACACAAAATGATACTGTAAATTAAATGGTACCTTTAATAAAAGAGTAAAGTAAGAAAAATAGTTAAAATACTGAATTAAATAAAATAATAAAGTAAAAATAATACAGTAAGTAAATAGTAGAGTAAATATAAATGATAAAATAGTGGAGTAAATGACATACTGCATACTGGGAAATGTTCACCTCTCTTTTTATGCTCTTCGAAAAATTTCGGGGTGCATATAGTCACTTTCTTGTCTGTCTGTCCGAGCTCAGATCTCCTAAACTTTTCATCTGAAATTGATATGTTTTTATGATTATCAATTTTCGGCCAACAAAGTTGTGTGGAATATACTGGAATCAGGTTGTCCATCCGTCTGTCTGTAGACAATATGGTTTCCGAGCTCTAAAGTGATATCCCTCTCACCTAGAGTCAACATCAATACATGCAGACTCCCAGTAGGATGAAGGTGATCCCTATCTAATTTGGAGTCAAAAGGTCAAGTGTACTAGACATTGAAATCGCAAAATAGTTTTGGGTTTCCACGTGTTATCCTTTTCACCTAGAGTCCCCATATCACAGATATGGACTACTCATGGGACGATAATGATCCCTACCGAATTTAAGGGTCAAAAGGGCAAAGGGACACCCATTGAGTTTGGGAGATTGGGGTGAGCCGGGGGTATTCTTAGTGAGCAGTGCTAAGAATACCTCTTTTTACTTTGGAATTCAGAAGGAAACTTATTTAATCATCTGTTGACCTCATTATTTCTGTTGAGGTTAAGAACTAAAATGTAGTTTCATTCATTTATTCACAGAGAGAGAGAGAGAGAGAGAGAGAGAGAGAGTAAAGCACTCACACTATATATAAACACTGTACATCACTCATACTATACACCCACACTATGTATCACACTCAGTATATACACATACTATAAATTATTCACACAATATATAGTCTGTACATCATTCACACTATACACAATCTGTACATCATTCACACTATACACACTCTGTACATCCATAACACTATACACAATCTGTACATCATTCACACTATACACACTCCGTACATCCATAACACTATACACAATCTGTACATCATTCACACTATACACACTCCGTACATCCATAACACTATACACAATCTGTACATCATTCACAATATACACACTCTGTACATCATTTACTCGACACCCAATCTGAGCATCTCTCACACTATTTACACTCTGTACTTCCCTCACACTATATGCACACTGTGCGTCACTAACACTATAAACACTCTGTACATTCGTCACACTTTACACACATTGCACATCACTCACACTCAGTGCATCATGCAGAGTATACATAAATTGTATATCCAACATTATGTTAATCTCTCACACTATACAAAATCTGTAAATCTGTATATACCTCACACTATACACACTCTGTTAATCTCTCACACTATATAAAATCTGTAAATCTGTATATCCCTCACACTGTACACACTCCGTTAATCTCTCACACTATACAAAATCTGTATATCCCTCACACTATACACACTCTGTTAATCTCTCACATTATACAAAATTTGTATATCCCTCACACTATACACACTGTTAATCTCTCACACTATATAAAATCTGTAAATCTGTATATCCCTCACACTATACACACTATGTTAATCTCTCACATTATACAAAATCTGTATGTCCCTCACACTATACACACTCTGTTAATCTCTCACACTATACAAAATCTGTATATCCCTCACACTATACACACTCTGTTAATCTCTCACACTATACAAAATCTGTATATCCCTCACACTATACACACTCTGTTAATCTCTCACACTATACAAAATCTGTAAATCTGTATATCCCTCACACTATACACACTCTGTTAATCTCTCACATTATACAAAATCTGTATATCCCTCACACTATACACACTGTTAATCTCTCACACTATATAAAATCTGTATATCCCTCACACTATACACACTCTGTTAATCTCTCACACTATACAAAATCTGTAAATCTGTATATCCCTCACAATATACACACTCTGTTAATCTCTCACACTATACACAATCTGTACATCCCTCACACTATACACACTCTGTACACCCCACACTATACACAATCGGTACATCCCTCCCCCAACACACACACTATTTATGTCTCACACTCAGTACATCTCTCACACTATGGATACTCTTTACATCCTTCACAATATACACAATCTGTACATTCCTCACACTATACACACTCCTTTCACCCCTCACAATATACATTCTGTACATCACTTGCAGTATACACAATATGTAATAAACTTACACAGTACACAATCTGTACATACATCACAGTATACACATTCTGTACATCCCTCCTTCTATACTTGCACTATACATCCTTCACACGTTACACACTCAGTACATTTGCCATACTATGTAGAATCTGTACACCCTGTGAGGATTTGGGTAAGAATAGATCCTCAGCACCCCTAGCTTGTCGTAAGAGACGACTAAATGGGGTGGTCCATCAGATGAGACCACAAAAACCGAGGCCCCGTGTCACAGCAGGTGTGGCACGTTAAAGATCCCTCCCTGCACAAAGGCCATAAGCGAGGAGCATAGGCCTGAATGTTGCAGACCTTCACAGGAAATGGTAATGTCTCCATATGAATGAAAGATTCTCGAGCGGGACGTTAAACATTATACAATCAATTAATCAATGAGAATCTGTACATCCCTCACACTATACACAATCTGTACATCATTCATACTATACATAACCTGTACATCACTCACACTATAACACACTCTTCATCCCTAACACTATATGAACTCCTCACACTATACACACTTAGTTCATCAATCATACTATACACAGTCTGTACATTCCTCACACTATACACAATCTGTTCACTACTCACTCTATACATAACTGTCATTCCCTCACACTATACACACTCTATATATCCCTCACACTAAACACAATCTGTACATACCTAACACAAAACACACTCTGTACATCCCTCACCCTATGCACACTCTGTACATCACTCTCGCTATAACACACTCTTCATCCCTAACACTGTACGAACTCTGTACATTCCTCACACTATACACACTTAGTTCATCAATCATACTATACACAATCTGTACATCCCCCACACTATACACAATCTGTACACTACTCAGACTATACACACACTGTACTTCCCTAACACTATGCACACTCTATATCTCCCTCACACTAAACAAAATCTGTACATGCCTAACACAAAACACATTCTGCACATTCCTCATACTATACACACTCTGTACATCAGTCCCATTATACAAACTCTGTCCAACCCTCAGACTCTACACAATCTATACATACCTCACACTATCCACAATTTGTGCATCAATTTCACTATATACACTCTCTACATAACTCACACTATACATATTTTGTATATCCCTCATAATATACACACTCTTACATCCCTCACATTATACACACATTATGTATCACTCACACTATACAAACATTTTACATCCATCACATTATACACACTGTGCATCAATCACACTACACACAATCTCTGTATGTCACTTACGCTATGACCGAAATCTGTACATCACTCAAACTATACTCCAACTATGTACACTATACACATTATACACATACTGCATATGAATCACACTATAGAAAACATTGTACAACACTCACAATGTACATACACACTGTACGTCAGTAACACTCTACATATACTCTCTCCATCATTCTCACTATGCACACACTATTCACACAAACTGTACATTGCTTATACCATTCAGAATCCCTGTAATCAATTAAACTATAAACACACACATTCTACATCACACATACTAAACACCTTGCCCTCTTCTTCACCTTCATGGTTAACAATACATGTGTACTTTCATTTATTGAACTTTTTATATGTATATTTTGATAATGATAGGGTAACTGTTTTCATTTGCTTTACTAGAAATGTCGGCATTTATTTTCAGACATATTTTCTTCTATTTTCGTTAAAGTGTAAATTTGATAAGTTTAGATAATTTTGAGGTTGCAGAATGGTTCTGAATAATTTTAGGAATAATTTGGACTTTTAGATTACTATACAATGTTATATAAATTACAGGTTAAGTGAACGTGGAATTCACTTCACTTTACATATCTGACATCATGATATAGTGCAACATAAATGGACTAATCACTTAGTATGAATACACTTGATTTAAAAAGTATTAAAGACTATGTGTATTAAACACACTATACATAATCTGTACATCTCTCAAACTATAAAGACTGTATATTCCTTACACTATACATAATCTGTACATCCCTCACACTATAAAGACTCTGTCTATTCCTCACACTATACATAATCTGTACATCACTCACACTATAAAGACTCTCTCTAGACTCTGTATATTCCTCAAACTATACATAATCTGTACATTCCTCACACTATACAGACTCTGTATATTCCTCACACTATACATAATCTGTACATCCCTCACACTATAAAGACTCTGTCTATTCCTCACACTATACATAATCTGTACATCCCTCACACTATAAAGACTCTGTGTATTCCTCACACTATACATAATCTGTACATCACTCACACTATAAAGACTCTGTATATTCCTCAAACTATACATAATCTGTACATTCCTCACACTATACAGACTCTGTATAATTCTTACACTATACATAATCTGTACATCCCTCACACTATAAAGACTCTGTCCATTCCTCACACTATACAGACTCTGTATATTTCTCACACTATACATAATCTGTACATCCCTCACTCTATAAAGACTCTGTGTATTCCTCACACTATACATAATCTGTACATCCCTCTCACTATAAAGACTCTGTGTATTCCTCACACTATACATAATCTGTACATCCCTCACACTATAAAGACTCTGTGTATTCCTCACACTATACATAATCTGTACATCCCTCTCACTATAAAGACTCTGTGTATTCCTCACACTATACATAATCTGTACATCCCTCACACTATAAAGACTCTGTATATTCCTCACACTATACATAATCTGTACATCCCTCACACTATAAAGACTCTGTATATTCCTCACACTATACATAATCTGTACATCCCTCACACTATAAAGACTCTGTGTATTCCTCACACTATACATAATCTGTACATCCCTCACTCTCTACACACTGTGTACGTCATTCACACTCTACACAATCTCTATACCTCCTGCAAACTATACATATTTTGTACATCATTCACGCTAACACACTCTCTACATGACTCACTCTATACTCCAACTATGTACACTATTCACATGATATACACAGTGAATCACACTAAACACAAACATTGTACAACAATCATACTGTTCATACACACTGTACATCAGTAAAACTCTACACATACTCTCTTCATCATTCTCACAATGCACACACTATACACATTCACACAAACTGTGCATCGTTTATACTATTCAGAATCCCTGTACTCAATTGTACTATAAACACACACATTCTACATCACACATACTAAACACCTTGCCCTCTCCTTCACCTTCATGGTTAAGAATACATGTGTAATTTCATTTATTGAACTTTTTATATGTACATTTTGATAATGATAGGGTAACTTTTTTCATTTGCTTTCCTAGGAATGTCAAAATTTAGTTTAGTATGAATACACTTGACTTAAAAAGTATGTTTTGATTAATTAATTATAAATAAAATATGATTAAAATGTTAGTTTAAGAAATGTCTTTCAGTTTTTTGAAATTATATCAGATAAACATGGAGACTTTTCACACTGGCAGGCACTCCTTGAAGCGCTAACATGCCCCATTCAATATGCTGGTGTCAATAAAATAGCATAGGAAGTGAAATTGGTCAGTAAATGAATTTGTTCAGTAAATAAAATAGAACAGTAAATGAATTGTACTTTAGATTAGATAGTAAATTATCCCGTGAGGACCCGGGTTAGAATAGGTTGTCAGTACCCCTTGCTTGTCGTAAGAGGCGACTGAATGGGGCGGTCTTTCGGCAATGGCGACATCTCCATCAGAGTGAAAAATTCTCCAGTGGGACATTAAATAATATATAATCAATCAATGACCAATAATAAGTTGAATAGAATACCACAGGAAATGAATGAGGCCAGTAAAAAAAATAGCATAGTAAAGGACTTATCAAACATTAAATAAAATAGTGCAGGAATTGGATTCAATTAAAAATGAAATAGTACAATAAATGATTTTCAGTCAAATAATGTTTCACATTTCATAACACGAATAACTAGGTACACTAGGTAACACAGGTAATAATGAGAGGGTGATATCTTTATACAATGAAAATTCTTGGATACTAGACTTAAAAACGGTGTGTGATTACAGTTGTTTTGAGTTCCAGATTTTAAGTCTCTGTGTCATTGAGAATTTTGAAAACTATGAATATGTTGCCTTTTCCTTGCTAATTGGAGGTCCTTATTTCACATGTCTAGTTAGATCCTCTCCTCCCTATTCCACAGTAGTTCAGTAAATGTAATAGTGCACAAAATAGTACAGTAAATGTAATAATACGGTAAATTAAATAGATAAGGAAAATGTAGTAAATCAAATATTACAGCAAGTAAAAGAGTACAGTAAGTAAAATAGCACAGTAAAAGACTAGTACATTGAATAAAATAGCAGACAAGATAGCACACTATACATAATCTGTACATCCCTCACACTATACAGACTCTGTATATTCCTCACACTATACATAATCTGTACATCCCTCAAACTATAAAGACTCTGTCTATTCCTCACACTATACATAATCTGTACATCCCTCACACTATACAGACTCTGTATATTCCTCACACTATACATAATCTGTACATCCCTCACACTATAAAGACTCTGTATATTCCTCACACTATACATAATCTGTACATCCCTCACACTATAAAGACTCTGTATATTCCTCACACTATACATAATCTGTACATCCCTCACACTATAAAGACTCTGTATATTCCTCACACTATACATAATCTGTACATCCCTCACACAATAAAGACTGTGTATATTCCTCACACTATACATAATCTGTACATCCATCACACTATACAGACTTTGTATATTTCTCACACTATACATAATCTGTACATCCCTCACTCTATAAAGACTCTGTATATTCCTCACACTATACATAATCTGTACATCCCTCACTCTATAAAGACTCTGTCTATTTCTAACACTATACATAATCTGTACATCCCTCACTATAAAGACTCTGTCTATTCCTCACATTATACATAATCTGTACATCCCTCACTATAAAGACTCTGTCTATTCCTCAGACTATACATAATCTGTACATTCCTCACACTATACAGACTTTGTATATTTCTCACACTATACATAATCTGTACATTCCTCACACTATAAAGACTCTGTATATTTCTCACACTATATATAATCTGTACATTCCTCACACTATACAGACTTTGTATATTTTTCACACTATACATAATCTGTACATCCCCTCACACTATAAAGACTCGGTCCATTCCTCACACTATACATAATCTGTATATCCCCAATCTATAATGACTCTGTCTATTTCTCACAGTATACATAATCTGTACATCCCTCACACTATACAGACTCTGTATATTCCTCACACTATGCATAATCTGTACATCCCTTACACTATAAATACTTTGTCTATTTCTCACAGTATACATAATCTGTACACCACTCAAACTATAAAGACTCTGTCTATTTCTCACACTATACATTATCTGTACATCCCTTACACTATAAAGACTGTGTATTCCTCACACTATACATAATCTGTACATCCCTCACACTATAAAGACTCTGTTATTCCTCACACTATACATAATCTGTACATCCCTCACACTATAAAGACTCTGTCTATTCCTCACACTATACATAATCTGTACATCCCTCACACTATAAAGACTCTGTATATTCCTCACACTATACATAATCTGTACATCCCTCACACTATACAGACTCTGTCTATTCCTCAAACTATATATAATCTGTACACCCCTCACACTATAAATACTCTGTCTATTTCTCACACTATACATAATCTGTACATCCCTCACACTATAAACACTCTGTGTATTCCTCACAATATACATAATCTGTACATCTCTCACACTATAAAGACTCTGTCTATTCCTCAAACTATACATAATCTGTACACCCCTCACACTATAAAGACTTTGTATATTCCTCACACTATACATAATCTGTACATTCCTCACACTATAAAGACTCTGTCTATTCCTCACACTATACATAATCTGTACATCCCTCACACTATACAGACTCTGTATATTCCTCACATTATACATAATCTGTACATCCCTCACACTATAAAGACTCTGTCTATTCCTCACACTATACATAATCTGTACATCTTTCACACTATAAAGACTCTGTCTATTTCTCACACTATACATAATCTGTACATCCCTCACACTATACAGACTCTGTATATTCCTCACATTATACATAATCTGTACATCCCTCACACTATACAGACTTTGTATATTCCTCACACTATACATAATCTGTACATCCCTCACACTATAAAGACTCTGTATATTTCTCACACTATACATAATCTGTACATCCCTCACATTATACAGACTCTGTCTATTCCTCACACTATACATAATCTGTACATCCCTCACACTATACAGACTCTGTATATTCCTCACATTATACATAATCTGTACATCCCTCACACTATACAGACTTTGTATATTCCTCACACTATACATAATCTGTACATCCCTCACACTATAGAGACTCTGTATATTTCTCACACTATACATAATCTGTACATCCCTCACATTATACAGACTCTGTCTATTCCTCACACTATACATAATCTGTACATCCCTCACATTATACAGACTCTGTCTATTCTTCACACAATACATAATCTGTACATCCCTCACATTATACAGACTCTGTCTATTCCTCACACTATACATAATCTGTACATCCCTCACACTGTACAGACTCTGTATATTCCTCACATTATACATAATCTGTACATCCCTCACACTATACAGACTTTGTATATTCCTCACACTATACATAATCTGTACATCCCTCACACTATATAGACTCTGTCTATTCCTCACACTATACATAATCTGTACATTCCTCACACTATACAGACTCTGTCTATTCCTCACACTATACATAATCTGTACACCCTTCACACTATAAAGATTCTGTCCATTCCTCACACTATACATAATCTGTACATCCCTCACACTATAAAGACTCTGTATATTCCTCGCACTATACATAATCTGTACATCCCTCACACTATAAAGACTCTGTATATTCCTCACACTATACATAATCTGTACATCCCTCACACTATACCGACTCTGTATATTTCTCACACTATACATAATCTGTACATCCCTCACACTATACAGACTTTGTATATTCCTCACACTATACATAATCTGTACATTCCTCACACTATAAAGACTCTGTATATTCCTCACACTATACATAATCTGTACATCCCTCACACTATAAAGACTCTGTGTATTCCTCAAACAATACATAATCTGTACATCCCTCAAACTATACATAATCTGTACACCCCTCACACTATAAAGACTCTGTCTATTCCTCACACTATACATAATCTGTACATCCCTCACACTATAAAGACTTTGTATATTCCTCACACTATACATAATCTGTACATTCCTCACACTATAAAGACTCTGTCTATTCCTCACACTATACATAATCTGTACATCCCTCACCCTACAGAGACTCTGTATATTCCGCACACTATACATAATCTGTACATCCCTCACCCTACAGAGACTCTGTGTATTCCTCACACTATACATAATCTGTACATCCCTCTCACTATAAAGACTCTGTGTATTCCTCACACTATACATAATCTGTACATCCCTCACTCTCTACACACTGTGTACGTCATTCACACTCTACACAATCTCTATACCTCCTGCAAACTATACATATTTTGTACATCATTCACGCTAACACACTCTCTACATGACTCACTCTATACTCCAACTATGTACACTATTCACATGATATACACAGTGAATCACACTAAACACAAACATTGTACAACAATCATACTGTTCATACACACTGTACATCAGTAAAACTCTACACATACTCTCTTCATCATTCTCACAATGCACACACTATACACATTCACACAAACTGTGCATCACTTATACTATTCAGAATCCCTGTACTCAATTGTACTATAAACACACACATTCTACATCACACATACTAAACACCTTGCCCTCTCCTTCACCTTCATGGTTAAGAATACATGTGTAATTTCATTTATTGAACTCTTTATATGTACATTTTGATAATGATAGGGTAACTGTTTTCATTTGCTTTACTAGAAATGTCGGCATTTATTTTCAGACATATTTTCTTATATTTCTGTTACAGTGTAAATTTGATAAGTTTAGATAATTTTGAGGTTGCAGAATGGTTCTGAATAATTTTAGGAATAATTTGGACTTTTAGATTACTATACAATGTTATATAAGTTACAGGTTAAGTGAACGTGGAATTCACTTCACTTTACATATCTGACATCATGATATAGTGCAACATAAATGGACTAATCACTTAGTATGAATACACTTGACTTAAAAAGTACGTTATGATTAATTAATTATAAATAAAATATGATTAAAATGTTGGTTTAAGAAATGTCTTTCAGTTTTTTGAAATTATATCAGATAAACATCGAGCCTTTTCACACTGGCAGGCACTTCTTGAAGCGCTAACATGCCCCATTCAATATGCTGGTGTCAATAAAATAGCATAGGAAGTGAAATTGGTCAGTAAATGAATTTGTTCAGTAAATAAAATAGAACAGTAAATGAATTGTACTTTAGATTAGATAGTAAATTATCCCGTGAGGACCCGGGTTAGAATAGGTTGTCAGTACCCCTTGCTTGTCGTAAGAGGCGACTGAATGGGGCGGTCTTTCGGCAATGGTGACATCTCCATTAGAGTGAAAAATTCTCCAGTGGGACATTAAATAATATATAATCAATCAATCACCAATAATAAGTTGAATAGAATACCACAGGAAATGAATGAGGCCAGTAAAAAAAATAGCATAGTAAAGGACTTATCAAACATTAAATAAAATAGTGCAGGAATTGGATACAGTTAAAAATGAAATAGTACAATAAATGATTTTCAGTCAAATAATGTTTCACATTTCATAACATGAAAAACTAGGTACACTAGGTAACACAGGTAATAATGAGAGGGTGATATCTTTATACAATGAAAATTCTTGGATACTAGACTTAAAAACGGTGTGTGATTACAGTTGTTTTGAGTTCCAGATTTTAAGTCTCTGTGTCATTGAGAATTTTGAAAACTATGAATATGTTGCCTTTTCCTTGCTAATTGGAGGTCCTTATTTCACATTTCTAGTTAGATCCTCTCCTCCCTATTCCACAGTAGTTCAGTAAATGTAATAGTGCACAAAATAGTACAGTAAATGTACTAATACGGTAAATTAAATAGATAAGGAAAATGTAGTAAATCAAATATTACAGCACGTAAAAGAGTACAGTAAGTAAAATAGCACAGTAAAAGACTAGTACATTGAATAAAATAGCAGACAAGATAGCACCCTATACATAATCTGTACATCCCTCACACTATACAGACTCTGTATATTCCTCACACTATACATAATCTGTACATCCCTCACACTATAAAGACTCTGTCTATTTCTCACACTATACATAATCTGTACATCCCTCACACTATACAGACTCTGTATATTCCTCACACTATACATAATCTGTACATCCCTCACACTATAAAGACTCTGTATATTCCTCACACTATACATAATCTGTACATCCCTCACACTATAAAGACTCTGTCTATTCCTCACACTATACATAATCTGTACATCCCTCACACTATAAAGACTCTGTATATTCCTCACACTATACATAATCTGTACATCCCTCACACTATACAGACTCTGTCTATTCCTCATACTATACATAATCTGTACATCCCTCACACTATACAGACTCTGTATATTCCTCACACTATACATAATCTGTACATCCCTCACACTATACAGACTCTGTGTATTCCTCACACTATACATAATCTGTACATCCCTCACACTATAAAGATTCTGTATATTTCTCACACTACACATAATCTCTACATCCCTCACACTATAAAGACTCTGTCTATTTCTCACACTATACATAATCTGTACATCCCTCACACTATAAAGATTCTGTATATTTCTCACACTACACATAATCTCTACATCCCTCACACTATAAAGACTCTGTCTATTTCTCACACTATACATAATCTGTACATCCCTCAAACTATAAAGACTCTGTCTATGCCTCACACTATACATAATCTGTACATCCCTCTCACTATAAAGACTCTGTCTATTCCTCACACTATACATAATCTGTACATCCCTCACACTATAAAGACTGTCTATGCCTCACACTATACATAATCTGTACATCCCTCAAACTATAAAGACTCTGTATATTTCTCACACTACACATAATCTCTACATCCCTCACACTATAAAGACTCTGTCCATTCCTCACACTATACATAATCTGTACATCGCTCACACTATAAAGACTCTGTATATTTCTCACACTATACATAATCTGTACATCCCTCACACTATAAAAACTCTGTCTATTTCTCACACTATACATAATCTGTACATCCCTCACACTATAAAGACTCTGTCTATGCCTCACACTATACATAATCTGTACATCCCTCATACTATAAAGACTCTGTATATTCCTCACACTATACATAATCTGTACATCCCTCACACTATAAAGGCTCTGTATATTTCTCACACTACACATAATCTGTAAATCCCTCTCACTATAAAGACTCTGTGTATTTCTCACACTATACATAATCTCTACATCCCTCACACTATAAAGACTCTGTGTATTTCTCACACTATACATAATCTGTACATCCCTCAAACTATAAAGACTCTGTGTATTTCTCACACTATACATAATCTCTACATCCCTCACACTATAAAGACTCTGTGTATTTCTCACACTATACATAATCTGTACATCCCTCACACTATAAAGACTGTATATTTCTCACACTACACATAATCTGTACATCCCTCTCACTATAAAGACTCTGTGTATTTCTCACACTATACATAATCTGTACATCCATCACATTATAAAGACTCTGTATATTCCTCACACTATACATAATCTGTACATCCCTCACACTATAAAGACTCTGTATATTTCTCACACTATACATAATCTGTACATCCCTCTCACTATAAAGACTCTGTGTATTTCTCACACTATACATAATCTCTACATCCCTCACACTATAAAGACTCTGTGTATTTCTCACACTATACATAATCTGTACAAACCTCACACTATAAAAACTCTGTATATTCCTTACACTATACATAATCTGTACATCTCTCTCACTATAAAGACTCTGTCTAATCCTCACACTATGCATAATCTGTACATCCATCACACTATAAAGACTCTGTCTATTTCTCACACTATACATAATCTGTACATCCCTCACACTATAAAGACTCTGTGTATTCCTCACACTATACATAATCTGTACATCCCTCAAACTATAAAGACTCTGTCTATTCCTCACACTATACATAATCTGTACATCCCTCAAACTATACAGACTCTGTATATTCCTCGCACTATACATAATCTGTACATCCCTCACTCTATAAAGACTCTGTCTATTCCTCAAACAATACATAATCTGTACATCCCTCACTATAAAGACTGTATATTCCTCACACTATACATAATCTGTACAACCCTCACCCTACAGAGACTCTGTCTATTCCTCACAGTATACATAATCGGTACATCCCTCACACTATAAAGATTCTGTATATTCCTCACACTATACATAATCTGTACACTTCTCACACTATATAACGACTCTGTCTATTTCTCACACTATACATAATCTGTACATCCCTCACACTATAAAGACTCTGTATATTCCTCACACTATACATAACCTGTACATCCCTCACACTATAAAGACTCTGTCCATTCCTCACACTATACATAATCTGTACATCCCTCACACTATAAAGAGTCTGTCTATTCCTCACACTATACATAATCTATACATCCCTCACACTATAAAGACTCTGTATATTCCTCACACTATACATAATCTGGACATCCCTCACCCTACAGACACTCTATCTATTCCTCACACTATACATAATCGGTACATCCCTCACACTATAAAGACTCTGTGTATTCCTCACACTATACATAATCTGTACATCCTTCAAACTATGAAGACTCTGTCTATTTCTCACACTATACATAATCTGTACATCCCTCAAACTATACAGACTCTGTATATTCCTCGCACTATACATAATCTGTACATCCCTCACTCTCTACACACTGTGTACGTCATTCACACTCTACACAATCTCTATACCTCCTGCAAACTATACATATTTTGTACATCATTCACGCTAACACACTCTCTACATGACTCACTCTATACTCCAACTATGTACACTATTCACATGATATACACAGTGAATCACACTAAACACAAACATTGTACAACAATCATACTGTTCATACACACTGTACATCAGTAAAACTCTACACATACTCTCTTCATCATTCTCACAATGCACACACTATACACATTCACACAAACTGTGCATCGCTTATACTATTCAGAATCCCTGTACTCAATTGTACTAGAAACACACACATTCTACATCACACATACTAAACACCTTGCCCTCTCCTTCACCTTCATGGTTAAGAATACATGTGTAATTTCATTTATTGAACTCTTTATATGTACATTTTGATAATGATAGGGTAACTTTTTTCATTTGCTTTACTAGAAATGTCGGCATTTATTTTCAGACATATTTTCTTATATTTATGTTAAAGTGTAAATTTGATAAGTTTAGATAATTTTGATGTTTTAGAATGGTTCTGAATAATTTTAGTAATAATTTGGACTTTTAGATTACTATACAATGTTATATAAGTTACAGGTTAAGTGAACGTGGAATTCACTGCACTTTACACATCTGACATCATGATATAGTGCAACATAAATGGACTAATCACTTAGTATGAATACACTTGACTTAAAAAGTATGTTTTGATTAATTAATTATAAATAAAATATGATTAAAATGTTAGTTTAAGAAATATCTTTCAGTTTTTTGAAATTATATCAGATAAACATGGAAACTTTTCACACTGGCAGGCACTTCTTGAAGCGCTAACATGCCCCATTCAATATGCTGGTGTCAATAAAATAGCATAGGAAGTGAAATAGGTCAGTAAATGAATTTGTTCAGTAAATAAAATAGAACAGTAAATGAATTGTACTTTAGATTAGATAGTAAATTATCCCGTGTGGACCCGGGTTAGAATAGGTTCTCAGTACCCCTTGCTTGTCGTAAGAGGCGACTGAATGGGGCGGTCTTTCGGCAATGGTGACATCTCCATCAGAGTGAAAAATTCTCCAGTGGGACATTAAATAATATATAATCAATCAATCATAAATAATAAGTTGAATAGAATACCCCAGGAAATGAATGAGGCCAGTAAAAAAAATAGCATAGTAAAGGACTTATAAAACATTAAATAAAATAGTGCAGGAAGTGGATTCAGTTAAAAATGAAATAGTACAATAAATGATTTTCAGTCAAATAATGTTTCACCTTTCATAACATGAATAACTAGGTACACTAGGTAACACAGGTAGTAATGAGAGGGTGATATCTTTAGACAATGAAAATTCTTGGATACTAGACTTAAAAACGGTGTGATTACAGTTGTTTTGAGTTCCAGATTTTAAGTCTCTGTGTCATTGAGAATTTTGAAAACTATGAATATGTTTCCTTTTCCTTGCTAATTGGAGGTCCTTATTTCACATTTCTAGTTAGATCCTCTCCTCCCTATTCCACAGTAGTTCAGTAAATGTAATAGTGCACAAAATAGTACAGTAAATGTAATAATACGGTAAATTAAATACATAAGGAAAATGTAGTAAATCAAATATTACAGCAAGTAAAAGAGTACAGTAAGTAAAATAGCACAGTAAATGACTAGTACATTGAATAAAATAGCAGACCAGATAGCACACTATACATAATCTGTACATCCCTCACTATAAAGACTCTGTATACTCCTCACACAATACATAATCTGTACATCCCTCACACTATAAAGACTCTGTCTATTCCTCACACTATACATAATCTGTACATTCATCACACTATACAGACTCTGTATATTCATCACACTATACATAATCTGTACATCCCTCACACTATAAAGACTCTGTCTATTTCTCACACTATACATAAGCGGTACATTCCTCACACTATACAGACTCTGTGTATTCCTCACACTATACATAATCTGTACATCCCTAACACTATACAGACTCTGTATATTTCTCACACTATACATAATCTGTACATTCCTCACACTATACAGACTTTGTATATTTCTCACACTATACATAATCTGTACATCCCTCGCTCTATAAAGACTCTGTATATTCCTCACACTATACATAATCTGTACATCTCTCACTCTATAAAGACTCTGTCTATTTCTCACACTATACATAATCTGTACATCCCTCACTCTATAAAGACTCTGTATATTCCTCACACTATACATAATCTATACATTCCTCACACTATAAAGACTCTGTCTATTCCTCACACTATACATAATCTGTACATCCCTCAAACTATAAAGACTCTGTCTATTCCTCACACTATACATAATCTGTACATCCCTCACTCTATAAAGACTCTGTATATTCCTCACACTATACATAATCTATACATTCCTCACACTATAAAGACTCTGTCTATTCCTCACACTATACATAATCTGTACATCCCTCACTATAAAGACTGTCTATTCCTCACACTATACATAATCTGTACATTCATCACACTATACAGACTTTGTATATTTCTCACACGATACATAATCTGTATATCCCTCACTCTATAAAGACTCTGTATATTTCTCACACTATACATAATCTGTACATCCCTCACTCTATAAAGACTCTGTATATTCCTCACACTAGACATAATCTGTACATCCCTCACGCTATAAACACTCTGTCTATTCCTCACACTATACATAATCTGTACATCCCTCACACTATACAGACTCTGTATATTTCTCACACGATACATAATCTGTATATCCCTCACTCTATAAAGACTCTGTATATTTCTCACACTATACATAATCTGTACATCCCTCACACTATAAAGACTCTGTCCATTCCTCACACTATACATAATCTGTACATCCCTCACACTATAAAGACTCTGTCCATTCCTCACACTATACATAATCTGTATATCCCCACTCTATAATGACTCTGTCTATTTCTCACATTATACATAATCTGTACATCCCTCACACTATACAGACTCTGTATATTCCTCACACTATGCATAATCTGTACATCCCTTACACTATAAATACTCTGTCTATTTCTCACACTATACATAATCTGTACACCACTCAAACTATAAAGACTCTGTCTATTTCTCACACTATACATAATCTGTACATCCCTCACACTATAAAGACTCTGTGTATTCCTCACACTATACATAATCTGTACATCCCTCACACTATACAGACTCTGTATATTCCTCGCACTATACATAATCTGTACATCCCTCACACTACAAAGACTCTGTCTATTCCTCACACTATACATAATCTGTACATCCCTCACACTATAAAGACTCTGTGTATTTCTCACACTATACATAATCTGTACATCCCTCACACTATAAAGACTCTGTCTATTCCTCACACTATACATAATCTGTACATCCCTCACACTATAAAGGCTCTGTGTATTCCTCACAGTATACATAATCTGTACACCCCTCACACTATAAAGACTCTGTCTATTCCTCACACTATACATAATCTGTACATCCCTCACATTATAAAGACTCTGTATATTCCTCACACTATACATAATCTGTACATCCCTCACATTATAAAGACACTGTGTATTCCTCACACTATACATAATCTGTACATCCCTCACACTATAATGACTCTGTATATTCCTCACACTATACATAATCTTTACACCCCTAGCACTATGAAAGACTATGTGTATTAAACACACTATACATAATCTGTACATCTCTCAAAGTATAAAGACTCTGTATATTCCTCACACTATACATAATCTTTACATCCCTCACACTATAAAAACTCTGTGTATTCCTCACACTATACATAATCGGTACATCACTCAAACTATAAAGAGTCTGTCTATTCCTCACACTATACATAATCTGTACACCCCTCAAACTATTAAGGACTCTATGTATTTAACACACTATACATAATCCGTACATCCCTTACATTATAAATACTCTGTATATTCCTCACAGTATGCATAATCTGTACATCCCTCACACTATAAAGACTCTGTCTATTCCTCACACTATACATAATCTGTACATCCCTCACACTATAAAGATTCTGTCCATTCCTCACACTATACATAATCTGTACATCCCTCACACTATAAAGATTCTGTCCATTCCTCACACTATACATAATCTGTACATCCCTCAAACTATAAAGACTCTGTCTATTTCTCACACTATACATAATCTGTACATCCCTCAAACTATACAGACTGTATATTCCTCGCACTATACATAATCTGTACATCCCTCAAACTATAAAGACTCTGTGTATTCCTCACACTATACATAATCTGTACATCCCTCACTATAAAGACTCTGTATACTCCTCACACAATACATAATCTGTACATCCCTTACACTATAAAGACTCTGTGTATTCCTCACACTATACATAATCTGTACACCTCTCACACTATAACGACTCTGTCTATTTCTCACACTATACATAATCTGTACATCCATCACACTATAAAGACTCTGTATATTCCTCACACTGTACATAATCTGTATATCCCTCACACTACAAAGACTCTGTGTATTCCTCACACTATACATAATCTGTACATCCCTCACCCTACAGAGACTCTGTCTATTTCTCACACTATACATAATCTGTACATCCCTCACACTATAAAGACTCTGTGTATTCCTCACACTATACATAATCTGTACATCCCTCTCACTATAAAGACTCTCTGTATTCCTCACACTACACATAATCTGTACATCCCTCTCACTATAAAGACTCTGTGTATTCCTCACACTACACATAATCTGTACATCCCTCTCACTATAAAGACTCTGTATATTCCTCACACTATACATAATCTGTACATCCCTCACTCTCTACATACTGTGTACGTCATTCACACTCTACACAATCTCTATACCTCCTGCAAACTATACATATTTTGTACATCATTCACGCTAACACACTCTCTACATGACTCACTCTATACTCCAACTATGTACACTATTCACATGATATACACAGTGAATCACACTAAACACAAACATTGTACAACAATCATACTGTTCATACACACTGTACATCAGTAAAACTCTACACATACTCTCTTCATTATTCTCACAATGCACACACTATACACATTCACACAAACTGTGCATCGCTTATACTATTCAGAATCCCTGTACTCAATTGTACTATAAACACACACATTCTACATCACACATACTAAACACCTTGCCCTCTCCTTCACCTTCATGGTTAAGAATACATGTGTAATTTCATTTATTGAACTCTTTATATGTACATTTTGATAATGAGAGGGTAACTGTTTTCATTTGATTTACTAGAAATGTCGGCATTTATTTTCAGACATATTTTCTTATATTTCTGTTACAGTGTAAATTTGATAAGTTTAGATAATTTTGAGGTTGCAGAATGGTTCTGAATAATTTTAGGAATAATTTGGACTTTTAGATTACTATACAATGTTATATAAGTTACAGGTTAAGTGAACGTGGAATTCACTTCACTTTACATATCTGACATCATGATATAGTGCAACATAAATGGACTAATCACTTAGTATGAATACACTTGACTTAAAAAGTACGTTATGATTAATTAATAATAAATAAAATATGATTAAAATGTTGGTTTAAGAAATGTCTTTCAGTTTTTTGAAATGATATCAGATAAACATCGAGCCTTTTCACACTGGCAGGCACTTCTTGAAGCGCTAACATGCCCCATTCAATATGCTGGTGTCAATAAAATAGCATAGGAAGTGAAATTGGTCAGTAAATGAATTTGTTCAGTAAATAAAATAGAACAGTAAATGAATTGTACTTTAGATTAGATAGTAAATTATCCCGTGAGGACCCGGGTTAGAATAGCTTCTCAGTACCCCTTGCTTGTCGTAAGAGGCGACTGAATGGAGCGGTCTTTCGGCAATGGTGACATCTCCATCAGAGTGAAAAATTCTCCAGTGGGACATTAAATAATATATAATCAATCAATGACCAATAATAAGTTGAATAGAATACCACAGGAAATGAATGAGGCCAGTAAAAAAATTAGCATAGTGAAGGACTTATAAAACATTAAATAAAATAGTGCAGGAATTGGATACAGTTAAAAATGAAATAGTACAATAAATGATTTTCAGTCAAATAATGTTTCACATTTCATAACATGAAAAACTAGGTACACTAGGTAACACAGGTAATAATGAGAGGGTGATATCTTTATACAATGAAAATTCTTGGATACTAGACTTAAAAATGGTGTGTGATTACAGTTGTTTTGAGTTCCAGATTTTAAGTCTCTGTGTCATTGAGAATTTTGAAAACTATGAATATGTTGTCTTTTCCTTGCTAATTGGAGGTCCTTATTTCACATTTCTAGTTAGATCCTCTCCTCCCTATTCCACAGTAGTTCAGTAAATGTAATAGTGCACAAAATAGTACAGTAAATGTAATAATACGGTAAATTAAATACATAAGGAAAATGTAGTAAATCAAATATTATAGCAAGTAAAATAGTACAGTAAGTAAAATAGCACAGTAAATGACTAGTACATTGAATAAAATAGCAGACCAGATAGCACACAATACATAATCTGTACATCCCTCACTATAAAGACTCTGTATATTCCTCACACAATACATAATCTGTACATCCCTCACTATAAAGACTCTGTCTATTTCTCACACTATACATAATCTGTACACCCCTCACACTATAAAGACTCTGTATATTCCTCACACTATACATAATCTGTACATCCCTCACACTATAAAGACTCTGTATATTTCTCACACTATACATAATCTGTACACCTCTCACACTATAACGACTCTGTATATTTCTCACACTATACATAATCTGTACATCCATCACATTATAAAGACTCTGTATATTCCTCACACTGTACATAATCTGTACATCCCTCACACTATAAAGACTCTGTCTATTCCTCACACTATACATAATCTGTACATCCCTCACTCTATAAAGACTCTGTCTATTTCTCACACTATACATAATCTGTACATCCCTCACACTATAAAGACTCTGTCTATTCCTCACACTATACATAATCTGTACATCCCTTACACTATAAAGACTCTGTATATTCCTCACACTATACATAATCTGTACATCCCTCACATTATACAGACTCTGTATATTTCTCACACTATACATAATCTGTACATCCTTCACACTATAAAGACTCTGTATATTCCTCACACTATACATAATCTGTACATCCCTCACACTATAAAGACTCTGTATATTCCTCACACTATACATAATCTGTACATCCCTCAAACTATAAAGACTCTGTATATTCCTCACACTATACATAATCTGTACATCCCTCACTCTATAAAGACTCTGTCTATTTCTCACACTATACATAATCTGTACATCCCTCACACTATAAAGACTCTGTCTATTCCTCACACTATACATAATCTTTACACCCCTAGCACTATGAAAGACTATGTGTATTAAACACACTATACATAATCTGTACATCTCTCAAAGTATAAAGACTCTGTATATTCCTCACACTATACATAATCGGTACATCACTCAAACTATAAAGAGTCTGTCTATTCCTCACACTATACATAATCTGTATACCCCTCAAACTATTAAGGACTCTATGTATTTAACACACTATACATAATCCGTACATCCCTTACATTATAAATACTCTGTATATTCCTCACAGTATGCATAATCTGTACATCCCTCACACTATAAAGACTCTGTCTATTCCTCACACTATACATAATCTGTACATCCCTCACACTATAAAGATTCTGTCCATTCCTCACACTATACATAATCTGTACATCCCTCACACTATAAAGATTCTGTCCATTCCTCACACTATAAAGACTCTGTCTATTTCTCACACTATACATAATCTGTACATCCCTCAAACTATACAGACTGTATATTCCTCGCACTATACATAATCTGTACATCCCTCTCACTATAAAGACTCTGTGTATTCCTCACACTATACATAATCTGTACATCCCTCACTCTCTACACACTGTGTACGTCATTCACACTCTACACAATCTCTATACCTCCTGCAAACTATACATATTTTGTACATCATTCACGCTAACACACTCTCTACATGACTCACTCTATACTCCAACTATGTACACTATTCACATGATATACACAGTGAATCACACTAAACACAAACATTGTACAACAATCATACTGTTCATACACACTGTACATCAGTAAAACTCTACACATACTCTCTTCATCATTCTCACAATGCACACACTATACACATTCACACAAACTGTGCATCGCTTATACTATTCAGAATCCCTGTACTCAATTGTACTATAAACACACACATTCTACATCACACATACTAAACACCTTGCCCTCTCCTTCACCTTCATGGTTAAGAATACATGTGTAATTTCATTTATTGAACTCTTTATATGTACATTTTGATAATGATAGGGTAACTTTTTTCATTTGCTTTACTAGAAATGTCGGCAGTTATTTTCAGACATATTTTCTTATATTTCTGTTACAGTGTAAATTTGATAAGTTTAGATAATTTTGAGGTTGCAGAATGGTTCTGAATAATTTTAGTAATAATGTGGACTTTTAGATTACTATACAATGTTATATAAGTTACAGGTTAGGTGAACGTGGAATTCACTTCACTTTACATATCTGACATCATGATATAGTGCAACATAAATGGACTAATCACTTAGAATGAATACACTTGACTTAAAAAGTACGTTATGATTAATTAATTATAAATAAAATATGATTAAAATGTTGGTTTAAGAAATGTCTTTCAGTTTTTTGAAATTATATCAGATAAACATCGAGCCTTTTCACATTGGCAGGCACTTCTTGAAGCGCTAACATGCCCCATTCAATATGCTGGTGTCAATAAAATAGCATAGGAAGTGAAATTGGTCAGTAAATGAATTTGTTCAGTAAATAAAATAGAACAGTAAATGAATTGTACTTTAGATTAGATAGTAAATTATCCCGTGAGGACCCGGGTTAGAATAGGTTCTCAGTACCCCTTGCTTGTCGTAAGAGGCGACTGAATGGGGCGGTCTTTCGGCAATGGTGACATCTCCATCAGAGTGAAAAATTCTCGAGTGGGACATTAAATAATATATAATCAATCAATGACCAATAATAAGTTGAATAGAATACCACAGGAAATGAATGAGGCCAGTAAAAAAAATAGCATAGTAAAGGACTTATCAAACATTAAATAAAATAGTGCAGGAATTGGATACAGTTAAAAATGAAATAGTACAATAAATGATTTTCAGTCAAATAATGTTTCACATTTCATAACATGAAAAACTAGGTACACTAGGTAACACAGGTAATAATGAGAGGGTGATATCTTTATACAATGAAAATTCTTGGATACTAGACTTAAAAACGGTGTGTGATTACAGTTGTTTTGAGTTCCAGATTTTAAGTCTCTGTGTCATTGAGAATTTTGAAAACTATGAATATGTTGCCTTTTCCTTGCTAATTGGAGGTCCTTATTTCACATTTCTAGTTAGATCCTCTCCTCCCTATTCCACAGTAGTTCAGTAAATGTAATAGTGCACAAAATAGTACAGTAAATGTAATAATACGGTAAATTAAATAGATAAGGAAAATGTAGTAAATCAAATATTACAGCAAGTAAAAGAGTACAGTAAGTAAAATAGCACAGTAAATGACTAGTACATTGAATAAAATAGCAGACCAGATAGCACACTATACATAATCTGTACATCCATCACATTATAAAGACTCTGTATATTCCTCACACAATACATAATCTGTACATCCCTCACACTATAAAGACTCTGTATATTCCTCACACTATACATAAGCTGTACATCCCTCACTATAAAGACTCTGTCTATTCCTCACACTATACATAATCTGTACATCCCTCACACTATAAAGACTCTGTATATTCCTCACACTATACATAATCTGTACATCCCTCACACTATAAAGACTCTGTATATTCCTCACACTATACATAATCTGTACATCCCTCACATTATACAGACTCTGTATATTTCTCACACTATACATAATCTGTACATCCTTCACACTATAAAGACTCTGTATATTCCTCACACTATACATAATCTGTACATCCCTCACACTATAAAGACTCTGTATATTCCTCACACTATACATAATCTGTACATCCCTCAAACTATAAAGACTCTGTATATTCCTCACACTATACATAATCTGTACATCCCTCACTCTATAAAGACTCTGTCTATTTCTCACACTATACATAATCTGTACATCCCTCACACTATAAAGACTCTGTCTATTCCTCACACTATACATAATCTTTACACCCCTAGCACTATGAAAGACTATGTGTATTAAACACACTATACATAATCTGTACATCTCTCAAAGTATAAAGACTCTGTATATTCCTCACACTATACATAATCTTTACATCCCTCACACTATAAAAACTCTGTGTATTCCTCACACTATACATAATCGGTACATCACTCAAACTATAAAGAGTCTGTCTATTCCTCACACTATACATAATCTGTATACCCCTCAAACTATTAAGGACTCTATGTATTTAACACACTATACATAATCCGTACATCCCTTACATTATAAATACTCTGTATATTCCTCACAGTATGCATAATCTGTACATCCCTCACACTATAAAGACTCTGTCTATTCCTCACACTATACATAATCCGTACATCCCTCACACTATAAAGATTCTGTCCATTCCTCACACTATACATAATCTGTACATCCCTCACACTATAAAGATTCTGTCCATTCCTCACACTATACATAATCTGTACATCCCTCAAACTATAAAGACTCTGTCTATTTCTCACACTATACATAATCTGTACATCCCTCAAACTATACAGACTGTATATTCCTCGCACTATACATAATCTGTACATCCCTCTCACTATAAAGACTCTGTGTATTCCTCACACTATACATAATCTGTACATCCCTCACTCTCTACACACTGTGTACGTCATTCACACTCTACACAATCTCTATACCTCCTGCAAACTATACATATTTTGTACATCATTCACGCTAACACACTCTCTACATGACTCACTCTATACTCCAACTATGTACACTATTCACATGATATACACAGTGAATCACACTAAACACAAACATTGTACAACAATCATACTGTTCATACACACTGTACATCAGTAAAACGCTACACATACTCTCTTCATCATTCTCACAATGCACACACTATACACATTCACACAAACTGTGCATCGCTTATACTATTCAGAATCCCTGTACTCAATTGTACTATAAACACACACATTCTACATCACACATACTAAACACCTTGCCCTCTCCTTCACCTTCATGGTTAAGAATACATGTGTAATTTCATTTATTGAACTCTTTATATGTACATTTTGATAATGATAGGGTAACTTTTTTCATTTGCTTTACTAGAAATGTCGGCAGTTATTTTCAGACATATTTTCTTATATTTCTGTTACAGTGTAAATTTGATAAGTTTAGATAATTTTGAGGTTGCAGAATGGTTCTGAATAATTTTAGTAATAATGTGGACTTTTAGATTACTATACAATGTTATATAAGTTACAGGTTAGGTGAACGTGGAATTCACTTCACTTTACATATCTGACATCATGATATAGTGCAACATAAATGGACTAATCACTTAGAATGAATACACTTGACTTAAAAAGTACGTTATGATTAATTAATTATAAATAAAATATGATTAAAATGTTGGTTTAAGAAATGTCTTTCAGTTTTTTGAAATTATATCAGATAAACATCGAGCCTTTTCACATTGGCAGGCACTTCTTGAAGCGCTAACATGCCCCATTCAATATGCTGGTATCAATAAAATAGCATAGGAAGTGAAATTGGTCAGTAAATGAATTTGTTCAGTAAATAAAATAGAACAGTAAATGAATTGTACTTTAGATTAGATAGTAAATTATCCCGTGAGGACCCGGGTTAGAATAGGTTCTCAGTACCCCTTGCTTGTCGTAAGAGGCGACTGAATGGGGTGGTCTTTCGGCAATGGTGACATCTCCATCAGAGTGAAAAATTCTCGAGTGGGACATTAAATAATATATAATCAATCAATGACCAATAATAAGTTGAATAGAATACCACAGGAAATGAATGAGGCCAGTAAAAAAAATAGCATAGTAAAGGACTTATCAAACATTAAATAAAATAGTGCAGGAATTGGATACAGTTAAAAATGAAATAGTACAATAAATGATTTTCAGTCAAATAATGTTTCACATTTCATAACATGAAAAACTAGGTACACTAGGTAACACAGGTAATAATGAGAGGGTGATATCTTTATACAATGAAAATTCTTGGATACTAGACTTAAAAACGGTGTGTGATTACAGTTGTTTTGAGTTCCAGATTTTAAGTCTCTGTGTCATTGAGAATTTTGAAACCTATGAATATGTTGCCTTTTCCTTGCTAATTGGAGGTCCTTATTTCACATTTCTAGTTAGATCCTCTCCTCCGTATTCCACAGTAATTCAGTAAATGTAACAGTGCACAAAATAGTACAGTAAATGTAATAATACGGTAAATTAAATAGATAAGGAAAATGTAGTAAATCAAATATTACAGCAAGTAAAATAGTACAGTAAGTAAAATAGCACAGTAAAAGACTAGTACATTGAATAAAATAGCAGACCAGATAGCACACTATACATAATCTGTACATCCCTCACATTATAAAGATTCTGTCTATTCCTCACACTATACATAATCTGTACATCCCTCACACTATACAGACTCTGTATATTCCTCAAACTATACATAATCTGTACATCCCTCACATTATAAAGACTCTGTCCATTCCTTACACTATACATAATCTGTACACCACTCAAACTATAAAGACTCTGTCTATTCCTCACACTATACATAATCTGTACATCCCTCACATTATAAAGACTCTGTATATTCCTCACACTATACATAATCTGTACACCACTCACACTATAAAGACTCTGTATATACCTCACACTATACATAATCTGTACATCCCTCACACTATAAAGACTCTGTCTATTTCTCACACTATACATAATCTGTACATCCCTCACACTATAAAGACTCTGTATATTCCTCACACTATACATAATCTGTACATCGCTCAAACTATAAAGACTCTGTATATTCCTCAAACTATACATAATCTGTACATCCCTCACATTATAAAGACTCTGTCCATTCCTTACACTATACATAATCTGTACACCACTCAAACTATAAAGACTCTGTCTATTCCTCACACTATACATAATCTGTACATCCCTCACATTATAAAGACTCTGTATATTGCTCACACTACACATAATCTGTACATCCCTCACACTATAAAGACTCTGTCTATTCCTCACACTATACATAATCTGTACATACCTCACACTATACAGACTCTGTATATTCCTCACACTATACATAATCTGTACATCCTTCACACTATAAAGACTCTGTATATTTCTCACACTATACATAATCTGTACATCCCTCACATTATAAAGACTCTGTGTATTCCTCACACTATACATAATCTGTACATCCCTCATACAATAAAGACTCTGTATATACCTCACACTATACATAATCTGTACATCCCTCACACTATAAAGACTCTGTCTATTCCTCACACTATACATAATCTGTACATACCTCACACTATACAGACTCTGTATATTCCTCACACTATACATAATCTGTACATCCCTCACACTATACAGACTCTGTCTATTTCTCACACTATACATAATCTGTACATCCCTCACACTATACAGATTCTGTATATTTCTCACACTATACATAATCTGTACATCCCTCACACTATACCAACTCTGTATATTTCTCACACTATACATAATCTGTACATCCCTCACACTATGCAGACTCTGTATATTTCTCACACTATACATAATCTGTACATCCCTCAAACTATAAAGACTCTGTATATTCCTCACACTATACATAATCTGTACATCCCTCACACTATAAAGACCGTATATTCCTTACACTATACATAATCTGTACATCCCTCACACTATAAAGACTCTGTCCATTCCTCACACTATACATAATCTGTACACCACTCAAACTATAAAGACTCTGTCTATTCCTCACACTATACATAATCTGTACACCACTCAAACTATAAAAACTCTGTCTATTCCTCACACTATACATAATCTGTACATCCCTCACACTATAAAGACCGTATATTCCTTACACTATACATAATCTGTACATCCCTCACACTATAAAGACTCTGTCTATTTCTCACACTATACATAATCTGTACATCCCTCACACTATAAAGACTCTGTCTATTTCTCATACTATACATAATCTGTACATCCATCACACTATAAAGACTCTGTCTATTTCTCACACTATACATAATCTGTACATCCCTCACACTATAAAGACTCTGTCTATTTCTCACACTATACATAATCTGTACATCCCTCACACTATAAAGACTCTGTCTTTTCCTCACACTATACATAATCGGTACATCCATCACACTATAAAGACTCTGTATATTCCTCACAGTATACATAATCTGTACACTTCTCACACTATATAACGACTCTGTCTATTTCTCACACTATACATAATCTGTACATCCCTCACACTATACAGACTCTGTATATTCCTCACACTATACATAATGTGTACATCCCTCACTCTATAATGACTCTGTATATTCCTCACACTATACATAATCTGTACATCCCTCACTCTATAATGACTCTGTATATTCCTCACACTATACATAATCTCTACATCCCTCACACTATAAAGACTCTGTCTAATCCTCACACTATACATAATCTGTACATCCCTCTCACTATAAAGACTCTGTATATTCCTCACAGTATACATAATCTGTACATCCATCACAATATAAAGACTCTGTATATTCCTCACACTATATATAATCTGTACATCCCTCACACTATAAAGACTCTGTATATTCCTCACACTACACATAATCTGTACATCCCTCTCACTATAAAGACTGTGTATTCGTCACACTATATATAATCTGTACATCCCTCACACTATAAAGACTCTGTATATTCCTCACACTACACATAATCTGTACATCCCTCTCACTATAAAGACTCTGTATTTTCCTCACACTAGACATAATCTGTACATCCCTCACTCTCTACACACTGTGTACGTCATTCACACTCTACACAATCTCTATACCTCCTGCAAACTACACATATTTTGTACATCATTCACGCTAACACACTCTCTACATGACTCACTCTATACTCCAACTATGTACACTATTCACATGATATACACAGTGAATCACACTAAACACAAACATTGTACAACAATCATACTGTTCATACACACTGTACATCAGTAAAACTCTACACATACTCTCTTCATCATTCTCACAATGCACACACTATACACATTCACACAAACTGTGCATCGCTTATACTATTCAGAATCCCTGTACTCAATTGTACTATAAACACACACATTCTACATCACACATACTAAACACCTTGCCCTCTCCTTCACCTTCATGGTTAAGAATACATGTGTAATTTCATTTATTGAACTCTTTATATGTACATTTTGATAATGATAGGGTAACTGTTTTCATTTGCTTTACTAGAAATGTCGGCATTTATTTTCAGACATATTTTCTTATATTTCTGTTACAGTGTAAATTTGATAAGTTTAGATAATTTTGAGGTTGCAGAATGGTTCTGAATAATTTTAGGAATAATTTGGACTTTTAGATTACTATACAATGTTATATAAGTTACAGGTTAAGTGAACGTGGAATTCACTTCACTTTACATATCTGACATCATGATATAGTGCAACATAAATGGACTAATCACTTAGTATGAATACACTTGACTTAAAAAGTACGTTATGATTAATTAATTATAAATAAAATATGATTAAAATGTTGGTTTAAGAAATGTCTTTGTTTTTTGAAATTATATGAGATAAACATCGAGCCTTTTCACACTGGCAGGCACTTCTTGAAGCGCTAACATGCCCCATTCAATATGCTGGTGTCAATAAAATAGCATAGGAAGTGAAATTGGTCAGTAAATGAATTTGTTCAGTAGATAAAATAGAACAGTAAATGAAATGTACTTTAGATTCGATAGTAAATTATCCCGTGAGGACCCGGGTTAGAATAGGTTCTCAGTACCCCTTGCTTGTCGTAAGAGGCGACTGAATGGGGCGGTCTTTCGGCAATGGTGACATCTCCATCAGAGTGAAAAATTCTCCAGTGGGACATTAAATAATATATAATCAATCAATGACCAATAATAAGTTGAATAGAATACCACAGGAAATGAATGAGGCCAGTAAAAAAAATAGCATAGTAAAGGACTTATAAAACATTAAATAAAATAGTGCAGGAATTGGATACAGTTAAAAATGAAATAGTACAATAAATGATTTTCAGTCAAATAATGTTTCACATTTCATAACATGAAAAACTAGGTACACTAGGTAACACAGGTAATAATGAGAGGGTGATATCTTTATACAATGAAAATTCTTGGATACTAGACTTAAAAACGGTGTGTGATTACAGTTGTTTTGAGTTCCAGATTTTAAGTCTCTGTGTCATTGAGAATTTTGAAACCTATGAATATGTTGCCTTTTCCTTGCTAATTGGAGGTCCTTATTTCACATTTCTAGTTAGATCCTCTCCTCCGTATTCCACAGTAATTCAGTAAATGTAACAGTGCACAAAATAGTACAGTAAATGTAATAATACGGTAAATTAAATAGATAAGGAAAATGTAGTAAATCAAATATTACAGCAAGTAAAATAGTACAGTAAGTAAAATAGCACAGTAAATGACTAGTACATTGAATAAAATAGCAGACCAGATAGCACACTATACATAATCTGTACATCCCTCACATTATAAAGATTCTGTCTATTCCTCACACTATACATAATCTGTACATCCCTCACACTATACAGACTCTGTATATTCCTCAAACTATACATAATCTGTACATCCCTCACATTATAAAGACTCTGTCCATTCCTTACACTATACATAATCTGTACACCACTCAAACTATAAAGACTCTGTCTATTCCTCACACTATACATAATCTGTACATCCCTCACATTATAAAGACTGTGTATATTGCTCACACTACACATAATCTGTACATCCCTCACACTATAAAGGCTCTGTATATTGCTCACACTATACATAATCTGTACATCCCTCACACTATAAAGACCCTGTATATTCCTCACACTATACATAATCTGTACATCCTTCACACTATAAAGACTCTGTATATTTCTCACACTATACATAATCTGTACATCCCTCACATTATAAAGACTCTGTGTATTCCTCACACTATACATAATCTGTACATCCCTCATACAATAAAGACTCTGTATATTCCTCACACTATACATAATCTGTACATCCCTCACACTATAAAGACTCTGTCTATTCCTCACACTATACATAATCTGTACATACCTCACACTATACAGACTCTGTATATTCCTCACACTATACATAATCTGTACATCCCTCACACTATACAGACTCTGTCTATTTCTCACACTATACATAATCTGTACATCCCTCACACTATACAGATTCTGTATATTTCTCACACTATACATAATCTGTACATCCCTCACACTATACCAACTCTGTATATTTCTCACACTATACATAATCTGTACATCCCTCACACTATACAGACTCTGTATATTTCTCACACTATACATAATCTGTACATCCCTCAAACTATAAAGACTCTGTATATTCCTCACACTATACATAATCTGTACATCCCTCACACTATAAAGACCGTATATTACTTACACTATACATAATCTGTACATCCCTCACACTATAAAGACTCTGTCCATTCCTCACACTATACATAATCTGTACACCACTCAAACTATAAAGACTCTGTCTATTCCTCACACTATACATAATCTGTACACCACTCAAACTATAAAAACTCTGTCTATTCCTCACACTATACATAATCTGTACATCCCTCACACTATAAAGACCGTATATTCCTTACACTATACATAATCTGTACATCCCTCACACTATAAAGACTCTGTCTATTTCTCACACTATACATAATCTGTACATCCCTCACACTATAAAGACTCTGTCTATTTCTCATACTTTACATAATCTGTACATCCATCACACTATAAAGACTCTGTCTATTTCTCACACTATACATAATCTGTACATCCCTCACACTATAAAGACTCTGTCTATTTCTCACACTATACATAATCTGTACATCCCTCACACTATAAAGACTCTGTCTTTTCCTCACACTATACATAATCGGTACATCCATCACACTATAAAGACTCTGTATATTCCTCACAGTATACATAATCTGTACACTTCTCACACTATATAACGACTCTGTCTATTTCTCACACTATACATAATCTGTACATCCCTCACACTATACAGACTCTGTATATTCCTCACACTATACATAATGTGTACATCCCTCACTCTATAATGACTCTGTATATTCCTCACACTATACATAATCTGTACATCCCTCACTCTATAATGACTCTGTATATTCCTCACACTATACATAATCTCTACATCCCTCTCACTATAAAGACTCTGTCTATTCCTCAAACTATACATAATCTGTACATCCCTCACACTATAAAGACTCTGTCTAATCCTCACACTATACATAATCTGTACATCCCTCTCACTATAAAGACTCTGTATATTCCTCACAGTATACATAATCTGTACATCCATCACAATATAAAGACTCTGTATATTCCTCACACTATATATAATCTGTACATCCCTCACACTATAAAGATTCTGTATATTCCTCACACTACACATAATCTGTACATCCCTCTCACTATAAAGACTCTGTATATTCCTCACACTATACATAATCTGTACATCCCTCACACTATACAGACTCTGTCTATTCCTCACACTATACATAATCTGTACATCCATCACACTATAAAAACTCTGTGTATTCCTCACACTATACATAATCTGTACATCCCTCACACTATAAAGACTCTGTGTATTCCTCACACTATACATAATCTGTACCTCCCTCAAACTATACAGACTCTGTATATTCCTCGCACTATACATAATCTGTACATCCCTCACTCTATAAAGACTCTGTCTATTTCTCACACTATACATGATCTGTACATCCCTCACACTATAAAGACTCTGTATATTCCTCAAACAATACATAATCTGTACAACCCTCACACTATATAAAGACTCTGTGTATTCCTCACACTATACATAATCGGTACATCCATCCCACTATAAAGACTCTGTATATTTCTCACACTATACATAATCTGTACACTTCTTACACTATATAACGACTCTGTCTATTTCTCACACTATACATAATCTGTACATCCCTCACACTATACAGACTCTGTATATTCCTCACACTATACATAATCTGTACATCCCTCACACTATACAGACTCTGTATATTCCTCACACTATACATAATCTGTACATCCCTCACCCTACAGAGACTCTGTCTATTACTCACACTATACATAATCTGTACATCCCTCACACTATAAAGACTCTGTATATTCCTCACACTACACATAATCTGTACATCCCTCACACTATAAAGACTCTGTATATACCTCACACTATACATAATCTGTACATCCCTCTCACTATAAAGACTCTGTGTATTCCTCACACTACACATAATCTGTACATCCCTCTCATTATAAAGACTCTGTGTATTCCTCACACTATACATAATCTGTACACCTCTCACACTATAACGACTCTGTCTATTTCTCACACTATACATAATCTGTACATCCCTCACACTATAAAGACTCTGTCTATTTCTCACACTATACATAATCTGTACATCCATCACACTATAAAGACTCTGTCTATTTCTCACACTATACATAATCTGTACATCCCTCACACTATAAAGACTCTGTCTATTTCTCACACTATACATAATCTGTACATCCCTCACACTATAAAGACTCTGTCTTTTCCTCACACTATACATAATCGGTACATCCATCACACTATAAAGACTCTGTATATTCCTCACAGTATACATAATCTGTACACTTCTCACACTATATAACGACTCTGTCTATTTCTCACACTATACATAATCTGTACATCCCTCACACTATACAGACTCTGTATATTCCTCACACTATACATAATGTGTACATCCCTCACTCTATAATGACTCTGTATATTCCTCACACTATACATAATCTGTACATCCCTCACACTATACAGACTCTGTATATTCCTCAAACTATACATAATCTCTACATCCCTCTCACTATAAAGACTCTGTCTATTCCTCAAACTATACATAATCTGTACATCCCTCACACTATAAAGACTCTGTCTAATCCTCACACTATACATAATCTGTACATCCCTCTCACTATAAAGACTCTGTATATTCCTCACAGTATACATAATCTGTACATCCATCACAATATAAAGACTCTGTATATTCCTCACACTATATATAATCTGTACATCCCTCACACTATAAAGACTCTGTATATTCCTCACACTACACATAATCTGTACATCCCTCTCACTATAAAGACTGTGTATTCGTCACACTATATATAATCTGTACATCCCTCACACTATAAAGACTCTGTATATTCCTCACACTAGACATAATCTGTACATCCCTCACTCTATAATGACTCTGTATTTTCCTCACACTAGACATAATCTGTACATCCCTCACTCTCTACACACTGTGTACGTCATTCACACTCTACACAATCTCTATACCTCCTGCAAACTATACATATTTTGTACATCATTCACGCTAACACACTCTCTACATGACTCACTCTATACTCCAACTATGTACACTATTCACATGATATACACAGTGAATCACACTAAACACAAACATTGTACAACAATCATACTGTTCATACACACTGTACATCAGTAAAACTCTACACATACTCTCTTCATCATTCTCACAATGCACACACTATACACATTCACACAAACTGTGCATCGCTTATACTATTCAGAATCCCTGTACTCAATTGTACTATAAACACACACATTCTACATCACACATACTAAACACCTTGCCCTCTCCTTCACCTTCATGGTTAAGAATACATGTGTAATTTCATTTATTGAACTCTTTATATGTACATTTTGATAATGATAGGGTAACTGTTTTCATTTGCTTTACTAGAAATGTCGGCATTTATTTTCAGACATATTTTCTTATATTTCTGTTACAGTGTAAATTTGATAAGTTTAGATAATTTTAAGGTTGCAGAATGGTTCTGAATAATTTTAGGAATAATTTGGACTTTTAGATTACTATACAATGTTATATAAGTTACAGGTTAAGTGAACGTGGAATTCACTTCACTTTACATATCTGACATCATGATATAGTGCAACATAAATGGACTAATCACTTAGTATGAATACACTTGACTTAAAAAGTACGTTATGATTAATTAATTATAAATAAAATATGATTAAAATGTTGGTTTAAGAAATGTCTTTCAGTTTTTTGAAATTATATCAGATAAACATGGAGACTTTTCACACTGGCAGGCACTTCTTGAAGCGCTAACATGCCCCATTCAATATGCTGGTGTCAATAAAATAGCATAGGAAGTGAAATTGGTCAGTAAATGAATTTGTTCAGTAGATAAAATAGAACAGTAAATGAAATGTACTTTAGATTCGATAGTAAATTATCCCGTGAGGACCCGGGTTAGAATAGGTTCTCAGTACCCCTTGCTTGTCGTAAGAGGCGACTGAATGGGGCGGTCTTTCGGCAATGGTGACATCTCCATCAGAGTGAAAAATTCTCCAGTGGGACATTAAATAATATATAATCAATCAATGACCAATAATAAGTTGAATCGAATACCACAGGAAATGAATGAGGCCAGTAAAAAAAATAGCATAGTAAAGGACTTATAAAACATTAAATAAAATAGTGCAGGAATTGGATACAGTTAAAAATGAAATAGTACAATAAATGATTTTCAGTCAAATAATGTTTCACATTTCATAACATGAAAAACTAGGTACACTAGGTAACACAGGTAATAATGAGAGGGTGATATCTTTATACAATGAAAATTCTTGGATACTAGACTTAAAAACGGTGTGTGATTACAGTTGTTTTGAGTTCCAGATTTTAAGTCTCTGTGTCATTGAGAATTTTGAAACCTATGAATATGTTGCCTTTTCCTTGCTAATTGGAGGTCCTTATTTCACATTTCTAGTTAGATCCTCTCCTCCCTATTCCACAGTAATTCAGTAAATGTAACAGTGCACAAAATACTACAGTAAATGTAATAATACGGTAAATTAAATACATAAGGAAAATGTAGTAAATCAAATATTACAGCAAGTAAAAGAGTACAGTAAGTAAAATAGCACAGTAAAAGACTAGTACATTGAATAAAATAGCAGACAAGATAGCACACTATACATAATCTGTACATCCCTCACACTATACATAATCTGTACATCCCTCACACTATACATAATCTGTACATCCCTCACACTATAACGACTCTGTATATTCCTCACACTATACATAATCTGTACATCCCTCACATTATAAAGATTCTGTCTATTCCTCACACTATACATAATCTGTACATCCCTCACACTATAAAGACTCTGTATATTCCTCACACTATACATAATCTGTACATACCTCACACTATACAGACTCTGTATATTCCTCACAGTATACATAATCTGTACATCCCTCACACTATACAGACTCTGTCTATTTCTCACACTATACATAATCTGTACATCCCTCACACTATACAGATTCTGTATATTTCTCACACTATACATAATCTGTACATCCCTCACACTATACAGACTCTGTATATTTCTCACACTATACATAATCTGTACATCCCTCAAACTATAAAGACTCTGTATATTCCTCACACTATACATAATCTGTACATCCCTCACACTATAAAGACCGTATATTCCTTACACTATACATAATCTGTACATCCCTCACACTATAAAGACCGTATATTCCTTACACTATACATAATCTGTACATCCCTCACACTATAAAGACTCTGTCCATTCCTCACACTATACATAATCTGTACACCACTCAAACTATAAAGACTCTGTCTATTCCTCACACTATACATAATCTGTACACCACTCAAACTATAAAGACTCTGTCTATTCCTCACACTATACATAATCTGTACATCCATCACACTGTAAAGACTCTGTATATTCCTCACACTATACATAATCTGTACATCCCTCACTCTATAAAGACTCTGTATATTCCTCAAACTATACATAATCTGTACATCCCTCACATTATAAAGACTCTGTCCATTCCTTACACTATACATAATCTGTACACCACTCAAACTATAAAGACTCTGTCTATTCCTCACACTATACATAATCTGTACATCCCTCACATTATAAAGACTCTGTATATTGCTCACACTATACATAATCTGTACATCCCTCACACTATAAAGACTCTGTATATTGCTTACACTATACATAATCTGTACATCCCTCACATTATAAAGACTCTGTGTATTCCTCACACTATACATAATCTGTACATCCCTCATACAATAAAGACTCTGTATATTCCTCACACTATACATAATCTGTACATCCCTCACACTATAAAGACTCTGTCTATTCCTCACAGTATACATAATCTGTACATCCATCACAATATAAAGACTCTGTATATTCCTTACACTATACATAATCTGTACACCCCTCTCGCTATAAAGACTCTGTCTATTCCTTACACTATACATAATCTGTACATCCCTCACATTATAAAGACTCTGTATATTTCTCACAGTATACATAATCTGTACATCCCTCACATTATAAAGACTCTGTATATTCCTCACACTATACATAATCTGTACATCCCTCACATTATAAAGACTTTGTATATTCCTCACACTATACATAATCTGTACATCCCTCACATTATAAAGACTCTGTATATTCCTCACACTATACATAATCTGTACATCCCTCACATTATAAAGACTCTGTCTATTCCTCACACTATACATAATCTGTACATCCCTCACATTATAAAGACTCTGTATATTCCTCACACTACACATAATCTGTACATCCCTCACTCTATAATGACTGTCTATTCCTCACAGTATACATAATCTGTATATCCCTCACACTATATAAAGACTCTGTGTATTCCTCACACTATACATAATCTGTACATCTCTCTCACTATAAAGACTCTGTGTATTCCTCACACTATACATAATCTGTACATCCCTCTCACTATAAAGACTCTGTGTATTCCTCACACTAGACATAATCTGTACATCCCTCACTCTCTACACACTGTGTACGTCATTCACACTCTACACAATCTCTATACCTCCTGCAAACTATACATATTTTGTACATCATTCACGCTAACACACTCTCTACATGACTCACTCTATACTCCAACTATGTACACTATTCACATGATATACACAGTGAATCACACTAAACACAAACATTGTACAACAATCATACTGTTCATACACACTGTACATCAGTAAAACTCTACACATACTCTCTTCATCATTCTCACAATGCACACACTATACACATTCACACAAACTGTGCATCGCTTATACTATTCAGAATCCCTGTACTCAATTGTACTATAAACACACACATTCTACATCACACATACTAAACACCTTGCCCTCTCCTTCACCTTCATGGTTAAGAATACATGTGTAATTTCATTTATTGAACTTTTTATATGTATATTTTGATAATGATAGGGTAACTTTTTTTTAGTTGCTTTACTGGAAATGTCGGCATTCATTTTCAGACATATTTTCTTATATTTCTGTTAAAGTGTAAATTTGATAAGTTTAGATAATTTTGAGGTTTCAGAATGGTTCTGAATAATTTTAGGAATAATTTGGACTTTTAGATTACCATACAATGTTATATAAGTTAAAGGTTAGGTGAACTTGGAAGTCACTGCACTTTAAATATCTGACATCATGATATAGTGCAACATAAATGGACTAATCACTTAGTATGGATGCACTTGACTTAAAAAGTACGTTATGATTAATTAATTATAAATAAAATATGATTAAAATGTTAGTTTAAGAAATGTCTTTCAGTTTTTTGAAATTATATCAGATAAACATTGAGCCTTTTCACACTGGCAGGCACTTCTTGAAGCGCTAACATGCCCCATTCAATATGCTGGTGTGAAGGGGTTTACTATTGAGGTATATCGTCTCGTATACTTTCAACAACTGGAAGATATTTCTCAAATAACTCAAAGCAAGATAATTATTAATTGTGGTCTCTTTTCATTCAATCACTGGCAGTCCTAAGGGCTGCCAGTGATTGAATATTTTTTTCAGAGAGACGTGTCTACTTGGAGACGATATTGAAACACATGGAAAATGATAATGGAGATATGGTGCTATGGCATGGAAAACGGTAATGGAGTAGAACAGTAAATGAAATAGCACAGTAAATGGATTAGATCAGTTATCAGTAGAATAGTATGGTAAATCAACAGTACATTGGATAAAATAGTAAATAAAATAGCACAGGATATGAATTAGGTCAATTATAAATAAAATACTACTGTAAATGAATAGTGCATTAAGTGACATAGTAAATAGTATAGCACCATACATAAAGGTCAGTTATGAATAAATAGTGCAATAAATAATAATACATTGACTAAAATAGCAAATAAAATAAAACAGTAAATAAATTAGGTCAGTTATAATAAAATAGTACAGTAATTGAATAGTACGTCGAATAAAATAGCAAATTAGATAACACGGTAAATGTATTAGGTCGGTCATAAATAGAATAATATAGTAAATGAAGAGCACATTGAATAAAGTAGTAAATAAAATATCACAGCAAATAAATTAAGTCAGTCATAAATAAAATAGTTCCTTATATAAAGAGTGTACATTGAATGAAACGTTCAATAAAATAGCACAGTAAATGAATTTGGTCAGTTATATATGAAGTACAACAGTAAATAAAAAGCACATTGAATGAAATAGTCAATAAAATAGTAGAGTAAATTAATTAGGTTAACCATAAAACCAGGTTAGGTTAACCATTGAACAAAATAGTAAATAACATAGCACAGTAAATGAATTAGGTCAGTTATGAATAAAATTGTACAGTAAATAATTGTAATAATTGTACAGTAAATACAATAATACATTGACTAAAAAAAAATAATAAAATAAAATAAAATAGCACAGTAAGTGAATTAGGTCACTAATATATAGTAGTACAACAATAAATAGTAAATTAAATACCTCGTGCTCAGCCTACGTACACCAACATGGGGACACCTTCACCACCAACAGTAAGGAACATACCCACGTCTCCAAACCCGGGATACTGAGAACAGTGCAGATGACACAGAGGATCATCGAGACAGTGAAGGAGGATCTGTTTGTACCGACACCAACTATCGTGGAGAGAGTGATGGAGAAGATGGCAGATCCAAGGGAACCGGAATTCGCCCGTTCAAAGTTCAACAATACCGTGAGGACAGCCAACCGACGACGACAAGCTGATCGAACAGAAGAACCCAAAGATATAAACTCCAAGGTGTAATTAATTTTATTAAAAATTATTTTTACGAACTTTAAAGCAATAAAATGTATAAAATTTCTTATCTTTAAAATATTCAAAAGATTGAATAGAAAATCCCGTGTATCATTTGCTTATATAACAAAAATAAAATGTATAATTTACAAAATTATCGTTAAAAAATCTAAAATATGCATGTTTTGTTTTAGATTGATTTGGAATTTCTGGAACACCACACTTCGAAAAGGCGCTTCCGTGGCCCAGTAGTTAGAACATTGCGCCCAAAATCACAAGGCCTCTCACTTCCAGTCGGCGCGGGTTCGATTCTCGCTCGCGCCGATATATGTGAGAAAGTTTGCCAGTTTACTTTCGGAAGGTCGGTGGTCTCTTCCCGGGTACATTGTATCTGGGTTCTCTCCTCCACCTACAAAACCTGGACACCACCAGATAACTGAAAAATTGTGAAGTGTGGCAGAAAACAACAATCAATCAACCACACTTCGTTGGATTTCTACGTTGGAGACGCCACCTTTGGAGAGTATCAACACTTCATTTTCGCATCAGATTAACAACTGCAACATTTTGCTTCAGCAAGGACGTATTTCATCGATGGAACTTTTAAACCTTTCTTGCAGCTTTTATCGATACACGTCTTTGCTAGATCCGGAGACGATACGAAGCAGCTTCCCGGAGTATACATCCTCATGCCAAGGAAAAGGAAGACTACAAGCAGATATAAGCACGGAAATAAGAAAATAGTAATCATTTTACTTTTTCAGATATTTTTTAAATTTAATATCGCTATAATTATTTTACTTTTCAGATAATTTTTTATTTAATACCGCTATTGCTTTGCTTTCAGGTGTTTGTCAGGATTTTAGAACTGCTGCCATTGCCCCATGTCACAAAGCTGCTAGTTGCGGACTTCGAGGAGGGACTGTGAAGAGGATTGAAGTCTGTACTGCGTGGCGTCCGGACACACGGCTGTGCATTCTATGGGAACAAGCAGTGTGGCGTCATGTTCAGGAGCTTGGATTACAGGTATCCTTATTTATATTATATTATATTACAATAAATGATTCTAAAATGACGAACGATGCTGTAATATATTTAAGGAATACGTGTACTAAATTTTAAGTTTGATTATGAAATATATATGGATACGTATGGAAATATTACAAAAATGATTCTCCCCAATTTATTACGATGGTTCGGGGTGACGGTTGTTAAGGCCTGTCTATATTTGGACTAGCTTCGTCAAGTAGCAGAGCCTTAACTCAATGGGATTAGAACAGGTGCAATCTAACCAAATGAATTATTGCGTAATCCACCTAGCAATTGCTATTGCACCCATTCCAATTCCAATGGGATAAGCTTGCCCCTGCCCTTGGGCGGGCGATGTACCTTAAAATATTGAATAGAATCTCAGATGGCAGTTATCAAGGATATTTTATTCAAACACATTTGATAAATTATATATATACAATCACACACATTATAAATCTTATTATTTGTTAACAATTAGCATTCTGAAACAAATAAGCAAATATTAGAACAATCCAAGATCATAAACAATTTACCAATTTCAATTACAAAATCCCGCAAGTTATTCTTACCTTAAAATATTGAATAGAATCTCAGATGGCAGTTATCAAGGATAAGTGCCTATCTGAGATCTGTCGTTTATATACCCTAGTGGTCATCCGTGCCTCACATACCTTTCCAAGTAAGGTTAGCTGACCTTGCTGACACCCCACATACTGGAAAGATCCGTGTGCCACGTTCTGACCTTGGTATAATGTATTGTCCATATCTTTGTACTTTTGCCAAAATATCAAGTTTGTATTCGTTTACTCACTGACCCCGCATGCACCCTACAACAAAGCAGGAAAACTCCCGACACAACCGCAAACAACATATTTATAAAATTTATTTATTCATTGACCTATTTATTATCTGTGTATTAAAATATTTGTTATAATAGAAATATGAATATTGATATATATGAAAACAAATACAAACATAAATATATATTACAGACGGATTACAGTAAGCTGGATGGTGTGTTTAAGTTTGTGAGAAAGCTGATCGCCTTGTCATTTTTGCCGGAGAAACAGATTCCAGTTACATTCTGAAGGAGATTGTCACCAACGACAGACTGCAACAGCTGGCCAACTACATCGAGAGGACCTGGATCAACGGAGACATCTGGGCACCATCATCGTGGACCGTCTACCGAATGGCTGTGAGGACCAACAACGACGTCGAAGGATGGCACCACCGCATCAACAGGAGAGCCCTGAGTCCAGCCTGCCCTATTACGTGCTTGTCATTCTTCTTTTCAAGGAAACCGCCAGCATCCCGAACCAACTCAAGAAGATCAGCGAGGGAAAACTCCGGCGATACCAAAGAAAGACTACAAGACTTCTACAGTGTCGCACCACCCAACTCTGGGACAACTACAGCGATGGATCCATCAGCACCAGCAATACTGAAGAAATGTGGACAGATCTACAACGGACAATGAAGGAGAAGAAAAATGTGATATGTTAGACAATGTGTAAATTTAGTTTAAAATAGTGCCAGTGTCAAGAAGAGACTTATGTGTTTATACATGTATTATTTGTGTTTTATGATACATTTTACAGTAAAATTTAGACATTTTATTTTCGGTTATCCGTTTAATTCAAATATGCATTTTAGAAATGGGGGCAATTTATCTCTATATTAGGGGAGAGTTGTCTTGACTGGGGGCGAGTTGTCCTGAATTGGGGGCGAGCTGTCCTGGAATGGGGCGAGTATCTTGGGGTCGAGATGTCTTGGGGGGGGGGGGTCCAGCATTCGTTATCGGTAACTAAGGCCGAGAAATATTTTTGAATAAATACCCTGGGGTGTAGTAGTAATGTCTAGCGTTTATGGAAGCAATCAATACCTATGTTTACATATGAGGTTGTGCAACTGGGGGTTCCAACCCTCGACCTCACTGTTACAAAGAGAACACTCTCACCAACGATTCACCCCAGGTGTTCTTCACAAAATACGAAAATAACTAATTATTTTCCATTTACTACAAAAGTAGTTATATTGGCGGTATGAATTTTTGACGATTTTCTACTCTCAAATAATTGACGAGTGGAAACTTCGACGATTTTTCACTTTGCAAAACAGAAGAAGAAAAAATAGTTCTTTCTTTGTTTTCTTTTCTTTTTCTCACACCTTGACAAATTACAAGTATCTCAATGTATATCGACAATATAGCCCGTGACTACTAATGAATCATTATTCAAGTTCATTTTTTCGCCAGTAAGCATGTTACGCTGATTAAAAACGGCTGGGCCCAAACCTGGGTTACCACATCCCTCCGTTTCAAAGACCCCTGAAAAAAAGATCTAACTGAAAAAGTAGATCAGCTGGTTGACACAGAAATGAACAGTTCTAGTCCCACCGGGAGGAAACGAAAACATGCACTATGAGCATTTTTCGCCGGAGACTAAGGCCAAGATCGCATGCTATGCTATTCATAATGGGGCAACGAAAGCCGCTAAACATTTTCCAAATGCTATACGTAAAAGTATACATGAAAGCACAGTGGGCAGATTGAAAACATCCTATATCATGGAATCGAAAAAAAAAAAAAACAAACAAAAAAATAACAAACAAAAAAAACCAAAAAAAAAACCGGGCAACCACTCTCTCACTAAAAAAAAAAAACACCCCCCACCCCCCAAAAAAACATCAAAAAAAAAAAAAAGAAAAAAATACCGGACTGACCGTCTTTACTCGGACATTCATTAGATAAAGATGTACAGGAATATATCCGAGACCTGCGGGAATCGGAGGGCATTATAAACACAAATAGGGTTCGTTATATCGGATGGGGTGTTATTTCACACAAAGTCAAATGTCAAACTTTCCACTTTTTCAGTACATTAGAGTTCAAGCGTTCGTTTCATTATATATTCGAGTGTTTGTGCGACAGTGTATCCAGTTAAACATTTAACAAGAGGTAATATTAACATGTTTATTGGTTAAATGGTTAAATTCCCAGGACGTAGTCATGGAATGAGATGTCTGGTTCGTTTCCATGACAACATCAGATCGTCAAGTTACCTCGAACCAGTCCCTTCACTAAAAACATGACACACCGGGGTATAAGAGTGATGTAAATTGTAAAAAATAGAATTAAGAGTGAGCCAATGAAACATCTAGTGTCTATTATTATATGAATATAATGTATAACAGAATTGTTGATGAATTTACCATGCGCCATTATCATACGAGTATCATACCTGTTGATTAATAATTTTCACTCGTCAAATGAATCCCAAAATAATCAATAGTCCTCAGAAGCATTGTGATAAATCTTTTCCTTACTCGTCCAGGGATAGCTGGAGCTACTCTGCCAAAGACGCAGAGCTGCGAGAAAAAAATAAATACAATTTTTCAAATGCATAAATTACTATTTACAGTGCATTTGTTTAAAGTTATGACCAGTGGTTGCAATAATTTTTCCTGAAAATAAACCAAAAACATCATTTCTTCAATTTAAATTTTGACTATGTTATTGGAAGTCCTGTTTAGATTATATATTTTTGTTAGAGTACATATATATAAGTACATATTTGAATTAAAGTGCAATTATATATATATATATATATATATATATATTATATTATATTATATTTAATTGATTGTATGTAATTAATTATTCAACAAAAACGGTTTTGCTTGGGTTTATTATTATTATTATTATTATTGGTTTTGTTTTTGTTTTGTTTTATTATTATTATTATTATATCCATTTTTTGTATACTGGAATGTATACATATATATATATCAAATTTCTTCCCCCAAATGATGTGTAATCAGGCATTGGATTATACCCCCTTTTCAATATTAATAAACGGTATACACGTATATAAATTGTGCTTCAATCCTCGTAATAACTGAAGCTGGTCACAAAAACCGCAAGCACCGAGCATAGGTCTAAATTTTGCAGCTCTTCACCGGCAATGGTGGCGTCTCCATTTCAGTGAAAAATTCTCGAGAGGGACGTTAAACAACATATAATCAATCACTGTAAAAGTAGTAAGACGCATTGTCATCTTGGGTACAGTGGATACTCCCCTACTTATTAGAGCTGTGTAGTCCGGTCTGCCTCACTACCCTACAAAGCACAACATGTCATCCGCCCAGATAGGCCCGAGCCCTGGGCTGAGCAAGTTTTCGTGGGGTTGCCTAAAAGATTTCATACTACTAGTAAACATGCATGTCATGTTTTTTTCCAGTAAAAATAACCGTGCATTTTAATGTAGAAAGTCATTTTGTGGGAATTCTTTTAATTACATTTTACCTCATTATCAGTGTGCTATTTATAGTTGTCATTATTACGAGTTTGGACGTGATTAAATGACCTTGTTATATAAAATTGTGATTTATCAGAGTTGACAGAAGTACCACAATTGATATAACAGTAACCACGGATATGTTACTGCTCGCAATAGCGTTCGCTTCGTGACCGGGTGGTCATAACTTCGAGCCCTGCTAGTGCCGCGTCAGACCTACTACGTAAACACAGATAGGGATTGGATTTGAAAGTGTACTATTGTAATGATAGTGCGGATCTGGAAAAGTTTCAGAGCGGGGGTTGCAACCCAAGTGTGTACCTTTTCTGCCCAGAAGAGCCCAAAAGTGGGAGGGAACACAACCTCTCTCTATAACCTCCATTTCAATCCACAATTGATCTATAAAATGTCATATTGCATCTAATGTGTTCAACACGATCTATGGCACTCTTTATAAATCATATACTGGCGTTATACATGTATAGTATAATACAAGTTGAGAAACAAAGATGAATCAAGGGCATGGCAACGGAAGAGCAATTTCAATCATCGGGGGGGGGGGGGGGGGGTAGAGCACTGCGCTCAAAATCACAAGGCCTTTCACCTCTAGTCGGCGCGGGTTCGATTCTCGCTCGCGCCGATATATGTGAGAAAGTTTGCCAGTTTACTTTCGGAAGGTCGGTGGTTTCTTCCCGGGTACATTGTATCTGGGTTCTCTCCTCCGCCTACAAAAACTGGACGCCACCAGATATATGAAAAAATGTTGAATGTGGCGGAAAACAGCAAACAAACAAACAAAACAAAGATGAAAATATATTGTAATATAGGGATGATACAGAAAAGACAATTGTTCTGGTCTTTAGTATGAAAAGGCTCAGATAATGAACATTACCCAATCTCGTAATTTCCATAGAAAATACAAATCAAATAGATTGGCAAACACAGGGCCTGGAAACAATATTGAAAGTAAGTTTTCCTTGTTCATTTTTAAAAATGACTGCGAAAACTTTCTCGACGGACAATCGTATCCTCTGGCATTTCGGTAGATCGCGATTTACTTGGAACTCTCCTATCAATCCGGAACGGTCGATATCATTTCAGATATAATTCAACTTCCGTGATTGATAGAGCGAAATTTGACAATTAGATTGAAAAGTTGTTGGAAAAAATTCGAATGTTGCGAATTTTGGTAGCAAATGGATATGAAGATTGTATTGGATTTTTCAGAATTTGAAATTAACTTTTCTCTTCATACTAGTGTGTAATAAGCATAATAGATTAGAAGAAAAAAAACCTAAAACTCCACAACATGCAGTGGGGAAAAAAAGGGTCACGATCTGAGTTCGAATTTCCTCAGTATGTAGTATAGTGTTTATTAACATTGTCCACGACCCGAGCGCCTATGGAAATATTCAGTAGATATTACCACAACGTATACTGTCACGATTATCGCTTGGTCCAAATTTACACGGGTAGTGCGTTTCCCCCCAATTTTCAGGCTCAAAATGTTGGGGAGGGGTATTAAAGATAACTTCGTATTATATTCAGCAAATTACGGTAATTACCATTATGCTATTTATTCATTTTCACCACGATCATGCAATCGCAAAAGAAAAAATAATGTGTATGCGTGTACGTCTACGTGTGGGTGTTGATTCATTAATTTCTGAACTTTTCTTATTGCGTATGGCATTTACTTTCAACTAATTTTAATACAACGAATGCATGAATAAGTGAAGTTATCATGTTTAACGTTAAAAAATAAAATAAAGTACAGACCAACAGAACAGTGTGCAAGATCCATTACCTTGCTGTCTAACATATGTACTATTCATTATAATATTTACTATTTTTAATTTTAACGACCAATGAAAAAAGGGCTTTCCCGAAATTATGTCAACTTCCGTCCCCACTTCACCGACTTTTCGCATTTGAAAAGCAGTAGATGATGTTTGACGGTTGGTTGATTATAGCCGATAAATAGATCTTATTTTCAGTTCACCATGACGATGCAAACGGTACGACCTTGACAGAGTTGCCTCTAAATGGGAGGAATCTAATTATAATATTATATGGAAATTTTCGCCGAAAATTGCAGACGATGCAGCAAGTAAAAACGAAAACCAAGATGGCGGCGTGATATACCTTGTGAATAGTTTGTTTACAGGAAGACAATTATTTTTAAATATAAATGTTTAAAACTACTAAGATGCACAGAGCAACACACACACACACACACACACACACACACACACACACACACACACACACACACACACACAAATATATATATATATATATATATATATATATATATATATATATAAACAAACACTCTAAACACTTATGAAATATTTCGACCGTGTTACCGGTCTTCGTCAGTCGTGTTTATTGATCATAGCAACGTAACTCAAGACTACATGCACAGAGAACTATGAAATCACAAAACGTATTACAAATGAAAGGTAACGTCATAGTTGATGTTACAGGTAAAACATATTGAAAAAGGCAAGAGCCTTCAAAATGAATATGTGTACAATTTCAAAAATATACGTTAAATAAGGTACCAAGACTGTACACAAAGTAGTTAATTTCTAGCCGAAGTGAAATACAATCATCTGATACATTCAATTATTTATCAGTAATGTTATAAACTTATAAAGGCTAAAGCCGTAACTATATATGTAAAGGTAATAATACCAGTTTAAGAGTATATATATTTTTGTACATGCATATGTTATTAAAAAATTCTTTGGATAACAGGCATGATTTTTAAAGACAAAAATGTTCCCTTTTGTTTATTCCGAGTGGCACATAAATGTTCAATTTTTTCTTCAATAAATTTTCTCTAAAGCTGCGGTAAGTATCGTTGTAAAGTTTTTCAATACCTATGCTAAAATAATAGTTTATACTGTGGGAATCTACTTTTTCAAGTTCTTTTTCTACACCGTTATCAGAATAACCACGTTTTCGCAAATTGATCTTTATTTTCTGTCGTTGAATTTGGTATTTTTGTTCTGTGGAACATATTCTACGTGCACGGAATCCAAGTCCATAGGGAATAGATATTGTTGTAGATTCGGGGTGGTTGGAGCTTTTATTAATGTAATTTATCAATTGATTATTTTGTCCATACAATTGAATACCCCTTCAATAGGAAGGGTCAATAACGTTGTTCCGAGGTTTTTCCTTTTTTTTGATTATTTTTAAAGTTTGCATGAAAAGTAAATGAATAACGTCGCGGATATTTAGAAACGTTATTTGTTGAAAGCTGCTGCTTTGATGATTTTTGTCAAACTTTGACTTTTTTCTTTAAAAAAAAAACGAGGTCGATTACCAGTATAAGTCCCCTCTCTGGCTAGTTCAAAGGTGAAGCGAAGACGTCATAATCAAAGGCGAGCAGGATGACCACGGTATTGTTTATATAAGCTGTGTATTACGCTATGTATCGATGCGGTGTATTTCGCTGGGTGGTTTATGAACTTTGACGTCATAATAGAAGGCGAGCGGGATGACGTGACTGTATTTTGGAGAGCAGAAAATAGCCGCTTTTCCAAGAAGCGAAATGTCAACATAATGCACTGAGCTAGATGTTACATCCAGATTCCCCGATCACCGCGAGTCAAGGGGACAATCTTGGTACAGTAGACTGAGCAGAGTGACTGTTGAAATCTGCGAACACTGTGTGAAATCGGACTTCTTAGCAAACCGTGTTCCTTAAAAACCGTGGACTTCAACACTGTGTTCCTAAATTCATTGGTTCTTAAAAAGCTGTGCACTTTTGTTTGTGGACTTCAACGTGACTGGTGCCTTAAACAACTTGTGCTGTGTACTTCAGTATCTTATGAATTTGGACAGAGAGATTATTTCATAAAACTTGTGAAATCTTTTTTTAAAACTGGAATACACAGCTCTCCAAAATACCGCCACGTCCTCCAGCTCGCCTTCTATTATAACGTCAAAAGGTCATGAACCACCCAGCAGAATACACAGCATCGATACATAGCGGAATACACAGCTTAATACACAACACCGCTGTCATCCTGCCCGCCTTTTATCATGATGCCATCGCTTGTCCTCTGAACCAGACAGTGAGGCGGCTATACTACTCTTACCCCAATTTTTTTCCATAATATTATTCAAATTGTTTTTGTTTCGTTTTGATATCAGTATCATCAAGATGAACAGCACCAAATCCTATTTCTTTTAAGTTTAATTATGCAATGAGTGAAGTTCAACACTATCCATTTTCTGCAGAAGTCAATCAACGGAAAACAATTTCGCGACTATTAAAACAATGGTATGTTTAAGACGTCATTACTAAAAACAACTGCAATTCAGCAAAGAATAGTTTTCTCACAGTAGTGTATACAGTGTCAAGATATATTTATAAAATTTTCAGGTGGGGTTATCGAGTAAAAAAAATTATCTGTAAACACGCGACCTACGTTAAAAGATGCAGTACAAGTTTGGTTAAGCATCTGCAACGTAATTTCTGAAACGTTAAAATTTGTAATAGCGTTCTTTGGGTTTTATTTACAAGCGTACCCAGAGGGAGGGAACCTCAGTGCAAAAATGTGCAGTTGCACTCAATCATCAATCATTTAACACATCAAAGATAACATTATGACTCTCAAAAAATAAGTCCATCCAGTGGATATGTCTTTTGATCAAATTTTGGGATTCAACCACTGCCACTGGAAGAAGCATTCTGAGAAAATTACATAAGCAATACATGCCCCGTACCGGCGCCCCATTAATTGACGGATGCAATTTGAGAGGATATATATTTAAGTTTTTACCTTGAACTGTGACTTAAAATAATGAGCTTGAAATGTTAAATTAATGAAATGAATATTTCCACAGTCTGCGACCAAGTTTCGTTGCCGGTCTCTATTCATATGTCCTACTTTTACAGCGTTTTCATCGGAGCACGATTCCAATCCCGATTGATATAAAAAGTAACAATATAAAAAATAATTTCATTCACACCTGTCGATCAACGTTACGAAATTTGATCTTGATCTGTAGTTTGCCACTCTGAAACTTCACAGCTAATTTCAAATGAATTCTCGCTAGCATAACGATAAAAGATCTGGAAAATCAATTGGACAGACTGACTGAGAGACAGAGGGAGAGACAAACGGTTGATTGTATATTATTTAACGGACAGCAGGCGAATATATAATCCCCTTCGGTTTTACAAACCAGTAGGAAACTCACAAACATGCAAAATTTGAATACCCCATTTCTACGGTTTCGTCTTAATCTTCCATATATACCATTTAAAAGTAATGGTTGATCTTCAGTGCTTCGGTTTTCATTAAACTAACAAAGTAACTCTCATATTATTCCTCCGTGGCCGAGTGGTTAGAGCATTGGGCTCAAAATCACAAAGCCTCTCACCTCTGTCGGCGCGTGTTCGAATATCGGCCGTGGCGTTATGTGAGCAAGTTTGCCAGTTTACTTGTGAAAGGTCGGTGGTCTCTTCCCAGGTACATTGTATCTGGGTTCTCTCCTCCACCAACAAAAACTGGACGCCACCAGATAACTGAAAAATTGGTGAGTGTGGCGGAAAACAATAAATAATCAATCAATTAATCCTTGCACAAAACCGTTGTTATGTCCCCGCCGCAAATCGTTGAGAAAGGATAGAAATTATACTTGTATATTATTCTCCAGTATTCTGATTTTCGAAGACAACATTGCTTTTATTAATGTATAATTAGATTGAATGCTGTCAGACGTGTTCCATACCATTGCTATGCCGTACTTTTTATACTGAATTGACTTTGAATTACTTCCTTTTCAAGATGAAGAGACAGAGCTCATGGTGGGTGAGACCTGTCAACATAGAATGCTTAATCTTCCTGGGCACCTAATCTCATCTCTGGTTTATAGGGGGCCTATGTTTGCCCTACTTTCAACTTTGTATTCTTTATATAAACTATATGATTGATCACTGTTCGTTATCTTCATGTTTTTATAAAATCAGTGAATGATTTAAGACCGGTTGAAAATTTATTTTCAAATGAGTATTTGATTTTTTTTTATTTTCCACCATTTGTTCCAAAACCACTGGATCCGAATCCCGCGTTTGCTGCATTTGGATCAAAGCTCCCACCGAACCCTCCAGACGCGCCTTTTGAACTAGTACCCCCACCCATTGCAGCATTTGGGTCGAAACTTCCACCAAATCCTCCGCTTGATGCATCACTGCCGCCCGAACTTCCTCCCGCAGAGCTCCCAAATCCACTTCCACCAAATCCACCAGTTGACGACGAACTTCCACCCGAAGAGCTTCCAAAACCACTGCCTCCAAATCCACCAGTGGACGAACTTCCACCAGAAGAGCTTCCAAAGCCACTTCCTCCAAATCCACCGGTTGAAGAACTTCCACCTGAAGAGCTTCCAAAACTACTTCCTCCAGATCCACCGGTTGAAGAACTTCCACCTGAAGCGCTTCCAAAGCCACTTCCTCCAAATCCACCGGTTGAAGAACTTCCACCTGAAGAGCTTCCAAAGCCACTTCCTCCAAATCCACCGGTTGAAGAACTTCCACCAGAAGAGCTTCCAAATCCACTTCCTCCAAATCCACCAGTTGACGAACTTCCACCTGCTGAGCTTCCAAAACCACTTCCACCAAATCCACCAGTTGACGACGAACTTCCACCCGAAGAGCTTCCAAAACCACTTCCTCCAAATCCACCCGTTGAAGAACTTCCACCAGAAGAGCTTCCAAAGCCACTTCCTCCAAATCCACCGGTTGAAGAACTTCCACCTGAAGAGCTTCCAAAACCACTTCCTCCAAATCCACCCGTTGAAGAACTACCACCAGAAGAGCTTCCAAAACCACTTCCTCCAAATCCACCAGTTGACGACGAACTTCCACCTGATGAGCTTCCAAAACCACTTCCACCAAATCCACCAGTTGACGACGAACTTCCACCCGACGAGCTTCCAAAACCACTTCCTCCAAATCCACCGGTTGAAGAACTTCCACCTGAAGAGCTTCCAAAACCACTTCCTCCAAATCCACCCGTTGAAGAACTACCACCAGAAGAGCTTCCAAAACCACTTCCTCCAAATCCACCAGTTGACGACGAACTTCCACCTGATGAGCTTCCAAAACCACTTCCACCAAATCCACCAGTTGACGACGAACTTCCACCAGAAGAGCTTCCAAAACCACTGCCTCCAAATCCACCCGTTGAAGAACTTCCACCCGAAGAGCTTCCAAAACCACTTCCTCCAAATCCACCCGTTGAAGAACTTCCACCAGAAGAGCTTCCAAAACCACTACCTCCAAATCCTCCGGTTGCAGAACTTCCACCAGAAGAGCTTCCAAAACCACTTCCTCCGAATCCTCCTGTGGATGGATCTCCACCTGATCCAAAACCACTTCCACCAAATCCTCCACTTGAACTCGAACCTCCAGTTAACTGACCAAATCCACTTGCAGCATTTGGGTCAAAGCTGCCTCCAAATCCTCCATTTGAAGAGGATCCACCTGTTGAACTACCACCTGACGTACTTGATGACGCTGCTGATCCGCTGCTTCCACTTGAACCAAATGCCAAAGCATTTGGATCGAAACCTTAAACCAATATGATAAATTTCATCCTTACTAGAATCAACTAGAGATTGTTTATATTAAAAACAAATATCGCCCTAGTTCCCCAAATTGAAAGTCCTCCAAATTAAGCCTCCCCTTAATGTACTGCATGGTATGGAGGAGAAAGCACATACAGTAACGTAGACATAATGTACTCCGATACCGCATATAGGAGAAGTGTTCACAAGCTATTTTGCACCCTCCACCCCTCTTAGATCCACTATAGTTTTAAGGATAATAAGATCCTCTGTCCCTACAATATGCACATCTGGAAATGGCTATGAAGCATTGTACAGACTTTCAAGTCTATCCGATAAGCCATATAGAAGGAGAAACGTTCACAAGCTATTTTACACCCTCCATGCATGCACTATCACGTTTAGAAAAATAATTAAATCCTCAAGTCCTGACAATATGCACATCTACAATGGCAATGAAACATTGTACAAAGTTTCAAGTCTATCCCATAAGTCATATAGGAGAAGTATTTACAAGATTTTGTGACAGACAGACTGACAAACGGACAAACAAACCGATAATACAAAAACAATACCATAATTCTTAGTGCAGGTAACAATGAGATCAATTTTTAATCGTATGTGGACTAAAATCGGTTCATTCACATAGGATTTTCAAAATAGATCGATACATGTTTGAAACGTTGAGTAATATATATTTTGAGTCAATAAAACACATTTTATTATATAGACCCCAGGTTTATTAAAAAAAATACATGATATTTTACGGCCCTACACATGATCCCAGTGAGTTTTACTTCTCAATGGACTACAGTTTTGCAGCGACTTCCCTTACACGGAAAGTTAGGGGCGCATATTGATGACGCCTTAAGATTCACGTAGATTGTATTAACAAACAGGGTTTAAGAAAAGCTTACGGTTTCAATTCTTTATTATGCCGAGTTTTAACAGACTGTATTATATCTATGATGAAAACAAGGTTTGGTTTCTTCTATTTTATTGAAATCACACAAATTGTAGGGTTGTGGGAAGGGGTGTTACAACCGTATTTCGTATTTTTCTGTCCGAGTTATGATACAATACCGAGATGAAAGGTCACAAGGTCAAAGATTTTGGTACCAATGAAAATTTCTTGTGTTTTTAAAAATCCAAAACTAGGTCAATAGTCAAAGTCACAAGGTCAACAAATTTGGTATCATTGGAAAGGTCTTACAAGAAATGCTTAATAGAAAAACGGCGCGCGCCTGGTATGATTTGAAAGATATGGCTTATATTTGAATTTTCTAAAATTAGGTCAATGTAAAGGTCAAAGATTTCGGTATCAATGAAAAGGTCTTGCAAAAGAAATTTACATGCCAAATATGAAAGCTGTACTTCTTATGTTGTAAAAGATATGACAAAAATTAAACTTTATTTTTACTTTTCCAAAACTTAATCCAGTGGTCCATGTCAAGGTCACAAGGTCAACAAAGCTGGCATCGTTGGAAAGGTCATCTTACAACAAATGCTAAAATAAAAACAGTACCTCTTACGATCTAAAAGATATGGTTTACATTAGAATTTTCTAAAAGTAGGTCAATTTAAAGGTAACCAGTTGAAAAATTTGGTGTCAATGGAAAGATCTTGTCACAAGGAATACACAAGTACACATACCAAATATGAAAGGTCTACCTCTTGTCGTGTAAAAAATATGATCAAGGTTAATTTGTGTATAATTGAATAATCGGTCGAACTGTGGAATGTAGGTTGTTTTACATGATTATTTGTTGTTTTCCGCCACAATCAACAATTTACATGAAAAGTAATTTTAATTTCAAAAGACTGAATCACACGTGGAAAAAACCATTTCAACAGAAAAAAAACATCCTTATCCTGATATAAGGAAGTTAAGGACTAACATTTACATACTTTGTTGCATTGCCTGCAAAAAAATCACACAAAGGACATAAAAAATATAGTTAGAAACTAAATTTATTTTACAGTCAATTCTTAGACAAATTCCTAACTGTTTCTTATTTGCAGTGCGATATAGTAATTTTTCTACCTATTCCTTTTTATTGACGCTATGATTTTAGGAACAAGTGTGTTTTGCGCCCCCTGTATATTTTTTGGAGGGGATAACTCATTTTGCATTGTAAAAAAAACATTTCAACCTGTAAATTTTCTTGCTAAAATAATTAAAATACGAATTTTAGAGTTTAATCTTTCTTCTATATTAAAATATTCTCACACGTCACAGTACCGGTGCTGTATTCCATAAAGATTTTAAACATTTTGCTCAACTTTAATCAATCAAAATCACCAGTATATATTCTATTTATTACTGTATTTCTCTCTCAAGGAAGAGGATATTCAGAATTGATTTTTTTAAAACTATATATTTAAATATTTTCCATTTTTATAACTAAGCCTACATACTGTACCAGTTTATCACATTTCTGAAGCATATTTCCAATATTTCTAAAACTGCGTACATCTGTAAAGATGAAAAGATAGGGACCTGCACCTGAGTATGGATTCACCTTTTTTAGTAGAAAACAGAATAATTAAGAAAAAGAATATAATGCTATGATATACAGATTATGACTAAACGCAGTGACATAAAATAAATGGTTCGAACTTCGTAGTTTCAGATGAACCCAATAAATTTAAACGACATGGATTTTGTTTAGTATCAGTTTCTAAATGCATGAAATTCCCTGAAGCATACCAAGAAATATAAATCCGTGGGTATTTCCGTTATACTGAAATTCTAAGGAATGATTTTTATTCATTTAGGGTCATATACATTACAGCTTTTGAAAGGCGCGTGTCACGTTTTAATTTCAACACTTTATTTCCCAAACGTTTCCTATAAAAATATATTCCCTGTTCTAACAAAAATACATGTACTGTCACTTGACCAAGATTATCTAAACTACAATAATAAAATCTATAACATTTCACAGAATGCTTAAACGTAAAAGTAAGTTTCACAATAGCTTCCAAATATCTCATTTCTTCGTTTGTCGTTGGATATTTGAGCGCTGAGAAATAATAATAATATATTGCAGATGCCTAAACATCGTGTACAAATCTGCAATACCGAGTATATTTTGTATGAAATTGATGTAATAAGAATACTAATTCTCCCAGCCCACTATAATATCATAAGTTGAAGCGATAAAAGTTTAGATATGTTAACGGTCGTTTTCTGATTTAAAAATTCTTCGTGTAAATGGAATGTCTGATACTCACTCTGGCAGTAAATAAGAGCGGGAAAACACAGTAAAATAAGAACCCCGCCGACTGCCATTTTCACTCCCCGTTAGCTAACTTATCAGACGTGGTCAGCATGAAGACGAGAAGGTCGTCATTATTTCTATGTAGGTGACCTTTTCATGACTTATCTAAAAGATCAATTACGAACTTGATAATTTCTTATCATCTTAAAGCCATTCTCTTTACTGCGCTTAGTATTTGTGTAGATTTTATTTATATTTGATTTTTGAAAAGAATCTAATAATTATCAATCAAATATTTCTGTAAAGGTTACATTCTACAATTAAGGTGGATAATTACACCGAAATTTCATGTAATGGCCAGTATCAAGTATAGATTTCACCCATGGAAAAGAGTGATGCAAGCTCTCATTTCTAACCCGGATACCCACGACACACACACACACACACACACACACACACACACACACACAAATATATATATATATATATATATATATATATATATATATAGAGAGAGAGAGAGAGAGAGAGAGAGAGAGAGAGAGAGAGACGGACGCACTTAGTTCTGACATTTATATTTCGTTTTGCAATCACGTCATATGAAAAACATGTAACAAGATCACCTTATTATGATACACAGAAATGGAAAGTCATACATAAAACACAGTCCCGTGACCATTAGGTTATATTAGGTCCTCAGTACCCCTTGCTTGTCGTAAGAGGCATTCTTTACTTACAGATTTTTACTATGGATTATTCCGTTTACCTGATCAAAACAGAGCTCATGGAAAGTCAACAAGGAATGTTTACTCCTCTTAAGCACCTAATCCGCCTTAGCACCTAATCCACCTAAGCACCTAATCCTCCAAGGCACCTTAACCCACTAATGGTGTTTTGAGGGGTGCATGTTTGCCTTTTATATTCTTTATAGAATTTATGAGGTTGACCATGTTCGTTACATTCACATTTATTCACGCTTTCTATGTATGCGATTATAGGATGCTGAAAATTCATTACGTTTTTCCTACAGAGAATTTGGAGCTTAATTGATATATGCACCATGCCTGCATCACTTCTGAAGCAATCCCGAGACCAGTTCTCAAGACATTTCTTATCATGGAACCTCTACAATAATTCAAAACTTTACATAAGAATGATACGGGCACAGTCATATCATATAATATTAAAACACTGCGTTGATTTTTTTGATAGTGCTTTTATTTCAAAAGGTGAATATTGCACTGCAATTACTAACAAATCTGTAACTCCCTTTTAAATATGATTTATATTGTAATTATATAGATAATCCCTATACATGTATATCAATCCGCTAGATTGATTAATTGATTGATTGATTGTTGTTTTCTGCTACAGTCAACAATTTTTCAGTTACCTGGTGGAGTTCAGTTTTTCATTGGTGTAAGAAAGAACCCAGATACAATGTACCCGGGAAGACATCACGGACCTTCCGAAAGTAAACTGGCAAACTTTCTCACATATATCGGCGCGAGCCATAATTTAATTCGCTAGAAAATTAGAACTTATTTACAGTACGCTTAACTAAAATTCATCAAATTATTTTACTTACGATATGATTCTGACACTGACTTTGAGAACTAATAGTTTTTCTTTAAATCTAGTGGTCTTACGTAATTTAGAACTATTTTTAGGAATTCTCTGACTTTGAGCATCCATGATTATTCACACGTGTTAGAATAGTAACCTGACACCGATGCAAATGGACTGTAAATGAAAACCTGTAAAGCATTTGTTTCAAGTCTAAATTAGCATTATTATATCAATAAGCTTTGGAATGCGATATGGAAAATAAAAGGAACAGGTTCCGGTCAAGTGTATGAATATCTGAAGGTAAAAATTAAATAATCACAGATAAGAAAGATCTATCTAACAACATAGCCCAATACAAATATTTAAAACCAAAAAAGAAAAAATAGTCCTGTTATACAACATCAAAGTTGGATTTTACATCCGAAAACAATGAACTTAATAATAAACCATTCACTTACGACAAATAGCCAAAATTTAATAGAAAAGTAGTCTTGTGATACAGCTGTAGATCCGGACCAGATCCATTATCATATCACAAAACATCTTCCAAATTTTCTTTAAATCTGTAAGATGGTTTGGGAACGTGGTAATTCTCCTTGGACGAAGACTACGATTATTACCTACCGCGCAAGTGCGCGGTCTTGATCTGTTCTGATACGAGTTTTCAAACCATCCATGCGTTTCTGCGGAATTCGTTTCTGCGGGATTGATCTGAATGTATATTCTTAAATTTTAAACTATTTCCAAAATTGATGTACTTAATTTGAAAATGGAAGTTATTATCAATATTAGCTTTCAAATTGTATAATTTCTAGAAATAAATCAATAAACCACGGTTGTATAGCATACGGAGTCATGGACTGACGAGAACGTTTTATATTAAAACACCGGTCACGGTAGCTCAGTGGTAGATGTTTGCTTCGTAACCGGGAGGTCGTGAGTTCGAGCCATGGCCACGCCAAACCTGAGACGTAAACATATATGCAGGTAATGATTGCTCCTTCGCCAAACGTTCGGCATTTAGGAGTGAGAATCACGAGTCTTTCGGATATGACCTTAAAAACGGAGGTTCCGTTGATACGTTAAAGAACCCTCACTGCTAAGAGCCTAGATCGCTATACGTAGGTCTAAATTTGTTGTATTTCATCTACAACTGGTCTCAAAATGAGTGGAAAATTCTCGATGGGACGTAAAACAAACAAACAACCATAGAAATTGATAAATCTGAAATAAACTCCGCTGTTTTCAAACAAAACTATCCGAAATAAAGCGGTCTGAACATTTTACAATTTAGATTTATACAGATGGTTCAAAAGGCCAAAATAAAATCGCATACAGCTACTGCTGTAATCACAAACGACGTTCTCTGTATACGACTCTCGAATGAAGCAAAAATTGATACCATCCAAGAAAAGGCCATTCAATTTGCTATCGAGTATTTGAAAAGTTCTAAATAAATAACATTAATATTGATCATCCATACATTTTAGATATATTAAGTCGACAATACATATAACTTTCAATTAAACAAGGTAAGCTAGTTTACTTCTGCTGGATTCCAAATTTATATTGGTATCCATGGCAAAACTACAATGGAAAAAACTGTATTTTCAATATGATCTTGTACAAGACTGATCTAAAATTATATTTCATAAAACTGTATGCAAACTTTATTAGCAAATCTATTGGGATTTTTGTAAAACCAAGTAAACTTATTCAAAACAAAGTACGCAATCTGTGTAACTTCGTATGGAAACGCCAGGACGAAGAGATTATTGTAAGAATACATATGGGTCATTCCAAATCAACACATTTTTTAAACAGAGAACTTCAGACATTGTATTTGTTTGTAAGGCTCTATAAGTTGATGTTACAGGGGTTTGTACATCTCGTCTAAAGTCAGCATTTCGCAAATTTTATGGTCGTTATAACGATCTAGTTTTCCAGTACAATTTTCCATTAGGTCAAATGCTGTCTGACGTGTTTCATATCAATCATTAGGCCGTTCATGGCACACTGATTTTGACTATGGATTGCCCCGTTTACCTGATCGGAATGTAGGGCTCACGGCGGATGTGACCGGTCAACAAGGGATGCATACTCCTCCTAGGCACCTGTTCACACCTTTGGTATGCCCATGGTCCATGTTTGCCCATCTCTGTGATTTGTATTTTCTATGAGAATTACGAGATTTAATACTGTTAGTTTTTCTTTAACCTAAAATGTATATCTTGTGACTGTCTATTAATTATACGTCAGATACATTTAGAATGTATTGATTTTTGGCACATACGAAGCAGTTTTAAAATAATATGCAATATGCAAGATTTTTTTCATAAATATCAACAGCCACATTATTATACAAAAATACATAAAAATAATATACAGCCAATGTAAGAATTTTTTTTTACAAATATCAGCTTTTATTATCAAATATCTGTTTATCATACAATATTTGCAAAAATGCGATTTGTACAAAAAAATCTAAATACTTTAATTTTTAAATCCATCGAATGGAAGGTTAAATAGTGCCCAGAGTCAAGGATCACAACTCACTTGGTACGTAAAATATTGTTTCTCTTGTTTGGGGAGAAAGTAGGTTCATTGTCAATAAGATGAGCAATGTCCCAGATATGAGACAGCGAACCTTGCATTGAAACAGGATAGGATAAGCATTATTAGCACTCAGATCAACAAGCATCGTCAGCATTCAAAATCCGCATAGAGAGCATTTAAGAAAATCAGCATTTATGTCACACAAGTTGTATGTTTTCCTCAACATGTTAATCGTGATTTTTGAATATATGTTCCCGATTTTCTCCTAAAAAAGAAGTACTCTCGCTATCCTGATAAATAATCGCCTTTGTTGTGTCTTTTATACCAGGTCGATCAACGGCTCCTGAAGCCCAAGCAAAGAGGGAACCAACTAGAATTATTACACCTGTAAAAAGGCGTTAAGGTGTAATATTAGAGGTAAAAGAATAATTTCAACACATTTTATACAACCAAATCGTTTATATTTGAATACCATCACAAGGAGAGGTATTTACCTGCTACTGTAATTGATAATCCGTACGTTCCCCCAAGTTCAACGATGGCAGCTAACATGGAAAAATGAAAAGAATAGCCTATAACAAAATTTTTTCAAAATTGTCTTTAAAACCTTTACAATTTTCTAAATGTCAACAAATCGAATAATATTTACCTCCTAGCAAAGGTCCAATAAAAGTACCTACACCAGTAAATAGCAGGATGAAACCAAAAACACTAGCTAGATTTTCTATCCCAGCTAGAATAACAAGTATGGAATTCAGAAGGACATAACAACCGCCACAGTACATGCCTAGGACCACCATATAAAACACCTGACCAGTGTAATTTTGACCGTACAATGGAAATATCATCGTTGATAATCCGGTTAGAGTGAATGTTCCTCCAAACATGACAAATTCATCAACATTACTGGCATTAGCGGCCAACCCGAGTAGAACGCGAAAAACAGAACTGCAGAGTCCGAATATGGAAAGTAGATATGCGGCGTCTATCTTACTGAATCCTGTTGATATCACATAACTTCCAAAGTGGAGGTATAAAAGATATATTCCAGAATTACATATAAACATGGATAAATTTACACAAATAAGCGACTTACGTGTAAGCACTTTGCATATTTCTCTAAGCATTGGAAATTTTTGCTTATTTTTAATATAATTGTCACATGATGGCACTTTTATAACTTTCAATTCCATCTTTCGATCGAATTCCAGTTTTGATGGATAAAACAAACTACCAAACACGCAATACTGTGAAGTCAGGCCTGCGCACATGAGCCATAGTCCATGATAACCGAAATAGTCACTAGCAGTTTGCATTAATGGCGCGAAAGCAAACGCTCCAATACCTATACCCGCTACAGCTAATCCACTGGCAAAATTTCTTTTCTTCTCAAAGTTGTATCCAATAACAACAAAAGATGATGTGTAGCATATTCCCATCCCGATTCCTTAAAATAATATGTCTGATTTAGAAGGTAGTCAAGTGTATATGAAATATATTGCAATGAAAAACCAAATTATATTAAATTCCAACGCATGGAATAATATACATTATATATATATATATATATATTCCAGCACGATTTGTTTGTATTGATTGATTGTTTGTTTGTTTTACGTCCCGTCGAGAACTTTTCACTCATACTGAGAAGTCACCAGCAGTAGGTAAAGTGCCAATAATTTAGACCTATGTTTAGCGCTCAGGAGCGTAGCAGTGAGGATTCTTTAATGTGTCAACGCCTGTCACGACAAGGAATCTCCGTTTCTAAGGTCATATCCGAAAGATCCGCGATTCTCACTTCTAATTGCCGCGCGTTTTGTGAGGGAGCAGTCAGTACCAATGTTAACGTATTAGGTTTGACGCGGTCATTGCACAAATGGGGCTCGAACTCACGACCCCCCCCCCCCCCCCATAATATCATAAATCCTATAATTACGTTGTACGTTCAACTACGTTGTACATGCAGCTGAACAATTTGCCGAAAACGAGAGAAATTACCAAACACAAGAAAAACAACGAGGGTAAAACACTAATAACAAAGCAGTCTGGTATCAAGGAGTTCATTCTTGTATAAGAAAAAGTTTATCCTGAAGGAAAGACAAGGCAAAACAATTTTCTTAAATTCTCAAAATTGAAAAATAAATTGCGAAAATACCCAATATCATATTGTAGTTAATGTAAGAACATCAAATTCGGTATATTGGTAGAACCTGATAAGTACTTTTTTTAGTGTTTACCAATATACCAAACTTGATGATTGTCAACCAAAGAGTTCTCAAGATATTGAGCGGACAACACTCGGTCTACCGACCGACAGTGAAAACCTGGAGCATAAGAGACAAATGAATATCATCTTTTGTGTTCTTAATTAAGCATTCGATAATAGGGCTCAGGCGGATGTGACCGGTCAACAGGGAATGTTTACTCCTCCTAGGCACCTGATCCCACCTCCAGTATGTCCAGGTGTCCGTGTTTGTCCATCTCTCTGATTTGGTTTTTTTTTCTATAGGAATTACGAGTATTGTTCATTATCTTAGCCTTTTCATAATTGTGATCTTTACAAATACTTGCAGAAGTCACGAATATGAATATGAATCACGAAGCAACAAATACTTATGAATATCTTTTTCAGTATTAATGTTCATAGTGATCATACATGAACTATTGCCTATGCATTTTACCGCCAAATGTCCCCAGTGAGATGATAACCAGTGTAATGTTCGGCATGAAAGCTGTCACAACGTGGCTTATAGACACGATGAGTCCACCCGTCACCATGGAAACTCGACAACTCCACCTATTGGCAATAAGACTTGCCAGAAATCCTGAAAAAAAAACAGAAGTAGGAAATGATAGCTATAAACTTCTCAGTTTTATTAATATGAATTTAGATATTTGATTGCAAATTATCGAAGCATAGCCATGAACTTACGATGTTTCTAATAAATGTTGGTAACATTTTGATATGAGTGAAAGATTTATGCCGAGACGTTAAGCAACACAGAATCCATCAAATAAAAAAAAACCACATTTCGTTAGGCATTTCTTTCATTTTCCTTGTTTTTATTTCTTCAGTAATGTTTCACATATTACATATGAGAGCACTTTGTGGTGGTTTGGGGGTTAACTTAGGTGTTTTCTTCTTGGAGGTTGTCAGTTCAAGACCTTTTCGTACCTCTGCCGTGTCAAACTTTGGACATAAATGTAGGATGTGATTGCATAGTTGTAACACACTCGGCATTCAGAAGTCCGAGTCACAGACTTTCGCGGCAGTGAGAGTTTTTCATCGTTTAAATGCTTATTACAGTGCGACATTTAACTCTGGATACGACAAAGTCCAGACTTTTTGCTACCCTTTATGATAAAGGTTTTGTGAAAAATCAAAGTGCATGTGGTGGGATGTTTTAACAGTATGTCATAGTCCAAGGTTGGGCTCACACATCCTTGTATAATAATAGATATCACCCTCCAAAGATATGAAATCCTATAGGAGAATGGCAAGACTTTAAAACCTTCAAAAATTCTATCATAATCCTATGGGATAAAATATCCTAATATTTCCATAATTTTTAGTAGAATAATAAATTCTATATAAAGTGTGTTTGGAAGAAATCTTCTATTTGCTATATAGTAGGATAAAATGTCCCATGTATTTAATACTGCCCATATGTAATATTAAATACTTGGAGATATTTTATCATCCCAACATACTATATTTCAATGTTTACAAATATGGAGCGCCAAATTAACATAAACTCAAATATTTGAAAATATCTTTAATTATTTTAAGATATCATCCATTCATTTGATGCCCACAGCAATTCAATTAATTTTTTTTCAAATAATTAATTATGTTTTCGATTCTGAATTATTGCGCGCATTAATTTAATTGATGGTAGTATTAATTATTCTGTTGAATTGATGTGCAATTATTGCTCTCTTCAATTGATATGCGCTACAATTCAATTGAAGAGAACAATAATTCAATTAATGCGAACATCAGTTCAATTAATGCTCGCAATAAATGAATTGTTGCTCTCTTCAGTTGAATTAATGATATCCTTAATTCATTTGAAGCGAGAAATAAATAATTCTTTTAGAGAGAGTAACTATATAGTTAGAGACATCTGCTATTAAAATCAAATCATTTATACCGAGCTCTAAATTATTTTTGTGAGCAATCAGTTATTGCTCTCATCAATTGAATTAATGTACGCGTCAATTCCGTTGATGAGAGCATTAAATAAATTGATACACTCATTAATTTAATTATTGCTCTCAACAATTCAATTGATGCCGTCAATTAGTTCAGTTAGTGAGAGCAATAATTGAATTGAAGCACGCATTAATTCACTTGATGAAAGCAATAATTGAATTGATTATATTTTCAAATTATGTTAATTTAGTGCTCCATATATAAATGCTCTTGAACAAACTGACCTGATGTAGAATACCATCCCAGGAACAATGATAGTGCAAAGGAAGTTTTAAATACGCTTTCCTTGTAATGGTCCAGTAGAGAAAGTTGAAGCAAACTCGAGGCCGTTTGGAAGAAACCGTGGATGCAGTGAGATCCGAAGGACGCCAAAAGTACAACCCATGACCATCCCTGATCAGGCCGTGTGTAATATTCAGCCATGATCCTACGGCGGGAATAACAACAGGAACTGCTCTATCTCTAGTGTTAGTTCTCGTTATAGAATCTGAAACAGAATAATATTTCAAAAGTTTAAAATTCAAGAAGTGCGTCCTTGAGATATGTGCAAATAAAGCAAACCTTTTACATGTACTGTGTTATACTCTTTCTTTACCGACATGTTTTAAACCTTTTTAAAGACTGCAAGACATTTAAAGTACATTTACCTTGATTAGGTTACATTAATTCATTCGGATTTGGAGTAAGATAAAGTTTCATAAGATTATGTCATGATATGCCTTAACACTGAAGAGGTACTCGGGATCAAAGGTCAAATCAGTGTTTCCCTTTTAAATACAAATCATTCTTACTAGATCAGTGAGCAAAATCGGAAATTCCTGTTGAATGTGCAGACTCGCCTACTAAAATATTATAAATATTTCACTGATAAATAAACTATGAAATAAATTTCTAATTTTGGTCAAAATTAATATTGTTGCCTCTATACTTGTTATGTATATCTATGATGCATATCTTATGTCGAGGATTTTTTTTTTTGGTTAGACGAATAAGCACTCTTTTCAATGATCTGCTGCTTTCTATACTTATTAATAAGTCGATTATTTCGTTTTACAAAATTTGAAATTATTAAATCTGATAGACATATTATAGGCATTCAGTATCATTTACCAACCAATCAAAGTGGTCTCAGAATTTAAATATCTGGATAGCATAGTTAATAAATCAAATGCAACGAGAAAAGACATCATCACTAGGCTAATTATGCAAGAAACACTTTCACAGAGCTTAAGAAAAAATGGGAATTCAGCAATTTCAGTAAAAACGAAGATATGCAACAGTAGTGTGCTTTCAGTGTTACTTTATTGAACAGAATGCTGGAGAATAACTAACAAAGATAGCTACATATTAACTGCCTAAATTAAAGCTGTACGATCTGTTGGCCTCCACACTGTATACTATACTGAGATTTAGTAACCAAGGGCACTTTTATCGACAACGCATTTCTCCGTTATTATTACGATTTCTATATGGGAAGTTCTACCTATAGATACCGGTCGCGGTAGCCTAGTGATAAGAGTGTTTGCCTCCTAAAAGGGAGGTCGTGAGTTTGAGCTCTGTTCGTGTCATAGCCGACTCAAACCTAAGACGTAAAAATAGGTAGTGAGTACTCCTTCGCTAAACGCTCGGCATTTACTTTGGCTTTCACCGTGACGTCTGTTGTTTTCTTACAGATATTTCTGAAATTCTCGGTATTGATTGTGTCATAATTTGGACAGAAATAAAAATCAAACACGGCTGTAAAATCCAACACTACAATTTGACGAAATATACATTTTAAAAAGTGTTCTCCATCACATCAAATTGTAATGATAGCCATTTCACCATGAATGCGTTGCAGCTGTGAAAAGTGCACGTTAGAATCTTGATACATGTTAAGATAGTACGTCTATTTAACGGCTTGGAATTCCGACAAAAATGAGAGTAGAAAATGAAATTCAGTGTTTCAAATATGTGCGGTTATGAACTACAACGCTTCACGTTGTATACATTTTATAAGCATGGAAAGTATTCCGGTGTGAAGCGTCGCAGTTCCCTCATGTATTTTCAAAAATGAAATTAAAAACACCTAATTCTATAGCAGTTCTATTTTCAGTACATATACCATTACGAATTGCAATGTGTGTGTGTGTGTGTGTGTGTGTGAGAGAGAGAGAGAGAGAGAGAGAGAGAGAGAGAGAGAGAGAGAGAGGGACCAACCAAAGTTTTACTAATGGGCATGACTTAAACATACCCGTTTATTAATTCCGTGGTTTAGGATACGATCAAACAACCAAGGAAAATATGTTATCTTCACCTGTACTTGCCTTGGAAGTGAATATAACATTCGATTTTTCCAACATCAGACCAAAAGGAAATTGGGAGTTTCAAAATCGGGATTATTATAACTAATATTGTTTGGTCACTCAATGAAAACTTGCATCTCTATTCGATTGATTGAGTATTTGTTTTACGTCCCGTCGAGAATTTTTCACTCATATTGAGACGTCACCAGATGTAGGTGAAGTAACACTAATTTAGACCCATGCTTAGCGCTCAGGGCCGTGGCAGTGAGAGTTCTTTAACGTGCCAACGCCTGCCGAGACACGGAACCTCCGTTTTTAAGGTCATATCCGAAAGACCCGTGATTCTCACTTCTAAATTCCGAGCGTTTGGCGAAGGAGCAGTCACCACTTACGTTCGTCTCTATTTGAGTTGGATCTAAAGATAATCAATCAAGTATATCGTTTGATACATGTAAGTTCTACATGTTTTAGCAGCCGGTTTCGTAGATTATGTAGTCTTATAATAAACAAACGTCGCGTTTCTAATCACGTTCAGCTTCGCATTGTCGTCTTGCTATGTCGAAAAATGGTCGCAAAGGTTGGCCTTCCATGTTTTAAATTATTCAATCAGAAATAAAACTATCGTTAACATTTTATCGACCAATACAATTGCGTGAACTTCTCTCGATGTACAATGTGCTCCTCACCCTCCGGGATCGATGAATGTTGTACTTCTCAGGTGACTAAAGCGTGATTATAGTATTTACCCCAAAAATGCCAGTACATACACTTAATTGTATAATATGGAAATTATACATACCTAAATATCTTTAGCAGTACATTCAAGTTTACATGTAGCTCGCGCATGAACTAATGTTATGTCATTATTTCAGCTCATTCACTGTTGTACAGTTGTCGATCCCAGGGCCGCGTCAAACCTAAAATGATTAACTTAGCTAATGACCTTCCTCGCAAAGCGCTTGACGTTAGCAGTGACTGTTTGTTTGTTTTACGTCCCCTCGAGAATTTTTCACTCATACTGAGACATCACCAGTTGTAGGTGAAGTACCACAAATTTAGACCTATGTTTAGCACTCAGACCGTAGCAGCGAGGATTCTTTAACGTGTCAATGCCTGCCGCGACACGGGATGTCCGTTTTTAAGATCATATTCGAAAGCCCTTGACTCTCACTTCTAAATGCCGAGTGCTTGGCGAACGACCAATCACTTCCAATGTTTACGTCTTTTGAGAAAACAATCGCAGGTAGGATGGACATAAAACAACTTACAAACATTCAGTATTTCTTCTTTTAAGTGTAGACTGCAGTCTTCATTTTGTTCTCTTCAAAGCCGCTTCAATGTAGCTACATATAAATACATGCAGGAAGAACTCTTGCGGTGTAACAATAAAATGGCGGAAATAACGTAAACAACAAACAGAATCGGGATGTTGTTACACTCCAGATACTGTGAACAGTGGCGACCAACCACATTGCATTGTGCAGATTGCATTTGGTACGAATGAAAGTGTACTAGCCCCCCCCCCCCCCCCCCCCCCCCCTCCCCAACAAATGACTTTCTTCAATGCCTCCCGTATTGTACTGTCCCCCCACCCCCGTATTGTACTGTCCCCGAACTTAACAGTACTTTTTTCACTGTGATAATCATTGAGTTGATGGCTTTTTACACAACTTTACAAATACCTATGAACATAATTCAACACTGTTCAAAAGCATGTCTAATTACATGTATGCATGTAAACATTTATTACAGATATTGATACGATACTTTAAAACAATGTTTATTACAGTGCATGTTGTTTAAATTCTATAAAATGGTTTTTTTAAGTTGGAATTTAATCATGTTTTCCCTAACATTAATTATTTTGTGATTTATGACATTGGAGCAATTGATTTCAATGATACAAGCTCTCAGATTCTTTTTAAAATATATTTGTCTAATCTATCTGTTCATTAACTGACATATTTCCCGAAGATTTATATGTAGATTTAAAAAGCTCATGGCCTTTTTTTAATTTTTATTTTTTTGTTGCAATACTCCATTATCTGCTGCATATCGTGTTTATGTCTCTCAATATGATGATTCGATCAGCGAGAGTATGTTCTGCATATAATCAATTTATAAATAGTTGCAAATTGCTATACTAGATGGTTATTATAATGATAGCATTTGCAAATGCGTTAGATTGTTTTACGTGTTTCATATATGTACATCTACCAAGGCCGTTCTTTAGATATTCATTCTGGCTGCGGATTACTCCGTCTACCTGATCAATATACAAGACTAACAACGGGTGTGACCGGTTAACAGGGAATGTTTACTCTTCTAGACATCTGATACCACCTCTGGTGTGCCCAGGGGTCCTTGTTTGTCCTACTATTAATTTGAATTCTTTATGGGATTTATCATATTGGTCGATATTCGTTATGTTTAGTTTTCATAAATATTTGTTTATTTAGAAATTAGAACGTCTTATTGAGCCTTCTTGACACGATTTGCTAGATACTTATATTATGCATCATATCACAGCGAACTTTGGACTATAAAATCTCTTAGTTGCATGCAGAGGGGCATCAAAGCACAACGAAATTTATTTGGACTTTAAATTTATTTTATTTGCAAGCAAAGAGCTTTTCTTATTATTCCGGAAAGCATACACAACTAAAACTGTCCTAACGGGACAAATACCCATGCAGGGCACTTTGGATGGTGGGGAAATAGCGAATTTGTGCTCATTGAAGAATAAACACATCCTTTTGACATGGCGAACTCTGTTTTCTTTAGAGCATTTAATATAAATTGCAGTAGAGCGTTGATAAGAATATTTAATATATGCTTAATATAACCTCTGAATATTACTTCATGGATAGCTATTCAGCATATATGAGCCAGTGAACGACAAATCTTTCATTAACAAAATCACCTTCAAAGACCGATGGACAGCCAGACAGACAAATGGATTGATAATTCCATTATACCCTCTCTTAAACTAATGCAGTAGTCTCTGTGAGCCAACAGATCGTTACAAAATATAAATGCAAAGGACTAAATCAATGAAGTTGAACAGACCTATAAAATGAAAATATCCATGTTGAAGAATCCCAATAAAATGGCAGGTACACAACTTCATTATATACATAATGTATACACAAAGTTTGAATCAATCTGTTCATTTGTTTTTACAAGCAAGATATACTCTAGGCAATGAGAAAATCTCCTCAAAATGGAAAAAAAAATATCCATAATTTCATTCGATGTTAAAATTCTCAATCAAAATAGCAGGTCATAACTCCTTAATTCAGTTGCATATACATAAACTAAAGTTTAATCAAATCTGTTCATCGGTGTTAAAGATATCCTCTGGACAAGTTATGTTTACGGACGACAAGGTGGCTCCAATATAACCCTCCTCCCCGATAAACGAAGGTATCAAAATCACATTAAGCAGTAAACAGCTTGCGATCATTTTTGAATGGTGAAATCATACTTTATATGAGATGCTTTAATTAGATGGCAATATAATTCCTTGCAAGCTATATGAACAGAATGAACAGAATAAAAAAAACCACTGACTCATGGAATTATGCAGTGGGTCTTTACCTACATTCAGACGTGATTTGTCTGTCTGCCCATACAATCCATATCACATTACGCCTTTAGATCCTTTGAAGATAAAAAAAACTGTTGGTACATCTTCCACAGTCTGTATCAAGGCACTGTGAAAGTGATTCCGGCTTTTAACCGCCGCTAGTTTCATATTTAGAGCATATATGCTAAATATGACTAAACAGAAAATACAAGGACAAAATATTCCAACTGTACCACATGCAGTGGATTTAAATTCACAATTTGTGTCCGTCAGCCGTATCAAAGATTTGTTCAGTGGGCCGCGTCTTCATTTAATATTTCTCTTTCTCTGAACAAGAATCCGAACAATTTTCTATAAATGGCATGATTCTTTCACTACCTTTGACAGAACGTGAATAAACAGGTGAACATGATATCGATTCTCATTCACAAAGAAACCCGAGTAGAACACACAATATATTGCTACTCTGAACGATTGTCGTTAGTACTCCTTTTGCACAGACGTGCACGTGGGACTCTCTCAGAAGCATTACATTTCCTGTTTTTTGTTTGTTTTTTTGTTTTGGTTTTTTTTTTATTTGATTTTTATTTTTTTTGCCTTTTTTTTTTTTTTTTTTAGTTTAAATTTTTTGCCATATTCAACATGCATGCAATTTTGAAATTAGTGTACTTGTATTAAAAAGATGAATATGGTCTCGATTTTCATACATAAATTGTAAGAGAAAATCGGAGTACACGCATACATCAAGATTTAAAAAAAAAACATGTTGCGGCGTGCTTGGGATTTTGTCCATTGTATGTATCATAAGATGAAAAACTAGTTTCAGATATTCAGTTGCTGGAGGAATGAAATGAATTGTCAAAATGACATCATTTTAGTATTATCAACCACATTCTGAACAAATATAGTAAACAAATGCTGACTGATTAATTGATTAAATATTGTTTAACGTCCCGCTCAAGAATCTCTCTCATATGGAGACGTCACCATTGCTGGTGAAGGGTTGCAAATTTAGGCCTATGCTCGGCGCTTATGGCCTTTGAGCAAGGAGGGATTTTTTATGTGCCACACCTGCTGTGACACGTGACCTCGGTTTTTGCAGTCTCATCCGAAGGACCGCCCCATTTAGTCGCCTCTTACGACAAGGAAGGGGTACTGAGGATCTATTCTAACAATCCGGATCCCCACGAGGCAACAAATGCTGTGACATGTCAAAAACTTATTGAGATCAATAGTAACGCACTAGCAAATTTGTTATTGGTATTTGACTGGGTTTCTTTTAATTCTATTTAATTTTATCAGTTTTTGTTTGTTTGTTTTGCAGCAAAGGTTTCCTACCTATAATTTTCAGTTTAATTAATGTTCTTGAGGATCATATGCTTTTGCATTTTATAACTAAATATCCCCCATTGAGATAACAAAAGAAATGTCTGGCATGAAAGCTGTTATGGGTATACATAAATATTTATAGGGGACGTGTCCAGATACGGACTCATACTTGTATATAATCTGACCCCGATCACAATTACATGAATTGTAGTCATCTCAGTATTCGAACCAAACACCCAGAGTGCCGAGTTGTGCTGTGACACGGGCGACGTTCTTCGTCTCCAAGAATTCTACAACTCCATACTCCGCACGGTGACTACTGTACACTTACTGCACCGTGCACACATTTGATTGCGCCCATGACAAAAGGTCCTTATAGCATATTCTATAGAACAGAGAAATGACATCACAAAGACGTTACACAGCGCCGTAAAGAAGCACGCACTCATGATTCAAAACCACTAAAAAGATCTAAAAGATCTAAAAATTCATAATAATATCTACGCTTTAAACCAAATTAGAAAGTCAATTTCGAAGCAGTATGTTTGAATGAAATATAATAGAATTATTCAATTATTTTTATATGATATACGAAATCTGAGTATTTCGCGTCGGTTTCTTCTATAGATATGCAATGAACAAAAATAAAGCATGTAAAATATCATTACCATAAAGGGTCACCTGAAATCATGTTTATTTCTTTGAACAATTAACCATGGACGAGTCTGGGGGTAAAAACAATTCATAATTATCAATACAAAAGTTGAATCCACTTTTTCAAAATGCAAGATCCGCCTCGGTGTTTGCAATGTTTATACTGTCAGTCAAGCCGATGTCAAACAGACGATTTGTTATAGGATGCAAGACTTTTCGTGACCCGGACCTTTCGTGACTTGGTTCACAAGACGTTTCGTGACCCAGACCTTTCGGGTCCTGGATCTTTCGTGACCTACATTACGACGTTTAGGGACTTGATAAATATTTCTTTATTAAACCGTTGGGAAATACAAAACCTCGTAATTTTTTTATTATCATAACTCATATATAAAAAAAAAACATCGAAGAAACACAAAACCAAATCCATTATGCAATTGTGACCAAAAAAAATTCACGTAACGTTATTCCGTGAATAAAAGCAGTTAAAAACAACTAACTACAAAGAGGATATATCTGATTAATATAATAATTAAATATAAACACGAAGAAATAAGGTAGATTTGTAAACATATTAATTTATTTCCTATATAGAACAGTAATATAATTACGTATACACAACATCAAAGGTACTGTACTTAAGCATGTGTTATCCTATGTGTACCTTGTTTTAATTGCTAAAACAACAAGATGACAGCGGGGTATTCCTAGTATACATGGAAGGGGCTACCAGGTGCTATTAGACCTTATACATGGGTTTATATGATTAACAATGACAATGAAGACAACTTCCTAATAAATATGATAAGGGTACAAGTCTTGAAATGTTAGAATTATACACACTAGGTACAATGGTATCCATTATATAACGTTAATGAAAAGACACCGGAATACCATATTATCATCGACATGATAGAACTAATTTCATATTATGTTATAACTACAATGCTACAGTTTATTTAGATTTATTAATCAAATAATTTAACATCATATAAAAATGACGAATTAAACTTACTTTTTATCATCCATGAAAAAGTTTTACTTACTCACGACATCACGTACGATCAATCCGCATTTCCTCTGATTTAGTAGGAATTGATTAACTGTATTACATAATTAATTACGCAAACAATAATTACGTTACTGTATAACATACTTAATGTTAAATCTTTATATTTTCTCAAGTCCCGAAACATCTTATTCTAGGTCTCGAAACATGTTAGTCACGAAACATCTTGGTCACGAAAAATCTTATAAGGTCTCGGAACGTCCGGGTCACGAACCGTCTTGGTCACGAAACGTCTAGAATTCTTTGTTATATACCTTCAGTTTATTAAGTTATACAGATTATAACTCATTAGTTACTATTCAGAATTTACAAGCTAGTAAAAAGTCACGAAAAACTTTGATATTTTTGGGTTAAGTAGATTCTGTATGAAAATTTTGTACGTTTGGTAATTTATTTATATATCCAAGAGAGATAACTCATTGACAATAACCTAGTTGATGGGGTACCCAAAAGGAAAATCTGATAACGGTTTTAAAAAGATTAACAGGGAAGAATATTACTTCACAATTTTCATTTTCGAACAAATATTTACAAGCAAGCAAAGATATACAATAATGATGGTAAACAAATGCAGTTAATAAGAAATGAAACCTTAATGATGTTTTCACACCTCAAAATCTTAATTTCGTTTGTCCTTCATTAAATGGGTTAGATTCATCAGCTCCAGCTTATATTCCCACTCTTCAAAAGTAAAGGCCAGTTAGCCAATATGTCTTAATTTGTATCTGAAAATAACTAAGTTTGCAAATAAAAACAAAGGAAAATGTAGCCCCCCCCCCATTTCTGATTAGGAAACAACATGATACCGAAAGCAAATATTCACTGAAAACAGGAAAAATACAACAGCATCAACAGCATACAATTCCGATGAAGGCACAAGTCAAACGTCGGCCCCTTTTGTAGACTGATCGCTATTGACTAAACGATATCCTGCACTTCACTACACTGGTGTTAGAAATGGGACAATAAAATCTTAGTGAAATGCATTAAGGATGTATATTATATTATCATATTATAATTTGATTTTGTTTTCAATTTCAAAATATTATTTTATATACTCTCCACTTTTCATCCATATCAAATTTCTCTGGTGTGTGAGCGTTGGCTTCGTTACCGGGAGGTCGTGAGTTAGAGCCCGCTCCAGGTCGGCCTAAGACAAACAGTGATTTCTCCTTCGTCAAACGCTCGATATATAGAACAGAGAATCACGGGTCTTTCGTATGATCTTAAAAACGGAGTTTAAGATCACTACATGTGAATATATACTTTTTTCCGTTATTTTGGAAGAAGCAAGTGTCTATAATATCAAAACATCTAGTCCTTAATTTATCGTGAAGAATGGTTGTGTAAAGTGTTGAAAATTCATACGTTTTGATGTTGATTTGAAAAAAATAGTTTTGTGATTTCAAATTTACTTAAAGTTCTTTAGAATTTTTAGAACCCGTATTTGATATACACCACTTCTGGAATATGTTGTGGTACAATGCGTTGGAAGTTCTTCACAGCTGTTAAATTTTCGAGATGAGCAAGATAGGGGCTTGGTAGAACATTTACTGGATCCAGTAATGTATCTATGTAAGGATTTGTGAAGTTTAGGAATTCAGTATAGGTACGGTGATTCATGTTCATTCGTTCCATTGACTGGGATATGAAATGTGTTTTTCCCCATGGGGATCCGGTTTAGAATAGGTCTTCAGTATTCTTTGCTTGTTGTAAAAGGCGACTAAATGGGGCGGTACTTCGGATGAAGGGCTGCAAATTTAGGCCTATGCTCGGCGCTTATGGCCTTTGAGCAGGGAGGGATCTTTATCGTGCCACACCTGCTGTGACACGGTACCTCAATTTTTGCGGTCTCATCCGAAGGACCGTCCCATTTAGTCGCCTCTTACGACAAGCAAGGGGTACTGGGGATCTATTCAACAACCCGGATCCCCACAGGGTAGTTCCAGTAGGGGAAATCAGAAGATATAAAACGTCTTATTACACAGGATTTCAATACATCTGCCCTGATTTCCCCCATAAATGATTATCATAGATAACAATACTACTGACTAGAAATAGCAATATCACTGATAGTTAAAACATAAACTTGGAAAACTTTTTCCAAAACGCAATATAGCAAAAAGATGGCGAGCAAGGCCATACAAAATATAGGTGGAATTGAAGACTTGGGGAGATGGTGGGCTAATGAATTTATCGAGTTTGTATGTAGCTACATCATTCCAAACAACAAAATTTTCTAACAGAGAAAAGACATCCGATACACATCCAAGCTCTAACTGGTTCAAACACAGACTGTTCTACGGGTGGATTGGGGTTCTTGATGGGATTTAATAATTAAGGGGTACAGTACAGGTTCTACCTAATAATATGAAAAAATGCTATTAACTTCATAGTAGATATTATATATAATTAGGCCAATTCAACTTAATTGATAGATTATCATCCCCGTCCGCCCTTCAAAATCAGTCCGCCCTGATTTTTTAATTTATTTTTATTTTTTTTATTTTTTTCATTCATTTTTTTAAAATTTAATTTAGTTGTGTGTGTGTGTGTGTGTGTGTGTGTGTGTGTGTGTGTGTGTGTGTGTGTGTGTGTGTGAACGAAAGAAAGGGGTGGTTTTATCAAATTTTAGTGATGAAAAGACAATTACAGATTTCTACAACAAAAACCACACCAGCCGGATATTCACGCGGCGAGATTTAAATACTGCCAAAATCGGACACACACACAACAATATATATGTCAACAGAAATAGACCCTTGCTCAAAGCTCGGCGATGCTACTCCATGTCTAAGACCTGATACTGAATTCCATGTAAATATCGACGTCAATGAAAGAATTAAAAATTCCAAAGCTGATGTATGAACGCACCAAACAAAGCATGTCATCTTCCCGATTTAAAACATGGACTCGATCAAGAAAACAAACGTCACGCTGATGTAATAGATTGGTTAAAGTAACAGAATGTGGGTTTCATATCTTCCAACAAGGGTTTTAGGTTTTAATTTGATCAACACATTGTGTGATACGTTGTGGTATATTGGCGGGAATCATTTTACACTGGCCTACAGAGGGTGTGCAGAAGTTCGGTTTACATTTAACAATTTAGATCTTGCCTAAGATCATATTCTAAAAGTGTTTATGCTATAAAGAACCTTACTTGTGATTGTAATATTGAGCTTACATATTATTCATCAGGTACTGAAATTTTGTTTCCATTGTGGTTCTGATAAACATGTTGAAGATGAGGCAGGCGATGAAGATGAAGCTAATAATGTTTACCCATTGTGTAATAAATGCAAAGAGAACGGAAAAAAATTGTCACAAAATTTGTTGGACGTTGTACCAGACTTTTTTTTAATTCTGTAAACCCATGATAAGCAATGAAAATATACCTGTTGTATATGGTACTCTTTCAAAATGATCATTTCATATCTGTGTCTCTATGTCTATGATGGACTTTCATTGCTATCAGTGGTATTGAATAACCCTGCACATGCAATTTCTAGTCATGGTAATGTGATATATCTCATGTTTTTATATTTATTTTTTTCGTTTATTCAGAAATAAACAGATAGTTTGCAGCGTTTTTTACAATTTCAAATCTTAGTAGTCTAGTAAATGTCCTTCATGTCTTGTAAAAGCTTGGTATCAGTCTGTGTTTGAAATTTAAGCCTAACCTGGAATTTATCTGTGAAAGAAGCAAAGGTTGACAACCATTTGATGAAACAAGAGCATTAAATGGCACTCATATGTTGACCACAACATTTTTGTCATGACAAAAACACTTTTGTCATTAATATTTTTTCTCAGGAACTAAAACTTAAAAAAAAAAAAAATAAACCCCTCCCACCCACCCCATACTTTTGGCGACCCTGAATGATTAACTAATTAAGTTGAATTGGCCTTACTACGGTGAGTCGGATCACGTCGAGTTGACAGGCGCGGATCATTAGATCAAACTCTACGCAGTGAAATTAATTTTTGTGTACGTAAGTTTGTTCGTGACGTGGTCGATATCTTCCACAAAACACGTTGCACTTACGCATTATGACGGCCTCAGTTTCAGAGGATAATGAACCCGTGTGGTGATCCGGAAAATCGGATCGTACTCTGTAAAATCAACAGTGTCTAAAATAATAATAATAATAATAAACACCGAAATATTGATGTGTTGAAAATCATCCCGTTTTCCAAGGGCAGTCGTTTTGCTTTTAAGAACTGACGACAACAGTTTAACTTCGCGTTTTAGCGTAAATGATATAGAGGGTCAGCTTGTTGACACGTTGGATTGAACGTTCCTTATCTCATCTCATCTTCAAAACCCATACCAAAACTCAATAAAATGAGGTTCTCATTTGACGACTGTGGGGCAAGTTAGACGGATAAGTCATGTACCCTCCATATAACAGTAATTTTCAAATAAAGAGCAAAATTCCCTTAAGAAGTCGAAATGGAGCAACATTACAATATGATCGAGAGTGACCCACAAAGAAGTACATAGCAAGTTTCAGCTTCATATGTGATAGAGAAATAAAAATAGAAACAGAAAAAACCGAACGGACGAACTTACAGACATCGCTGTAACATACGAGGGCTAGTCGATAAGTAACCAGCCTAACTTACTTCCGGTTGACCAAGACGGTCACGATTTTCATGCCGTGTTTCAATATATGTTTTATACCTGAGTACAAAATTGCACGCGTATTGAGCCATTCTTTAATAAGATAATCAATGTCAAACATGACTAGTAATGCAAAGGCATGCATTTCATCTAAAGTTAAGTAGTGTGCTGTAATTCGGTACTTGTATTTAAAGGGTAAAACAGGTAAGGAAATACACGGTGACTTAGCCGATGTTTATGGGTCTTCTGCACAATCTTATGCTCACGTTAAAGTTTGGGTAGGGGAATTCAAACGCGGCAGAATGTCTTTAGAAGATGAAGCCATGTCAGGATGCCCACTGGGTGCCACTGACGAAGAAATGTGTAACAGAGTTCGGGATCTGGTACACTCTGATAGGCGAATTCAGGTGGAAGAAATAGCGTAGGTATTAGGCATTTCACACGGTAGCGTTTCAACAATCTGACATGATCGTTTAGGTAAGCGGAAGCTAACAGCCCGTTTGGTCTCCAATTCATCCCTTAGCGATGAGCAAATGACAACCAGAGCATCAGTATGCATCGCCTTGTTGAAGCGTATAAGGTCAAAAGATGATTTTCTTTTGCATCTGGTGACTATAGATGAGACTTGGGTTCATTTTTATGAGCCAGAGAATAACGCTCAGAGTCATTAGTGGGTAGGGCCAGAGTCCCCGAGGCCAAAGAAATTCAAGACGAAACCATCTGCTGGCAAGGTGATGACCAAAGTATTTTTGGACGCAAAAGGTGTTATTATGTTGGAGAAGTACAATAACTGGGGTGTACTATGCAAAATTGCTAGATCAGCTGAGAACCGCCATCCGTGAAAAAGGCCGATAAAAACTCTCTAAAGGTGTTTTACTGCAACAGGACAAGTCCATACTTGCAATGGATGCTGTAGAGCGAAACGGTTATGAATTAATACCACATCCTGCCTATTCGCCTGACCTAGCTCCTAGCGACTTCTTCCCATTCTCAGACTTGCAAAATTATATCCGTGGACGTTATTTCCGGTCTGACGAAGAAGTCGTGACAGCAGGTGAAGAGGGGGTCAGTGAAAAGGACCCTAACTTTTTCAGTTCTGGAATTATGACACTGGAACATCATTGGTGTAAGTGCATCACACTAGAGGACAATTACATCGAAAAAGAAGAGGTGGATCTCAACCGGAAATAAGTTAGGCTGGTTACTTATTGACTCACCCTTGTAATACATCCCGTCTAAAGACCTGCGTATTAAAAAGTAGTCTTAGAGAACATTGTAATCAGAAAGTAATGTATATTCATTTTTTATTCATTCATTTAATTTGTAAATCATTTTACGTGACGAAAAGTGCACAATGTGATTAGTTCCGTAACTTCTATCAAGTTTGATCGGGATCCATACTTTTTTCTCTCTCTGGTTTTCTTCAAATCTAAAAATTAGTTATATTTCTGAAATTTGATCATTTCGTATCTATTTCGTTTTAAATATATTTGTCAAATATATCATTTTTTTCCAGTTGACACGTTTGTTGAAAATTTTTGTCGTAGATTTTAGAAATAAAATATTACAAAAACCCGGTATAAAGTTAGGTCATTTAAGGTTGTGTTGAAAATGTATTAAATCTTAAGAAAATCCTTTTCTCTGCTTCGGCAGCAGAAATATCCTTTAATCTTATGTATTTTGACAATCAATTTTGCGCGTAATGATTATGATAGTATTCATGGCCTAAATGGTCAGGTTATTTGAGACTTGGAGGTGTGTATGTGTGTGTGTGCTAACTTGTCATATCATAGTAAATATGTGTTCTATTTTAGAAGATATACTTTAATTTACTGTACATTATAGGTTTGTAGCAGTATTTAGAAAGATGGTCAAGCCGTCAATATAAATTAAAATGTCATGACCACTGTGCAGAGGTACCAATTCAAGGGGGGGGGGGGGAGGGGGTGGGGGTGGGGGCACAATGGTCATAGAGTATATAATGCTGAAATACTTAAGAAATATTCTGTTATTCTTCTGATGAATACACATATTGAGAAGAGAATACAGCTGCCAACCAAAATTACAGATAGAATTCATCGGGAGAAGAGGGGATCGACATTGGCTGCTTTAAATCTTTCTTTTGTAATGGAATGCGAATTGTATGCATATTTAGAAAGAAGGTAAAAACTGCGCACAAAAGACTCCAGAATGAGGCTTAAATACAAATATGAGACTCCCAGACAGGTCTCTGAATGGGCTATGGTACCCAGGTGACCGTTAAGGCCCGTGGGTCTCATTTCAAATCATCTATTTGAAAGTAGCTGTCATCCTGAAGTACTTTTCACATTACTTCTGTCCTTATTGTGTATTGAATTGATGTGATGATTACGTCTTAATCAACTGCAATTTAGAAGAAAAAAAAACCCACCCCTATCTTCACACCATAAAGCTTTATTTCAGCGCTGAGTGTGGACCATGACTATCATTTATCAGAACTGGTATCAGCAAAATTTACTTGCAACACAAATTATTGTGTGAGCATTTAAATATGGGCATAATATTCTATCACGAATCTTTGCCGTTTCCACTCATGCATTCACAAAGAAACTAATGCTTGAACAGGAGTAGTGATTGTCGGTAGAAGGTTGTGTTTTGTCTCACTCCTTTTAACTCTTGTGGGGTAAACTTCTGTTATGTCATAGTAAGATTTTAGTTTCTAACTAGCGACGCGAAATGTGATATTTGCTTCACATATAACTAGATCATGTATTCATTTCGTAATTAAGCCATATATACTACTGGACATATGTGAATTTAATTCCGGTTTCCTATTGATCGTCAAATGTTTGTCTGTATACATTATTTTCTTGTTTGTCGGTGCAAATAACAACTTGAATGAGGATTTTGGAGGCAATGATGCATGTGTTCTGGTAAGTTGAATAATAACGGATATTACTACATTGTATATTTAAAATTTCATTATGTCAGTAGCTATGAGATAGTTTTGTACCCACAGAATGGCCATTCATTGTAACGTTGTATCGTTCAAGGTCGTGAACATAGATCATTATACACAGTAATAATATGAGAGTTGTGTATCTTGGACTCAGGTAGTAGATTGACTTGTGATGTTCTGCTATATCACAACGAAAGCTTTGGCGGTAAAGGAATGTTTATATTTGACTTCAATATACATATATTTTATGTGTTTTTTTTTTTTTATTAATTGTTAAGGCACAGTATCGAGAGAATCCCACCGGGTATTGACTTTTACACTAATTAACATAATATTTAATTCGTCCTGCCTGAGATTAATTAAGTCCGCGAATTGTTGATTAGCCCTTAGGACGTGTTCTAATGCGATCCCAAGAAAACATGGATTAGCAAGCCAAAAACAAATATGTACATCTTGTCATTTGCAGTGTAAATACGTTAGTAGATTCAGTGTAGTTTTAGTGTTAGTGGATTTATTTGTATATCTTTAGCCATCTTACGTTTGTCCTGAGGAAAAGACGGGTCGTCCCAATAATTTGGCAATTCAATTGTTCGTGTCGTTGGTCGTTTTTTTCTTGTATATCATCGGGTTCAAGGTACAAAATTAGACGATCAACTTTGGGTATTATTGACACTATGAGGTCATCGATACTTATCCAGTGCTGAGTCCTTTGGTATAATTAAGTGTAATATGCAGAACCTCTTAGTAGTCTTCCTTTCCACCGCGAATTTTGTTTCTGTCGTCGGTATTTAATTCGACGGATTACATCATGTATTTTATTCACAAAATCAAACCAATATTTGGTTATTCATTTACTTGTTTAGTGAAAGTCTGTGTCTGTTTGACTTTTGACCTTGAAGATGTCAATAACGGCAGAGGAAAAAATATCTGAATTCTGCAGTTATCGACACGTCTTTAGAATATTAATTTGAAACATTTTTACCTTAGTGCAATTAAAAGGGTAGTTCTATTTCCACTTTTTCCACCTTACTGAAGTTTATAATGCTAAGAATTGATACCTCCGATTACTGCAAATTCTATCAGGCAAAATTCGAGGCTCTGTAGATGTTTCTTGATCGAAAAAAAAAGCCCAGGAAGTTGAGACAGAGGAGTTGAAAAAGGAGAGAAAAGAATATGAAAGAACTACAACAACAGAAAGAAAAAGTATGGAATGGAAGTGAAGAATACAATGGAAAAGAAATAAAGAAATTAAAACGATATCAGAAATCTAAAACGAAATAAGAGGGAATGATTTAGAAACTGCATGATAGCTCAGAGTCTGATAATGAAAGCATTATATGACGATGAATCAGACACTAGTTCTTAGGCATGTGCAGAATTCTACATGTTTGGAATAAGGAGTGAAGAGAACCAATTGGTTGGATAAAATAGTTGCGACAGTTGGTTCCATCTTCAATGTACAAATGAATAGTGAAACTCAATGCACATATCAACACTCTTCGCCGCGAGTTATGTTCATTTGCCGGGTCAGTCACAGGTCAATCGGAAAAAGCAAAATTTTCCTTCTTAACCCTATCAAATGTAAGAGGTCACTAGTTTGAATTAAGTTTCCATACCAGTTGATAGGTTGCCTCACCCTGGATATTATGGTAGTTGCTTACAGTTGATAGAAAAATAACAAATGTAAAGGCTACAGATAAGAAAATGATAGAAAGGCCAACACTTTTAACTGGTTGATGGCGGACAAGGGGCGTGCGTAAACGAAGTGTTGATACGTGTATTAATGAATACAGAAACTGGAAAAATAACTGAAACTGAAACTAATACAGAAACTGGAGAAATAGGAGACATTCTATATCACTGTAAAATGTGTTATTAAGTGTTTAAAAGGATTTGTAAATTGTTCATACATGCAAGAATCAAATCAAAAGTAATAAAAATACGTCTGAAATGAATTTTATAAATAAATAAATTTATTATATTGTTTTATTTTGTTTGCACTATTGCACTGTGTGTTCCTAAAACAAATGTATCTCAAACTATATTTAACATACAACGATAGTGTGTCATAGAATAAGTACCCCATAGGGAAAAAATCATTACAATCTCATGGAATATCCTTGCGATTAGGCGATTACATATATAGACGTACATATTAATGTAAAACTACATCTAATGTGTTTCTTGTTTACAATCTTTATATCTTTTTATACAAGTACCATATTTTGTCACCATGTTATATTTGTATGGTTTTTCTTAAATAAAGACGGTTAATGGTGATCTTCACGGAATAAGCAAGGCTAGTGTATCAAGAATAGTGAATACTGTGACATCAGCTCTTGTAATTGTAAGTGCAAATTATGTCAGATTTCCACGAGATGACAGAAGCATAAATAACACCATACTGGGTTTTTCTCGTTTATCTAATCTACCACATGTCATTGGTGCCATAGATGGAACTCACATTCCCATAAAAGCTCCAAAAGATGACGAACATCTCTTTGTTAATCGAAAAAATGTTCACTCTATAAACGTTATGGCAGTGTGATGCAAGTTTGAAATTCACAAATTTAGTTGCTAGATGGCCTGGTTCATCTCACGATGCTTTTGTGTGGACTAATTCTATCCTGTGCGATTTATTCGAGAATGGAGACATAGAGGGTGGTTACTTGGGGACAGTGCATACCCTTTGAAAAAATATTTGCTGACCCCTGTCCTGACTCCAAGCAACCCCCATGAAGAAGCATATAACGAAGCCCACGCCAAGACAAGAGAAATCCCATTGAAAGAAGTTTTGGGGTGCTGAAGATGCGTTTTCGTTGCATTGACCATTCCGGCGGAACACTTCTGTTTCATCCTTCAAGAGCATGTCGAATCATTACAGCTTGTGTGGTTTTACACAATATCTGTATACATAACCGTGTACCAGCTCCACGCCCACAGAACCCCCGGGGAAATCGATTAATTCCGCCTGACAATAATGTCTATCAAAGGCCAAATAACGATGGGATGGAAGTTCGTCGAAGACTGATCCAAACTAGATTTTAGAGCGTTACTTTGAATGAAATTGTTTAATTCATAAAACAATAATAATAAACATTATGTGATGTTTTACCACAAGCTATGACGACATTATTCTTGTTTGATTTCTTACTCAACTTTAAAATTGAACATTTTTTGTATCTGCGTTTTAAAATAGAATTGATGTTTAATTGTGTTAATGTGCATCTGCATGTGCATTCTGTTTTATGAAAATAAATTTATTAATTACTGATAAATATTAAAATACATATTTCCAATTACATTTTATTACTCATTTTCAGCCGAAGGCACACTAAGTGTGGCATTATTAACGATCCCAGGTTGGCACAGGTGAAGTGTGTGTTGCTCCCGTTGTATCTTAAGCTTTTCCTCAGCAACCGCAAGACGCCGGTCCTCAATCTTGAGACGCTTTTCCTCGGCGTCGATTTTTTTTCTCAATGGCAAGTCTTCTTTTTTCAATATTCAGCCTCTCCTCGTCTGCTGTTACAAGTCTAGTCATTAGATCATCCCTTTGCTGTGATTCACTGATATTTTATTTTGTGCTCCTTCTGCATGAACTTGACTTTTCAATAGGAGGTCGGCAGTCTGTTAAAAAATAAATTATATGATTCTATATGCAAAGCGAAGTAAATATTAATATATATTGTTCTTAAATTTTAGAATATATAAATAATTATTGATTATTCCTCGTAACATATGTGCACATGTAGGTACCTATTGTTGCATGTGTCTCGTTGCTTGAAGATGCTAATGGTCCATCCGTGGTCGTAGTGTCTAGGATATCAATGCCTCCTTCAACTCCGGATATAGATGTTTCTCCAATAATCCCCTCAATCTTCTCGTCTATAGGTCTTAACGTTGCGTTTGATGGTAAACAACCCCCTCCCGTCTTTTTCTGTTCTCTCCTATTCAATGCTAGTTTTTTCCTGCTCTCCCTACTTAAGCAAATCCATTTCTTCTTCATTTCATCCCACGACCTGACATACCCCGTTGTATTTACTGCATTCACTTTTATTGCTACCTCTTTCCATGCATCCCGCGTCAAAGAATTTGAAACAGTAGAGTTTTGTTTTGAAAAAAGAATATCTCTCTTACTTTCAACTTCATCTGTCAAAACTGATATTTCAGCTGCTGTAAAATTTGGACTCCGTTTTGTCATCCTGTAGCTCACTAAACCTTGATATTTTTTTCTGACTGCACGGACTTCCGAGTTTCTACACACTTACTGGTTACAACTGAGTGCATTCGAACACCGTGCAAGTTTTATTTAGACACAAACGCAGGGGTGGATCACAAATTGATGTATATAAATGTAATAGTAATATGATTACAATTCTTTTTAGATCTATTAATTTCTTTTAAAAAGTGCATATTTAATGTGTGGTTTTTTTTAACCAAACTGTAATCATACATACAAATGTATAAAGCAAGACAACAATACCGGGTACCCCATCACAGGTAATGTAAATATTATAAATACAGATATACATATACATGTAGTTCCAACTAGGTTCATGTATATATTTCATAAATGGTGAAACTTATTAAAATTGTTTCAATAATTATGTAAAATATGTTTCAAATCTTAAAATAAATTTATAAATATCAAAAAAAAATAATATTCTTCTTGTGAGTGGATAATTTCAAATCATTTAAAACATATCACATTAAAAGTATATACAAGCGTAAAATTGTCTTATGATTTCTAACACTTAAGATTGTTTTATGAAACGCAAGTTATAGATCTTATGATTGTCATAAGTCAGATCTTATGACAATCTTAAGATCAGACTTATGACAGATCTTATGATACTTTTGTGAAACGTGCCCCTGGGTTATGAATTTTACGGAATTTTTTAAAGATTCAATTCATTTATTACTATGTGATTTGCTTGAACCCTTGGTTCAGTTAAGGGTCACGAAGTAAAAAATTTTGGGAGAGATCTCTATGCGCATGATCACTTCACCGTGACCCAGTTTATAAACTCGTGCATATTTAATGATAAAAGAACACATTAAATATGGGAATTGGCTCCGGCTTTTTATAATAAACTAATCATTGGGCGAATCTCTTTAAAATGTTATTGGGTGCTTAGATGCAACGTTTAACTTTAAATGCAGTAAACAAATTCATTAAGAATAATTACCTTTATATTTCTTACTAAAGACGAACAATTTGTAAGTAGCTCATATCGCTTTCATGGGTTTAGCACCAAAAAAAAAAATTCTCGAGCTCTTGATAAGATTGTGGTTTGTTGATCCTGCACAGCATGTTTGTTTGTTTGTTTGTTTTTATTTATAGTCGCCTGAGCAATTTTTCAGCTATCCGGCGACTGTTCCTGCACAGCATGTATTTTCCGACAGTCTTGTGAAACCTAATAACTGTAAACAAATATTCCTCTGATTTATTTTCAAGTTCGGCTAAATTTAAATAATGCTTAATCCAAGACACAGCCTCCCTCCACTCTCCGCCACTGTCACTTCGCTCCCATGCCTGTATCTGTTTTGCTTGATTCAATGAAAATATTCATAGACAAATCGTTGAATCTTATATTTTTTACTTCTAGATTTGCTAATTCACTAAATCGAAGAAAACCTGCAAAATTTAACAATATAGTGACTGTTCTTACACTGTGCAAATAAGAAATTTTCTCTCTATCATCGAATATATCGACAATATTTTCCAAAATCTCCGATGAAATAAGTTCTTTCTTCTTTATAGGTTTGGATAAAATGCGTTTCCCTCCTTCCATTAAATTATGAATAACACTGTTGTCACAAGGATTAGAAAGCACAATGAAGCTCATGATACCACATATTAATGCAGAAGAATGAACACGGAAACACCTTGCTGAATTAATGCGCTTAAACATATGGCTGCCACACTTGATTTTGCAGAAAAACTTTCAATGTGTTTAGAAAATACCATTGCTGGAATCTTCTAAAATATGCTTCACACTGCTTAACAATGCTTTTACTTTTCGCATTTTTCATGATATAAATACATTGATGAATCCGATGATTGAAATTGCTCTTCCGTTGTCATGGTCTTGATTTCTGTCCATGTGTCACAAAAATCTGTGAATAAACGTCAACAATAAAATATCAAAATTATATACTAATATATTTTATCTGAAATCAGTTCTGATAACCAAAGCATTACTCAAAACACTTTTTGAACAAATATACTAGACTTGTCTAACCCCGGTGTAAAAAAAATGTGTAGGGTTTTACACTCGATATATTCTTTAACACAACATTGTGTACTTTTATTCCATATCACTGGCCAAAATAAAGATGACAACCACTTTGGAATAATTAACGTACCATGTGCTCGACACAGTAGTATTTGTTTTAATACTCTGCATAGTGAGGGAGGAGGCACTATCCAACAATTTTGTCTTGACCAATCGTATGCAAAAGCATCCACACCCGTGGCGCCTGGATTCAAATACTTTGAATAAAACCTTTCTACTTTTTTATTTTTACAGTTTGCAAAATTATCAATTGTGAATGGACCCCATGATTTATCAAATATTTAACACACCCTAATCATCGCTATCACTAATTATCAGCATAAACGTTATATTCTCTAAATATCCATTGCACTTAAAGAAAAATTTCGTTTTGTACACAGACACCAAACAACATTCAAGCTAGCTGATGCAGCTCGTCAACCACGCTACCTTTATATGCGATGCGCACAACATTTTTATTGTCTGTAAATATCTTCACAAATCTCCCACCAACTCGTTTGCCAGACTCAACAGAATAACTTGCAACGATTTTAATTCTCATCAAGTAGAACTAACTTCATCCCACATGGCATGTAATGTACAACTTTTTTTTTATTTCTTTCACATGTAAAGCATGTCGCCGCGTAGCAACTTGTATCAGAGAAAATTATTTTTTTTCTGGCGTTTCATCGATGCATGTAAAATATTTGAAAGAAAGCTTACTAATATTATGACTCCAGAATTCCAACTCTTGAATGTTCTCATCTAAAATGTGTGAAGCACACATCACTTTTTTTGGAATGTCAAAACTATTTTCAAGAACGTAATTCTACCATTTTTACCATACAACATACAATATCCTTAGACTTACTATTATATGACTCAGTAGATCTGTCAAAAACTGAAAACGACAATTTTTCTTACTGTCCAAAAATTTATTGTGAATAGCAAACGTTTTTCATAAGTTGGCCTGATGGTATAATTGTATCTACAACTTCTACTACAATGAGCATCAATATTTTGAGTGTAGGTAACAATATATGTGTTCATAAATGCTGTGTTAGTAGATTTTGCATTTATTATTCACATTATGTATGTATCCATATATTGAATAAGTGAACGCTACGTATTTATACAAGGTGATCATTTGTATGCATCCGGTATCCATTCAGTTCTACATTACATCCTTACTTTGTTTATAATCAATGTACTCATGCTAATTAAATCACCTCTGAATTGTACATAAGCCATGAGAGCAGGATTAATATACGTCATTTGGCTTGTTTCCTTATCTCAAATTATATGTCCATTTATGAAATTGTTGTATATGTTCCCCTGTAAATGTCACGTTATGTTTATCTTGTTATAATAGTTTTGATGTACTGATGAGCTGTAAAGCTTAAAGTAATAATAAAAATATATGTACAATGTATGAAATTAATGAATAAATATTGTTAAACTAAAATTCCTTACAACAGATAGAAATACTAAGACGTCTGGTCATTAATTGACATATTTCCTGAAGATGGTTTTAATGCAATGATTTTCCCCACAAGTGAAGATATTTTTCTTGCCGAAATATTGTGTGTTTCTCTAATAAATCTTTTAATGAAGACATAATACTGTTGATTTTTTCTACAGGAACTTCTAGTCTTCCGTATTGCAAATTCCATAAAAATCCTAACCACACCAAACTATGAGTAGTTTCAAAAATTGACTTTTAAATATTTACTACAGCACCTGATCTTTGTAATGTGTTTTGTATTAAGTCTGATGCAGAATATGTCGCACTTCTCAAAAAGTATCACAAACCCAGCCATCGTCTTAATACACTATCACAACTTTTGTAAAAATGTGCCAAGCTGAGGAAAATCCAAATGGTAACACATTAAATTACAACCGGAATTCAAAAGATCATTAATGGCTGTATAAACAAAATCACTATGAATAAGAGCTGACGAGTAATTCTTTAAAATAATTTTTGACGGAGAATGAAAGGAATAACATAACCAACCTGAATAGTATTTTTCACAAACAGATCCCCCTAAACAGTAAACCGTTATTTAAGCGACACTTTAAAGAGTTGACAGAACTAGCATTTTGCTCATATTCAAAAGAATCGTGCACATAGCCGTTATGCTCAGTATACTCAAGTTGACCTCCAATATTGCTTGATGCTTGATGCGACTGTATGGGTTGGCCATGGAATTTGCTGCCCTTTAGCAAATGAACAATCCCTGACATAGTGTCCGCTCTGTTTGCAGAAGAAACAATTTCTTTCAAATGTTTGCTGGGTAGATTATTCAACTGGCTTGCTTGTTTGCTTGAAAAATCCAGGAGCAAACGTTTGGCTGAAGCTGCGAAAAAAGTCATTGACAGAAAATGCGCCCTATTTGCTGTTTTGACCGGGTGATCCATTGGCTTTCCACGGTAATTGAGTTTTCGAACAGCGCGATTAGCAACGCCCCGTAACTTAACAGCATCCTCGTAATCGTCGGTTAATAGGTCGTCTAAATATTCATTTAGTGTCGTACCCGTGTGTGTCTGTTATTTTCAGAATTTTATTGCGTGGTCGTAATTCTTGTCAATGAGAAATTCTGCTTTTTCCCAGTCCTGTGTTTTTTGATATGGCTTTTCAAATCACTTAATTTCTCGCGCCTTTTGGTATTGAAGGGATGCTGAATTCTATGTCCTTCGTGTTTAAACTCAGATTGACTAGCACTAAAATCCTCCTATCCGCTTTTCTCGTGCTCGTTGCCTGTGTTCCCGCGATTGCCGATGTAAATCTGCTTCACTACAGACTTCACGATAGTTTCGTTCTGTTATTGTAACGCTTTCATTAACGAGCTGTTAAATAAAGATACTGCCTCGTCGTTTGATAATAATTCGTTGTTTTCTGAATCTCCCGATAACTCGTCCTCTGAACTATTTTTGCCCGACCTTTCAGAAATGGTTTCCATAATTTTCAAAGTTCCAAGTTCTAAATGACCTGTAGAGTAACCTATTCAAACACGCACTTCTATTTATATGGCCCTATCACGTGACACACAGATACACGACACTGTTGATACAGCACTCAAACAAACGGAATTAATAACTATAACAAAAATAATATTAACTATCTGAAAGAATTATGGCGGATAAGATGCGAAATGTGTACGTATTTATTAAGTCATGTCAGTTTTATGGCTACTTGCATACCCGTATCTCAGGTAAGCTTGAATCAGCAGGTGACCTGAAGATCAGGTAACCCTGACATATTCCTGGTTTAAACTGTACGCAGGTGAGTAGTTGGATCTTACGTGTTTTTTACCCGTCAAGTGAAGGAGTAAGTGGTTAGACGTGTGAAACTTTGCTCCGTTTTTTCGACTTTTTGGGGCCAAATTTAAGATGTGATTTCCATTTGGATAGACGATTATTGTGCCGGACTTTGTATATATGAATTATTTAATGCGTGTGTGTGTGTGTTGTGCCGATTGTCCGAACTGGATACCAACTGTGAGTACGTGTTCACGTTCGAATTATTTGACTACAATGCCTGATCATACTTTTGCATGATTCCTTTGAATTGAACTGAACCTGTTTAAAAACTTTGATTTACCTGCAGATACCTGTAAATACGTTCATTGTAAGTTCACTTTATTTTGCATTTACTTTATTTTGCGTTTACGTACATGTACACGTGTTTACTTGTTTACCTTTGATTGCTATTAAAATCAACATGGAAGGGATACAAACTAAGAAACAGAGCCATTAAAACAAGGAGAGATCAACATTTTTCTGATTATGATATTGCGGAGACAGCAAGAGCTATAGTTGTTTTATGTATTATGTGTACAGCGAGAAAGAGATATGTGACGGATCTTTATCAAATCGAAGGAGAGTAGGAATAAGCTGATAAAAGACAAGCGACACCAAATATGAGAAAATCAGACATCCAAGAACCCACATGAGGACTGGCATCATGAATGAAAATAAGTTTGTATACATAGAACCTATGGAAGATAAACAAGTTTTTACCCCAATCCGCCACTTATGCGGGACTACGATGCATAATATCGCATAAAGGACGACAAATTAGTCGGGAAATGGAAAAAATATGCACAAACTCTTGAGCAGAAAATAACTTATGAAAACACTGTGAAGATGAAAAGTGCTGCAGGATATGTAGACAACGAGGGCATTTTAAGGGGTAAGAAAAGTGTCGTTCGTATATGGTCACACAAGAACACGTCGTGTGCTTCTCAGGGAAAGAAAACCCACTATCAAACTTCTTTCCTACAGAAATTAAAGTTTATAAAACAACATACAAATCAGCTGAGCACGCTTATCAACATGTGAAAGCCATTATACCAGGAAATCTGTGCCGTGCGGAAACAGTAAGTAAGGCGGATACCGCATTACATGCTAAACACATCGGAAATCAGGTTCTGAAATCGGATTCATGGATCAGCACAAAAGACAACGTTATGAGTGAATTCTATGCACCAAATTCAAGCAATGTGAGAAATTCAGGGATGCCTTAAAAGCACCAAGAAAACAGACATACTGTAGAATCCACATGGGATAATTACTGGGGCAGTGGACTTAACGAATCTGGTACCTCGCACAATGTTATGGAACACTGGCCAGTACAAAATAGATTAGGGCGCTTACTAGACGGTATGACCTCCAAACTCAAACGCGAGGAATCCATGACTCCATCCACTAGCTGACCCCAGAGAGCAAAAAAGCAAACTAACTAAGATCTTTAGATATGGACTCAATGTAATCATTCTTGAATAAGCTAAGCATTACTTCAGTAAACTGCATAGGATTAAGCACTGCAGAAAAACGAATTGAGATGTTAGATGGGTTAGCGCTATGGAATGTCTGATTCACCTCTGAGTGTTTAACTTGAATTTCTCTTTAATTACGAAAACTTCAGTTTTAAGATTTGTCTAGTTTTTACTGTGTTAGTTGTTTGATACAATGACGGATATATTTTATGTAAAAAAAAACCTCCATCTCATAAAAATTTTCGTCATAATTTTAGGTACCGTGCTCGCTGATGCGTTACTTTACCACCCCTTTTCCTTCTAAGAATTAATTTCATTTGGTTTTTTACTGTTTTATCAAGACATTCTATGAAATTTCGTATTAGCTATTTAGATGTCGTACGACTTGATCTCATTCTGTCTTATATTGTACCATTAAGTCGACCTGAAAATGTGTTATGAAAGATCGAACGGCCAACCCTTGATAGGTCGTGCTAAAAATGTTCACGTTAGAAGAGGAACAAAAGCTGGACGCAGGTTTATTAGATATATCAAAACAGTGTGTATCGGGCGATACACACCTAAGGGTAGTCAGCAATTTGGAGTAAATGAACATAACCTAGTGCATTTACCTAGTGCATAACCAAGTACAAGAACATCGCAGATAATGTTATCAGTTTGCAACTGATCAATGTAAGATCTGTGGTAAAGAAAGCTGTATCTCTCTCTGAACATATCACTGACAATTGAGTCGATATCGTGGCTATCATTGCGTGAAGGAGATGATTGTCATATAAACGACCTCTGTCCCGCCGGATACAAATACATTGGTGTTCCAAGACCAACATCCAAAGGAACTAGAGGGGGGGGGGGGGGGGGGGAGAGAAGTTGGCTTTGAAATCAGGGCCAAAATTGACATCACATGTGTCCCTCAATAAGATTTCAAAACATTTGAAATTTGCATGATTAGACTAAATGGCAGTTATCCTGTCACCCTGGTCCTTGTATATCTTCCTCCTCCCTCGCAACAAAATTATTTCACAATTACTCAATTTCTCAACGAATGGAAACAGTTCTTACTCCATCCAACTATGCATCCTTGGTGATATGAACATCCACTATGACAACCAAGCACCATACAAATGAAAACTATAGCAGCTACCTTTGACCTCAAACAACATGTTGATATCCCAACACACAAAGCTGGACATACTCTCGACCTAGTACTTACGAGAGATGACACTTTGTACCCACTAGTAAACTCAATTTCATACCAGCTCCATACCTGCCCACGACTTCTGGCAAACAAAACTCGACTAGCAAGGCCTTTGAAGGGTATCTCTGTGGAAATATTAGCAGAACAACTGGAAGAATCGCTGTCTTCTATCTTAGGGAGGAGCAATGCCAACGATTTGTTATTAGATCTCGACTCCAGAACTACAGATGTTTTAGACAACATAGCACCTCTTCGAACAATCACCATCAAAGGCTATTCCCTGAAACCATGTACAATGACTCGATCCATAAAGCTAGACAAAAAACAAAAAACAAACAAAACAAAACAAAAACAAAAATAAAAACCGGAGAAGACAGTTGGAGAGTAAGACCAAGAGCTCTGGCCTGGAGGTACATCGACAGATGCTTGCGGAGCAAACTCGAGTCGTGATGTATATGATCACTGCCAAGTCCCGCTATTACCATGAAAAACTTACCACAGCTGATAGTAGAGAGACTTTCAGAATTGTCAGCAGTTTAATGAATTATAATGCAGGAACTCCCCTAGCATAGGCAACCAGTGACAAGGCCCTAGCCAACGAGTTTGTGCAGATCTTTCACAACAAAGTTCAGAAGATTAGACAGGGTCTTGATAGTTCAGATCACCTTGAAAATACATCTTCTTCATAACGGGACAACACAGTGCCTGAATTTGGCACCTTCAAAAATCCAAACGCAGGAAGAAGTTTGCAAAATCATCAAAATCTGTGCTGGTAAGACCTGCTCATTAGATGCCATCCGAACAGCGCTCTTAAAGAACAGCACTGTTCTCCCTGCAGTGCTGCCGATCACTACTGACCTTGTGAATACATCACTCGTAACTGGGAACTTTCCGGATTAACTGAAACGTGCACTTGTCACACTACGTCTGAAAAAGACTTGACTTGACATGAATACGTTCAGTAACTACAGACCAGTTTCAAATATCCCGTTTCTCAGCAAGGTCATCGAGCGTATTGTTGCTCAGCAACTCAATAACCATCTTACTAGGAATGATCTGCATGATAACCTGCAATCAGCCTACAAGCGTGGTACCAGCACTGAGACAGCCATGCTACGAATAAAAACAGACATAGAAGCAGTACTGGATGAAGTTGACGCCATGCTCTTAGTCCATTTTGATTTAAGTGCAGCATTCGACACCACCAATCATACCCTTTCGCTTGAGAGACTAAAAGAAGCTGTTTTAACGGACACAGCACCTTGTTGGATACAGTCTTACCTAAATGGTCGCACCCAAGCGGTAAAGATGAACATCAGCGTATCCTCAGATGTGCCATTGTTTACAGGAGTGCCACAATGGTCTGCTCTTGGCCCTCTCCTCTTTCTGGTATACCTTCTCCCACCCAAAAGAGTCATAAACCAGTATGCCATAAGCCGCCATGGGTTTGCAAACGACACTCAACTTTACAGCCGGTTGAGCATAAAAGACACAGCCATGCCCAACTCTCAAGTCAACACCATGGAGACGTGCATAGCAAGTGTTCGAAACTGGATGACTGTAAACAAACCTAAACTGAATGATTCCAAAACCGAGATAATGGTGATTGCTAGCACCCACAACCAGTGTTGTCTAAATGATATCCGACTTAAGATAGGCGAGGTCATAGTGATACCTAGGTCTGATGTAAAAAAAAAAAAAAACAAAAAAAAAAAAAAAAAAAACCTCGGTGCTGTCCTAGACACCACCTTATCAATGAAGAAACAAGTCAGATCTGTGGTGAGAAAGATGTACCACAACATCTGGAGAATCTCGAAAGTCAAATACAATCTGACTCGAGAAGCCTGCGCAAATGCCATCAACGCAACAGTCATCTCTCATCTTGACTTCCACAATGCCCTTCTCCTTGGCGTAACAGACCGACCCATACATCAGTTACAAGAACAACGCGGCACGATGTCGCACAGGAACAAGCTACAGGCAACATATTACGCCAGTGCTTCAACAGCTGCATTGGCTGCCTGTGAGACAACGTGTCGTGTTTAAAGTGTTGACAACCATACACAAATCACTCCACTCCTCATCATCATCAGCATACATGAGAGAGTTATTTCCTTTATACCAGCCACGCAGGACATTGAGATCATCAACGGACCAGTGGAAACTGGTAGTGGAGAAATCTTCAAACAACTACAGTGCAAGAGCCATAAACAATCTAGGTGTACAATTATGGAATAATCTACCGTTGGAACTTCGCAATCTTGAATCACACAGAACATTCCGCAAGAAAGTCAAAACACTGCTGTTCAAACGTGAATATATTGTAGCATTTATCATTATCATATCATAGACTACGTATGTATTTCTTGTCGTCTCGACATCTGACTGCCATAGTTTTACACAACATTTTGGTGTCTTATCGCTATTTTACTAATAATTTGTCAATTTATTTCTTAACAGTTCGTTTTATAAGTGTTTCATCTTCATTACGACAACCTCTGTTAAGCGCATAGAAACTAGTGAATATAATAATGATAATGATAATAATAATTAAGTCTTATACATGGATATATGATAGTTGTATCGGTAGTATATTAATTCAAAAAACTCATTATATTGAAAACAAATGTATCAATTTATGACTCAAGATGGAAGGGTTTATCTGTGCACTGTTTTTCAGATTCTCCATATAATAAAGGTGTTTCAACATTATTTTAAAAAGAACGCCTATAAAAATAATTAGCAAACGCAAGTTAAATGATGGTAGAAAACTTGTGAATATTGAATTTGGAGAAAAAAATATTGCACTTGTCAATGTATATGCGCCAAATGAAATTAATTACAGTTGCAACTTCTTTAAGCTTTCAAAAGAATGGATTATCAAACATACGGCACTTTTCGAAAATATTATGATATGTGAAGATTTCAATTGTATAAATAATGACAAAAGTGCAATACATATCAAACAAATATTAGAAAAATTAGAATTGCATGATTTATGGAAAAGTATTAAAGGAAACATACAAACAAGGATATACATGGTGTAATGGAGAAAACATTCCAAAGAGTTAGAATTGATTATATACCTAGAACATGAATTATCAGAATTGATTAAAGTGAAGGCAAAGGGCGCACAAATACGTTCTAGGGCAAATTGGATTGCGGAAGAAGTGAAAAATACTTCTTATTTTTTAAGTTTAGAAAAAAAGAAACATATTTCAAATGTAATCAATTCGTTAAATACTGAAAATATCACCATAGTAGATGAAGATGAAATATTATAATCTACCTGTAATTTCTATGACAAACAATACACATCTGAGAAAGATTGATTAATTGATTGTATATTAGCCATTAATATTAGGTCCAATTCAAACATTAAGGGTTTCCAGAAACCTGGTATGGCAAATAGTATAAAAATAATCCACCATTGTATCTTAAGTATTCTTTGGAGGTTATAAAAGATTTTAGTGAAATTTCTGGGATGAAATCAAACATGACAAAAACTGAATGTCTTTCAACAGGTCCTTTGAAATATATATATAAAGAGATAGAAAATGTTAATAATAATTGCGTTCAAACCCTTGGTATTTTTTAAAGACATAATAAAGAGATGTGTCACGATAAAAACTGGACAAAAATTGTAGACGATTTAGAAAAAAGACAATTAACAAGTTTTGGAAAAGTATGCATAATCAATAGTCTTGCAATATCAAAATTTATATACGTAGGGTCAATTTTAAATCTCCCAAGTGAATTTACATTTTAAAAAAATACAGAGTATCATATATAATTTTATTTGGAATAAAAGAGACAGGATAAAAAGAAATACCCATATTACAACAATTGGTGTTATTGATGTCCTACTGTAATTAAAATCAATGAATAATGGATAAAAAATGTTTTGGACAAATATAATTCCTTATATTATTCTGGAGAGAGCTTATGTAGAGAGAAGAGTTTTGATTTTGAATATTTATGCAAAACCAATATTACTGATAGTAAAAGATTATGAAATATTGGAAAGTTTTCCAATATTTTTTATAAGGAAATGCTAATATTTTTAACGAGTATAAGAAATTAAGAAATAAACAAAGGCTCAATGCATTATTAAAAGAGCCGATATGGTGCAATGAAATTTTTTTAAATAAAAACAAGCCAATATATTTTGAAAGCTGGTTGAAAAGTGGTTTAAAGTATATGAGTGATGTTGATGAAAATGGTATGAAACCTATAGAATGGTTTCAAGATAGATTGAAATGGAGAAAAAAACTGGCGTTTTCAATATATTATTTTAAAAGCAATTATTAGAAAATCTTTTGCAAATCATGACTTCAAAAACATACAGTACGAGAACACCATACATGGAAATATCCTATGTAAGCTAAATAGTAATCAACATGTGAAGATATGCTGATTGATTATTTATTGTTGTCCGCCACATTTAACCATTTTTCAGTTATCTGGTGGCGTCCAGTTTTTGTTGTTGGAGGAGAGAACCCAGATACAATGTACCTGGGAAGAGACCACCGATCTTCCGCAAGTAAACTGGCAAACTTGCTCACATAACGCCGCGGCCGAGATTGTGAAGATATGTAATATGACGTGGAAAATGATATGTGGTATTTTATGTGAAAAACAATTAAGCATCCTTTGCATCAAAATCATTATGGAAACGTTTTTTGAGATTCCAAAGGCAGCCTGGAAATGCATTTATGAACAAACGATAACAGTCATTGATGACAAGTATATATATCAGATTTCAATTAGAGATTGATGAATAATCTTTTATGTAACAAAGAAATACTAAAGAAATGGAAAACTGTAGACAATGATTTATGTACTTTTTGCAAAATTGTGAAAGAAAATAATGAGCACCTAATATTGAAATGTAAAAACGTTGTTCACATATGGGACACTGTTCAAAAAGTTGTGAATTTCAATATATCTTGGAAAACAATTGTAATAGGTTTTTATAATGAAAAACATTCCGAGACATTTTTCTCTAATCTATTAATATCTATAAGTTTATTTCCTGACTGAAACATGATGTAATATTTGTACATAGTTGATGTGCATTTGATACCCTTTCCACAATGCGAAATACTATACTTTCGTGAACTCCGAAAGATATCCACACTCTTTGAAAATAACCAGTTGCATAAAATCGCCAAACAATTACCAACTGAATAAGAGGAGATGTCGATAACATAATCTTCTGCTTTGTTTTCTAAATATTTACCAATGTCATTTAATAATTCCATTACACATACCTTTCTCAAACGAAATCTGTTATAAACGGCTGACTTAAGCTTAGCTTACCTTGACCTAGGCTTCAGTCATGCGTATGCAAGTGGCCATGAATTAATGATCCGAGGTATAAATCCACGATATGCAACCGTCCCTTAGAGCTCCAACTTGATGCTACTAAAAAGGACATTAGAAGTTTAACTGTAAAACTTTTCAACTGTTTCAACAGATGATTTAATTTCAGGATATTTCTTCAGGAGGAGACGATGATTTTAGCATTTGGATAACTCATATTCCACTTCCTATTATGATCGACATATTCTGGTAATCATGACGGAATATCGTACACTGCCTGATCAAGGCTGGTCCTGGATTGTGCTTATGGCGTCTTTTGGATCTCACTGCATCCACGGTTTCTTCCTGACGGCCGTAGGATTGCTTCAGCTTTCTCTGCTGGACTATTATAAGGAAAATGTATTTAAAACCTCATTGGCCCTTTCAGTTTTCCTTGGATTATTTTCCACATCAGGTAAGTTGTTTTATTTCTCTCTCTCTCTCTCTATATATATATATATATATATTATATATATATATATATATATATATTACAATTAAGGAAGAAAATTATGATTGGCCAGGGAATCGATCCCAGGACCTCTGTATTACTAGTCCGATGACTAACCACTGAGCTACCCAGGCCAATGTCTATATTGCCCTAACTACTGCACGTTCCTTCGATTGTTTTGGCCTTTGCAGACACACAGTTCAGTTTCTTTTGCCCCTGGCAGGAGTCCAGGGGTGATCAAAGGCGCCAACCGTAATATATAGCAAAGAAAAATATATGACTGGATCGGGAATAAAACCCAGGACCACTGCATTACTAGTTAGGTGCTCTAACCACCTACCAAGGCCGAAATCCACCGTTCATTATAGCCTATTCTACTTGCAATTATCAACAATATCTATATGTCACTTGCAAGAAGATGTGCAATACTGCAAGTTCATTTGGAGCGTGATTTGATTGGAGAAAATTATAATAATTTTTCACATATTTTTTTCTTCAAATATTTATGATTACCAATTGATATTATAATAATTATAATTGCTTATGTATTGAATTGATGCAAAATGTCTTGGAATAATATAAGGATAAAAACTAATAAGTGCTCGGCATTTTATGATGACAAATCTAATCAGAAATGAGCAACAGTACGGTGAAAGTCAGTTTCAGATTTTTTTTCCTAATTTTCAGGGATATTGGCAAGTCTTATTACCAATAGGTGGAGTTGTCGAGTATCCATGGTGACGGGTGGACTCGCCGTGTCTATAAGCCACGTTGTGACAGCGTTCATGCCGAACATTACACTGGTTATCATCTCACTGGGCATATTTGGCGGTAAACAAAATGCAAAATAATCTGCTCATGATCATCAAGATGAATATTTTAAGCATGGTTATTGAAGCGGTTGCCTAGTGTTTTCATATCATAAATTTGCAAAACGTTTGATTCACTGGATATGTGCCTTCCTCCATACCAGTAGACCGTGGGAATTCGGGTTGTTAGAATAGATCCTCAGTACCCCTTGCTTGTCGTAAGAGGCGACTAAATGGGGTGGTCCTTCGGATGATACCGCAAAAACCGAGGTCCCGTGTCACAGCAGGTGTGGCACGTGAAAGATCCCTCCCTTCTGAAAGGCCCTAAGTGCCGAGCATAGGCCCAGAGTTTGCAGCCCTTCACCGGCAATGATGACGTCTCCATATGAGTGAAATATTCTCGAGCGGGACTTTAAACAATATATAATCAATCAATCCATACCAGTACCTTCTAACCGTTAAAACTTTACACTCCTCCAACTTTCTGGATCAGCCAATCTTGACAATAAAGCAGGCAATGAAAATAATGTCATGTGATTAAATTAGTCATTTGGCGATTTTTGTTGTTCTACCTTGCAGAATCAGAATCAATGTTCTATCATTTAAGTATGGCGTCATAACCGATTCTAACGTTACTTAAGAGTTACCGGTCTCAGTAGCTTAATGGCACTCGGCACACCTCGGTTGATTACATCTACACTCGTTCCATGTTTGATGAAGTTTACCGTAATCGTTCGAGGTTAGCCGAGTGGCTAAGTGGTTAAAGCGCTACCCTCGGAACTAGAAGCCCAGGTTCGCTTTCTCGATCCCGATGCCGCTTCAAACCTAATTAGGGGCTTACGTATATGTAACATAGGTAGTGATTATTCCTTCGCCAAGCACCCCATATTAGAAATGAAAGTCATGGGTCTTTCGGATATGATTGAAATAAGGAAGGCCCTGTGTCGTGGTAGACATGACAAAAGAACACCGACTGCCACAGCCGTAAGCGTCAAGCACAGATCAAAATCCGTCACAGTGGTATATATCTCCTGACGACTCTACATGATGCGAATTTCTTGAATAGGAAGTAAAACAATATTGAACGAAACGTAGAGATGCGACGAAACAGAGAATTTACATGATATGACAGTTTCAAGTAGATGTCGTGAATTTTTTCATCGAATGCCTTTTTATCGTTGAGATTCTCCAAGCTTTTATTCCTGTAATAAATATCACCGGTGTGAAACTGAATCTTTCGATTTAGTGGGATTTTTAAAACCCTGGATTGTTGATTGTTTGTTTGTTTTACGTCCCATCGAGAATTTTTCACTCATATTGAGACATCACCAGCTGTAGGTGAAATACCACAAATTTTGACCTATGCTTAGCGCTCAGGGCCGTAGTAGTGAGATTCTTTAACGTGCTAACGCCTAACGTGACACGGGACCTCCGTTTTTAAGGTCATATCCGAAAGACCCGTGATTCCCACTTCTAAATGCCGAGTTTTTGGCGAACGAACAATCACTACCTATTTTTCGTCTTAGTTTTGATGCGGCCATGGCACTAGCGGGGCTCGAACTCACGACCTCCCGGTTACGAAGCGAACGCTCTAACCACTGAGCTACCGCGACCGGTTAAAACCCTGTAATGTATAATTGAATTGCAGTTATATATATATATATATATATATATATATATATATATATATACAGTATAATTTGTCTAACAGCATATCCCCGTGGGGATTCGGGTTGTTAGAATAGATCCTCAGTACCCCTTGCTTGTCGTAAGAAAGAGGCGACTAAATGGGGCGGTCCTTCGGTTGATACCGCAAAAACCGAGGTTCCGTGTCACAGCAGGTGTGGCACGTGAAAGATCCCTCCCTGCTCAAAGGCCAAAAGCGCCGAGCAAAGGCCTAAATTTGCAGCTCTTCATCGGCAATGGTGACGTCTCCATATGAGTGAAAGATTCTCGAGCGGGACGTTGAACAATATTTAATCAATCAATCTAACAGCATATATTAGTTGTATAACTATATACAGTATATAGTATACTTTGTCTAATCCGGAATCTGTGTACTGCGGACTTTTGTTCATTCCGTCCAAAAATATTAGTCCCATGCACTTTTTTAACAAACGTATTATCATAAATTCTGTGCAGTCCAGACACTGTCTATTACGTACTCAGGCCGGTCGTATTGGTCCCAACTGCTCATAATTAACGGTAATTATATCCTCTCATCCAGCCATGTATAATGTTTCGTGAGTCGCCTGTTTATACGACGAATCCTGGTGGTTTCACCCCAATTACCTGTTCGGCCCACGTGGATTCGCCCCAATTACCTATTCGCCCTGAGTAGTTTCGCCCCATTGAGTACGTAATGTATGTTTACATGTATCTACGTCAACAGTAGTCGGGGCGATTGATCAGTGCAGATTTTCCTTTAACGACGAGTAATTTAATTGAAACTAATGAATGCTACATACTGATTTACCGACGTCCGAGGTATTTCCATTTTTATCAATGCATCCACGATTTTGTCATGACATGCTGCATTCATTGCGGAAAATCAACAAGTAAAATTTTCCATATTAAACATTATTAAAATTATGTAGATAAGACTAGTGTGTCTTTTATGTGATTTCATCAATTTTTAGATATTTATATAAATTAGAAATGAAGAATTTAATTAGCATAAAACAGCGATAGTTGGATGAAAGTAATTGATCGTTTAAAACAGCGGATTTTGAAATATGTTAAATTGTAAATCATATTATTTTATGAATGCATGCTCTTTGAAAAAGAATTCTGTGTAGATAATATTCATTCATCCTATTCTGGACCTTGTTGGGTATACAAAACATAAAAATGATGAAGAAATAGACAGGAAAAATGCCGAGTTGTACATTTGGGCCATTTTCAAAAACCTTCAATATTCCTGTCCAGTGGAGTTTTTATTTGTTTCTTTCTTTTTTTTAAATGACGCTAATATATGAAAATATTATCTATCCAATGCGCTCAACACCAACTCGGACTGACAAATGAACATAATTATGTTATTTGAGTAAATTATTTGTAATAGTATATTCGCAAAGCAAACACATACTTCCCCATTCTTTTCATTGTATATTTTATATAGTACCTCACCGGTCGCGCTTCGTAACCGGGAGGTCGTAAGTTCGAGCCCCGCTCGTGCCATGACCGCGTCAAACCTAAGACGAAAAATAGGTAGTGATTGCTCCTTCGCCAAACGCTCGGCATTTAGAAGTGAGAATCACGGGTATTTCGGATATGACCTTAAAACGGATGTCCCGTGTCACGGTAGGCGTTGGCACGTTAAAGAACCCTCACTACTACGGCACTGAGCGTTAAGCATAGGTCTAAATTGTGGAACTTACAGCTGATGACGTCTCAGTATGAGTGAAAAATTCTCGACGGAGCGTAAAACAAACAAACAAAATATAGTACCTCATATTTCGTTGAATGTGGATTGGATGAATAGAAAAAACTTCAATGGTGACAATTGGAAATTATTTATTAAAAATAAAATTTGCTATTTCATTTTATCTACGAATAAAGTAAGAAATTTAATATTTGAAAATTTTAACATCCTAAACTATCATAAATAGTCAGTTATATATACTCTGCAAAAAAAGAAACGCATAGCCCTTTTGAAATTTTAAAAATGCAAATTATGTATTTTACCAGGTAAACTGAAATGGTCAATTGAGTAATTGATTTTTTACAGGTAAGTATGAAACTTTAAAGGTCTGTTCATTTGATTTGGCTCTCTGCCAAATTAGCTCGGCGACTCTCTAAAATTGCACATCACCTCTATCGCCATGGAATTTGGCTTACGTTTTTCACGAGAACTTTGTGCTTAATTCAACCACTACATTAAAGCGTATAAAAGGACGAAGTTTGAAGCTTGAATTCATCATAACGTTAAAATGCTGCCATGCCAAGGTTGGACCCTGCTACTCGAAATATCGTCATTGGCCGTCTCCAGGCTGGAGTATCCCAAAGTGAGATTGCACGAACTGAAAACGTAAATCAGAGCACAATTTCTCGGCTGTGGAACAGATTCCAGCAGACTGGCTCTACAAATGACCGACCGAGGAGTGGGCGACCTTGCATTACGACTCCTGGACAAGATCGCTACATCCGGGTCTTTCATCTACGGAATCGAACCGTTGCTGCAACAGCTACTGCAGTCGGAAAAACTGGATTGAGAAGAATCAGCTCGCAGACAGTCCGCAACCGACTTCGACAATATGTCATTAGACTCAGAAGACCGTATTTTGGAGCAGTTTTGACACCGTTACACAGACGAGAAAGAGTCCGATGGTGCAACAGATTGAGGGGCTGGATATTCCGCAACTGGCGTAGAATCTGGTTCAGCGATGAGTCCCGTTTTCTGCTACAGAAACGTGATGGAAGAATCCGTGTATACCGGCGCAGGAATGAACGTTTCTCTTCCTCGTGTGTCCAAGAAGTGGATAGCTTCGGTGGAGGTAGCGTCATAATGTGGGCGGCGATCTCTAATGACCGTAAAACAGAACTGGTACATGTCCCGGGCAATTTAACGGCTCAAAGGTACAGAGACGAAATTCTCCAACCTCACCTTATGCGCGTAATTGACCGACAGAGGGAGTTATTCCAACATGACAATGCTAGGCCTTACACAGCCCGCTTAACAATTGACTACCTTCAGCAGAACAACATTAATGTGCTACCATGGCCTTCCAAATCACCGGATTTGAATCCGATTGAACACTTATGGGACCAACTGGATAAACGTGTGCGCCTGCGCCAACCTCCGCCTCAGACCCTCGATCAGCTCCGTCAAATGTTACAACAGGAATGGCGAACAATTCCACGCAATAACGTAAGAACATTGATTGACTCTATGCCAAGGAGATGCAGAACTGTGTTGGCAGCTCGAGGTGGTCATACACGGTACTAACTTAAACGTGACAGGAAGTGTTCTTAACTGTGATGATCTGACTTTTTTTTCACCAATATCTAAGGTTTGGACTGTAATTTTTTCAATTGAAACAATTCTAGTGAATATCTACATTTGTTATTGTAAAATCATAATCCAAAATACATCTACTAAAATCTTTAAAAATCCATTATGCGTTTCTTTTTTTGCAGAGTATAGGTTTAGCATGCCTAAAATAAAATCAGTCCATAAATATATTTTATATGAATACAAAATTATGAGTAATGTTTAGGAAAGGTAAGACATTTTGAGTTTGTCAAAATTTGCGCGTGAAACTCGTTTTTGAAATTATATCAATGCGAAAATCTATTGATATAACTGATATTTCATCTATAGTAGGCATGCCATATTTGTAACAAAGACATTTCATGCACCTCTTTTCAATCCTTTTATAGCAGAACTTCAAATATTAGTACAAGTCCTCTTGGTGTCTCATTTACAAAAACAAAAAAAAAACAACAACAAAAAAAACAACAACAAAAAAAAAACAAAAACAAAAAAAGAAAACAAACAAAAACAAAAACCTAGAATCTGATATGTATGAAAAGGGTAGTAGAATTTAATTACACACTCATATTAAGGCTTCTTTAATGATTGATTGATTGGGGGTTTTACGCCGTGTTGGCAATATTTCAGTCATTTTACGGCGACCAAGTCTTCTTTAAAGATGTATTCGCGTGTATATAGAATATAAATTTCAATAGTATGGTTGACAAAATTTGTACTGCATTGTGATTGAAATGAAATTGTCATGTAGACGTCTATAAGTTTGTTAATACAGTATGAAAACTAAATGCATATGTAGGAAAAACAGAATTGTAAATTCTGCAGCCCTTCACCGGCAAACTACTTTATTTCCAAAAATATGTTATAAGTAAAGTAAATATGTAAGTAAATAATTTATTACAGTGACATGTGTCATCAAAATCATACAATAATACATGTTCATTCAATACATAGTTAAACACCCGGCCCATCGGACCATATGTCACTGTTAATTTAAATAACATATGAGATAGATATGTAAATTACACATTGCGTTTTGTATATAACTAAGACTACCTGTACATGAAAGCTGAGTATAAGTATTTGGAAGCTTGCCTAGGAAAATTATATAGACAAAAATTAATACATTCTAAACTAGACATAGATAAAAGTTGGGTTACATCCAATACTAGTATATAATTCTGATCGAAGATTTGGATATTTGGTACAATTTGATAAAAAATGGCACTCATCTTCTATTTCATCTGAAGAACAAAAATTACATAACCTGTCATCATTAGCTTCCCCCTATAGCGCCCAGTTTCAATTTTAATAGGGAGTATGCCACATCTAAATTATGCTAGGATAGATTTATGATATTTTGGGATGTTCATTCCAACATAATTTTCAGTAGTAACGTTTCCTGTAATTTCTTTATACAACCGTAACTTTGGTAGTTCTTTTTATCTTCTCTAACCATTCATATCGAAACTTAAAAGCAATTTATTCTCAAATTCAGAAATATCACACAACTATAAACCCCCGTTTTACAAATGGATCTAACTACGGTAATTCAAATGAAGCGGTGTTCAAATGATTTGAACAGGCAAGGGCGAAAACATACCTATCGGTGGCCCTATAATTCAGGAAAAGTCACTACAGTGAAATAGATTTTTCTGACTTTAAGACATCAATAGGTTGGCTGGAAAGTTTTAAAAGCCGTTTCGATATTAAACATTTTAAAATTTGTGGCGAAAGTGCTGATGTCAATCCAGACGTTGTTAATTCCTATAAAGACATGCTAAAACAGAAACTCGACGGTTATGAACCACGGGATATATTTAATTGTGACGAAATCGGACTTTCTTTCGTGCTCTTCCGGACTTTAGATCTAGGAATTATACGTGCCATGAAAGCTCGTTATAGAAAATATCTCATGCGCCGTTTATTGAAACATCTTCCGATGCCTCTGAACTATCATAAACAATATCTTTGTTAGATTGTGTGTATTGGATCTTGAGGACTTCGAATGACACACAATCTTCGACTATTCAGTCTTGTTTTGTTGCAGCAGGCCCCGATCAAAGTCCCGATGTCACAGACAGTAACAGCTTATCAGAGGGCACGTGGTCCTTGGCATTACAGAAAATTCCATTAAAAGATTAAGAAAATACTGAGAACGATATTACCATTGAAGAAATTTATGACGGAGAATAGGACAAGCAGACTTTAGACGAACATAAACAATTACATTACATGTAGAAAAGTAGTCAGGTGACGACGACAATGACGAACCCGACAAAAATGGTAATAGTCCGACTTGCACGAATTATACCGATGTGCTTGAATGTTTAAACAAGATTGAAAACTTCGCCAAAATCTACGATGATGATTATATTACAATCATTCAAAATTTAAAATCAATGACCGAAAACAAAATTATTGCAGTCAAGTCCAAGATATATCAAACAACTATCAATTCTTATTTTAAAAAGAAACTGCCACATTTGCCTATGTGAAATATCAGACGTTATATGCATACGTATATGAAAAGTTTTGTCTTGTATTAATCTTGAATTAATGATGAACACTTTATCGGCGATTATAAATAATTATGTATTTGTGTATATGAAAGACTTTCATAAACCCCGCCTCTACAGAAATGTATTAAGTCATGAAAAGGCCACGAAAACATAGAATGTGCGAGAATGCAAGATAAAGAGCTGACTTGTTTACCTATAACATACAACCCATCGTGGACATGATAAACATATTATGAGCATTTTTCAGATACCCAGGATCGTTGAAACTGACGATAGAAATGTTTTCCTTGCATTAGTACTGATGCATCACACTATTGCTAGTACTGCGCCATAACCACCATCTTTCTATCGGTCTCGGTTCATAAACCATGAATTCGAAATATGCCTCCAGATTCAGTTGCAATGAGAGCTCAGTAATCATGCCACGGGTATCTTGGCATTATAACTTATTTCAATTGAGAATATTTTGAGACGCCTAAACCGTCACGCTTTTATAACGTTTCGGACGTTGAATGTATAATAATACGCTTCAACTGAGTAAATATTGCAGTGTTCCATTATTTCATAGACCTTTTCAAGTTTTTCTATGTATTTTCAAAATGCCATTAACATCCTCTGCATAGTTCAACAAGTAGATACAAATGTTCTTTTTTGTAGGGATTGGGATAGGAATATGCTACACATCCTCTTTTGTTGTTGTTGGATACAACTTTGAAAAGAAAAGGAACGTTGCCAGTGGAATAGCTGCCTCGGGTACTGGTGTTGGAGCCTTTGTTTTAGCACCGTTAATGCAAACTGCTAGTGACTATTTCGGTTATCATGGATTATGGCTCATGTGCGCAGGCCTGACTTTACAATACTGCGTATTTGGTAGTTTGTGCTTTCCTTCAAAACTGGAATTTGCTCAAAAGATGAAATTGAGAAATATAAAGAGGTCAACACGTCACAGTGACATTAAACATAAACACAAACTGAAAAGGTTGAGAGAAATATTCAGTGTTTTATCACAAAAAACACTAGTATGTGTTTACATGACCATGCTTGTTTGTAATTTAGGAATTTATCTCCTATTTCTCCATTTCGGAAGTTATGTGACTTCAGTTGGATCCAGCAAGTTAGACGCAGCCGTTCTTTATTCTATATGTGGAATCTGTAATTGTATTTCTCGTATTTTAGTTGGATCTGCCGCTAATGCCAGCAATATTGATGAATTTATAATGTTTGGAGGAACTTTTAGTCTAACTGGAATATCAACGGTTCTCTTTCCCATGTACGGACAGAGCTACAGTGGTCAAATAATTTATATGGTGATGCTAGGGATGTATTCTGGTTGTTGCTATGCCTTGCTGAACTCGATATGTGTTATTCTTGCCGGAATTGAAAATCTCGCTACTGTGTACGGCTGTATTTTATTTTTTACTGGAATAGGTTGCTTTGTGGGACCTTTGCTAGGAGGTTAGTACATAGCTATGCTTATTATGCTTATTGACCTTTGACAGCATAGTTTTCCTCTCCATCATTACATGTACGAATATAATTGATTACAAACGTAGTTGTGAATATTTAATCAAATAATTTCATTTTATTATACTAATACTTATGATATATATATATATATATATATATATATATATATATATATATATATATGTGTGTGTGTGTGTGTGTGTGTGTGTGTGTGTGTGTGTATGTGTGTGTGTGCGTGCGCGCGTGCTTCATCCTCAGTATATTGCTTGTCGTAAGAGGCGAATACATGGGGGGGGGGGGGGAGGGCTACGGATGAGATAGCAAAAACCGAGGTCCTGTGTCACAGCAGTTGTGACATGATAAAGATCACTTCTTGCTCAAAGGCCGTTAGCGGAGAGGATAGGCCTAAATTGTGCAGCCCTTCACCGGCAATGGTGACGTCTCCATATGAGTGAGGGATTCTCGAGAGGGACGCTAAATAATATGCAATAAACCAATCGATTCGATTTATCCCAGTGAAGTGGTAATAATAGACACCACAGAGTGTTTTAGATCTGCTTTGCACTTGATTATTTTTTTTACCACAGATTTTAACGGAAGCTAACAATTTAACTTGATGACAAACGGTATGGCTTCAGCTTCTCCATCATCAACTTCTCATATTTGCATAGCTATATTCCATTATATCACCTGCATATAGTGTTTATGTCTCGACACGTAAAAGTTTATTCTGCGTATGATAAGTTTTTAGATTAAGGCAGACCACTGACAAACAAGTGATGCTACAGGGGTTTCAGCAGACACGTTTAAAGTCAGCATTTTGCATTTCTATGGTCGTTATAATGATGCAACCTTCCCGTGTGGATCCGGGTTAGAATAGGTTTCATGTAGCCCTTGCTTTCATAAAAGGCGACGAATAGGGTGGGGGTGTCCGTCAGATGAGATAACAAAAAAAAACCCAACGAATCCTAGGTCCCAAGTCACAGCAGGTGTGGCGCGATAAAGATCCCTCTGCTTAAAGGCCGTAAGCGCCGAGCACAGACCTAAATTTTGCAGCCCTTCACAATGGTGACGTTGTCCATTTGAGTGAAAGATTCTGGAGCGGGCCGTTAACCCGTCACAGGGTAAAATACTGCCTGGCGTGTTCCATGCCATTATTTAGGCCGTTCTTTACACAAATATTCTTACTACGAATTACTCCGTTTCCTTGATCAAGATATAGGGCTTACAATGGTTGTGACTGGTCGACAGGGGATGCTTACTCTTCCTTTGCACCTGACCCCAGATATATTAAGGAGTCTGTGTTTTCCAAATTCTTAAATATGTTATCATTACAGGAGTTATGATTTTGATCGCTTTCAGTTATCTTCACCTTTTCACACACACAGATATATATCGTAACTAATAATTGATATTTAGATGACTTTCAATAAATGCTTATAAATGATTTAAATTATTATCGTTTTGGTAGGCTTGATTGTTGACAGTGGAGGAACGTATGGGCAATCAATAACAGTGGCAGGTAATAAAATATATTTAGTATAGAGCATGCATGATTGATGTAGGTATATTAGCAGGAACCTTTTAGCATTTGAACGTCATGTCTACTTACAGGTATATTAATTCTTGTTGGTTCTCTGTTTGCCTGGGCGTCAGGAGCTGGCGATCGTCGTGGATACCAAGTCAAGGACACAGAGAAGACAATACCTTGTCAGGAAAATAAATGTAGTCTCTCCGATGAAGAAAACCAAGGACACATACTTAAAAACGATAGGAATGCCGTTGAAACTGAAATGTTTGACAGTGATCATGAAATGCAATATTATGACAGCAGTAAGTCTAACTCCGAGGTTTTAGATATGAAAAATGTCAGTAAAGGCACACAATTAGAAACACAATCTTTAATATGAAATACAATTTAATTAATGTAGTTACATGTAAAACTGCTAGTGATAAGAGAAAATAATATTTGCGAATATTCCTATGTCTTTATAGATACATAGATAGATTGAATGGCAGAATTTCAAATAAAATTGAATAGCAGAATTTCAAATGAAATCAAAGAGAAGTGGTTTTAACTTTATATGGTAGGAAACTAGTTGCGATGGAGTCAGAGAGCATATTGATGACGGCGCTTCATTAAGGAATTAATACCGAGATATTGTGGTCTCTTGCTACCATATTTTAAAAACATGACTACTGGCTATAGTGAAGAACCTCGATCTCATAAGACTGATTTCTTAATTTTCCGAAAACCGGTGGAATTCACATACTTTTTGGTTATGGACCTACAATAATTTATAACCACAAAAAGTATATTGATTGATTATATATTTTTAAATGTAAAAAAGAAAGAAAGAAATTTACCTTCTCCGTTGCAAAAAAAGGCGTCTAGTTGATTGTGCAGGATGCCGGTTTGTAATGGTGTCGGTCCATGACGAAGTGCAAAAACGGAGTGGCAGAGAAGGGAACCAGACTACGAAAGAACGTGAACGTGTCTGTGCATCATCATGTTTGTTTGCATATGTATTAATCTTGGAAGGCAGACCATTAATATGTTGCATATCAAAAATCTTAGTCATTTATAAATTTCTTTGTAACATATCAACATTTTCGATAATGAAATAGAATTATCAGTTATCGAGTTCACATAAGCCGCCCGCGTGGCGCAGTGGTTAGAGCGTCAGGCTCAAAGATCTGATGATCCTTGAGTCGGGGGTTCGAATCCCACTGTGGGACGTGGGTGCCGGTCTTTCGGATGAGACCGTATAAACCGAGGTCCCGTGTCGCAGTAGGTGTGGCACGATAAAGATCCCTCCCTGCTCAAAGGCCCTGAGTGCCGAGCATAGGCCTAAATTTGCAGCCCTGTCACCGGTAATGGTGACAGCCGCCGGATAGCTGAAAAATTGCTCAGGCGGCTATAAACAAACAAACAAACAAACAAACATTACAATTGACCTACTTTTGACTAAATTATGTTCCTTGATGAGTGCTTGAGGTTTTCAGAACTTTTTTTCTGCGTTGGATGAAGATATATACACTGTAACTGAAATATCACACATGGCTTTGTCTTGGATAGTTACAGATTAAGGGTGAGTTTCGTTACACTTGACCTACTTTTGACTAATGTTGAATTACACCCCATGATGCATTGTAAGAATCAGTTTACGAGAATTTTTTCTCCGCACTGGATGAAGATATTCAATCTAAATTTGATATGTGGCTTTGTCTTGGATAGTTACAGATAAAGTTTGAGTTTCGTTACAATTTCTTATCCTGCAGGTAGGGAACTTTGTATTCCCTGCAATACAGAATGCTTGTTTTTCTTTTGAAAATTTGATATGTGATCACTGTTTTCATCTTTTTTTTGATGACATGATGCAGGATACCAGTAATGGACGCGATATTTCTTTGATCTGGGCAATAAACCTGAGACAAATAGACAACATATACTTCGTTAAGGATGGTCTGAGTGCAAAGACTTTGCAACGTTTTAAGACGTCGCAATAATCTTCATTTAGTGCCAGTTGATTGATGGAAATTTGTATATATTTGATGATTACATTTGTCGTTTTTCCTGTGACAAAAAAACAAAACAAAACAATTTAACAACAGTACAATGCAAAATAATGTGCTTTCATGAAATCAGATCGGTTGCGGTAGCTCAGAGGAAGAGTGTTCGCTTCGTAATCGGAATGTCGTGCGTTTGAGCCCCGCTCGTGCCAAACCTAAGACGTAAACATAGGCAGTGATTGTTCCTTCGTCAAACGTTCGGCATTTAGAATTAAAAACAAACATAAACTGTACCAATTTTGATGTACCAGATGCGCATTTCGACAAATAAAGTCTCTTCAGTGATGCTCAGGACAAATATATTGGAAATCCGAAATACGAACAAACTTAGAAGAGCTGAAGAAACCGAAAATACCAAATAGTGGAGACAAATCCGGCAAAGGATCACAGCTATGCATGAGGGAGATAGTCTTTGATTATGACATGAATTTCTTAATTTTATCACAGCAAATTTGTATCCATAATTCATGCTAGTACCGAAGTACTTAATAACTGTGCTGGTGAAAACCCTCGGGGACTAATAGTCCACCAGCAAAGGCATCAACTCATTGCGTGTAAATTGGAAAAAAAAACATAAACGGTACCAATTTTGATGCACCAGATGCGAATTTCGAAGAAGTTAGAATCGGGTCTTTCGAATGTGAACTTTAGAATAGAGGTCATGTGTCGGGCAGGTGTTGGAAAGTTAAAGAACCCTCACTGCTATGGTCGTAAGAGCTCAGCATCTAGGTCTAAGTTTGTGGTATTTCACCTACCATTGGTGATGTCTAAATATGAGCGACAAATTCTCGACGGGACGTAAAACCAATCAACCAACCATGAAATTAAAATTCATTCTTATTGGGCTACATTAAAGAAACCATTAATGATTTATAAGATGTTTCATGAAATTTGACAGTTCGTTATCTTCTTCCTTAATGTCCGTAATGAAAAAGGGTGAGAGGAATGTAAATGGATATCAAGACTCTGATATATGAGGATGGCACATGCCCAATTCATCAACATTTGAAATTTATGATATACAAATATCAGACATTACCCTTGATTGTGTTCTATTTTGTCACCACCAGATATTCCCAGTGATAATAGCAACATGTTCAGCATGAAATCAGTCACAATGTGGTTTATAGACACAATGGATCTGCCCGTTATAAAGGATACTTGATGACTTCACCTCAGAAGGAATTTCAATTGGTTTTCAATAGTTTCCTGTTGCCCATTTATCATTAAGAATGAGGACGTTTTTTTTTCACCATAAGCTTTTACGCAGTTATTTGATTTTATATGTTTCAAAACTCTTTCCAAAAGGTATTTAAAAAGTCCAATGCATATGATTGATTGATTATTTATTGCTTTCCGCCACACTCACTAATTTTTCAGTTATATGGTGGCGTACAGGTTTTGTTGGTGGAGGAGAGAACCCAGGTATAATATACCTGGGAAAAGACCACCGACTTTCCGCAAGTAAACTGGCAAACTTGCTCACATAACGCCGCGGCCGAGATCGAACACGCGCCGATAGAGGTGAGAGACTATGTGATTTTGAGGCCGATGCTCTAATCATAGCCAATACATACATACTTGTCGGGGAGTCCCATACGAGGGACACTTTTTAAGATCGTATAGTAGGGCGGTCTTTTTAAAACCGCTTGAAATATCAAAATTTTATTTATCTAAGAACTTCGAAATATGCCCCGTCTGCCTCAACACAGAATTTACACCGATCTACCCATTTCCGGAACGCCGCCAGGTACTTCTCTTTAGGTATATGTTGCAGACACTGGTAGACCGCACTGCCTATACGGCAACGGGATTCAAAACGGTGTCCTGCCAGCATTTCTGTTAGTCTTGGGAACAACCAAAAGTCACAGGGGGACAGGTCAGGGCTGTATGAGGGATGATCTAAGACATCGAGCCCAGATTCTTTCAGATATTCCTGTACGTAGCGGATTTAAAAAAAAAATTACTAATACCTCCCATTTCGACTTTAGATGATTATTATTTTTGTGACCTTTCAATTTATATAATGTTCGTATTTATATTGCCCTTGTTTTACATGTTAAGCGCTTTAGAGTAATTATATAATTACATAAGGCGCTATATAAAAATAGTATAATATAATATAACATGGGCCGGTGCGTTATCATGGAGTAATTTGATGCCGCGGACACCGGTGCGCGGTCTGCGTTTCTGATAGAAATCAACAAGCTGAGTAAGAACACTTCTCTGTAAAACTTTCCAGTGACAGAACTACCTTTCGTGACTGAAATTTAAAGGACTGGACCTTTCGAATCAAAGAATATCGCATACAACATACGATTTGATGTTTTGCGACGGCGCGCAATGACAAGTCTGTCGCCCTCAGATGAAACCCAAACCTTATTTTTAGCCTTAGAATCGGGTTGAAAATGATAGATCCAGGTTTCATCACCTGTAACTATCTCTTCCAAAAGACGTGGATCACATTTATCATATTTTTTTTTATAACTTGCTATGCAAGTCTAACCCGACTTTGTTTCTGCTCGACAGTGAGCAAATGGGGCACCCAGCGCGCGCAGATCTTACGTACCCCAAGTCGTTCACGTAAGATCTTCAAAAACTTGACGAATGAATGCCACTTAATTTTTCTATTTCTTGCACGGTATAACGCGCGTCTTCCTCAATCAACGTTTTCACAGTAGCAACGCTCTTTTCCGTCAAAATGGAAACCGGCCTACCCACTCTAGAGTCATTTTCAATTGACCCCCGACCGGCGTACCCACTTGCAAACTGTATCATATTTTAAAGCACCATTCCCATAAACCTTTTGCAAATCAGCATGAATTTCCGTTGACGGAAACCCGAGGTGTGCTTGAATCTTACAATACACCCTCTGTTCAGAGATTTTTCCATCAATATTGAACGCTATATTTTGCTATAGTGTATAAAACCACGTATTGAAAATACCCAGCGCATCGCGCACGTGGACCTCCTGTCCCGCATACCGTGATACCGTTCGAGAGAGGAATTATTACGCACGTTCTGTGTAAAAAAAATCGTGCAACCTCAAAATCTCTGAACAGAGGGTGTCAATTGAAAATGACTCTAGAGTGGGTAGGCCGGTTTCCATTTTGACGGAAAAGAGCGTTGCTACTGTGAAAACGTTGATTGAGGAAGACGCGCGTTATACCGTGCAAGAAATAGAAAAATTAAGTGGCATTCATTCGTCAAGTTTTTGAAGATCTTACGTGAACGACTGCTAAAAATGACAAATTTTTAACGATCTCCTTAAGAACTGCAAATTTGAAAGGAAAATCAATGCATAGTAATATATAGCAGAAAGACATCTACCAAAATTATAAATTTCATGATTCCTGGGGTAGAGGTTCTTGGTATTTAGTTTGGAAGTGTAAAATATTTAGAAAGCATCTTTTTTAATGCTCTTGATACCAATTTGAAGCTGAATGAACAGATAGCCCTTTACCAAAATTATTAAATTTCGTGATCCCAGGGGTAAGGGTATTGGATCAACTTTGTTGGCTCACAACTGTTAATATCAAGTACCTCAGAAAGCGAGAGTCTCACATACTGCCAACGAAATACCATCATACTTGATGTCAGCTCTAAGATTGATTATGATTTTATGCCGTTTTGACATTATATCAGCCATTTTACGGCGGTTAATTGAAATATGTTTTGTTGTGAATGTTGGAAGTTTCCCGTGTTCGAGGAGTCCATCATATCCGTTTAGCCCTCAGTCGATCTCTCTTGGTAGAATGAAGTGGGTGGGGGTGATCTTCAAAGAACATGAATATTGACGGTGGATCGGAGGACCGTTTTTCAGCGAATGCATCGTCGATTTTAAATCTTGAACATTTCAGATCGTTAAGTTCCGAAAAATATTAGTTTTTCACTCCGTTTGAGGTTTGTAGAGATGCAGCAAAACATAAATTGTACGGTTGTCCCCAGTAATGTTGTCCCTTTTGTCACATATTCCGGGATCTGCCACTACTGACGTTCAATGCAAAGTTGACCTATCATCTCTGGGTATTGATATATTTAAATTTGCCCATGATGTGTTGCATTGGAGACATGCTGCAATAATCCGTATCCCTTCAAAAACTTTGTAAAGGTTCTGGCATCGTTTTCATTGTGATCATCAAGATGGATATTGAGAAAGCAATGATAAGGAATTAACACGAGTCTATCTAGATAGGTAGTCCATTCTTCAGAGAAAACCGAATTCCGCAGATTGTTCGATCTCGATGGCCGATATATGATATATGACTCAGAGAATTCAAAGTTGTTTTTGATACCAACAAAACACTCCTCAAAATGTGTGCACTTGGCATCTTCGTTCAAAGGCCTCACGCTAATTTGTTTTGTGTGGGCAATCACTCCCCCCCCCCCCCCTTCCCCTACTCCCCTACGTTCCAGCCTTCGCGCTTGGTTTGTGAATGAAATCATATCCATGTGGTGCAAATTTAGACAAAAACCTAATCATCTGTATCAGATCGTAGCTATATTTCAGTTAGCACCATGAGATCGACGTTGTATGACTGGAAAGAATCGTTATTGGACAGTGATTTATTTCTCGTAGATATACAATTCATAGTACACAGTTAGACAGTCCCTGACTTTTTAACTTTTGTAATGTCAAGTTAGAATCATTTCAACAAATTGGATTGTCTTCGATTTTCTTTATCCAGTGTTGGAATAGGGATGTCACATGGCTTATCAGTAACTGTTACAGTTGATATGGGAGTGTTGAGTGTATCACACGGGATAGTTGATATGGGAGTGTTGAGTGTATCACACGGGATAGTTGATATGGGAGTGCTGAGTGTATCACACGGGATACAAACCAGGTTATCTGTATTGAATCCCATGTGTTGGTGTGCCACATATCTAAACCGTCCTACTCACACCGTGTGAATGTCTGATGAACCTACGTCCAGCGTTCGCACCTCTTCCACACAGCAAATTAAATTTTTCAATACGATCTCTTAAAACTAGGTCAATTGGTGTTATAAAACACATCTGTTTATCTTATTATGATACAAGGCTCACTGCAGGTGTGACCGGTCGACAGTGGATACTTACTCCTCCTAGGCACCTGATCCCACATCTGGTATTTTCAGGTGTCCGTGTTTGCCCAACTCTCTGATTTGTACTCCACATTTTTTTATGAGATTGATCACTGTTCATTATCTTCGCCGTTTTCATCATTCTTGTCATGAACGAAAATTCATCGAACGACTCCTTAATAAAATTTAAGACAACAGAAAGACAGTGATGTAATAACGGAATATTCAGCTATGTACATTGATATAAGCAGTCTGTTGCCTCTATTTGGTCCATAAATCTAACGTTTTTATGATGATGATGATTAATAAGTTTTATAAAACCATAAGATTTAATACTTAAAGGAACGTAGATTACATCCTTAAAAATACTATTAGGCTGACTGTGTATAAAAATGAAACAATTTTCTATTGATACTCGCTACATATTTTTTATTGTTCTGTGATGATTAAAATAGTGTTTCGCGATACTTTTGAACTTGAAGCTATAAACATACAATAAAACTTTTGGCCTGTTGGTTTCCTCTATAAGGCGGTGTAACGTAGCTTACTGAATTTCCGCAACATTTTTCAATATTTCATAGACAACACACTTTTAGACATATTCTTTAGGATATTTCAGGACTTAAAATGTGCGTTACACACACACACACACACACACACACACACACACACACATATATATATATATATATATATATATATATATATATACTCTGCAAAAAAAGAAACACATAATGGATTTTTTAAGATTTTAGTAGACGTATTTTGGATTATGATTTTACAATAAAAAATGTAGATATTCACTAGAATTGTTTCAATTGAAAAAAATTACAGTCCAAACCTTAGATATTGGTGAAAAAAAAGGTCAGATCATCACAGTTAAGAACACTTCCTGTCACGTTTAAGTTAGTACCGTGTATGACCACCTCGAGCTGCCAACACAGTTCTGCATCTCCTTGGCATAGAGTCAATCAATGTTCTTACGTTATTGCGTGGAATTGTTCGCCATTCCTGTTGTAACATTTGACGGAGTTGATCGAGGGTCTGAGGCGGAGGTTGGCGCAGGCGCACACGTTTATCCAGTTGGTCCCATAAGTGTTCAATCGGATTCAAATCCGGTGATTTGGAAGGCCATGGTAGCACATTAATGTTGTTCTGCTGAAGGTAGTCAATTGTTAAGCGGGCTGTGTGAGGCCTAGCATTGTCATGTTTGAATAACTCCCTCTGTCGGTCAATTACGCGCATAAGGTGAGGTTGGAGAATTTCGTCTCTGTACCTTTGAGCCGTTAAATTGCCCGGGACATGTACCAGTTCTGTTTTACGGTCATTAGAGATCGCCGCCCACATCATGACGCTACCTCCACCGAAGCTATCCACTTCTTGGACACACGAGGAAGAGAAACGTTCATTCCTGCGCCGGTATACACGGATTCTTCCATCACGTTTCTGTAGCAGAAAACGGGACTCATCGCTGAACCAGATTCTACGCCAGTTGCGGAATGTCCAGCCCCTCAATCTGTTGCACCATCGGACTCTTTCTCGTCTGTGTAACGGTGTCAAAACTGCTCCAAAATACGGTCTTCTGGGTCTAATGCCATATTGTCGAAGTCGGTTGCGGACTGTCTGCAAGCTGATTCTTCTCAATCCAGGTATTCCGACTGCAGTAGCTGTTGCAGCAACGGTTCGATTCCGTAGATGAAAGACCCGGATGTAGCGATCTTGTCCAGGAGTCGTAATGCGAGGTCGCCCACTCCTCGGTCGGTCATTAGTAGAGCCAGTCTGCTGGAATCTGTTCCACAGCCGAGAAATTGTGCTCTGATTTACGTTTTCAGTTCGTGCAATCTCACTTTGGGATACTTCGGCCTGGAGACGGCCAATGACGATATTTCGAGTAGCAGAGACCAACCTTGGCATGGCAGCATTTTAACGTTATGATGAATTCAAGCTTCAAACTTCGTCCTTTTATACGCTGTAATGTAGTGGTTGAATTAAGCACAAAGTTCTCGTGAAAAACGTAAGCCAAATTCCATGGCGATAGAGGTGATGTGCAATTTTAGAGAGTCGCCGAGCTAATTTGGCAGAGAGCCAAATCAAATGAACAGACCTTTAAAGTTTCATACTTACCTGTAAAAAATCAATTACTCAATTGACCATTTCAGTTTACCTGGTAAAATACATAATTTGCATTTTTAAAATTTCAAAAGGGCTATGCGTTTCTTTTTTTTGCAGAGTATATATATATATATATATATATATATATATATATATATATATATAATTTTATTATTAAAAAAATAAATACTTTCAATTACATTTTTTAAAACACCAAACATTTGATTTCAATATGTCATCGAGCGACAATGTTAAATGGATAAATTTTAGGTGTTTCCATCAATGTCATTTCATAATGTATTTTTCATTCATTGGTTTTTTTTTTGTTTTTTGGTTTTTTTTTTGGGGGGGGGGGGGTTTGTGTGTGTGTTAAAACTGACACGATGGTTCTTATTAAATAAAATCAATGCAATTTGAAAATATTGTTATTTATATTTTTATAAAACGCCGGCGACAACACTCAAATATAAATGGACGGGTTAATGGAGAATAGGTGAATGCAGTACCCCTTGGTTGTCGTAAAAGGGGACTACATGGGGTGGTCCTTTGGATGAGACCTCAAAAACTGAGGTCCCGTGTCACAGCAGGTATGGCACGATAAATATCCCTCCCTGCTCAAAGGCCGTAAATGCCTAGCATAGTCCTGAATTTTGCAGCCCTTCAATGGTAACGGTGACGTCTCCATATGAGTGAATATTCTCGAGAGGGACTTTAAACAATATACAACCAACCAACTAATATCTTTAACACCAACTTAAGAATACTGCGTAGAACCAGAATGGTGTTTAACAAAGTATATTTATTGAACGAGTACGGATGTGAATATTTCTGTGTTCCATTTATTGACAAAACAACAGTCTATAATCGAAAAACCCAAACATGTTCAAAAGCCTCAAGTGCCTTTAATTTATCGGGAGGGATAGTCGTGTAAAGTGTTGGAAAATCGTACGTTTTGATGCTGTTGAATAGGGAAAATTGTGCGATTTCAAGTCTACTAAAATGTTTTGTGGATTTTCACTAATTCACATTTGATTTACACCACATCTTGCATATCATATGGGACAATACGTCTGACGTGTCTACTTCACAGCAGTTAATATTTTTATGAGGAGCAAAAGTAGAGACTTGGTAGAACATTTATTGGACCCTACAACGTATCATTATTATAAAAAGGCTAGGTTCACTAGGGGCCGTAAGGGGAACTTCAACATATACATTTCAGTTAGTTAGCTGCCGTAAAATGGCTGAAATGTTGCCAATTCGGTGTAAAACCATAAACACTCAATCAATATTAGAAATAATGCACAATTAAGAGAAGGGCAAACGCAGACACCTGGACATACCAGAGGTGGGGCCAGGTGACTAAAAGGAGTAAGCATCTTCTGTTGACTGGTCACACCGCCGTGAGGCTGTATCTTGATTAGGTAAACGAAATAATCCTTAGTCAAGAACGACCTAACAGTTTGTAGGAAACACGCCAGATCCCTCGTAAAGCGTCTGGAATCAGAGGCGATAGATTCTGGTCTTTTGAATATGACCTTGGAAACGGGAAATTGAGTAGCAAAATACATCCAAATAGCTAGTATTACTTGAATGCATTATACCATGACTATGCCAGCATGAGCCGTTCTTGGTAAATTGACTCTGATTACGGATGCTCCGTTTACCTAATCAATTACCAGTCGACAGGGAATGCTTGCTCATCCTAGGCACATAATATCACCTCCGTTATGTTCAGGGGTCCGTGTTTGCCCAACTCTTTAAATTGTATTCCATATGGAATTTATGAGATTGATCACTGTTATCTTCGCTTTTACATACATACTAGTTGAACATTTGATATATTTGAGATGTATATTTCAAAGTGAAGAGTGTATTTCTAATTGCGTCACATTCCTGAGATTTTCCATTTCTGATGCTTTGATGTTGTATTCCTCGTTTTCACACACTTCCGTTTCTTGATCATCGTCAAGCTGTTTGTTTTCCATGGATATTTTATCGTTTTCCATTACGTGTTCTTGAATGAAGAGACTACATTTATTTTCCTGATAAGGTATTGTCTTTTCTGTGTCCTTGACTTGGTATCCACGACGATCGCCAGCTCCTGACGCCCAGGCAAACAGAGAACCAACTACAATTAATATACCTGTAAGTAGACATGATGGTCAAATATTGAATATACCTACATGCTCATGAATCATGTATGTCCTACATATATGTATATATATAAATCATGTATATCCTATTTAATTAAATACATTATATTACCCGCCGTTATAATTGATTCTCCATACGTTCCCCCGGAGTCAACAATAATACCTACCAAATAAAAAATACTAGTAATTGATTGCTTGATCAATATGACATTGTACTCAAATTCATTTAAAAAGCATCTTTCATCAGTAACATTATCATGAAATATATGGGGGGAAATCCACAGCTGTCTCTCAAAGTATTTCAAGTAAATATTTACCTCCTAGCAAAGGCCCAGCAAAGCAACCTATTCCAGTAAAAAATAAAATACAGCCGTACACAGTTGCGAGATTTTCGATTCCGGCAAGAATAACACATATCGAGTTCAGCAAGGCATAGCAACAACCAGAATACATCCCTAGCATCACCATATAAATTATTTGACCACTGTAGCTCTGTCCGTACATGGGAAAGAGAACCGTTGATATTCCAGTTAGACTAAAAGTTCCTCCAAACATTATAAATTCATTAATATTGCTGGCATTAGCGGCAGATCCAACTAAAATACGAGAAATACAATTACAGATTCCACATATAGAAAAAAGAAAGGCTGCGTCTAACTTGCTGGATCCAACTGAAGTCACATAACTTCCGAAATGGAGAAATAGGAGGTAAATCCCTAAGTTACAAAGAAGCATGGCCATGTAAACACATACTAGTGTTCTTTGTGATAAAACGCTGAATATTTGTCTCGTCCTTTTAAAGCTCTGTTTAATGTTACATCTTAACCTTCTTACACCTCTCAGTTTTTTCTTACGATCAATTTCTAATTTTGAAGGAAAGCACAAACTACCAAATACGCAGTATTGTAAAGTCAGGCCTGCGCACATGAGCCATAGTCCATGATAACCGAAATAGTCACTAGCAGTTTGCATTAACGGTGCTAAAGCAAAGGCTCCAACACCAGTACCCGAGACAGCTATTCCACTGGCAACGTTCCTTTTCTTTTCAAAGTTGTATCCAACAACAACAAAAGAGGATGTGTAGCATATTCCTATCCCAATCCCTACAAAAAAGAACATTTGTATCTACTGCAGACGACAACGGAATCCAATGTTTATAGCATATACGTTCTCAATAATAAAACTGTTTGATAAAAACAAAAGTCAATGTGCTTGAGCAAATATTGTATTTTATCCACACTTTCAAAATATTTATTGTGAAATCCATTAATGCAATTTAGATGTACATGAGTATGTTCTTTTTGCTCCTGAAAAGGTTTTCTACAAGGTTTGAGCTTACCCTACGCATTATCGACAAAACTTTTATTAATTTACGAAAACTGGACACTGGTATTGTCTGATTCGCAAAAATGCCCATTATATTCCTGTTTGTCCTTTTATAAAATAAAATAAAATTGGAAGAACTTTTGAGATTTTGATGTCCATGATGAACTTTAGTGGATTATTGCAGATCGACAGGGGATGCTTATTCATCCTAGGCACATTATCCCACCTCGGCTATGAGCCGGGGGCCCGTGTTTATCCACCTCCTAATTTTATATTCCTTAAAAGAGTTATGAGATTGATCACTGTTGGTTGTCTTCACTTTTTTACTTACCGCCAAATATCCCAAGTGATATAATAACCAGTGTGATGTTCGGCATGAAAGCTGTCACAACGTGGCTTATAGACACGATGAGTCCACCCGTCACCATGGATACTCGACAACTCCACCTATTCGCAATAAGACTTGCCAGAATTCCTGGAAAAAAGTTGGGTTTTTTTCATTATGAACTGTTCAGTTCTTATTTCTACGAAATTTGTTTTTCACAACTTGAAAGCTTAAACTGTTATAATGTAGACAGCTATCTTAAACATAGAACAATGCCTGAAGAATTGCAACTTTTTTCAAACCGAGATATGCTTCAAATGAACTTAACTACATTTCTTGTTACTAGCTGTAGTTAAGTATGAAAAGTAATGAAATATTGATTTTACTCTGCAATTCCAATTCAAGAGCAATTAACAATAACTTCTCCCGGTCAGGTTCCTTTTATCGGACAGTACCTGTAAAATAGTGTTAAGAGTACTTAATGGTGACACAAATAGGTCATTTTCAAGTCACCCGCTTAAAACAACTGACCTGATGTAGAAAATAATCCAAGGAAAACTGAAAGGACAAATGAAGTTTTAAATACGTTTTCCTTGTAATTGTCCAGCAGAGAAAGCTGAAGCAATCCTACGGCCGTCAGGAAGAAACCGTGGATGCAGTGAGATCCAAAAGACGCCATAAGCACAATCCAGGACCAGCCTTGATCAGGCAGTGTACGATATGCCGTCATGATTACCGGAATATGTCGATCATAATAGGAAGTGGAAATTGCCTTATACTTTCCTCAAGAGATTCTCTGAAATTTAAATGGAAATGTATAATTCTTTGTGTAACCCTTTTCATTCATAGCAGTAAGTGAATACTTCCTATTATAGGAATTATGAAGAACCGTGGTCAAGTGTTGACTATCAAACATTTCCAATATTTCTCATTTTAAAAAGCTTTTCTTTTTGGCTTTTTGTGATTAGATAAAGTTTCGTTTATACTTGTATTGTCTATCATTTACTACCCTTGGCAAACACTATTTACTGATGGCCACTTAGTCCGTAATGGATGTAAGCCGGAACGCAAATATTAGATTCGCTGAGACGCGTATATATATATATATATATATATATATATATATATATATATATATATCCGAATTTCCTCGGTGACTGCTACCTTGTATGGAGTTATTGTCTAGTTAGTGCCTGTTAGCTTCAACCATTAATACAATAAATAATTGCTGATGTTTGAACGACAGAATATTGTTCCCCTTGACAGCAACAGTTTCCCTCCGGTACACATTGGAAAATTGCTGCTGTCGTCAACACTAGTAAATAGTAATACTATGGTATTACACTCCTAAAAATGCATCATGTTTAATCGACAAGTAAATCAGACAGTTTGTGAAGTACCTTAATATCCGTCTGTCTCGAGCGTGAAGACATTCTTCGATGCCTTAGTGTGTTCTAAACATAATGCACAACAGAACTAAAGGTAGAAATCTGTGATTACCTCTTCTCTAGTCATCGTTTGTCATCCGTTTGTCCAAAAATATGTTTAGCATCTTTAAGATTTGATCGTATCAAATATAGAGATGTAGCGCCTAGTCAATCCCTATTGACACATGTACATAATATTATATGTACATGTACTTTAACTAAATAAATCAATATTATTTCAAAACCTACCTTTAATAGATTTAACTACCGTTATACCTTTTTGCATCTTATTTTTAGATCAATAATGCAGCTTGATTAGGGGGGGGGGGGGTATTTATAGTCGCCTGAGCAATTTTTCAGCTATCCGGCGACTGTCACTATTACCGGTGACGGGGCTGCAAATTTAGACCTATGCTTAGCACTAATGGCTTTTAGCAGTGAGGGTTCTTTTACGTGCCACACCTGCTGCGACACGGGACCTCCGTTTATAAGGTCCCATCCGAAAGACCCGTGACTCTCACTTCGTAATGCCGAGCTCTTGGCGAAGGAGCAATCACTACCTATTTTAACGTCTTAGGTTTGACGCGGCCGGCCCGAGCGGGGCTCGAACTCACGACCTTCCGTTCACGAGGCGAGAGCTCTACCACTGAGCCACCGTGATCGGTTCAGCTTGATTATGAGTATCATTTTGTTTCTATCATACTGTTTAGAAAGAGGTTTATATCAATGACTTGTTTATTAATATGTGCACTGCATTCTGGATCCAAGCTTTTGAAAAATCCCTAGGTTGTTGCCTCAATAATAATGCGTGGTCTACAGTTCCGAATATACTCAGTCTACAAAAACCTACAACAAGTATTAAATGTATCGTTCTCATGAAATGCCGACAGTGAGTCAATGCTTTTCATAATGGGAGTGGGGGTCCATTCCGTACAAATATTACTGCTCCATTACAGTTAACTATTACCGTAAAAAAAGTGAGAGGGAGCACAACCAAATTTCTGTATGAAGTTAACGGAAAAATTACATTGTCAAAATGTACACTCGTGTGGCTATGTCAATCATATAAGAATACATTGCACAAGGTAAAATACTTGGACATGCCCCCATGCCACTATTTGCATTCATGTCGTAAATTGCTGACTCTCAGCGATTGATTGATTGTATATTGTTCAACGTTCCACTCGAAAATTTTTACTCATAGGAAGACAACACCATTGTCGGTGAAGGGCTGCAAAAGTTAGGCTTATGCTCGGCGCTTACGGCCATTAAGCAGGAAGGCACACCTCTTGTGACCAGGAACCTTGGCTTTTGCGGTCTCGTCCGAAGGACCGACCCATTTAGTCGCCTCTTACGTCAAGCAAGGGGTACTGTGGACCTATTATAACCCGAATCCCCACGGGATTCACAGCGATTGTCAGTGAAAGAAATTTTCTTTTGATGTTGTACACATGTATATAAAATTTGTAGATCTGAACACTGTTTGAAAAATCGGCACCGTAAAAATATTAACCAAAACAAACAAAGTACAAAAACATTGCTTAATCTCATATAGTAATATCTATTTTGTAAGGTACTTTGGGAAAATTGCATGAATTAAGTATATCAATTATTTTTAAACATATTTTTGTAAGTAATCTAAAAAGCATGACAAGGTATTTATTTCATTGATTACATTTCTAAAAAAAAAACTTATATACCGCAGGTGCGTGCATGACTCGAACAAATATACGTACATATAGAAACTACAATTTGTCAATATTTGAGTGTACCCGAGAGTGTATACTTCATTGGAATTTTGTGTACAATATTGTCCCTCAACATTTTCAGTAAGCTGAATTACTAAATACGAGGGCTGTCCGATACGTAATGTATACTGTACGATATCTCAAAAGCATTCGACTCAAATAGGGAAATGATCATTACACCCCTTTAGAGTATCCTTCGTATCTCCGTAATACCAACCTGTAACACTTTTGCCCTTCGGCACCAGAATTTGTACGACTATACCATCACATGGGCAGATTGATTGATTGTATGTTGTTTTACGTTCCACTTGAGAATCTTTCACTCATATGGAGGCCATTGCCATTGGTTTTTGCGGTCTCACCCGACGGACCCTCTTATTTAGTCGCCTCTTAAGACAAGCAAGGGGTATTGAGTAGCTATTCTAACCCCCGGGTCCCCACGAAGGAGAATATGCAATAAGGAACCGTCTTTTTACTTATGGTTCTTTTGGCAACTACATGTCTTCTACCGTGTTTAGTTAACCATATTTTGTTTCCAATTTTTTTACTGGTTCGAAATAGTGAAGTCATGTTTCGTCACCGGTAACAATGTTTGCAAATTGTCTTTGATTGCATTTGAGAAACATTTTGAGCAATTATTTTGCAGTTTGTACTCGTACCCGTTCAATATGTGCGGTATCCATCTGACAGAAATATTTCCTACTTTCAAAATATGCTTCAATGAAATGCACCCGCTATAGCGATATGCCAACAGTTTTGGCAATATCACGTATCGTGTACATGTCATCAATTTCAATTATTTCCCTAACTTTTGAGACATTTGCCTTGCCTGTTACAGTCACAGGTCGGCCAGATTTTGCTGCAACATCTTTCACGGACTGTGCCAGTCAGAAATTTCTTTCTCCACCTAGGAACTGTGTCATAAGATACCTTATCAGAAACATAAACTTCTCCCAATTCAGTAAAATCTGTATTACCGAATGATCGAGTTTTGTGCGAAACGTTTTGGCTTTAATTTCTTCAGTATTCTCAACCCGTTTCCCAACCATTTTTACAAGTGGTCAACGAATGGCTGTATTGAAATGACTACAAGTTTAAAATTATGCAGAGCTGAAGGCTCACATTTATACCCTTGGAAAAGTATTGAATAGAGCTATTCAAGAGTATCATCATCCACTAACTCCTGCAAAGCGTTATCGCGCTGTGGTACAATGCACATTACATATCGCACGGCCCTCGTATTTACTAGCATAAACGCAATTATATTAATTGGCGGAGACCCACAAAATAATTCAACATTTAGTCTGTCACAATGCATAATTTATATGTAAATAAATTAGATATGCAGTACATGTCATATTGGTTATGTTTCATTTCAGGATAAGTTAATAGGTCACCCGAGTAAACCCAGATCTAAAATCTCAGGTAACCTACTGTAATTGGTCTGCGTCCGTGGTCGTGCGTTGTTCGCAGTGCGTTAACAATGGAATGTCTTTTAACTTCTTGATAACTACCATTCAGATTCATTTTCAAATTCACTATGAAGCATGTTTGGGACAAGGGGGACATGAATGGTAAATGTCAGGACTCTTGCGCCCTTAGGACCTTAGGGGCGGAACAAAAACTGCCCAAAATTGACCACTTTCCAAAAGTTTTCTTCTCTACATCATGGGCTAAAATGGTCAGTGACTAAATGTGTTTACAAACTTTTTTACTTTTTCTTGATCACTGCCATTACAATTGTTTCCAAATTTATTATGAAGCATCTTTGGGAGAAGATGAACAGAAAATGTAAATTTTAGGACTCCTGCATCCCCGGGGTCTTAGGGACGGGGAAAAACTGAAAAACTTTTCAAAAATCTTCTCTATAATCACATATCTTTAAGAAATCTAAATGCATATGATGTAGAGCAGAAAAGTCTCTACCAAAAATTGCAAATTTCATGATCCCTGGGGCAGAGGTTCTGACTCTAGGGCGGAGTCAAACTTGGTATACTGTATTTAGTGTATATGTGTAAAACATTAAAATAATATCAACTTAAATGTTATTGATACTGAATTGAAACTAAATAGATTTTTAGGAGTAGGAAGTTTTTTTTTATTTAGTTTTTTTTATTTTATTTTTTATTTTATCTTCTTTTTTTTATGGCAAAATTGTAAATTTTCAAATTTTTATGAATAAAGGTTTAGTTCCAGAGTGGAAACAACATTACTATTACAGTGATTATTGTATGTATCATTTTAAAGATTTCTTTAAGTTTGCTGATACAGTATAAAACTAAACATATATTTAGATATATGAATATTGAATATGAATATTGTGAATTTCGCAACCCCAGGGTTTTGACTCTAGGACGGGTCCAAATCAGTCATATCGTGCTAGTGTTACATATATAATCTTCTGTAAAGTCTTTCATCAGTATAGGTACTCTCAGGGGCATTTAAGTTTAAGAACACGTCTTATACTATTGTTGAATATTAGAATTCAGCTTAGATATGCATATATGTCATCCTGATAGTAATTCCTTCTCTTAATCATCGGTCTCTATGTACACTGACTTCGGCAGTCGCCAGTTCGGAATGATGGGAAAAATAGGTTCTGTGCACGTGTCAGATTTGTAATAATTTAATATGCCAAATTATAGCAAATTTATTAATAGAATTTCATTTGAGTGGCATAGTTGCATATTTTAATTACTTTTTTACACTTAAAATACTTAAAGTCATTCATGACACGTTGTAATATTTTAAAACAAACGAAATGTGTAGTTACTCACGTCGGTCTCCATTTTCACATGAGGTGTCAGTGCAACCCGATTATGTTCGACAATCATCGTTGCCATGTTTGTGTATACGATATAATGGCGGTTTATACGAAACGCTTATTGTAGGCATGCTCTCAAACAATATTCCCTTGTTTATTTGACTGATTTTTTCTTCAGATCTTGGAGACTTTATAAGTTATGTCGATATGTGTCAACTTTTGCATAATTCTATAGTAGAAAAATACCGTCAGTTACAGCTTGTATATTGCATTAGGCTGAATGTCTGAGCACAATTTATTGGATTAAATGTATGAGTACAGTTTGTGCGATTTAAGAATTAAATTAATGAATAAGAACAATCTGTTGGATTTAAAAAGAAATTATGCCATGCATAAATAGACCGTTTCACGATAATTCTCGCACATGCGCATAACTACTTTCGCAGGGCAAAATTATTTTGAGCAATTTTTACTTCTTTCGTACGAAGTACATATTTCAAGCGAGGAGTATAAATTCTTTTTATATGAGAATATCTGTGTTTTATCGTTAATACATATTTTGGGGGTTTTAAGTTGTGTTCTGATTACAATTAAACAATATATTTTACGTAATATTTTCAAAATTTAGCATTGAACTCGCTACTCTATTCGCATTCACGGGTACTTATATGTTTATGCTGACAATGAAAATGGCAAACCGGGTTATTTTAAATTCTCAAACGCGGAAAATTACCAACGTTCCTACAGCTGGAATACCAATAAAGTTCAGAATATCAGCGTATGAAGGAGTCATCCCAAATATTTCAGGCCATAATCCCCTCCCCCTTCACTTCATTCATCCGACATTATCATCAGACGCAACGCTCTGATTGTAGTTTTAAAAACTACAGACACATGATTTTGAGATTACAGAAGAAGGGGAAAGGATAGACAACCATAGAGGAAAAGACAAGGTTGTAAAGAACTTTAAAGATGGTGATCTGGTGATGAAAGTCTAGGCATTTTGACATCCGAGACGGGTTTTGTCCTTGTAAATGGAACTCAGAAATATTTATATTTTATATTCTTTATATATTTATTTTTACTTCGGGATACTCCGTTTACCTGATCAAGATATACAGCTCACGGCGGGTGTGCCCGGTCAACAGGGGATGCTTACGCCCCTCTTAGGCACCTGGCTGTGGGGATCTGGGTTAGAATAGATCCTCAGTACTCCTTGCTCGTGTATAAGGCGACTAAATGGGACGGTCCTTCGGATGACACCGCAAAAACCGAGTTTCCGTGCCACAGCAGGTGTGTCACGTTAAAGATATCCCTCCCTGCGATAAGTTTTGAGTATAGGCCTAAATCTTGCAGCCCTTCACTGACAATGGTGACGTCTCCATATAAGTGAAAGATTTTCGAGAGGGACGTTAAACACTACAAAATCAATCAATCTTAAGTACCTGACCCCACCTCTAGTGTATCCAGGGCTCTGTGTCTGCACTTTTTTGTGTATTCATTATAAACAGGATTTATGAGATTGATTACTGTCGCCATCTTCACGTGTTCATTTTGTGATCATTTATGCAAAACATTACTTTGTTAAACCCCATTCTTATTTTACGCACAGGTACTTTGTAGTTAATATTAAAAAGATGTTGGAGTTCCTCATTGACTACCTATGCTGCGTTGTACATCAGATCGGCAATAGTCTGTAATGGTGTTCTTTTATTAGCTGACTTGTTTTGTATTCTGATGAAAAAGAAATTTAAAATCTCTTGATGTAGCCTTCAACTCGACATTTAGATACATCGACGACATTTTATCCATAAACAATACCCATTTACATTCATATGTCGATTCAGTATATCCCAGTGAACTCGAAATAACAGACACCACCGTCTTTTGACGTAGACTACGATATTGGTGTAATTTCGGAAACGTCAAAATTAAGTTAAAACGCAACGTCAAAAGATCAATATTATAACTTACATTTAAGATAGGAGAAGAAAAATAAAATTGGTATGATAAAACTAACTAGAATATCTCCCGAGAAATTAGTTTAATAATAATTGACCAGATATATATATATATATATATATATATATATATATATATATATATATATATCCGTGATCTTCATTCACTTTTCAGTAAACCGAGCAGGAGTATATAAACATAGCATTTTAAAAGAAAAACTAACAGAGAATTTCTAAACTTTAATATAATTCATCGCAAAAATGAGCTATTGAAAATGTTTTGCACATCTTGTAATTTTCAATTTGACAATGATTGAAACATTTTCTACCCAGAGTTATTATGCCTAATTGCGCTACTCTTACTTTATATCCGTCAACTGCTTTTCACAGAAATCTTTCTAAACTCTTTAATATGCGTCATTTATGTTTTAGACTACATGTAAGTATTAAGTCCTATTATTATTATGAAGTACTATTGGTGCAGCTAAATATATGTTTACTGTCGATTGTTTTGTTTTTATCCTGAATTTGGAACTACTTTGATATACGCGTATGACTGTGGGACATTCACGTGGTGAAGATTTGATATAAACATTGGATCGAAAATAAAATAGTTGTAAATAATACAATAAAACTTGGAAAATAAGAGACAAACAGCTAAATCATGAAGATGTATTTATTGAAGTACTAGTGGACTATAAAAAGAGCCTGATGTATCACCGGCTACCAGAACTTTGAAAGTGAATGACGGTGGATATCATTTGACGTCATGTGATTCTAAGCGTTGACAGAGGTGTAAGTGCTTCCGTAACGTCATGTAATTGTAAGCTTGAGATTAAATGATCAAGTCCAGTTAGATTAATCATTACTATGGTTTTTTAATGGATATCAATGTATTGTTTTAATAAATAAATAAATAAATGGGGGGGGGGGGGGGGGGAGTGTGTAACATGAATACACATTTTAAAAATTATTTTATTTACAAAATACAGATATACTTTATTCGTAAGTTAAAGATTGGGATCCTATTGTTCTAATTTGCTCTGTGAAGAATTAAGGATATTACCCCCTTAACATTGAATGGAGATACATGTGTATGATTTTTTTTATTCCATTGTGCCAGCTTCATAAATCTACAAAGTGTTCATGTTGCTTATTTTTTAACACCCTTATTTCATTTGTGGAAGCTATGTTTGGCGCATATTTAGAGGGAAAGGAAGGGGGTCCAACCACCTAAAAATTCCAATGAGAATAGTTTTATGATAACTAGTTATAAATATGTGTTTGCATAAACAAATTATAGTAATGAATGCATAACTTGAATGCATAACACGCTGTCTAAATGACACGTGGTTTCCATGGTAACAAAAAGAAAAATTTGTTTTTTAGTTGAGGACTTTTATTAGACTATTTGCCATGAAAAATTTTATGCGAGTTTCAATCATATCTGTTTCTATGCCACTTCCACATTTTTCACAAAATGCTTCATGCTTGCCGATTTTGACTCTTAGAAAAGTTATCAACATTTTGGTAAAGTGCGGCACTTACGTTAACGAAAACATAAAAATTGTGATTTTTTTTTTTTAAAAAAAGGTATTTGTAAGAAAATGGATAGAATGTAAAATGACCGTTAATATGGTGTGTGATTTTGTATGTATTTTTTTTTAAATTCATATAAAACAGCGTAAATGTTACCCGTAATGATATGCAATACGCTTTGACACCTATAAAGTGCGCGACATCTTTACACCTGCTCCATATTTGGATACCTTTTCTGAACATAGAAGTTAACGACAAACTAACAACTCATCTTGATGACAAATAGCTCCAAAGACTATGTTTGAGGAACTTCCGTATCCCTTTGATATGAACTTCAGAAAGTGCTTGTGCGCAGAATCAGAGTGGTATCTAACAAAAGTAATTTTATGGATGATTGATCACAAGATATAAATATTTATTACTTACATTTTTATTGACCGAACAATTGTTTTTGATGTCAAAAAGCATGGTCTTTAATTGTAGCGTGAGGAGAGGTGGTGCAATGTGTTTAGAACTCGTACGTTTTGATGTTCGTGATATTGGAAAGGTTCAGTGATTTCAAATCTACTAAACCTTATTTTGGATGTTTTGAGAATCCATATTTGATTTACACCACTTCTCGCATATGGTGTAGCCGTTCAATAAATCATATTTATTCGGATGTGATGTTCAATTAATTATGTGGACGATGAGATGAAACGCTTAATTTTTTCCCTATATTTTAACATTGCATGTTCTGCAGTTACGATTTACACAGATGTATCGATCGGCACATGCTTTTATGCGACATTTCAGACAGAAGTTATAAGCATTTAATTAGGGAAGCTTTAACGGGACAGAGGTAATCGCATCGATTACACTGAGACTGGTCGCGGTAGCTCAGTGGTTAGAGCATTCGCTTCGTAACCGGGAGGTCGTGACTTCAAGCCCCGCTTGTGGCATGTCCGCGTCATGCTTCTTTCGCCAAACGATAGACAAGAAGTGAGAGTAATGGATCTTTCGGATAAGGCCTTAAAAGCGTGTCGTGGTAGGCGTTGGCACGTTAAAGAGCCCTCACTGCTACGCTCCTGAGCATATGTTTAAATGTATAGTACTTCACCTATAACTGGTGATGTCTTGATATGAGTGAAAAATTCTCGATGGGTCGTTCAACAAACAAACAAATGAAATTCGGTCGTCTCTTCTAGAGGAGGTGGAAATATACCTATTTTCTGCATGTCATTGTCGAAGCAAATTTTTTTCGGCATGTAAGACATGCTTCAATTTGCATTCTGTTGTGAATCCTTTAATTAGGTTTTTCCACTGTCTGTGATTTTCTTATGTTTATTATTATTATTATTATTATTCTATTCATATTTTCCTGACGCAGCGACTTTTTGTTTCAATACTTGCATAAGATTGTATAGAACCTATAAAAATATGTTTTAATGGGACCATCTGGATATAGGGGCATTGTTCCCAATTTGTTGATGTAATGTTCTACAAAGGTTGCCTTGGTCACCCACTGATGTGATGATTCTACAAAGGGTACCCCCAGTGGCGTAGCTAGCCTTGAAGTGAAGTGTACGCAAAGTGGCAAATCCAGAACAGCCAGGGGTCTGGGGGCCGTCTTACGGCCCCAGTGGGTCCAGGAAAAGGTCCTAGTGGGGGCCCATGGGGCAAAGCCCCCGGAAGCGCATGGATTTTGAGACTTTTTAAGTTACATTTATGTGTTGTTCTAGCTATAAAATCATACATAATAAAATAAAAAATTAAGAATCATTTTTTGTTTTTGTCAAACTTATGTGTACGCCCGGGCGTTTTGGCGTCAATAGCAGTTCAGCCACTGACCCTGGGCACCTACTGATGTAATAGTTATACAAGGTTATCCTGATCACCCACTGATGTAATGGTTCTACAAACCACTGATATATTGGTTCTACAAACCACTGATATAATGGTTCTACAAACCACTGATATAATAGTTCTACAAACCACTGATGTAATGGTTCTACAAACCACTGATATAATGGTTCTACAAACCACTGATATAATAGTTCTACAAACCACTGATGTAATGGTTCTACAAACCACTGATATAATAGTTCTACAAACCACTGATGTAATGGTTCTACAAACCACTGATATAATGGTTCTACAAAGGTTACCCTGGGCACCCACTGATATAATGGTTCTACAAACCACTGATATATTGGTTCTACAAACCACTGATATAATGGTTCTACAAACCACTGATGTAATGGTTCTACAAACCACTGATGTAATGGTTCTATAAACCACTGATATAATGGTTCTAGAAAGGTTAGCCTGGGCACCCACTGATATAATGGTTCTACAAACGACTGATATATTGGTTCTACAAACCACTGATATAATGGTTCCACAAACCACTGATGTAATGGTTCTACAAACCACTGATGTAATGGTTCTACAAAGGTTACCCTGGGCACCCACTGCTGTAATAGCTATACAAGGTTTTCCTGGTCACCCACTGATGTAATGGCTGTATAAGGGTTACTTCTGGTCATCCATTGATGTAATGGTTCTACAAACCACTGATATAATGATTCTACAAACCACTGATATAATAGTTCTACAAACCACTGATGTAATGGTTCTACAAACCACTGATATAATGGTTGTATGAGGGTTACCTCTGGTCATCCATTGATGTAATAATCATATTTATAGAGGAAAGTTTTGGTCATCCATAGATGCAATGGTTATAAGAGGGTTACCTTTGGTATACCTTATTATATATAATGTATAAGTTCACATCATGGAAAGGTGTCCTGGGGTAACTAACATTTAAGGATGATCTTAGGTCACTTTTTGTTTATAATCTAATTCTATTTCAAATACATAGCCAAGTAACAGGTAGAGTGGTCACATGACGAACCTCCTGCTATGTCCGAAATTCATATTTCCCTATTATCTCGTATACACATCTTACAAACACACCCTAAGACCTTTAGTATGTTTTAATTTCTATTTAAAACAATTCTATTAAACAATTACAAAGTCAACACATGATATGATTTAGACAAAATGTCCATGGACCTTCTGAACATAAATTTGGACAACCCTTACCTCTGGTTTAGTGAAAAATATGCCCAGTTGATAAATATTTCAACAGTTTACAAACGGATAGACAAATAAGAAGTGATTAAAAACCCATCTTATTCTCTAGCTCAGGTGAGCTAAACATTTCACCTTGACACGCTGTAGTATCATAAATAAAATTCATAGTCACATAATTTTCATTCCTGAACTCAGAAGGTGACCAGGGGTCAACTTAACCCCCTGTGCAACATTATATGAAATATTTGTAAATAAAAAGCAAAAATTAAATAAATAAAAGAATGAGATTTCAACTTTATTGATTATATTTAGGTTCATGTCATATTCTCGTTTTTGGAACCCCGTGGGGATCCGGGTTGTTAGAATAGATCCTCATCACCTCTAGTTTGTTGTATGAGGCGACTAAATGGGGCGGTCCTTCGGATGAGACCGCAAAAACCGAGGCCCCGTGTTACACCAGGTGTGGCACGTTAAAGATATCCCTCCCTGTTCAAAGGCCATAAGCGCCAAGCATAGGCCTAAATTTTACAATCCTTCAATGGTGACGTCTCGATATGAGTGAAAGATTCTCGAGCGTGACGTTAAACAATGTATAGTCAATCAATCGTTTTTGGAAAAACTGGGGAATGCAGACATTTAAATTAAGCATTTAAAAAAAAAGAAATGATGACAGGTGAATAGTGACTTGCTCAGGGGTCATACTGAAATGGGGTGACCTGCTTGAGGGTAACTGTGTAATAATTCAGTTCCTCCGAAAATCACCACAAAGGTGAACGACTGGCATTTTGACGTCCAGAATACAATTCGGCACCTGATCCCACCTCTGGTATGTCCAGGGGTCGGTGTATGCCCTTCTCTTAACTTTGTATTCTTAGTAGGATTTATGAGATTGATCACTGTTCGTTGTCTTCACTTGTTTGTTTACAATGTATATTGATTAAATACTTCATCTTTGATTGTAGTTTGTCACAAAAAAACAAACAAACAGACAAAAAAACAAAAAACAAAAACAAAAAAGAAAAAACAACACAGGAACAAAAAACGAAGCAAAACAAACACAAAAACAAGCAAACAAACAAACTGGCATAAAATTTCCTAATAGGTAGATATTGAGTTTGAATTTTACTATATATGTAATAGTAATTTTCTATAATGCATGTTCTCTACCCTTAATACAATAATATACATAAATATAAGCTGGGGAGCAGAAAGATTAATGGAAACGTAGAATTTGAAAATAAACATTTTTAAAAGAAAATGAGCAACAATATCGAATAGTAAATTCAATAGACAGTTACATGGTATGAAGGTTTTGATCCTCTAAATCTATTTCTGAAACTAATGTGGAGTGGTGACCTAACCCACAGCAAGAACTCGAGAGGAACTAAATACCTAATCTTGTCGAATGTTCAACATTTAATTTATTTATTGCACGGGTTTAAACTGACCAATGTTAGTAAAACCATTCGAAGGTTCGTTGTAGTGCAGACAATTTATACATCGACCCACTCGCCGTTGCGTAACTTGTGTTTTAAAAATGTGTACCTTATCCTATTGAAAGAAACACAAACTGTTTTAGTGAAGATATGTTTTTAATAACTAAACTGCACTTTCAGAGCGCTGCATATCTTAAGTTAATTTTATAAATTATTTATGTTCGTTTGAGTGGAACGAATAAGAACATAAAGTGTATTTTCGGTATGTAATAGATTTACGCACTGAATTACCTCAATTTAATCACAGTTATCCGCTTTAGAAAATTAAAACTGTTGTTTAACCTTTGAGGTTACAGTTTAAAGCTTTTGCGTTTATAATATACACCCCTAGTAAAAAAAAAACATTACCATGCAGAAATATTAGTAAGTTTGTATTAAATGTCAAAACCACACATTTTATTGTACTGATAGTGCATTTAGGTATTTACAAAATATCTTTTATTCGTGGAATTATCGTTTAACAATTATTTGCTGACAGTTTGAAAAAAGGCATGGGTTACTTACATTTCATGCAAATTCAGTTGCAGTAACAAATGCCGTGCTCCTCGATAAAACACATAAACCTAATTACCTGAGGCTACTGCAATGGACCGGAAAGTTGCAACGTTAATAATGTCATTCCTTTATAGTGTTTATTAGGAAATTTCACAAAGTAAAAATGACAAAATCTATAACTATTTCTACAGTAACCATGCTGTCACTCCATCTCACAGAATGCGACATAATTAGCCATTATTGATCAAACGTCCTAAATCGGGGGAAATGTCAAAGTGTAAAATTCCTTTCTTTTTTTTGTCTACTGGTACATGACTAACATAATTTGTAGTTCACAGAATTTAGAGAGAGAGGGAGAGAAAGACATTCTGTAGCTTTAAAGGTGCCTTAAGCAATGATATAGCAGGGACGGCTTTGAAAGACAAGACCAAGAGCAATTATTTGTTCATATCTAATATGAAGAGATATAGAACTTTTAAAGATTTTCAGACCCCTTAAAATCTTTATTACGTAAGAAATAAACATTGCTTTTCATTCATACGATTTTATTTGCCATTTTTATCGACTTCCTATTACGTAACAATTAAGCATTTCTTTTTTCTCTTGCGATTGCATAATTATTAACGTTAAAAACAGACCTTATTGATTATATAAATAAATGTACTTCCTTGCACTTCTAATGTGCAGATCCATAATTGTGATGCACAGTACACACAAGCCATACAGGAAGAACACATATAAATAGCTACTAAGGATCAACTGAACAAGCCACAGTGGATAAAATTAGCGTATGCAATTTCACTAGAAGTGTTGTTTTTCGAAATCATATTTACTTGTGTCATGAATATATTAAGAATCAATATACAAACCTTTTTAGCTAGATTATCCATGGCTGATTAACGTGACAGTCACCATTAATCACAAGTATAAAAAACTGCCATGGATATTGAAATTACGTATCGGATGAAATCAGTAGACAAGTGGAAAGAGAACCCGTATCGTGAAAACTTCCTCGATCCGGATTAACAATAATATGTTGGAAATGTTGGAAAACGTGGAAAATTTTAAAACACTTAAGAAATAAATTTCATTTTTAAAAAATACATGACGGTATGAACTGAACCGCTTCACGCCGAAATACTTTTTATTAAGTGCAAGGTATCAGAGACAAAAGATTTGGATATTTGTTTTACGTCCCGTCACGAATTCTTCACTCAATTTAAGACGTCACATGCCGTAGGTGAAGTACCACAAACTTAGACCTGCCGTAGCAGTGAGAGTTCTTTAACGTGCCAACGTCTGCGTGACAAGGGTCCTCCGTTTTAAGGTCATATCCAAAAGACTCATGATTCTCACTTTTAAATGCCGAGCGTTTGGTGAAGGAACAATCACTACCCATGTTTACATCTAAGGTTTGACGCGGACATGACACGAATAGGGCTAACTGCAGGACTTTAGCTCTCCTATGGCCGGTTGCGTATCTCGGGTTTAAACACCCGATCTCTGATACAGGGTTTGAATCCTGCTTTACGAGTTGCACGCAGGTAGAGCTGAGATGAGAACTGCTCAGAATTATGATAAATAATAAACCAGGTATATGGGTGGCTTAAACCCAGCTTCGTGTTCTTGTGGGAAACGATGGCGAAATATTTGGATGCAGTAGAGAGGTTTGATCTTGTAGAAAGGTTGATTATAAGAGAATGAATTGTAGAGACAAACTTAATCCTTCCACGCATTATAATGATACATATTTTATAAATAGATTTCTATTTAACAACGAGGATGTTTTGTCTGTTGTAGACGATAATGGTGATGATTTGGGCAGTAGGACTCTGCATATTTCATCGACCTCTCTATTGAACCAGCTTCTGATAACTCGGAGATATTATGCGACAGGGGATTTGTTTGGGGTACACAATGTGTTCTGTGTCTCGAGTCATTTGCGTGCAATACCTTCTTTGTTCAATAGCGATATAAACGTTTCCCTCTGGAAATAGAATCTAGGATGTACAAAGAGCGTTTATGCAACAAAGTAGTATAGTTGGTGTTGAGGGACTGATAGATTGCACCCACATCTCCATTATCTCTCCACGAGGGGGTAATGCTGAATTTTTTAGAAATAGGTTATTTGATTGTTTGTTTGTTGTTTTCCGCCACACTCAACAATTTTTCAGTTATCTGGTGGCGTCCAGTTTTTATTGGTAGAGGAGAGAACCCAGATGCAATGTACCCGGGAACCTTCCGAAAGTAAACTGGTGAACTTTATCAATATATCAGCGCGAGCGAGAATTGAACTCGCGCCGACTAGAGGTGAGAGGCCTTGTAATGTTGAGCGTGATGCTCTAACCACTCGACCACGGGGGTCCTTTTTCTGTACAGTTAATTTGTAAACTTGTAAGCCTGGAGTACCCATGACAGTCGAATTTTGAAAATTCTAATATTTGTGCCAAGTTTGAACACAGAGAAATAAATGGTATTTTGCTGGGTTACAATGGATACCCACTACGGTCATATCTTGTAACTCCAGTCCTCACTCCAAACTCCAGAGAGAGAGAGAAGATTCAATTTAGCTTTATGCAATACACGTGTGAAGATTGAAAAGGTTTACCGAATCTTGAAGAGACGATTTCCATGTTTGTGAGAGCAACTTCGTCTAAACGTTTGGATCAGGTAAGCCTGGTTTGGGTTTAACGCGTGCAACAGACTTTGTATTCGGGCACCTCCGACTCATTTGACATTTAAACCTGACTTGCGTGATTCGTGGATCAACCGCTGAGCTATACGTATGTGAACTACAAATATGCAACCGGCCATAAAAAAAAATATTGGGATAGATCACAGATCAGAGAGCTATAGGTCCACCCCTTATAAAAATCTTTGATTTACGGAACAGAAAAAAATGCGCACAGTTGAGACCATATATCGTTATATTCTTGCATCGTCGTCTTATAAATTAATATAGAAAATTCTTAACACATTGCCCTACTATAGTTGTGTACAAACATACCTTAAAATATTCATAAAAGCCCATATTTCTTGAAAACTCACAGCTTCAATGCATTTTGTTTGTTGACGTAGCCATGTTAGGTAGCCAGTCAATTCGAACCCTGTTGCTATCTGTATCTATTCATAACATTTTATACGACTTATGTATTCGGTATTTATTTATTATAAATACGAACAATTAATAGAAAGTAAAAGAAACTAAGTTCTTGAGTATTGAAAATACTACAAAAACTAGTCTGGTCTCTTACACTTATGTGGTGGGGATGTGGACCAGACTATTGAAAGCTGTGAGTTTATTGCAATATTTAAACATATTTGAATAATTATTAATTAGCCGAACTGGAATAATTTATCATTTCATATATCTAACTAAAATATTTGTGGGGATATTAGATTACACTGACGTTAATGTGCAAGCATGGAAATGAACCAGGGTTCGAACTGACTGGCTACCTAATTTGGCTACGTCAATAAACGGAATTATTTGAAGCTCTGAGTTTTCGAGCCATATGGAACTTTAATGAATACAGAAGGAAATACTCTAGGATTTTTTATATTAAATTTATGATATGGTTGTACAAGAGTACAACGGCACAAGACCTCAACAGTGCGCATCTTTTTTCTGCGCCATAAATTGAATGTTTTTATAAGGGGTGAATCTGTAGATCTCTGATCTGTCCCAATATTTTCTTTCAGAGAGCTACAGTTCTGCAGCTAAAGCGGGTCTTGAACTCACTACCTCCAGATTAGGAAGCGAACGTTCTACCACTGAGCTAAATGCTCTACCACTGAGCTACCACGACATGTCTCAAAGGCAAAACTTTTGAAAATGTAGATAAATTGTTAACAGTTTTTAACACACGTTCAAATAATATTATGAGTCTAAAAAGCTTACTTTGTCGTTATATATGATTATACTTACATTTTCAAAGGCAAGATCATTGAAACTCAAAGACTAAAAATAATAAATATATATAGAGCAGCTGTTTTAAATTTGTGTAGGTGCTTTTGAGTTGGAAGCCTGCTCTAGGAATTTCTCCACAGGTTTCATTTGAATAAGTTCTTCTCGCTGGATAATGTGTTTTGGCACTGTTGTAATTTTTCTTTCATAAATTTTGCTCTCGCATTTGCCTTTTATAATTCTTGACTTGTTCGCTGATAGTTGTTTTATTTACATGTGTTTTCGTGACCCTTGTACGACCTCGGGTCCTTCTTGAACAATACTCTAGGACAAAGATCTCAAAATCGTATGAAAGAGGATCCATCCTAGGTTTAGAATTTGACCCCATTCTGTGGGAAACGTTGATGGAAGACGCACCAAGGCTCACACCTGTACCGTGTACTATGACTGTATTATGTTATAATCTTTGTTAGTGTTTCTGTCTTATTTGCTACGATATTCCTGCGCTTAGTTTTTATGAGAATATTATTTAAGATCACCAATTCTTTCGTGCAGAACATTTAGTTCACTTTTCATGAACTCCACCGCGACTATGTTTGTAATTATTATCTTATGGTCAAAGGAGGTAAGAATGGCTCAGCGGTTGATCTGTGGATCACTTACGGCAGGATTAAAAGTCGAGTTTACCTGAGAAGGGATTTTGTTGCATATGTTATCAAACTGAGTAAGGCTTACCTAATCTGGACTTTCACAAAGTAAGATATCGAGAGCTAGTAAGTTGCCACATTTCACAGCACGAGAAAAGTAAGCTTTCCTTCAATTTAATGAATCTTCAAAGGATAATATGTATATATATATATATATATATATATATATATATATATATATATATATGAAATGTGAAAAACTCAAAATCAATCTCAAGCCACGAGGTTCATTAATAAATATGAAACCGACTGAAATAGTTATCCAAACGTAAAATTTGTATACGTTTTTACATTGCTGAAAACCCATATTTACCACATAAGATGTTCTTATGAAACCACCCTTATTTTTGCATTATTCACAAAGTTTTACTTGAAAATTTAATGTATAAACATTACTCATCAATTGAAATCCTTCACAAACGTCTTTTTAGTGGTGCACGTCATGTATTAATGACCGATTTACATTGTTTGTTGATCAATTAAGACAAATTACGATGTAAACACAGCAAAACCCAACATCATTTGGTGCGTCCAAAATAATGGGTATCTTATGACATTAAAGTTAAGTGTACATTTGTGTGCCCCAAACAAGTCACCGTTTACAGTCTTCCAAATTCAGGTAGCTCAGAAACTTAATATTATGAAAACTTTATTCATAGGAGACAAATTACCTCATTAAAAGTTCTGCAAAATATCATCACCAATTTCACAATTAATCTCAGGAAGAATAGTATTTCGATGAGTCAAAATATGTATTTAAAAATTGGCATTATCATAAAAATCAGTCTATTTCTTATTAGTATATCCATATAAAAAAATCTTACCTGTGTACAACGAGTAAACCTGGATTTAAACCTCGAATCAGTGATCCGAGATATAAATCCAAGATACGCAACAGGCCCTTACATTGACACAAGTGTGCATGTACTTTATAACGAAGAAGAATGTGCAAGTGAGAAATGAAAAAAAGAAAAAAAACAAACTCGCACAACCATGGAAGTGTAAATCACTTGACCAAATTTCTCCGCACACCGCTGAGTAAACCATTTAGTGTTCGCATATGATATTAATTTATCAGAATCAACACGGTGTAGAGAGTGAATATTTAGATTTAGACGTACGTGTGCATGACTGGTGGCTATGTATCTGTGAAATGATAAGCCACTGGAAAAGGGTCAACTCTATTAATACAACATATTTAGTTGCCTAGCTCAAAACGTATATTAGTGAAAAGTGTGTGTGTGTGTGTGTGTGTGTGTGTGTGTGTGTGTGTGATATCTATTTACTTATCACAGTTATGTGTAAATATCGCACATGATGTGAAAATCACATTTTACTTGTATTTTGACGCAATTATATTCAGTTATTAAAGATGTTCGCTTCCATGTTGTACAGAAGTTTTCCAATACACACCCACGTTTTCAATTTATTGTCAAACCCATATATTTACTTCAATAAATCAATGTAACTCTGGAAAAAAAAACAATCTTAAGTTCATGACCGTAATTAATCGACAGACTTGTGACATATTACACTTGTGACATATTACACTTGTGACATATTACACTTGTGACATATTACACTTGTGACATATTACACTTGTGACATATTACACTTGTGACATATTGCACTAGTATTACAGCTGTATTAAATTTGTGGACTGGTTTGTTTTATTCCTGAAAATAAAGGATAATAGAAGAAAAGGGATTCTATTAGGTATGTGGGCATCCAATATTTTACAATATCAACTGGGATATAGTTAAACCTTTTTCTCAAGGTTTTCCAAATTTTTGAAAATATAATTGATGTCACTCAGATACCTACTGTCAAAGCAGCAATGTTAAATTTATCCCAGAATTGATTTTATAAATATTGTTTCACTTTGCTTACCAATTTCACATACATAGTTTCTTGATTTCATGCAGTTATCTGTGATCCATTTGAATCCCGTATAGACAGAAAAAGTGAGCAATGATGTTTCCGGAAGTTTCCAGGATATTCTGATAACCAGTTGGAGTAACCTAAGTAGTCTGCCTCCGGAAATCATTGCCATTCACCATCGTGACAGAGGTCTGTTCCACCAAGCCAAAAAAGACCCCGGAGTGGATCTAAAAATGTATTGTTTTAAAGTGATACTCGGCAAGCAAGTCAAAATATTTCATAACATAATAATATTTATTAGACGGAAAGTATGAAGTCGAATTTGCTGAAGAATACATCATCTACCTGTGGGGATTTTCCATTCTGCAGATGACCCAGGTCAGGTGTATATACCTACATAATTCACCATATGTGATGAAGGATCAGTTCATTTCATAAATCCCCCCTTGTCCAATAATGTGACCTGTACCTACTCGTATCGTTCCATTTTCCCAGCTGATCCAGAACGATTTAAATGGACCACACGGTAAAGGGTTACCAATAAAACTGGTTCGTAATTGACACTGCTTGCAAGTTCGGATACCTGACTTTGCATTACCCCATCCACCAATCACAATCTCGTAGGATCTGCGCATGTCACTATGTTGTTCAGAAAGAATAACATGGGCGTCGGTACATATCCTTACGTTGAATGTGATATGGTTGTATTTCCTGATATAAGCGTTTAAATCTTCGATGTAATGGTACAAATATTCATCCATGATATTCAATTGCACTGAAGAATCTGTGCGAATATAAAATGATCCTGATTCTTCTCCTTCTTCCATTAATTCGCAAACCACAATCTGGTGTGTTGTCACGAATGACTGCACATGACCGAAGGGAAAAATCACTCAACTATGTACAGCTCATAAAAGCCCTTCCGGCGCTATTTACAATTAAAAACGATTGGTTTAGGTCATGAATATGGAACTGATGCTGTTCTTGAATCTCTCTAGACTAGGAGCGTTGACAGCAACTGATGGCAAGTTATTCCACAGCCTTATGGTTGATGGAAAAAAGGACTGTTGATGACCCTGTATCCTAGAGTAAGGTAGTTGGAACCTGATGTCATGCCCCCGTGTTGTTACGTTAGCTCCTTTGGATTCAAGATAAGGTTGCGATGGTATTGCAACGAGGTGGTGGACAACACGGTGAAGCATGACGGTCTTAGAGTGTTGGCCACTGTAGGTCTTCAAACATCTTGGTTACGCTGGTAGTTGTTCTGTCATTCCCAGTAACAAAGCGTGTTGCTCTTCTCTGCACCATTTCTAACTCATAGATGTTTTTCTGTGCTACTGGGTCCCGTATGATTGACGCATATTCCACTATTGGTCCCACTAAGGTGGTATAGCATTGTACCTTGATGATACTAGGCCATGTGCTGAGAAAAGCATTAATGTTACTTGCTTTATTTGTGATAGTACTAATATACTGGTTCCATGACAGGTTGCTACTGATGTTAAGCTCTAGTATTTCGCACACTTCACTGTGGCCAAATTCTTTCCATGGATGGTATAGTTCCTGATAAATGGTTTGTGTTTGTTGGTCACACGCAGAACTTTACATTTATCACGGTTAAATTGCATTAGCCATTCATTTTCCCATAGCTGCAGGCTGTCAAGGTCTTGTTGGAGGTAGGTGGTACCTCTTCTTTACGGATCTTTCTGTAAAGTAGACAGTCATCTGCGAAGAGTCGAGCTGTAGATGATACCATCTCTGGGAGATCATTTACATATATTAGGAAGAGAAGTGGGCCCATCACCGTTCCCTGAGGTACTCCGGATGTTACATCTGATGTATTTGATGTCTTCACTCCCAGAATTACTTGTCGTACACCCTTCAGAGAGCTGGCAATCCATTCCAGTGTCCTGCCTCTGATACTATAGTAGTTACATGTGTAGGGTAGTCTCTGATGGGGCACCTTGTCAAATGCTTTGGAGAAGTCAAGCAAAACACAGTCCATCTGGTCTCCACTGTTCAGTTCATCGGCTAGCTCCTGGAGTGTTATGAAAAGCTGGGATTCACACGATCTTTGTTTGCGAAATCCATGTTGATTGTCCGACAGTATTCCGTTTCCCTCAAGATGTTTGATGATGTTACTATGTAATATGTTTTCCATTAATTTGCTACAAATAGAAGTTAGTGAGACTGGTCTGTAGTTTTAAGCTTTTCCTTTATCTCCTTTCTTAAATAATGGTGTTATGAGTGCTTCCTTCCACTGACCAGGTACCCTTCCCTGCCGTATGGATGCATTGAAGATGGTGGTGAGTATCGGTGAAATTTCTGTTGCAAGTTCTTAAAGCAATTTCCCCGGAATGTTGTCTGGACCAGTGGCTTTATGTGGATTGATGTTGTTCAAAAGCTTCTGGACTCCGGTTTGATGTACTTTGATGTCGGGACTGGTGAATAGAGACTATTGTGTTTCACAGGTAAGCTGGTCATGTCTTCTTGTGTGAATACCGAGGTAAACTGATCATTTAGTATGTTGGCTTTTATTGTGGTGTCGCTATAAAGTATCCCCTCTTTGCGTAATGGAGCTACTCCGGATGTTTCCATTCTCTTGCTTTTAATGAAACTCCAAAATCTTTTTGGATTATTGGTGTTGTCTTCACTAAGTACGAGTTGTAAGTTTCTCTGCATATTGTCTGGGTCTTTTTCTTAATTTTCTTAAAATTTTCCAAATCTTGTTGTTTTCCACTTTTCTGAGCTTTGTTATAATATCTCTTTTTCTTTATTGGCAATCTTTTTACTTTCCAGTTAATCCACACTTGGTTAAACCTCACACTAGTAAACTTAGATGGCACATGTTTCTCCACTAAGGTATTACTCTTCTCTGTGAAGGTGTTCCATAGAATGTTTACATCCGTGTTTTCCGAGTATTTCCTATGGTATTCCTCTGCAAATTGACTCATCTCTTTGCGGAGGTTAGTAATATCTGCGCTTTTCCAGATGAAGATTTTTCTACGTGTTGGTTTCTAGTATTTGGCTTTACTGAGTGTTTCCACGAATGCGATGGTATCATGGTCCCTTATGCCTGATATACCTATACACCTGTGAACCAAATTAGGTCGGTTCGTCGGAACAATTTCCAAGGTTACCTCTTCTCTTGTTGGAAAGTTGATAATTTGGTTAAGTCCCATGTCTGATTTTGTGGCAATGAAATGTTCATCGATATCCCTTGGGTATTTATTACCAGTAATAATGTCATTTTTCCAGTCAATGTCTGGTAAGTTTGCATCTCCACCTATCCATATTGTTGATGTTTTGTGTAAGTCTACAATCCTTATCACTGCAGATTGTTTGAGTATGAGTGAAGTATCTGTTTGGTTGTCGATACAGTGAAGTGATCACTATGGGTGATTTGTCTTCCCCTTCGATTTTCACTGCAACAAGGTCACTATGGAAGTCAATATCCACTAGACTGCTTATGTAGGTTGACTTAACACTACTAGTACTCCACCATAACCGTCTGCTCTGTCATTGCGGTAAACCTCATAGCCAGGTGGTATGATTTCTTGGTTTCTGATATTAGATTTTAGCCACGTTTCACATCCCAGTATGATGTCTGGTTTACATGATTCTAAAAGATTCCAAAAGGATTCACATTTAGCTTGATGCTTTGAAAATTGATTGTCAGTATTTTCATTGGCTCTGACTTCGATTTCTGTGGTTTATCAGGATGATGTTTTGGTGATTACGCATTGATGGGTTCACCTATATCACTGTTCAATGATGACATTGATGTGTCGGAAAGTGAATCGTAAGAGTTGAATGTGGATATGTAGGTGGATTAAAAAAAATGAAAAGCTGAAGTTTGGAAGACCGCACTGGCAGCAGATCCATGAGACATCTGCAAATGCTTGGTACATATGGTTATCCATGTATATGAATTCATATGGTACCAGCCCTCGTAATTGTCACAAGCTATCGCATGTTGATTCCAGCGGACTGCTTTAACACATACCAAACACGGATATTTCAAAGTTTATGGACCGGGATTTAGTTCACAACCTCCTGCTTGTAAAAGCATGATGAAGCTACGATACAGTAAGTGATGATGTCTGCTAGTTTTCAAAAGCAACCTTAGTAGTTTACGTCTTTGACGAACCACTAGAACGGCTCGGTTATAAACAGAGTAATCAGAGTTATTAGGACATTCATCTGCAAGTACTGGTGTTAGAATCTCACTACAATATAGGCTATTACTCTGTGCCGGTTCTTTAAGATACATAGATCATGTTGACAAAATCAATATTTAAGATTATAAAAATCATTGATTTTCCAAAAATTTAAAAGTAAAACGGGCTTAATTAGAACTATACACTAACTTTGTTTCATAAGATGAAACATTTAATTTTACCACACACCATTGAATGTTTCAGTAATCAAACCTTTCAATAGCGCTGGATTCCCAGCATCATCAACTCTCGCTAGTTTTCCGCTCATATCTTGACATTTTCCCTAAAAGGAATTAAAACTTACATGCATTTATTGTTTAGATGTAAATAAAGGTAAAAATGAAAACATATAGATGGATTGATTGTTTGTTTTACATCTCGTTGAGAATTTTGCACTCCTAATGAGACGTCATCGGTTGTAGGTGAAGTACTACAAATTTAGACCTATGCTTTGCGCTCAGGGCTGTAGCAGGGAGGGTTCTTCAACGTGCCAACGCTTATCACGATACAGGACCTCCGTTTTAAGGCCACATCCAAAGAACCCCGAGTCCTAATCTTTTGACGATGGAGCAATCACTACCTACGTTTACGTCTTAGGTTTGACGCGGCCATGGCAGAAAGCATATAGATTGAACAATTTAGATGTCTCTGTCACAATAGTGCTGAATCATCCACTCAGTTTGGATTCAACAGTAATAACCATACACAACGTTTCAATTGGGTTTTTTTTTATCATCAGTTTTTATAGTACATCAAAGCGAACAGACGAACACGATAAATACATAATTCATTTCATTTTGGACATTCTTAAAAATAAAATATGTTTAATCATTTATTTTAAAACATTAGATATAAATACATTTCTCATTAAATCTTGTGCGAAAATCATGTTTTAAACTGAGTTCATATTTCAATATGATGGACACACTCTGTACAGATCAAAGAGTGTTTAGAAACTTCGTTCTTGCCATGGGTACCTGTTCGACTGACACGTAACATAGCAACACGTTCGAGTCGAATACTCACACCACCATGCATGGCAGTGTGAAAGATAGTGAAAACCGTCTCAGTAATGTTTTAATTATTATAAAAATTAAATGAACTCCATAGATTTTGATGCCCCCATAATCGTTGATTGAGGTATATAGTCTTTGGTCTGTCTATTTGTCTGTCCTTGTAAACTTATCTTTGGCCATGACATTTGAACTCTTTGCTACCTATAGGGCTATCTTATTTCACATTGTGTATTTCTTCTGACAATACCTTTTGTTTGGTTCCAGCATCACTTTGCTGTTATACGGGCGCATCAGTGTGTCACCAGCACGTCTTGTTTATTGTTCAAACTTTGAGTTCGACAATAAACATGCAAAACGTTCTCGGTGTTCGCGACACTAGAAATAGTACTGAGTGTTCTCATACATTCACAGTCAATATCTCATTTGTCTTTTTAGCACTAGTAAACCTAAATGTATCTGAGCATAGCTTAATAAACCACCTAAGAAGTTTCTCACCAAATTGTACTAATCGTGTGCAATTTCATTCATCAAGGCACTATATTTAGTTGGTATTTAGAATCAATTGTTTGTTTTTCCATATGTAACATTCCAAACAGACGAAAAACATTTTGAAACTTTAGGAAATATTGTTTAGAAAGCAAACGATATGTTGCATACATGAATAGTCTTTGATAAACTAAATTACGATACTGTAGCATGGGTCTAGTCCAAAGCGCAGTTTGTCTCCACAAAAAGCAATGGTTTCCATGTGGTACACAGGTGGTTGATTCCTCTAATATATGAACAGCAGAAATTATAGACATTGAATAACAAACACTATATTAGAACAGGATTACATGAAAAAGTAAAAACACGAACAATTATCAGTCTCATAAATCGTATAAAGAATTTTGTGTAATAAAAATTAATAAGTAAAATTGAGGGTAGAGTATTCATAACAAACTGAACGTCAACGATGCATCTAACTGTTGAGGCCACAGCAAGATTTTTTTGTTCTTCTCACGTAGAAGTATTTGCATAAATACTACCTCATAAATATGCCTAAAAACAGGTCAACTAATAAAGGGACACAACTTGTGCCTATGGGACTTCTAACAGACTGTTGGAAGATCCGATCCCCCAAAGACCACGTAGATAATGTCAATGTGGAACTCCAGCATCTTGTGAGTAGAATCAGAGTAGTGTGTAAATATTTGGACGACTGGTCACAAGATATGGAATGCATATTCCTTATGTAATCCATTTAGTTCTTTCGTTTTTTTCTGGCTTACTAAACACATGAATAGATGGTAAGCAATTCTGGTTTATCATATTTTATACAATATGCCATATTTCCCTTGTACTTTTTATTCATTTTGAAAATTTTTGAAGTTTTCCTTTTCATGTATATTTATTTTGAAAGATTCTAAATTACCGTCCTTTTAAGATTAGTGACTTCAAGTAGTCATATTCAGCCATATTGATATCACCACTAATGATATATCCATAGAAGTGAAACACAGGGCACGGAAAATATTCATCAATCTTTCTTGCTAAAAGCTAGAACAAGCAATCATTTAAACATAGCCAGAGCACTTGAAAGGAAAAGGAGAGCACGCCAAAATGTGCACGTAATAGTTTTGCCATTTTCATTTGGACAGAAGAAACGCACGTCTTCTTATCAGTGTTGAATGTCGGCATATATATGTCTGGCCCTAAAATTATCAAAGTCGTTTTATAAATTCCTAGTATAGAAGTGGGCCATTGTTCATCAACCATTATAGTACTTGGTGATCTAAAATATATCTCATACGAGTATAATTTCGAATGTCATTGATGTTCGTTGATACATCATTTTAATTTAATACGCCATACCAATTGCGCAGGAAAGTACTGAAAAACGTTTTTTATTGTGGTAATGAGGTATGTCTAGTACAGATAAATCGAAGCTGAGGGATGCAATTATCCTGTAATTATATTCCAGCAAAAAGAACAACAGTTACATATATACCTTAGTGAATAGATTTCAGTATTCTTGTTCATTGAAGGACATATGTGATATCTTTCGTTTGAGGAACAAATTAGACAGAAATCGATTGCGACTTGGTAACAATCATGAATGATTGAACACCTGTTTCCTCATTCAGTCATGAGGTTCAATAGAACCGGTTTCAGTATGATCGTCATTTAATTCAATTTAGGACCACGTATACGTGTAAATCAATATATGCCCATTAAGGAGGAATAGCACATCGTCATAATGGCTTACTTACGTTTGAAACATGAATGAAAATATAAATATCAACAATATTGTATTAATTGCCTAGCTGAATAGCTCCTGACAATAAGTTAACGTATTGACAACTAATCTTAGATCATGGGTTTGAGATGAGATCGAGCAGGGGTTTTATTTTTTCTTTCAAATTACTTTCTACTAAAATTGTATTTTCAACTAAATAAGGTAAATTTAAAGTTTTTATTTCAAAATATTATGCACATCCTCTACTTTCCATTCATATCAGATTTCTTGTGTGTGTTATTCCTCTTAAAGATTTGGAAGGGACAATTTCAATCCATATTGATGCAATTTGTATGCATGCTATTGAAGCAAATGTGTTTTCTACATCAAAAGCTCTTGTGCCTTTGCTACTTTTATTGCTGTTTATTACTGATTTTGGTATCGGGAATGAATGGGTGTAAAGGAATGTCGTTGCAAAAATATCAGACAACCTCGAACAAGCCGACAAATTAGAAATTAAATTGAGATCTCCGAGGTCTACTTCAGAAACGCAACCTAATGAGGGTTAAAGTAGACATTTGCAATACAGCCAGACAGGGATTGGTTGTTTGTTATATTCCGCCACACTCAAACAATTTCTCAATTACCTGGTGGCGTCCAGTTTTTATTGGTGGAGAAGAGAACCCACGCCGACTATATGTGAGAGGCCTTGTGACTTTTAGTTCGATGCTCTAACCACTCGGCCACAGAGGCCCCGCCAGACATAAAAGTATATGAAGACGACACACCTTTTGTATGTTCAAAAGATGATGAAAAAGCCAAGATAACTAACAGTATTCAATCTCGTAATTCCAATAGAATATACAAATCAGAGAGAGATGGGCAAACATGGATCCCTGGCCATACCAGAGGTGGAATCAGGTGCCTAGGAGGCGTAAGCATCCCCTGTCGACTGGTCACACCCGCCGAGATCCCTATATTCCAATCAGATAAACGGAGTAATCCGTAGTCTGTTTCAGTGTGCCAAGAACGGCCTAACAATAAAATGTTCAACTCTTACTTTTCCACACATACTGTGTGGGTTTTTTTAAAATTATTTTGATGGTACCACAGGTCACCTGATTGGGCAAGTAGAAGAGTTTTTGTCATATCTGGATCCGTCTTGTTGACAAATTTGTGGTTTTGTTGTTCTCGTAAAGAAGTGGACAGGCATAGCATACATTCACTTCTCTTCGCAAATCTTCATGTTTTGATTTCTGGAAAACTTGTAAATGTCGGAAATCTTTGACCAATGTTTGGACTCTAATATGCCAGCACCATTGCTGTTGAAGGGCTGCTAAATTTAGGCCTATACTCGGCGCTTATGGCCATTGAGCAGGGAGGGGGGGGGGGGGTCTTTATCGTGCCACACCTGCTGTGGCACGGGGTCTCGGTTTATGCGGTCTCATCTAAAGGACCGTCCCATTTAGTCGCCTCTTACGAAAAGCAAGGGGTACTGAGGATACCCACGAGCAACAAAGCTGAACTTACGAAACAGACAAGTTATTTCCAGAGCTGTAACATTAATGAATGCACCTGTCATAATGATTCACTTATTCGCTGTTATCCATTTTCACGTGTTCACTGTCCCGAGTTTGAATTATGTTGATATCCATTGGCAGTAGAAAAAAATCCGACGTGAGATAATTTGGAAAAATTAGCAAACACGCATTTTGTCATCGTTAAAAAATTATTTTAATTGATATCAATAGAAAAACATGTCTGAATAAAGATAAAATGCCAAACACCTCTCCAAGAATCAAAATGCGTTGTTGTTATTCTGCCCTTAACTTTACAAAGCTAAAATGTTTGAAATGAAGCAACTGAAGACAACAAACAGTGATTAATCTTAAAAACCCTGTAAATAATACAAAATTGAGAGTAACGCAAGTAGGAACTATTGGAACATCAAATGTGGGATTGGGTGCCTAGGAGGAGTAATCATTCCTTGTTTACCGCTTACACCTATCGTGAGCCCTGCATCTTGATTAGGCAAACAAAATAAGCTTTATTTAAAATCAGAATTAAAAACGGTCTAACAATGGCAGGTTGTATTTGCAAATTAGATCATTATAACGACCATAGAATTTGCGAAATCTTGACTGTAAACGAGAATGTTGAAACCCCATAACATTCACCGTTTTGTCAGTAGCCTGTCTGAATTTTAAAATTGATCATCATCAGAACATGCTCTCGGATATCAACTTCTTTGAGAAACATTAACAACCATTACTTACATGAATGAAACAAATGCTAAATAAATATGAATACGAACTAAATATAAAATGATCAACTGAAAAAGGAAAAACAAAAATAGTCAAGAACTTTCCGATTCCTTTGTTAAACTGAACTGTAAATATGTTCGAGAAAAATACAAAGACTTGACAGTATAGAATTTGAATTGAACATATTTTATTGCCAATATAGACAAAAGGATTGGGCACAAGTTCTTAAAACTTAGAACGCCCTCTCCTAGACAACAACACCAAAATACAAAAAGGTTAGTATATACAATATTTGTCAATACAAGTAACAATTGTCAATAAGATTAAAAACACATAGATTATTTCAATATTTGTGTGTACAATAATTAAACTCAAAATATTATAGTATGAAAATCCTTAAATATGTCAAAGGAAAAACTAAAACCGACCAGATCTCTTTATAAACAATTGAACAATAGAAAATAATTTTTCATTTTCTTTAATATTGATGGTGTTATCTCCCCAAAGTAGTACATGAGTATCCAATATGTGTAAATTTTTCATTTCAAAAATTGCATTAAATAGGTCAATTCTAGGAGTAGAATAATTTTTACAAGAGAAAAAGAAGTGATAGGCATCTACTGTTTTACCACATGAGCACAAGGGACTGTCAATAATATTACATCGAAATAAATCAGTATAGAACATGGACTCAAATCCAATGGACATAAAAAGACACATGCAAGTAGAAAATGAAATAAATAAGATTTACGAAAATATAACCAAAGGGCTTACATCAGATTAAAAGCAAAATTTCTTGAAAAAAAGTGAGAAAATGCATCTTTTAACAGATTAGAAAGAAAACATCTATTTTGAAACATTGTGATAATGTAAAATAGATATTGGAAAGGTTAAAATGTTTAAATACATAATTATTTTACCTCCATATGTAGTATCATGAAAAAAAGTTATTTTCACCTCGTGTAAATAAAATGCATGAAATTTTTTTAGTAGAATCACACTCATGGGAGAATGATTTTATTGATATAATTTCTTTATCAAATGATCAGGAAATTTAATGCTCTCTGATTGGTTCAGACGATCTTTTCCGGTGTGTACCTCAGAAAAAATTCACCTCAAAATTAACTTTGGGAGGTTTATTCGGGATTTTCATCTTGACCAACCATAGATTTGCTGACATTTTTATCGACCAATCAAATTGCACGTTTTACATGTATTCGTTCCTGTCAATGGCTTTAACAAATACCAATTATTTTTTGTGGTCAAATCATTATCAATTATAACATTAAAAATTGAGAATAAATGTTATGACTGTTACAGTTTCTAAATTTTGAAATATGATTGCTGTAATGTGCTACAATATACATATCTTTATTTGTTTAAGTAATAAGAAAAATATTGTGAAAACTGTAGTAAAATTTCTGATTATTTTACGAAGCAGTTGTCGACTTTTAATTTGGTCCACTCATGACTATACGGACCTAGTCAGGTATTTTTATGAGTAGACCGAATCAAAAGTTAACAAATCTTGCTAAGCATCAAATCTGCCGCTAAAATTCAAAATAGTTTGCACTATCTGCAAATACATGGAGATTATAATATGAAATATCTTATTTAAAAAATGGAAACAAAATTAAGAAACAATTTACCTCGAATACTCTCTTTACAAACCATTAATAATACTATCATTATGTAAGAACACTTACAAGTTCACTTGCAACAGAACTTGAAATAAATACTAATTTCAAATCAGCAGATGCCCTTGAATGATCTTAAACATAAAAGCATAACAACATATATCGAGGAAGTTCAGAGAAAACATAAAAATACGGATGGTACAAATTTATCAAAAAGATGCTAGACACAGGGAGCCCGCAGCGTTATCAAACATAATTTAAATGAAGTTCAAAAAACTGAATATTTTTTATTCCCAAATTAGATTGCAGCACGGGACTTGTCGGGGAGAGGGGGGGGGGGCATAATATATCAGATCAGGGCGAATACGGAACTTTCGGGATGTGTGGGAACGACCGCTTACAGTTGACGTTTATACACCGTGGTAATTAGTAACTAATTGTAAGGCAAAGTTGACATCAATACGAATGTGGTCGTCCCGAAAATTTGACAAAGTAATTATTCATGTCGTTGGTCATTCTAGTGTTTTATATATATATATATATATATATATATATATATATATATATATATATATATATACTACTCAAAGTTTGATAAGGATCATATAGTTCTTACATTATAAAATCAATATATGAATTGATAAGACACGCAAATTTCATCATAGTGTTGGACTGACCCCTCTTGAGCCTCAAAACACAGGTTAGGTAGGGAAATGCATGCTGCAGTGATCATGAGTAGCACGTGAAGCATGGTACCCACATTATTCACATTTCTGAGTGCTTGTCGTCGATTTGAATTTGGCCATTGTCTTTACATCTGACCTCGTTTAAGTCACTGTTACTCTATGAAAATGCCTCCACAACGTCAAAGACGTCGTTTGACTATTGAAGAATTGGCCAGATGCATAGGAATGCTCGAAAATGGTGCAAGACAACGTCACGTTGCAGAGCTATTGGGTGTCAGTCAGAGCGTTGTTTGCAGAGCTTGGAACCGGTATCAAGCTCATGGTTCAGCTTCTCATCGACATGGAGGCGGCAGAGAAAGGTCCACCACGCAGCAAGATGACCGTTTTCTCTTGATTTCAGCACGACGTCATCGGTTTGCAACGGCGACTGCGCTTAGAAATGATCTTCTGAATGCAACTGGAGTTAACATTTCCACGCAAACTGTGCGTAATCGTCTTCATGAAGGTGGTCTTCGTTCCCGGAGAGCCTGTATTCGCATCCCTCTTACTCAGCGACACAGACAAGATCGTTTGAATTGGGCCAGGGCTCATGTGAATTGGAGGGTTGCTGATTGGGCCCCTGTACTTTTCACAGACGAGTCGAGGTTTTGTGTTGACTTCACAGATCGTCGTGCACGAGTGTGGAGAAGGGCAGGAGAACGATATCAGGACGCTAATGTTGCTGAACATGACAGATATGGTGGTGGGTCGTTGATGATTTGGGGAGGAATCAGTCGAGCTGGACAAACTGATCTCCATGTCCTAAGGCGAGGCACGATGACCGGAGTGCGCTACAGGGATGAAGTCCTGGATGTGTACGTGAGACCATATGCTGGTGCTGTTGGTCCTGACTTCATCCTCATGGACGATAATGCACGTCCACATCGTGCTAGGGTGGTGGACGAGTACCTGGAACGTGAGACAATTGTTCGTATGGACTGGCCAGCTCGTTCTCCAGACCTCAACTTTATCGAGCATGTCTGGAATATGCTTCAGGTAGCGATTTCACGTCGTCCTGTACAACCAGCCACCCTCCAGGAACTTGAAAATGTTCTGATCCAAGAATGGAACAATATCTCTCTTGCGTCCATTCAAAACCTCGTTGGAAGCATGAGACGACGTTGCCAAGCTGTCATTGGAGCTAACGGAGGCCATACCCGCTATTGACACTTGTTTGTGCAGTGTGAAATGGAATGTGCAGAGTTTAAACAATTCCGTGATCATGAAATTACCATGCTTTTCAGGGTACTCTCCCTTTACCTTAGGAGTATGCGATGAAATGTCATGTTTGCCAAATTTTTCTGTCACAATTTCTTGAAGTAAACATTTCTGAACATAAATCACTCTGTGTTGGTTGTCATTCACCTTTGTTGAAAGTTTTACAAGTGCTAAAAAATATGATCCTTATCAAACTTTGAGTAGTATATATAGACATCTCTGAACCGGCTAGCGGTCGCTTATATGTCTTTTATATCATTTATCACTTAGTTTACATATTTCTTTATACCATGTTTTATTAAGAAAACAAACACCTATTTTTATCTAAAAACCAATTTTAGAGAAAATAAGTTTCAAATGATTTTAGCTTTAAAATACTGTTGCAGTAACCACCCTCTCGCTGCTATACACGAAATTGGAGCTTGATATTATCTCTAAAAAAAGGGGGGGGGGGGGCTGGTGTCCGGTTTTGTGAGAATTTATTTGTAAGAAAATGTTAAGATTTCTACCGGGACTTTAAAAATCAGCTGATAATAAGGGAGGACTGGTTTTCTGAGAGGTCGGATATATATATAATATATATATATATATATCCGGAAACCCATAATGGATTATTTCTATATTTTACACACCCCCATTCTGGGAAGTACAACTTGTAAAAATTTCGATAAAATTGTAAATTCATAATAATTGTTTAATAATGAATAAAAATTAAGATATTGATTACAATAATCAATACTTATAACTTTTATTCAGAACTTTAATGCAAGTTATCGTCAAGGAATTATTCTAATGAAACAATAAAAAATAAGATTTTTCATTTCCTCATGCGTATTTTCTAACACAACCACAAATAGATTGACCGCTCATGCAGCCGATGATAATTGTATAATGTAACTTGTTAATTAGGTACAGTGTAATTGGTCAAGGTTATATCAGCCCTAAAATATGAAAAGTACAAAATCTAGAATTGCAAGACCAGTATGTTAATCACTGAATCATATTATTCCAAAATAATGAGAGACATCTAATGTTCTGCCTCTTTTTTGTGTTTTCAAGTGATCAGTGATTCGTATCAAATTCCAAACCCGACATTTGTTTGGTTGTGTACTAAATTTGGAAAGGTTGATGTAAGTAGACAGGTATGTAAATAGTCTGTCTTTGTAATTAGCAAATTGATTTTATATGTACCTGGACATTCTGTAGGATGTCAACTCTTCGATACACATCAATCAATTTTAAGATATGTTGATGATAGAAAATGTGTTGTATACTTTGTGACGGATCTAACATTTTTGATAGTGTGACATAAATGTTTAATGTGCCAACTTGAGAAGTATTGAATTTCTGATAAAACTGAAATGGTTGTTTGTTTGTTTGGCGTCCCATCGAGAATTTGTCACTAGTAATTGAGACGTCACTAGTTGTAGGTGAAGTACTACAAATTTAGTGCTTACGGCCGTAGCAGTGAGGATTATTTAACGTGCCAACGCCTGTCACTATACGGGACCTCTGTTTATAAGGTCCTATCCGAAAGATCCGTGATTCTCACTTTCAAATGCCGAGCGTATGGAGAAGGAGCAATCACTACCTATGTTTACATTTTAGGCTCCACGCAACCATGGCACGAGCTGGTCTAGAATTCAAGACTTCTCGGCCCGGTTAAGTAGCGAATGTTCTACCATTGAGCGACTCGTCTCAAAACTGAAATGGTTTGTTTGTTTGATTGTTTATTTGTTGTTTTTCGCCACACTCAACAATTTTTCAGTTATCTGGTGGCGTCCAGTTTTTGTATACATATACATACTGATATATCGCAAAACGTACGTTATATAATACACACGTTTGTGGGTTCTTTTTTTCAGAAAAGGACACATATATAGAAATTCCTCAAGGTTCTATGTAGGATCACCCTTGTTACATGAAGTTCAACTGATGATGATATGAAATCCAATACGGAATTAAGTTTTGCCGTTTTTCGTCTATCATTCGTTTGTACATTCGTCATATTTTAATCTTGAAAAGCACAGGATCACTTTTAAGCAATTTTAAGCAAGCTTGTCTAAAAAGTTGCTTGGGTAAGTAGGATTTTGGTTTGTTGAAATGGAGGCCAACGCTGCGTGTCTTCTAAGAGAAATAACAAATATAGGTAAATGCCATCTCCTAACTACTACTTCACTTCCATCCAAGTTTTTTTTTATAATATTATAATAAAAACTCAACTTTATTCAAATCATAATCGCCAGATCATATTGAGGATTTAAGTTTTATTTAGGGATATGTCAAACAAAATACTTTTTGAATAAAAAATACAGAGATCCAGTCACCAAGTCCATGTGCAAGCATCCTCATGTAGTGTAGATTTAAGATTTTTCACGCCCTGACCCATTACAAGTAGACGTTCAAAGTTACACAATTCAAATATATAGAACAATTTATTTTCTCAAAAGCCACAAGAGTACAAGACATCAAGTGGATGTGCATATTTCCGCATATAGTGTCGTTTAACGTTTTAATGATGAAGCTTTTTGGGGGACGATAGGTGGATTTCAAAGGACATCTCACGTTTTCATACGTTATCTGCCTTGTTTTGAAGTATGAATTTTGGTACGTTATATCGTGTAAAGCATACAAAATACAGGTTTTATTAATAAATCTAATCTTTAAGACGAGGTACGACTTTAATTTACCATAGTCAGTGACTAATTTTAACAATTATGCAGATAGAATGAGGGATGGGGTGCCAATATTTGCAATGGCTGAAGCGGTAAAATTCGTCGTTTCCAAAAGTTTTTTTTTAACCAGCTCACCCAGGAAACATGCTTATCACTATATAATATCACTAAAATTTAATTTCGAACATCTTGTGTGGTTTTTTCCAACTTTTTAATGAAATGAAAAATTATGGGGCCGTAGCTTTTGTACCGTACTGTACGCCTATTTTACCTTGTCAACTTACCTGTATTGATTACATTTAAATCGGCTTCAATCATTGAATACCACGTGTTTCACGTCATGCTATACTTGCTGTCAAAATGTTCTGTTCTTACAACACAAAAAAGTAAAAAAAATCGTACAATAGCCGGGTTATTTTAAATGAAAAGTCTCATTCTTGGCATATTTCTTATTTACAAAATAGAAATATAAATGCATATGCAGGATGTGTTTTATGCTGTAAATGTCGTTCGAGATTGGCCAGGGAAAAGCTACAGAGTGTAACAAAAGAAAGTCTTATCCCCGATATTTCTAAAGTAGATAAAAATTGTGTCCTTTGGCACGTTGAATTTCACTGCCGATTGGCTAAATCCTCTCATATTTTATGTCACCCGATCCCCTAAAAGATATAAACATACGTAATAATTGGTTTAACCTCGGTTTATTGCCCAGAGATCGATATAACTGTAAATCTATTTGAAAAGGTGTACTCTGGTTCGAATTTCCTCTGATTTGCAATTTCTTTCGGCTATAGAAGTACGTTTCCCCCCGTGATCAAGAAAGCCGTTTTGATATGTTGTGTATATTGTTCATTCTAGTTATCATGCAAAGGGAAAATCTTGATCACGGGGGGGAAAGACCCTAGAAAAAACTTTTCCTGCTTCCATAGACTTCCATTATAAAATTCATCGTTTTACCCCAAATATCGTCTGTTTATTAACATTTTTTATCATTTTGAAGAAAATTCCATATGCCTAACAAACTAATGATTCATACCATAAAGTTAATAACCTTATTACAATAACTTTATTTTTTCGATTTCTAAGGGCACTTTTGAATGGAAAACGTGAGATGTCCTTTTACATCGGAATTTTAGGAAAATTCTTTGAAAATTTTCACAAGAAGCACAAGCCTTGGGTTCAGTGTGTTAATTGACATACAAGCACTCTCATGTAGATTAGATAGGAGTTTGTTGTAGATTAGATAGGAGTTTGTTGTAGATTAGATAGGAGTTTGTTGTAGATTAGATAGGAGTTTGTTGTAGATTAGATAGGAGTTTGTTGTAGATTAGATAGGAGTTTGTTGTAGATTAGATAGGAGTTTGTTGTAGATTAGATAGGAGTTTGTTGTAGATTAGATAGGAGTTTGTTGTAGATTAGATAGGAGTTTGTTGTAGATTAGATAGGAGTTTGTTGTAGATTAGATAGGAGTTTGTTAAAGATCATATCCCCGAGGGAATAGAAACTATATAGTAAGGTTTCTGACATTTGAAATTTGATGGTTTTTCAATATCTTCCGTGATTTGATTTCTTATCTTGTAATTTAGTTGTTTTTTTTGATAATTTATATTCATTATTAAATAATTTCTTTTCAGTGTAATAATTTCATTATATATATTCGTTCTTATCTGAATATTTTGTGTTCTACATTTTATTGATTCAGCTTTTCTGCTTTTCTGTTGTTTTTTATCAGTGGGTTTCTATGATATTCCATCTTAATGATTTAAATGTACACATATTGAAATCAGTGCAATAATCTGGAAAATCAATTTACGAGAGAGAGAGAGAGAGAGAGAGAGAGAGAGAGAGAGAGAGAGAGAGAGAGAGAGCGAGAGAGAGCAACGTGAACATACTGACAATCTCTTTCTCATGACAGGGTTAAACTAGCACTAAAACTGCACTACTAAACAAACGAAGTAATTATGCAATATACTTTACAAATTATTGATTTTGATCTAATGTATACAATTCGGAGTATGAAGGGAAAACATTGACTGCTTGCTTCAAGATCGGGCGGTGAAGTATGAAATATATCGAGGGCTTGGTGAAGTGGAGAACTGAGTGGAGTGGAGTGAAATTTGTATTTAATAGCCACAGTTTTGAATATCAATTGAAGGAAAAATATTAATCTGTAATAAGCTATACAATCACTACCAATCAAAAGCTGTATGTATGGACTAAATAGCTATATGTAATGAATATTCAAAAATGAGGGCAATTAGGGCAGGATAGACAGTGTCCTAGACAAGATCAGAATTGACTGAGATTACGGTAGTGGATAGATTTCCAAAACAAATTATTTTCTGTTATTCAATGCTCTATCAATTTGTTGATGCATCTGCTGAATGTTCAATAATTGGTTATTATACATACCAGTCAGATTAAGAAAAGAAACAACACTTCACAGGCATGCAGTGTGTTGATTTCATTATGAATGAATTGATAAAATTCCTTCATTACCAGAATGAAATGAAAATATGAATGAGGAAAAAGAAATTCGATTAGTTAGGAAATACTTGTCCATGAATAATAAGAGTTTTGGAAGCAAAATATTAAAGAAAAATAAACCTTGCAGCAATGATGGTAAAATGGTTTTGAAAGGTTACTTCAAATTGCCTGAACGGCAACAAGAGGTGAAAATGTATGCTTCATCGGAAGAAACATAGCGTCATGTCTGGGTTGCATTTAGCTTACGTTCATACCAACGAAGCCATTCATATTATTCATGTTGTTTGGGGCGAAAAACGTCAGTAACTTCATCAAGAACGTCTTGTTTTCCGCTCAAAGTCGCTCAAGGTTGGGATCAATAACCACTACGGTCTTGGCCTTCAACGTTTAAATGTTCTCTAACTGGCTCAGAGATTCATGGTAGACCTGTGGTCATTGACTTTTCTGCGAAGGTCCCCTCTCTCGCCAACGCACATTTTCTGCATGTGGCATATTTAGCAATTGATGACGTAGATGCAGATGATGTCCAATAACCGGACTGCTGAATGAATCCGCATCATCGCAGTGTGTAGATAAGATAGGGTATCTTTTATCTCAGCAAGTTTGAATCTACCATTTGGCACATCGAAACTATCATAATTGTAAAATCGCATTGAGGATAGTGGATATTTAAAAAAAAAAAGTTACAGAAATGTCTTTAATAGTATAAAAATGCGTTATTATTCTGAATTCCATCCTACATTTATACTTATTCTTGCATTCAGACCTCAAGCAGAATCTTCTTGTCCATGTTGAATTGCAATGAAATAACATGCTGAGATTAAACTCGCACAACCTCACTGTAATTTCCATGGAAATAAAGATTTTGTGTATTCATGATTGATTTACCTTGTGGAAAACCTCTACGATTGTTTTCTGAATTTCTTTTTCTTTTTTTTTTTGTTTTTTTTTGGGGGGGGGGGGTTATTTTTTATTTTTATTTTTTTAGTTTTGTTTTGTTATTGTGATGCATATGTACTTATTCAATCAAAGATTTTGACACTATTTTAAGAATAATTCATTTATTCTAATAAATCATATTTGGTGTTTGTCTTTTGCACAGCCATGTTTCATCTCTCTGTTCAATATAGCGTTTGTCATATGTGTTAAATTGTATATATACATGTACTTGATCTTTTGTTTTCATTTTTGTAAGACAATCAGTCTGTTTGAATATATTTCATATTTGAAGAAAAACGTTATTTCTTGGAGGAAAAAATCGTTCTAGTTCTCATGAGCTGGTTTGAAGCAGCTATACATTATGGTGCATAAATCAGACCTGTGGTGTGAACAGGTGTGGTCCCATAACGACCCTAGCTGGTATTTATTCTTTGCAAGGGTCTCTGGTGTCCATAATAATACAATGATGGCGAACATGTTGAAAAGATATGGTTTTAGTTACAAGGGTAACATTATTATGTATGGAATTGAGAGAGCAAACGTTCACGGTCGTGTCTTTCACCGTCCGGTTTACCTATATATACTCGAGGGTATCGGTAAATGATCTGTTTGTACATAACATGAAGGTAAAGGAAAGGAGAATTTATATTTGTCTAAGGCTACGCTATCTCATTTCCGTAAACAAAATTTACATTGCAGGAACGTAGCTAGAACGAAATGATGTGCACGCCGAAAAACGGCAGCGGGTTAGAGTGTTGCCTTAAGGCAAAACCCTTGTGGGGCCCTGTGGGTGAGGCACCTTAAGCTCCTGCGTTTTGGGGGGGGGGGGGGATGTTGGGTTTTTTTTTAGTATTTCGTTTGGGGTTTTTTTTGGTTTTTTTTTTTTTGGTGTTCTATGTTGACAGCATCTACTATGATTCGAAAAATGTCAATTTGAATAAACTAATACTGTTTGGCAATATTAAGGTAATACCAAATAGATACTAGTATGTAAAAAAATTTCCCTCATATTCAATTTCTTTGAAACTTTGATATTGTGTTATAAGAAACAACCCCTCTTAATATGCATGGTATAAAAGAAATCTTTCCAATAAATTTTTGTCCACATAGTTTCAAAATAGGGTATCGGACCCCAGTCAGAAGAGTGTGAAATTAAGCATTCATGATAAAATGTGCCCTGTGTAAAAAAAATATCTGTAGATATTTTACCAAAATTAAATAATACTTTTCATGAAGACGACCTATTTGTTACTATATTTCAACAAATGTATTGCAATTGACATACTTGTGTACACCACAATGTACATTACAACATACATGGCTCGTCAAAAGCAAATCATAAACGTAAAAATGCTACATATTAAGGTCTTTTAAAAGGAAATGTATGATTCAATTTGAACATAACGAACAATATGATATAAAAATTGATATATTTTGAAAATAAATTCAACATAAGAATTCGAATATTTGTCACTTTTTATAAAATGAATAAAACTTTGACACATTCGACAAATGACGTCATCATATTTGATCTTTAACCTTACGATATGACCTTGACTTTCATTACGCTTGAAGAAAAACACTCCTTAAGTACATGTGTCCCAATACCAGCTGATCTCTACTAGCTTCACAACAAAAGTTACTTTATAGCAGACAGTTGAAAGGCCATGGGCACGAACTGTTTAATTAACGGTTGCTTCGTAGAACTTTCGCTTCTCCTTTCTTTCTTGACCGACGCTATGACGTGCTGTCGTATAGGCAGCTACATCCCTGCATAGTCCACAGTAGTCACCTGACTCAAATTAATTCTAAAATGCTAAAATTCTAAACTTTGATACAAAATAGTAACATGACATGACCTCTATATCGAAAATAGATCAATATCTATCTATTTAAATTATAGCGTAAGCACAGAAGTACTATTTTCATATTGATTTGCAAAATTGTAGCTTCTGTGTTCTTGGAATTCTTAAAGTATATTATATAATCTATTTTGAAGATGTGTTTTGTGTGAGGTCAACAGTAAACATATTTCCCGTATTTTCTGTTTGAGTAACTTCAAAGTCGATTTTAAAGGTGCTATGAAGGAAACATAAAGCCTATACATTAGCCTAAACATAATTGTCGGTGCAAATTTCATCTTCGATAACTACGTATTTACATTCACTGTGTGCATTTACTTAGTTTTTATTGAAATACATTGCTTGCCATTTGCAACTACAAAGAACTTTTTAAAATCTAGTTAAATCCGGTCTTAGTGCCGTCTCTCAGCGTATCAATATACACATTCCACGAACTCCTCCACCTCTTTCGCAGCATGGTTGAAATTGTTGAGAAAAGTTTTCTAGTTTATTTATTCATTTTTTTACTTTACATTTTCACTTAAAATGATAAATAACGCTTACCAATTCTATACAATGGTTTATATTTTGTCTTTCTTGTTTCTTTACAATGTACTATCGTTTAAATCATAACCAAATAAGAAGAAGAGTCAAAGTTTGGTGATGTTCAGCTGTTGCGTTTAAATAACTTACAGGTCAATAATATCTGTATTTTACAAACTTGAAAGTATTTGTATTTTTAAAAATACAACAAATATACATACGGGAGATTAAGGTCACTAACAAGGGTTATGTATTTTTCTGCAATATTTGCGATCTTCCTATCCCGTTTGTCAAACCAAAAAAACATCACATTTCCCTATAATTCTTCTTTTTTTAAAATTAAAGGAATTTTTCATTATATTATACTGCATCTATTTGCAAAATTTAAAAGAAATCTGACATGGAGAATTATTTTTTTTATAAAGGTCACAAATCTGTTCTTGGAAGCCCTCAGTTAAATCCATTAGTTTTCATTAAATTACACATTTAAAAAAGAAAATTATGAAGAAAATGTAAATTATATTAAAGAAGTTTATAAGCAAAAGGTAAATGAAACAGAAAAAGAAACAAAAACAGAAAAGAAGAAAAAAACAAATAAAATAGTAATTAAAGTCACAAATTAATTTTTGTAATTATACAACCACATTTCAGGATGTGTACGAAGATCAATTTTGCAAACTATTTGCCGTATTAAGTACTGTATAAAAAAGGAATATATAATTCGGTTTAAAAACAACTAACAAATGACATTTCAAGACATATAAATTCAATAGGAAAAATTTTACAAAAATTCAGCCTAGGGATTTTAATATCCCCCACTTCAATCTATGAGAAGTGATAAGCAAATTGTTAAATTTTATGCCAACGTTTTGTTATATATATCATTCCTTATTTTACTTTTATTATTATTATTATTATAACATTTATATAGCTAATTGAACCCAGTATTTATATTTATCAATTTATTTAACCCTCCCCATCTCTGTAAGCTCTTTTAAAATCAAACGGTGAAAGAAATATTATGCTACTTTTAGAACTTGTTATTGAGTAATATGTATATAAAAGGGGGGGGGGGGTTATAATATAAAAATTATAAACCCACTAAATTTCCTTTGGATATATATACTGGAAAATTTTATATGAATGAACAAAATCATGATACACATGTAATTCATTTACAAGTTTCTTTAATGACAAACGCAAGTCCATATCGTGTTTCTTTCACCGTGTCGCAGAAATTTACTTATTTGAAAAACCATTTGTTTAGCAAGGTGAACTCATTGTTTGTTTATTTTATTTAACCACAGTGACTCGTGGATAGGTTGCCTACTTAAATGATTCTCACCCCCTCACTCCAATCTTTACTTGCACTTTTGTCCTGTCTGATCCACACCTCCATTTTACTTCCGATGTCAATATAGGCTATTCATCAGTAACACATTCAGCACCAGGACAGCCAGTTTCGATATCGGACAATAATAGTGCATAATTATGATTTTAAATTTCCAAACCACTCACATTTTTCAAATGTAACCGTCGCTTGTATTTTACAAACGTCCCATCACCTAGTCTCTGAACCCCATATTGATATCTCTGCATAACCTAGTAAACCTAAAATTTAGCCCAAGTCACCAAACCTGTTTGATCTTTATGGGTACATTTGTCCCATCTGGGTATAGATTTACTTTTGAACAACTTTCCCGTTGTAATTCAACAGCTTAGTCCCATTACAACACCACCACTGGTTTGCGGTGGTCATTGGAGTTAGGTCCTGCCACTGTCACCAACTTTGGTACTCCATTGGTGTCGGTTGAAGTACCATATTTATGATCCCTGCAAGTGGCGCTTTCGTCGCACCCCCAACTCCAATGGAAGAGTGCAACTATTCTGCAACAATTTTGCAGAGTACAACTATTCTGCAATAAGTTTGCATTGACTTTTGAACTGTTCATAATATCTATTTCACTATATTACACATGCAGTCATGCCTACCATGAACTTTTGCCATACACTGTACATAACTACCTGGTAATGTGCACCGTGTGAATTGCTATTATTATGCGTTTAAAATGTTGTTTTGTGATGTAAGCACATTCTCGCATACTCGTTGCACGAACTTTTGATACGTTTGATATGTTGAGTTGAATGTCCAACTATTTGCACTTAGATTTAATGTTTTGATATTTGATGTTTTGTGACGCTTGTGCACCTGTGCTTACCCATTACACAATGAACCCATTGACCGGTCGTCACTTCTAGTTTTGTTAATATGTTTTGTAATGAGGCAGCTCATTATATTGGTAGCCTCAAGTCACCGCGGCCAGTAACGCCATACAAAGAATAAACATCTCTAAAATTATATATCTTGTGGTTATTTATCAGGCATCTTGGATAACACCTAGTAGATGTTTTTCGATCGCATTTGAATATAGAAAGAATATAGCAAAAAAAAAGAAATATGACTACATCTATAAGGAAGTTCAGCCAAATGTATTGCTAGGGAACGAATTATCTATTTCACAGATAAAATTCCGTTTGCGCATGCAATTGTCCGTAGCCCATTTAAAGCCGCTATGGAGTGACATTTGCATACAGTGGTTGTGAGGCGAGAGGTAGCTTGGTTCCTTCGGGAGCCAGTGTGTATAACCTACATAATCACCCCCTGGAAACCAGTCCCATTCCGTGCTGTGTCCTAAATCTGTACCAGCAAGCCAAAACGTAGAATTATACGGATCTGTAATTATATACTCTGGACTGCACTATTGTCAATGTGTAAAAATGTTGTCAACAACACACAAATGACCAATGTACTTTGACGACTTACATGTAAGAATAAAGTTTACCTTTGTCGAATGTCCAGTACGTTGGTGCAGTTCTCCAAGATGATATTCCTAAAAAGTTGACCGGATGTGGTTTCGGATCTGTCCACTCCATGAAGGTGTTTATTCCGAGATCTCTACCCTCTCCAGCCCGGACAGTGCCATTGTCCCAGCTAACCCAGAACGGTTTGTACGTATGACATGACAGCGGGCTGTGCGATACCGTTGTCCTGGGCTGACACTGTCTACAAGTCCTTATGACGGATAGGGTATTTTTCCATCCACCAATCAGAACTTCGTAAGACTTAACAGAATCGTTCCGGTTTTCGGAGAGGATCAAATGTGCGTCATTGCATCCCATAAACTCGAACATTATGTACTTTTCTTCTCTTATCAATGTGGAGTAGTCGTCCAAGTAATGGTATTTGTATTTGGGCGGTAAATCCACTTTCAAAAAGGAAGCTAAAATAGGCAATTATGTGTTGTGTTGAATGAATGGTCAAAATTTAAGTCATACTGCAGTGCGAAGTACATGTATAATATACTTGTTTTTGTACCATTGTAGTGACTTGAGATGAAATTTTCCAGAATTTTTTGTTTTTCCGCACTCTGTACGATGGGAAGGGATCCTCCAAGATCTTGACATTTTCCCTTAAAACAACAAAAAAGCGACATCTCCTTTTACAGCTTTGTACAAATCTATTCACATATGAGCTGTAGTTATATTCATATTAATTTCACGTGTAATACGTATTAATTTCACGTGTAATACGTAGCTCTTATATTGAGTGTCACTAAGTGAAGTAAACAGTTAGAAAAGGAACAGGATTTCCTTTTGTATCTGTATACCTTGCTTTGTTGAAAATTTGTTTGTACTACTCATTGCAGACCGTGGAGAAAGATATTTCTGACTGACACAGATGCAGCAAATCTGGCCGACCTATGACTGTAACAGGCAAGGCAAATGTCTCAAAAGTCAGGGAAATAATTAAATGCATTCATCTTGCAGTGTGTTTACTGATTTTTCGTAGTGTCACGATTGATTGACTGACTTACTGTTCCTTTGTTTTACGTCCCGTTGAGAATTTTTCACTGATATTGAGACGTCACCAGTTGTAGGTGAAGTACCACAAATTTAGACCTATGTTTAGCACTCAGACCGTAGCAGCAGTGAGTGTTCTTTAATGTGTCAACGCCTAACTTGACAAGGGACCTCCGTTTTTAAGGTCATATCCGAAAAACTCGTGATTCTCACTTCTAAATGTCGAGCGTTTGGCGAAGGAGCAATCAGACTTATGTTAACGTCTGAGGCTTGACGCAGTCATGGTACAAGCGGGGCTCGAATTCACAACATCCGCGAACGCTTTAAACAGTGAGCTCCCGCGACCGGTCGTAGCGTTATGAGCTGATACTGAGTCATAGTTTCTTTTCTAGATCTGGGGATAGTTGATATGAGAAAGTAAATAGATTTTGGAATGTGGAAATCTATTTGTTTATTACTGATCATATCTGAGGAAAGTTCTGAATTTCGTAGAATTTTTAAAAACACATTTCATATCCACTCACTGGAATACTTACCTGTGCGTTCGGCCAAGTTAATTTTGTTTGATCAGGCATAGTCAGACATTTATTTTGGTAGGGCAGAAACTCTTTTGGGCATGCTGTATCACCTGAAACAATGGTCAAAGCATCGTACAGTTGAAGAATCAATATCATTTACATCTTTTAAAAAAAATGAAACAAACACAGGAAGTTTTTTGATTTACAATGCAGTAAGAAATTCTTATTTCCTTTGTACAGCATGGAAACCTTACAAATCATTGATTGATCACTCTTGACATAAATGTACTTGAAGTGAATGATGGTCCCCAAGAATATTATAATTCCAGAAGGTTTTGATAGTGTATTGATCAATGTCTGACACAATATTACAGGATGTAATTCTGATGAAGGTTGATATTCATCAATATTTCTAACCTGTCAAATCAATGACTTCTACGCTCTTTATATACACCCACCCAGACATGTGAAGTGCATCCTGATGTTGTTATCACGGAATCAATACAGATGAAGACATTTATCTGTATTTAAATGAATATTAAATTTTATTCTACACATTTTAACTATCATTTTGTACATCAAATTTGTACCAACTCTCAATCTACAGTTTTTTCTTGTGGATACATATATGTATTCTAGTTGTTGATGTGTAATTCTAAAACAACAGATACAGTAATTTCGAATTTACATGATTGGCATGTATTCAGCTTTGCAGGTCATACTAACAGCGAATTTAACCACTGGGTCTCGTGTTCATTTTTTCAGACTCAATTTGACATCATCATGTGAGAGAGAGAGAGAGAGAGAGAGAGAGAGAGAGAGAGAGAGACGGCGACAGCGGTCACGTTAGTGTAATACGGTGCTCGTATTACAACTGGGAGGCCAAGGTTTAGTTCTCGATCCTGGCGTTGTCATTATCAAGAACTCTCATTGATACTGTTATAAGCAACATCCATAGTCTAAATTTATTGCACGTCTCTTCATGAACAATTCTCATATGGGAGGGAAAACAACAAAGGAACAAAAGAACTTTTGTGTATGGTTCACAAAAGAGAAGCTGAACGGTACGTGTACCTATACATGGTTATTCACATGTGCTTTTTCATAGTACCCCTAAACGATTTTAGGGGGATATATTTGTTTCAATTCATCTGTCCACCAGTCAGTCAGTCCTTCCGTCCGCAGACACGGTTTGTTTCTCGGAACTGTTTGTTTACTTTTATGCTCGGAAAATCTTGTGAAAATATTTTGTACCAATGAACATTTAGTATTTTGATATTGATTCGTTTAATTTTGAGATATTTATGTGTTGTTTTATATATATATATAGGGGGCCTCCGTGGCCGAGTGGTTAGAGCATCGGGCTCAAAATCACAAAGCCTCTCACCTCTGTCGGCGCGTGTTCGAATCTCGGCCGCGGCGTTATGTGAGCAAGTTTGCCAGTTTACTTGCGGAAGGTCGGTGGTCTCTTCCCAGGTACATTGTATCTGGGTTCTCTCCTCCACCAACAAAAACTGGACGCCACCAGATAACTGAAAAATTGTTGAGTGCGGCGGAAAGCAATAAATAATCAATCAATCAATATATATATATATATATATATTACCAGTATCCAGTATTGTTGAAACAATTTAATCAAGACTGCTTTTTTGTTCAAAAATGTTCAGTAAACAGCATATATTCAAAGCTCCAGCAATATGAGCCACAAGGTCTTGTGACTCATGACCCTATGTAAAATATAAATTTGGATTCATAAACTTTACTAAAGCCCAAGCGAACAGATACATAGCTGAATCCCGTGAATATTTTACTAAGTCTCTATCTTTTCTCCTCACGAAAATATTATACCTGTGAAAGAGAAACATCAAACACATTGTGACACAACATAAGCCAGAAGTAGTGTAAATTGAATGTGGATTCTAAAAAATTCTAAAGAACTTTTAGTAAATTTGAAATCACAAAACTTTCCGCAAATCAACAACATCAAAACGTATGACTTTCCAACACTTTACACGACCATTCCTCACGAATGATAAAGACTATACTTTTGACATCATGCACAGTTGCGTCTTCAATAAAAATGGAAAAGGAAAATATTCATATCTTGTGGACAGTTATTTTGTTAAACACAGCTCTGATTCTACGTACAAGTACTCTGAAATTGATATTCAATAGATGCTGGAGTTCCTCATCGACAATACCTTCGAAATATTTGATGATCAGGTCTTCCAACACTCTGTTGGAATTCCCATGGGCGCGAATTGTGTTCCTTTTTAGCTAATCTGTTTTTATATTCTTATGAGGCAGAATTTATTCAAAAGTGTCTACATGAGAAGACAAAACTCTTGCTATGGCCTTCAGCTCAACATTTAGATATCGACAACGTTTTATTAATTAATAATATTATAATAATTTTCATTCGTATGACGATTTAATATATCCCAGTGAACTCGATATAAAAGAAACCACAGAGTTTTCCACATCTGCTTCGTACTTATCTATTTTATTGAACATAGATATTAACAGAAAACTAACTATTCAACTTTGTGACAAGCGAGATGACTTCAGCTTCTCCATCGCCAAATTCCAGTATTTATGTAGCAATATTTCATTATCACCTGCATATAGTGTTTAGGTCTCTCAACAGATTCGATGCGCAAGGGCTTGCTCTGCATATGATCATTTCTTTAAATCGAGGTAGACTACTAACAAATAAGTTGATGTTACAGGAGTTTCGACAGTCTCGTTTAATGTTAGCATTTCGCAAATTATATGCTCTCTTTAATGATCTAGTTTTCCAATACAACCTATATAGCTTGTATTGATATATCATTCCCTTGAATGCCAAGTTATACCTGTGTTTAAAGATGAATATGCAGCATGAGCCAGAATCATCTCAAAATACGGGTACAATAGTCGTCCTAGAAAGTATTTTGGTTTCAGATATGGAAAGACACGTAAATATAACACTGACGAATTTATCAAGAGAAAGGTCCATATTTCCCATGTTCTTAAGGAAATACTGTCACTTAAATCTGATTGCTGCCTGGCATTAGAATTGTGCTAAAACGCATTTGGAAGAGATTTGTTCGTTACAACAAACAAATTTTTCATGTTTTAGCGTCCTTCAGACAGACAAATCTCAATGACAGAAATGTGTGTCAAAAAATAAACTTGAACAGCATTGCTAATTATTCGAAATGACGAGAGGTTTTCTTTAGTACTCACCGCCTTCGGCTAAGATGGAAATAATAGAATTGCACATGAATAGATATATAACATACCGAATATGATTTGTACTTAAATTCATTTTCACAATGAACTTTTCGTTTTGGTATATTATAGGAACTTAAAAGTCTTATCTTATCGTTGTTAGCAAAGGTGAACAGGTGAATATCACTAGCGTTATACATAATATCACGGTACCTTTCTAAAACAAATACAAGTCTCATCACTAATTATAATTGTTAATTATGTACTGTCGTTAGATAAATTGCACCTAAATGTAGCAAATCGGAAATAATCGAATAGTGCTGTTCTGAATCAAAACAAAACTGAATTAACCCTGAATCGTCTCAGCACTAACAAACCGAGCTTAAAATGTTTTTTGCAACACTCATCCTTCCGATAACAGCAATTTTGAGCTTTTTGCTGTATACTGGGATAAAATCTTTAACAACAATACTGTTAAGTTCAAATCGTGAATACAAACCATCTCCATGGAGTATCGTCTCATGGTTCGATTTATGGTTGAAGAGCAGGTTGAATAATATTATTACATGAACCAGCCTATAAGCAAAAGCATATTATTCATTGCTGCATACTTTGTCTAAGAGTCCACACACGCGCCCGTACAGTATTTGTATGCACACACTTTTACGGGTATGAGATTACATCTTTCCAAAAAATAATAATTCATCGCTTATATTTATATTTTTGAAACCTTTCTAATGAATGCATTTTCTATCTATATATTTTAAATTTCCCACCTACTCCTTTGGGCAAGTAGCAATCAACGAAACAACCATCGAGAATGTTCATACGCCTAACAGATGTTTTACAGTTAGCAACCATCGAGAATGTTCATACCCCTAACAGACGTTTTATAGTGAACAACCATCGAGAAATGTTCATACGCCTAACAGACGTTTTACAGTGAACAACCATCGAGAAATGTTCATACGCCTAACAGACGTTTTACTGTTATAAGCAAATATCATTAAAACTTGCTAATGCTTTTTATTACAGAATTACAAAGTAAATGTAAATATAAGGTTATGAACAGCAATGCATCACACCTGCATACTTCTTAAAGTATGCAGGCGTGACGCGTCGCAGTTCATATCCTCATGTATTTTAAAAATGAAGTTTATTTCTGTAGTATATAGTTAGAAAATCAAAATTTTATGAGAGAACCCGTATTCCACTGAAAATAAAAATCTGGACTCAATATCTTTCTCTCTTGTGGAAAGATAAGTATTTTGAGCGAATCCAGATATATTAAATAATTAAAAATTCCCCATTATCCGAATTGGATAACACGATCTTCAATCTAAGACGCAATTTCTGTAGACGTAGTACCGTAACATTACGCCTCAAGAACGAGATATCTAGATTTTCTTTTTTTTTTCATTTACCGTACGAAAGTGCACACAATTAGGTGACAAACTATCACTAATTGGTATATCCTGTGTTTTCTGTCCCTTTTATGTTTAAATCCTAGTTTATAAGAGTTTAGCAGAGGATATTGTTAGCAAATGTCTGATATATATAGTATGAAATAAGACTGAGCAGATTTTCTTTGGACCAACCACACTGAACTGAACTGAAGAACACAATTGTTGCCAGTCTGGGACATTTGATCCATGTACTACTGTATCACTTGTTGGTGAATTATTTGCAGCGCAACTTAGACAGACCTGTACACCCTGTAAATCTGTTACATGTGTACGTTACGCGCAAAAATCGATTCGTCGACAATGTCAAAGCATTTTGATATCTACAACATGGCGCCCTCCAGTGCTTATTCTGTTTTGAAACCCTTTGACAATAAATGGCCTTCTAGTTTCCTTAATCTAAATCTCGGTGTATAATCAACAGCCAGCCTAAAATTGATGGGTCTGGTATTTCCTCCGCTTTATTCTTTCGCATTTATCATCTCTTCACAAACTTTCGATTGCAAACACGATTGCAGTTTGCTGTCCAAAATTATAAATACTAGTCGATGATATTCCATCATAATACATGTATCTGTGTAATACATTATTTGTCAACAATACTCATTTTCATCCATACGCCTATATCCCAGTGACCTCGAGATGGAAGACACCACAGTCTTTGTATTTGGATATATTTCAACATAATGTTAACAGCAAACTTACAACACAACTCTATGACAAACGAGATGACTTCAGCTTCTCCATCATCAACTTTCAATATTTGTGTAGTGTAGCAATATTATCACTTGCAGATGGTGTTCATGTCTCTCAGCTGATTCGATACGCGAATGTTCTGTGTATGATCAAATTTTAAATCGGGGCAGGCTACTAAAAATAAGTTGATGTTACAGGAGTTTCAACAGTCTCATTCCAAGTCAGATTCCGCAAATTTTATGGTTGTTATAACGATCTAATTTACAAATAAGTCAAATGCTGTCTGACGTGTTTCATAACAATCATTAGGCTTTTCTTTACTTATTGATTTTGACTACGGATTACTCCGTTTACTTGATCAAGATATTGGGATCGCGGAGGATGTGACCGGTTACAGGGGATTCTTACGCCTCCTAAGCACGTGATTCCACGTCTGGTACATCCAGGGGTCAATGTTTGTCCTTCTATTAATTTTGTATCTTGTATAAGATTGCTGAGCTTGATCACAGTTCCTTGCCTTCACTAGTTCATGTATATGAAGTCGGTATATTTATTTGCTATTTTTCTCAATTTGACAAATGAAGTTCCGACTTTCTTCACAGTCTTCATCTGTCCACTGATAGGAGCGATTACTGTCGATCACGGCGCAGTGTTGTTGGTTGTAGAGGTTATCCGGCTCGCCTGGGGCCCAGTTCGTGTAATCGAACGAAGCCTGATCTGGTAGCCACATCCACTGTTGCTCCAAAGCTAAATCAGAACCCGCCATCCAGAATTGTCCAGGCATGTATGTTCCTGATATTTGTTTTTGAAAAAAATAACATTACTTGAATGAACAAATATTTCACATAAGATTTAAATTGTAAGAGTATACTTTAAAAAAAACTTTGAAACAGAAAATCAATATGAAAACAGATAGGAGTCTTTCTTCACTTTACCTCTTACAAACTTCCATTCTCCTGAAGAACCAAACCCTGTTGCCACAGCAACATAGTTGACATCATGAGGAGACGTATCATTCCAGATAAGAAACCTATGTTTGCCTATATCATGACCTGTTCCGACTTTTATGACATTATTTGTCCAACTGATCCAAAAGGGGCGGAATGTTGTACAGCTGACAGGATGATCTTGATGAGCAGCAGTATCCATGTGTGAACACTGCTTGCAGTCACGGATCACCGATTGTAAATCTCCCCATCCACCAATGACAATCTCATACGTAAAGGCGTTATCATTCTTGTCACGTGATAATGCAATGTGGGCATCATGGCAGGCCATGACATCAAAGGTGAAGGATGAGTGTCCCGAGACATCGATTCCAGAATCAATCAGATAATGATAAATGTAGTCATTGCTTGTATTTAGATATGTTGTGGAAACTGCAATAATGAACAATCTGGATTATAATTTATCATAAAGTTACATGCAATTACAGGTTATTTTAATTAAAAAATGTATGGCGGGAGGGGGTGTTGAGGCATACCGATAAATATTTCGGTGAAAAAATTCCAAAAGTGAGTCGTTTCTTCCCTCCTAACCCACACCCTTCTTATTTCTACAGGCTTGATAAATTGATTTATACATATATCTTTCAGATATCAAAATTTGAATATTAAGTTTATCTTATATTAATAAACGTACTTGGAGTGAACTTTGAAAAAGGATAGTAATACATATATATTTTAAGAGGCACTAATTTCATTGTATTGCTTGGTAACACTGAAAGGAATATAAATGAGAAAAGTAAAAAAAAAAAAAAAAAGGTGGGGGGTTAAAGAAAAATAGAATAAAACCAGTTTGAATTAAATCCAACAAAATTAAGAAGTATAATTGATACATTTGTGGGAGCAAACTTCTTTTGCTTTTAACGGATTGAAACATAGAATTTGGAGCAGAGGTATTGGTAATGTACGTTGCATCGTTGAGTTTTCTTTAGAAGACTCAACTTTATTTTATTCAAAATCATGAATTTGTTTCCTACTTTGTGCTCATTCAATTCAAGCAAAGTAATCTAGTTTGGAGTTATCTAGACACATTTTGTTTGAGCAGAATGTTTTATTTTGGGATGTTTCTACATACCTTTGGCTCTACGTATGACAACGTTGATTACAATATTCAGACTTGCACTCAGTGCAACGTATTTACATTCACTGAATCTTTTCTTATATTTCTTTTGAAATTGACATTGCTTTGATCCTCGACAATGTATTGTTTGTTGCAAACTTGTTCAATTCTGTTTTTGGTACCACCCATCCGCGTATCATTATTAAATATTTACATTTATTTCTTCATTCTTCAGAAAAAGGATTAACTATTTTTGTCATTTATGAATCAACATTTTCTATATTTACAAAAATAATAAGTATTCATTTCTTAAATATGGAGCAACTTCAAGGTCAAAGGGTGTATTGGTTGTTCTGAATGGGTAAACGGTATGATAGTTTAGTACTTAAACCTAGTTTATATTTTTTTTTTAAATACACCAAAAAAAAAAAACAATAAAATGTCTCTCATTTGTTGGTTTATCGGATGATGACGGTAGAAAGCATCGCAGAAAAAATTTACATAACCCGCTGTAACAGTTCATGCAACATGTACAGATTGTACCTTCATCACCCGATCAAACAACAAAAGAGAAATTTTAATGCTTAGGGCATCCTTCAGAAATCTATTGACGAAATGCATCAGCATCATTATCAATTCAACAAAATATGTCTGTTTCATTCGTTAGAAACAATAATTGAGCCTTATCCTTAATCAGATGAAAGTAACATTATAATTTTCTCTTCCAGCTATTGTTTAAAACCAATCACGATCTACAAAGAGATAGTGTGCTTCGTTCTTAGCTAAACTTTCTCGGTTGTTTAAAATCTGGAAACTAAAACAAAAATCTCTTAAATCTGGATTTATTAAGAAGGGTGAATTCCTGACAATTTCTAAATCACAGTGGAGAAATATACATGTAAGTGTTATGCGTTATTAAAGTCCCGCTCGAGAATTTCTCGTGGAGACATCACAATTCCCGGCGAAGGTCTGTAAAATTTAGAATTATGCTCGGCGCTTAATGCCTTTGAGTAGGGAGGGATCTTTATCGTGTCACACCTGCTGTGACACGAGGCTTCAGATTTTGCAGACACATTAGAAAAACCGCCTCATTTAAACGCCTCTTACGACAAGAAGGAGGTACTGCGGACCTATTCTAACCCAGATCCCCACGGGACTGTAATGTGTTCAAACCCTCAGATTAGAATACATGTATACCTTCAATATAGCTCATAATTCAGCTAAGATCCCTATGTTTTATCCATGTTACCTGGATCGTAAAGTAATACTGTTCTCTACTTACCAATGAGATTACTTTTAATTTGTGCTGTCAAAAACGTCTGAACATCCAGATTCTGCACAGACGCCAGGGTGGCGCCAACAGACTGACAATAGCCCTAGAAATATACAGTAAACATTTTGAATTATGCATAGAAAGGGCCGACCTCCAGATTATGATAAATAAACAATTATTGGTACAATAAATTGTTTCATATTCAAATTTTGTAAGTTTCGTATTGATGTAACGTAGCTTAAGATTGTTTTGCAATCTTCACTACTTTTTCCGTGTGATAGTTCTTAAAACTGACCGCTATTGACGTTACTGACCAATCAAATTAATTTATTACTTATGATGTATTCAATTTATCCTGGCCAATTTTTTCTTTGTTTTCAAGCCACGGAAATTTCCAACAACCACCACTTCTTCCCCATTTTACTCTGCTTCACTAAGCACCTGTGGGGTTTATATGTGTGTATTTTTGGTGCCGTTTTTGTGACCACCGTTTTGCTATATAGTTAGTGTGTGTGTGTGTGTGTGTGTGTGTGTGTGTGTGTGTGTGTGTGTGTGTGTGTGTGTGTGCGATTTGACTAGTTAGCCTGTTTTAAACTCTGTTTAGTCAATTTTCAGTTCCACCATTTTGTTATATTTAGTATTTTTAAGCATCTGTACATGTTTTATTGGCTGGGCTACTTTGTGTCATGTGACTGGTCAGCCGGTGTTAAACTGTATTTAGTCAATTTATAATTATTAGTCAATTCTGTTATGTAAGCCTAGCCAATTAATTGTTTTCTAAGATTGTGCAATATGCAATTTTAGTTTTAATAAATGACAAATTCACACAATGGTATTCTTTCTTATCCTTACATATGTAATGTGCAGCAAAAACAAACTGTACATAACCAAAATTATTTTTCTTATATTCTTTGGGCAAAATTGGGGATATAAAATAGAATATTTTTAGTTTACTTTGTATGTGAGGTAATTTAGTATTTATTGAAACTCGTACCTCTTGTCTTTTCTTTTCACTTCATATATACTGATGCAACCTTTATTATTTGTTGTATAATTTCTTTCCTATATCATTACTGTGTATATATTTACATTCCAAATTGTAATGATAACCATTTCCTCATGAACTCATTGCAGTTGTAAACAATGCGCGTATAAATCTTGATAAATATACATAAAGAATGTATCTTTTAACAGCGGGGAAATCCAACAAAAATGAAGCAGAATGTAAATATAAGACATAAATATTTCATGTTTGAAATACACTAGTGTATAAACTTAGGCGCTTCACGCCGGCTAACGCGCTTCTTGAAGTATACTGGCATACTGTATGTATATATATCGACGTTTGTTTTGAATTGTTTTCTTTAGTTCCTATTTACATCTCATTTACCTTCCATTCATTTCTTTTTAAGATGTTCATTCTTCATTACATATATAAATGTAAATAATTATGATTTATGAATGGATTACATTTATATACACTGACATTCAAAATATTATAGTTTTATAAAGCTATGCAAGGTATTGAATCTGAATGTAATAGTGAAGATAACGAAATGTTAATAAATCTCCTACAGGATAATTTTGATTTAAAGCAAATCGGCAGCTAAAATTTAAGCATTCTAAGTTATTTCCAAGGAAACACACATGAGTTGTAATACGTTATCTTTTATTTGAAAATGGAAACAGGAGACACGATTTTAGATATACTCAATTTATCAACAAAAAAATATTAATACTATCATTTATGTACGAACTCTTAAATTATGAATGTATGAAATGTCCTCCAAACATCGAACATGTTGATCCACTAATGCAGTATGGACGTTGAAAAAAATATATTAAAAAGACATTTATAATTGCAGGTGTTTAGAAATTCGAGTGTTCTATATACATGTTTCTATATATATATATATATATATATATATATATATATATATATATATGTAATGAAAGTGAAAGAAAGCATTATTTAAAGTTTAAGAAAAACTTCATCGTCAGTAGAATTAATATGCACCCTGTGTACCTTTCGGTTTGTTTGTTTTTTAATTCAAATATCAGGTATGTTGGGGGTGCATACATGACAATTTATGGCCTCATATATTTTCAAAAATGAAATTTATTTCGTGTGTGTGTGTGTGTGTGTGTGTGTGTGTGTGTGTGAAATTGTAGATATCTGACACAGTCCCATTCTGTGGAGTACATGTACTTCTTATAAAAGATATATTCCATTTAATGCTTTGGATATGAATTTGGGGCGGGTTTTCATCCTAGACTGCATATAATAAACAGTACCGGATGAACGAGTCTTTCACATTATTTATTTATAGTAAATGTTTTGTAGAACTCATGGAAGGTTGGTGATTGCTGTCTATATTGATTACCATTGCTCCGGCCCAGTTGGTCTCTGTTTTAGAAATAAAGTAACAATTGGATCCGTGTAGTGTAAAACCTGCGGGACAACCATCTATAAGAAAGTACAGTCAAATATGTATCAATTCCGTATCAAAATATTCTACTCTAAAGTAGATTTTAACTGATGTTATCAATTCTTTAATATATATATATATATATATATATATATATATATATATATATATATATACATACATATATATATACAAACACTCTAAACACTTTTCTTTTCTGAGTGTTTGTTTTTAAATTTTGCTCCAACAAAAGAGACTTTATGTATATATATATACTATGTATATATATACACTATTGTAAACCGTATTTATTATTAATTATACTATCAATTAAAATCATCACTATAGTAACAAAGTATTAAAGTTTTCACTATCTTACTACTCGTATATGAATATAAAAGGAATCTGGTTTAAGAATGAAATGTAGAATGGTAATTTATCAAAAATGTCCTAGACTTAGCAAAATTATCAAAGTTTCTACAGAGGTCAATCAACAAAAATCAATAAACGTTTGTTGTTGTTTTTATACAGTCTATAAAACTATAATTTTCTAGAGATATAGAAAAATCCAAGCATTTATTACAGGTAACATCGATATGACAAATCATCAGTACTTTAATATAACAATTAAAAGTATACAAGTTTCACTAACAGAAACTATAGTTATTGATTAATTGCAAACTTTGACTTGCTGGAGCGTTTTGTTGGTTTGGTTAACGATTTTGTTATTGTTCGCTTTAATAGTGATTTTGATAATATGGGATGGGTGGGTTGGGAGTCAATAAAAGATTGGAGTAGGATCAGTGCCTTGTGGTAGCAAGTCTAGAAGTTTTTTTCCCACCGATTATGTACATCATTTACGATATACATGTAGATAAAACGTATATGAAATAATCCAATCCAAGTTCTTGATATGAATGTTTTACTCACTTGCATCGACTGGTGGAGGCTGAGCATCTACGGTTACAACAAAACAGCACAAGAACAGCACAAAGTAAGACGGCATATTGTGATCTTTGTAATAGACCTCACAAAGCAGAGGGAAAACAGGCTATCTCAGAGTACATATTTATATCTAGAGCAACCTTTGATAAGAAATATAGGTGTACCGTGTTAGTAGATGACGTTGAAATACACTGCAAAATAATTTATCAATTAAATAAAGATTATTATTAGTTTTGGTTCATTTAAGTCACAGGTTTAAATAAATATTTGTCTATCATAATTTTGTTGTCGCTGCTGTTTTTCACACTTTCTACGTCTTCTTAATATAAATGGGTCAATTTCACCAAGAGATGGTAAACAGTGTGAATATATGTTCAAAACAAAGACTCCTTGGAATTTAAGTTTCTCCAAACAAAAGGAATTGGGAAATATGAAAAATATCGTTGTTGTTTATAATAATTTTTGTTTCCGATATCAAACCAATAACACAGATGGATTTCTCCTGTGTTCAAACCAAGAACCTTAGACCTTAGGCGAGGCAACAATAAGGTTTAAAGTTTTACTTTCGACTTCCGTAAAACCTACTTTCATAGAGCGAGGAGTGATTTCCTGCCTAACCACTACTACACTGCCGTACTTCGAAGATAGCTTAAGCATCTTATTATAAGACAATAACGTGATAGTATCACAGCTGATTTTCAATCATTTAAAACTATTTTCGGGTTGTACATGTATATTATACTAGTATATATGAAAGTTGGTAATATCCTACTAAAAAGTCCCGTGGGGATCCGGGTTAGAATGGGTCCCCAATACCCTCTGCTTGTCGTAGGAGGCGACAATATGGGGCGGTCCTTCGGATGAGACCGCAAAAACCGAGGTCCCGTGTCACAGCAGGTGTGCCACGATATAGATCCCTCCCTGCTCAAAGGCCATAAACGCCGAGCATAGGCCTAATTTTGCAGCCCTTCACCGGCAATGGTGACGTCTCCATATGAGTGAAATATTTTCGAACGTGACGTTAACCATATACAATTAATCAGTCAATCCTACTAAACATTAAGACCTGTCGGGATGCAAATCCAATTGACGAGCTTTGCTGGCAACTCATTCATTTATATATTATTGCGTTTTCTGAATTTGAATTATATCCTTTCTGGCAGGGTGTCTGAGAGAATCATTTTTATGACATTCCTCATGGGTAACTGTCGCTGAACATCCTTGAAATTAATGTCAATGTTAATTACGGCATTCGGTGTAGATCATGTCTAGAAAAGTTTTCTGTGTTGGCATAGTTGATCATAAATATATATGTTTACACATAATTGTAGGTTGTTTGTTTGTTTATTGTTGTACCTCTTATGTCATTTTTATGATCTGAGTACATAAATAACCTTGAACACAAGTCTCGAGGCATGTTTGCTTAACCCATATCCGCAAGTCACTAGGAATGTACCATAAATCCTTAACAGTCAGTGTCTTTTAAGATCACTGGTTTTTTGTTGTACTAAGTATACCCCCAAAAGCTCTCATACAGATCTAGAATACTACGCTTTTAAAAGTCCTTGTCTCTTTCGTTACACATTTTTATATACTTATTTCATTTACACTTGTACCGCGTTAGTTTTGTACATAATGATTTGATTAATATAAATGTTGCTCAGATTATAATTTTATGTTTACGCGTAAAAGGTTAACGGTCTTAGTAAAATATGTAATTTAAAAAAAAATGAACGACGAATGAAGAGACATATATATTTCTGACTTGAAAATAAAACGTTTCTCGATGAAAGTTCACAATATACAATGGTCTACGCTATGACGACAGTTATAATATACAGCATTGTTGATATATGTACTGAGCTTTAATCGGTGAATTGGTTTCATTGTGCATGTCTGTTAAAAAAAATACTGTGAAATATTCCAGCATGGGGGGAATGTTTTTGTTTCCTTGTTTGTTTAACGTCCCGTCGAAAATTTTTCACGTTTTCTGAGGCGTCACCGGCTGTATGTTAGGAACAATATACCACAATTTTATTACCTATGTTTAGCGCCCAGGGCCGTAGCACTGTGAAGGTTCTTTACAGTTTTTAAATTTTATTGTTCCAATAACAGCGTGTCACCATGCAAACTTTTGGGCAAGGCTACTCATAGATTTCACATTACACTGGCTTACTTTTGTTATCAGTGACCCTTGAAAGCAATCAGCCAAAGAGAAAATTGTCCCACCTCTGGTGTGTTCAGGAGTCTGTGCTTGCCCACCTCTCTGACATGTATTTTCTATAGAAGTTGCGAGATTGAGTACTGTTCGTTATCATGGCCTTTTTGTGCTCAGTCAAATCAATTGACACACTGCTAGAGGAACGATAGTACTTTTAAATGCCGAGCGTTTGACGAAGGAGCAATCACTACTTATATTTTCGTATTAGGTTTGACACGGCAATGGCACGAGTAAAGCTCAAACCCACGACCTCCTGGTTACGGAGCGAACGCGCTACCACTGAGCTATTGCGGAGGTGTGTGAATCAATGTTTGATTACAATAAAATTAACTAAGATTAGTAAGTTCACACTCAATGCATACTACGTAATTCCTAATTATTTATAATGACGATGTTAAGGACATACGCGACATTTATATAATTTTTCATGAAATTTTACATATAATCCAATTTAATAAACAATTTCTAATTGCTATATAATTGTTTCCCTCTGTTGAACTCTTAAGTATTGAGAGACGCAAAAGACATGCGGTGGGTACAAATTATGCTCAACGTTTAAACAATAAAATGCCTTTGTTGTTGTTTTATTGGGTGATGAAGGTAGCAAGCATTGCAGAAAAAACTCGTAACCCCTGTTAGCGAGTTATGCAATTTATTTATTTTTTTTCGGCAATGATTGTTACCTTCATCATCCGATAAAACGAAAGAAAGACGTTTTAAATATTGCCGCGCTTTGTATTTATAGTTTATGTCCTTTTTTTAAGAACTACAAACTAGATTCAAATACTAAAATGTCATTGTGTTGACTCATTCGTTACCTTAAACGGGCAGTCAATAAACCCTTTGACCTTGACGACGCTCCATAATTGAAAGCTATGCCAACTGATTTTATAATTACATATATATATATATATATATATATATATATATGTGTGTGTGTGTGTGTGTGTGTGTGTGTGTGTGTGACGGTGTGTGTGAGAGAGAGAGAGAGAACAAGATATATTGTTGAAAGGAAACTCAAATTTAGTACGTTTATGGACATTTGAGAATAAAACAGCTTTTAAAACGAAACTTGCAATTCACCGTCTTTCTTTGTTAAAAATATCGACCATATCGAAGAGGAAATGAATAACATATTCAAATCAACAGCCTAATTATAACAATCTCTTCTTGATATGGTCGCTCTAATGTATGTCGCCGGATTTAATGTATATCGCCGGATTTAATGTATATCGCCGGATTTACTGTATATCGCCGGATAATACAAAATACACGTTTTCAAAACATTTAAATTGCCATCTACAGGGTGAAAAAGAGTACGCAATCTCCTACATGAATACGATGGCGGTACATTCAGTTTAATACCAGTTAGCATGTTTTGGTATTTCCTGTTGTTGTAAGTAAAAATGTAAAGTCAGTTCTTATGTATTAAAGAAGTTGTATCAATGGACTTTACTGTGGCAAAGAAGGAGCGAAAAATCTTTGGAACAATCGGTTATTGAACTCGGGAGCCTTGCGTTATAAGTTTGATGATCTAAGCTACCCAAGCCGATTCCTACAATACAAAATTTAAATCTATTTCGGAAATCATACCAGAACTCTTCATATCGAGAAGATGAAAAAAATATTATTAAAGAAAATGCAGGAATGTAGCGAATGTCCTCAATGGGACTATGAAATTTTCGCTTATATTCTACGAATAAAATAATGAACGACATAATCATTAGCGAACACTTGTCTTGACCTTGACCTTATTCACCGCCATTGACAACGCTATCAACAACATGGCTGTATGAGAGGAAGAAGCCGATTAACTCAATAGTTTCTTGAAACATGGCGTGTATACAGAAGCATATACAATGACGGGAAGTCTTTTATCATGATAAACAAGGGTTCACGAAGTGAAAGCGGCCAGAAACCGCATTTACGACTGCTAGATCTAACTTTTGACAATGGGGTCACTACATTGCAGAACGGAACCAGACCTCATGGGGGTCTAAGGGGTATGTTTTTACCCATTTATACCTAATATAAAACGTGAAGTAATTTATCATGATATCTATTGCCACTGGGCGTTCAATGTGCTAAATGTGTGTAAATTAAAACAGAGTTTGAAATAGTCTGTGTCCTTATATTTTGCCATTGCCCATATCTTGCACAGTCCTTCGGTATATGCAGTGTGTTGATACAATACTGTATTTCTTCTTCTTTTTTGGTTATCACATAGGTGGCAAGAAACATCCGTTAAGTCCATATTCTTACAACAAGTCTTCAGAATATCATGTTCAGCTGAGAGAGGACATCAATAAACTCTTTCGTGAAGATTTTTTTGATGGACGGGGTTCTCCAGCATGGGCTTTTGATATCAGTAAAGAGATGACCCATAGTGGAGAATCTCCATTCTATGTCCATGGTCTGCTCAGTTCTAGCAAGGTAAGGTTTGCTAAGAGGACTGCGTGGATATTCATGTCAAAGCTATATTAGCCCTTACAGTAAATCAATGAAAAACGTCTCCTTGATTTATCATAAAAACCTACAAGATCAACACATAGTACACCTTTATGTCATTGTACAGATAAGTTGCAGATATTTAAAGAAATTATTATTATGTCCTAATTAGCAATCAACAGATGGCATTTGTAAATTATGTCTGCATTGTTCAGCATCTGGTGGTGTTCCATATGAACTAACAGGTACACCAGGCCAGGTAACAAATGTTGATAGCTTGTCTGCTATTTACAGACTGGCTGATAATAGATATGTCAACAAACCTTGTCAGGTACACTGTGTATGAATATTGTATAACTTCATATTGATTTTGAAGGCCTCCCTGATATTCTGTTGTTTTGTATTTTCTTCAATTTACTGCAACTAAAAACTACATGGATGTTAAATTAGCAGTCTTATAGATTTTGATATGCAAGAAAATAAGCACAGTATTTATGAAATTATGACCTCCAAATCTAGTAAGTAAATAAGGAATTTCTATAAATAGCTGAATTAATTTCTTAATGCATTCAATTTTATATAAAGTAGTAATCAGAAAATTATTATTATTCCATGTGAAATTGCTTAATAAGTCACATGTCATTTACTATATGTTAGGTCGAAAGTGAATCAAACTCGGTCCACAGCAACAGACGCTCAGTTACTCCTGCTTCTGCCAGGAATACTCCAAGAAAAAGTAGTGGCTCTTCCTACTACCACCCTCCAAGTCCACACCAATACCTTACAGCCACTGATACTTCACAACTATCTGCCAAAGAACTGAAGTATGGAAGACCTACTAGGACGACGTAAGCAAATCAAAATATTTTTGTCATCAATTGTTATTCAAATGATGACAATTGCAATGTTTTCAAGTACTGTTGTGTCATAAGAAAGCAAAGTGTAGTACTTTTGAATCTTAAAGAGTTTTCCAGGATATGTTTCATTATCAACAAACATGTACTTTATCATGTTTATGGGAATAAGAGCCATTACCTGAATAAAGTTACAGGGATTTTGAACTTTCTTCAGTAAGACAAGAATGGGAGTCTGAAACTTTTAAATAATGATATATGTGTTGAAATTCAACTTAAGAACTTCTTTTTAGCCTACTGCGAGCCAGACAGAGGTGTGCCTCTGCTCCTGTAAACTCGTACAATGTAAGGAGAGAGCATGTCAAAAGTAAGTGACACTTCCAAGCTTTTTAAAAAATGAATGCATCAAGATTGTTAACAACAGTTACTTATTTATTTCGGATATGTTGTCAATTTTAATAATACTGATAATTGTTTTCTGTAATTCATTTTTCTGGTACATTATCTAAAGCTTCAGATTCCTTTTGATGACTTTGGATTCCATTTAATGTCTTCAGATTTTGTTTAATGTCTTTGGATTTCACTTAATGTCTCCAGATTTCATCCAAAATCTTCAGATTCCATATTACAATGTTACTATAGAGTAAGTCTGAAGATTTTAATCTGATTTTTTTGCAGTACATGTAAATATACGTGTACTTTTGAAACCATTCTTTAATTTATTTGGGAATGGATTGAGAAGAAAAGTTCTGATACCTCTACATGATATATTGTATATATAAATCTTGTATGCCAAATGTTGTGTATGCCCTTCTATCCCTAAGATATACATAGTATATTGGAATTTTCAAATCATATGTACTTCCTTCTGTATCATATCTTCAGAAAAAAAAATTATATATAGAAATGGTTATCAATTTTGGAAGACAATGGTGTAAGACAAAATCCCAGACCATACTTAAAATTTTACTGGCTGTAAATACATGCAATGACATATATCCCTGCTATATACTGTTATTTCAGCCATAGATATCGATGAAGTGGAACCTAGTACATTTCGTTATGCAGATCACTGTCTATCTTGTCGAGGTATATGTACCCAAAAAACAAGAGCGTAACTCAATATTCAGTCACATGTATTTCAATGCTCTCACAACTTTGGCTGATGGTTCCTGACTGGATATTTTTTTTTTCTTTTCAATATGCATGGATTGTTAGATAATTTTCTAGCTTGTATATATTTGGAAAAATCACAAATATATCTTCTTGTATTTTGTAGACTTTCTTTATGTGCATGTAGCTAGAAATGAGTGGGTTTTGTTGTGCACAACTTTTGTTTCTTTTATGACGTTTTCTATTTTTAATATATGACAACTACTTTTTACCCTTGCTTATTCAAAATCACAATAATGTAATGTAATATGGGCCATTTATACTTAAGGTATGGAATGCAAAATAATAATTTAAAAAAATTTTGGAGTTTGTTTTGGAAATATGTGAGTTAATGAATAAGAAAGTTCCCAACTGATAAAAAGGTTTTAAAGGATTTGCACTGACTATATTTTTTGTAAATTAAATTGGTTCAGCTATAATTAGTGAAAAATTAAAGGGTTTGAACTGATTTTGTTTTTTTTTTAATTAATTTGGTTCAGCTATAATTAGTAATCAATGAAAGGATTTGCACTGATTACATTTTTTGTTAATTAGATTGGTTCAGCTATAATTAGTAATCAATAGAAAACCATATTTCTATTGTTTAGTTTATTTAACGTTTGTTTTTATGTGGTATGCCTTTTGTGTTACTTAATTAAGTATATTATGATATTTTTTTAGTATGAATTATTTTAATATCTGAAGGTTCTTATATACTTTCAGAGTCAGAAAACCCACCACCTCCGGGGCAGGTGAATAAGGAGTAAGCCAAACTTAAATTTATCTACTCAGAATTTAATCTGATTAAATAGTATTTCTATTATCACGCAATATTAATAATTTGATTAGCATGCCAAATAAGTGCAATTCCTATTAATTTTCATCATCTTCTTGATTAATTTGATTAATTAACGTTTTTAAATGTAATATTTAATAATCTTTAACACAGAATTTTAATTCATCAGATCTTTCACTGAAGGTGAGTGTCCTCACATTAAAAACCTAATCCATGCGACAAGCTGCGTGGGTAAATCTTTGCACCAGTGTTGTAATCATAGACGACACAATGGTACACAGGCGTACGTGCAGGAAATAGAAATATGGGCCTTGAATCTTATGAAGTCACGTGCAAATCGAGATGTTACTCCTTATCTATGTATTATACACTAATTAAATGCATGGTTGCAATATAATTTCACGCAACTGTCAACTTGCTTGCATGTAAATAATTGGCAAGTCATAAAATGTTTCAAAATATATGTTGGATGTTTGTTACAGTGTAAGTACTGTATGTATTGCACGAATATTACTGCATGTCGAAATAAGACACCGCATGTTTTATTATCAACAGTGCATGATAAACATTATTTTAGTCCACCCCACTAAACAAAGGATGCATGTACAAAACACCTTTTAATTATCAAGAATTTTAAAAGTTATTTTTGAGTTAATTTTATTTTAGACAAATCAATAAAGAATTCATCAAATTTCTGTGAAGGCTTTGGATTCTCTTCTAGTTTATGAATTATGTAAATATCTATTATGAACGTCAATAAATGCATATGTAAGTACATACAAGCTCTGCAGAGTGTTTTGCATTGTGGACTTTCACAGCATGTGACAACTTTTCTCTTAATGTTTAAGAGTATTTACAAGTATTTCATAATGTAAGAAGTGCTCGTAAAATCAATTATTTTCAGAAAATACCGATTTTTATTCCACAGTCACGTTTCTTATAATTTGATCCGTTTTGAGTACCTATTTCAGCAGTCTTTTTATGTCTAAGCCAAATGCTTTTTAACACAACCGTCGCCATGGATACTGGCTGAAAATTATCACCACGACAAATTTTATATGGTATTCAGCGGTAGAGTCACATTTGTGAACCATTCTTACAATATTACGAAGCTTTCCAGGCCACTTTAGATGTTAGCTTTGATTAATTTTACCCCCGAGAACTAAAATCGATTGAAAAGCCCTTCATTCTCTTCGTGACTATGAAAATATGAAAAACGGTTTTTAACAAGAAAGTCCATTCTCTCACCCTTTGTAGAAAAATAGGTAATACTTGTATTTAATTTAGTGTATCAATATTCATGAATATCATCTATCTTTGCCATGTCTAATTAATTACAGTTGCCCCCTCCCCCCCCCCCCCCCAAAAAAAAACAACAAAACAACACAACAACAACAAAAACAACTGTGACAATGAATTATTAGAAGAAGAAATATATGACATTGTTTGAATTTTTAGCCACACACTAATTCAAATTCTGCTCTAACTATATCAAAATCCATGAATATAAACACGTGGGTTTTCGTTACAAGGGAATTTTTTTTTTTTTAAATCTTGATTTGTTTACAATTTTAATTAATTTTTGCAGAGTATATGTTGCTCATTCGGAAGGAGAGTCGCCTCATGCTTTCCTGACCGGTGCAAGATACAACAGGTAGCTTAAAAGCACTATCATTTAATACATTTAGTATTACTATATGACTGTGAAACATTTTGATTAATGAACATAAATAGTAAGTAAAGTTTTATTATATCTTTCAAGATAAGGTCAATTTGGGAATTCTATATTTAGAATTGTATTGAGTAAAATTTTTAACTGGTGTTTCCTTCGGTACCGTAAGTTCAAAACTGATTCCTTTGAATTATACATGTAGATATTCATGTGACGTAACAAAGCCGTTCTTCTCTGGATCAGCACACTGCTTTTGTATGTAAAAAAAAAAAAAAATATGTCACATACATTTACCGCAATGGATATTTTGAATGCGCTTTAAGATTTGGCGTTGACCTTCAAATAAAATCGGATTAGAGTGTCAATATGATTAATATTCCATTGTCTGACATTGCACTTTTCTAAAACGAAAGAAAAAAAGGGGGCTTTAGTATCCTTTTTAGTGGTACACGCTTATTCATGTATCATTTTCGTAAAACTCTAGGCCTCTATTATGGATCAGAATTCCGAGGCGGTGTGGCGCTAAGTATGGAAATCTTGCGTCACATGTCGCCAACTTTGTTATCTCTGTCAAAATAACAAATGAGTAACGAAATATAGATGTACTTTTAGGAAACTTTTACGGTGTTTTTAGATTAATCACCTTCCTTTGCATGTCTACATATATGTCCTAAATATTATTATTTAAAGAATGTGTCCGTCTGGGTCTGCTTTTATAAGTTTCGTAATTATATTACACTATCAAATAGATAATTTACTTCATTAATCACTGCTGATAAACAAGTGGTTGATATATATATATATATATATATATATATATATATATATATATATATATATATATTAGTGTGTATACTAAATCAGTGTATTTTCCAACGATCGGCCATAGGCTCAAGTGAACTTTCTGATCACATTTTGTCCGTCGTCCGTCTGTTTATCCGTCCATAAACCTTTAATATTTTCGACTTCTTTTCCATAACAGTTGGGCCATTTTCAATCAAATTTGCCATAAATCTTTCTTGGGCAAAGGGGATTCGAGTTTGTTCAGATGCCCCTTTGAAAAGGAGAAAATCAAGAAAATGCAAAAGTAGATTGGGGTCCTTTAAAAATCTTCTCCAGAACCACTGGGTTAGAAAAGTTGAAATTTACATGAATGTTTCCTGATATAGTGCAGATTCAAGTTTCTTCAGATCATGATCTCCTGGAGTAGGTTCGGGTCACTATCAAATTTTTACATGCTGATATATAGGAAAAATCTTTCCTTCAAGAATCACTGGGCCAGAAAAGTGGAAATTGACATGAAAGACATGAAAGCTTCCTGACATAGAGTAAATTCAAGTTTATGCAGATCATGGTTCCAGGGGGTAGGTTAGGACCAGAATAGCGGATCAGAGTTTTACATGAGAATATATTGTGAAAATCTTTGAGGATCTTCTCCAGAACCACTAGCCAAAAATTTGAATAAATAAAAACTTCCTGACAAAGAGTAGGTTCCAGTTTGTCCAAATCATGGTCCCTGAGGGTAGTGTTAGGCCACAATAGGGGATGGAAGTTTTACATCTTTAAAAATCTTCTCAAGAATCACTAGGCCAAGAAAAATAAAAACTTACATAAAAGTTTCCTGACATAGAGTATATTAAAGTTTGTTCAAATCATGGTCCCTGAGGGTAGTGTTAGGCCACAATAGGGGATGGAAGTTTTACATCTTTAAAAATCTTCTCAAGAATCACTAGGCCAAGAAAAATAAAAACTTACATAAAAGTTTCCTGACATAGAGTATATTAAAGTTTGTTCAAATCATGGTCCCAGGGGATAAGGTTGGGCCACAAGAGATGATCAAAGTTTTATATACTTATGTATAGGAAAAAATCATTTTAAAAAAATCTTTTGATCTATTTAAACTAGGGCTTTCATATTTTGTATATGTACTGTTTACGACAAGACCTTTCATGTGATGCAGTGGTGTGTCATCTTGTGACATTGACGTTTGACCTACAAGTACTTTTAATAAATTTCTTTCCTATTCAATATATCCTGACCTATTTGAGGTAGATCTTTCATATCATGTATATATTATGGCAAAACATTTCATTTCTTGACCCTATGACCTTGAACTTGGAGTTTGACCTACCTTTAAGAAAACATAACCTATTAAATATATCTGGAACTACTTTATATAGGTCTTTCATATTTTGTACATGTATATAGATTCTTTATGGCAAGACCTTGTGACACTGTGGTGTTTGTTCTTTTGACCTTGGAGTTTGACCTTCTTTTAAAACCCTGACCTATTCAATGTCTCCTCAACTATTTAAGATAGAGCTTTCATATTTTGTGTATAGATTTCGTATGGCAGGATCTTTCATTTCATGCCATGATCTATGACATTTTAACCTTGGTATTATCTTGAACAGCAAGGCGTTGTTAGTCATATTGGTATTAAGGCATCTCTGCGTTGTGTGAATTCTTTTTCAGTTATGTTGTGATCCTTTGGGATTAGGTCAGGATAACAATGTGGGGTCAACATTTTTCATGGTAATAAAGACTGATAAAAATATTTAAAAATTCATAACAACTAAACAATGTCAGGGCCAAGGTGGCTCAGGTGAGCGATGTGGCCTATTGCTTTCCATAAAAACTGAACTCATGGGTCATCAGTACATAAACCGTCCATCCGATTTTTAGGGCGCATTTACTTGATGCCAAAAGTCTATCAGTGTATGGGGTATACATGCCAAGGACAAACCCTCAAGGAATTTTCATGACGGGTCACGCAACGCAGAGATCTAGAGACAAAGGCCAGAATATACCAGCAGTACCGCCAGGTATCTTATAACTTATCAGAAAATCATGACTTCAGTATTACCACATAAAGCGTCAGCATCATCTTACATTGTATAGATAGGATTATTTCATCTCTACTGACTTTTCTGTCTAAAAATCAACATCACAAAACAGCTTTTTCCCCTCTAAGAGTTGATATTTTACCACTACGGGGGCTTATTCCCTGATGTTTATCTTTTATGTGTTGACTGTACTGGATTACACAATCCTTCTATTATTTGTACTTGGTTGACCTTATCATAAAATACTATTTCCCTGAAAGTTAATTAAATCCCCGCATTTTAAGTATCTTGATCCTTGTACATGCTGACTATATCCTTCACGGATACCCCCCCCCCCCCCCCCCCACACACACACACACACACCTCCAACCCCCGAAAAAAAGCACCCCTGATTGGTAAGGCTTCTCGATAATATACACCGACTTTTCACCTGAACGCACAATTTACAACCGATTTTATGTAAGCTACTAACAGAGATTTCTAAATTATTAAATATATAATGTTTTTGACTTACGTGATGTAGCACAAACAATGATTTCATACGAGACACCATTCCGAGTTCAAATAGAAACACAGTCATGGGATGCTGAATTCAGTAAATTGAATAGATAGCGCGCCTGAAGTACGATTCAAACTGAAGACCTTGTGACTGAGATTAAACTTCAATTAATACGTCTAGGCTGCCGAGGATTCACAGTTGATATAGCTTTATTACAATAAAACAGATGTAAAGTCATGTCTTTTGGGAGTAGAAGTTGATAGTATTTTGTCGTTTTTATGGCTGTATCGTGCTATATGTATAAAATATTTTCTTGGTTTAACGTGGTTCAGATACCTTAACTCAGAATTTTCAGATCTGAAAAGGCAATTGCCCTTACCATCTATTCAAGTGTAGTGATTTCCATCGTCATCATATAACTGGTCGCGACAGACTAAAAATAGATAAATAAATATTCCTTCGCCAATCGCCAGACATTAGAAATGAAGCTGTGGTTCTGTGTCAGGCGTTGTCACGATAAAGAATTTCAAAGTCTCGGCCGTTAGCGCCATACACCGATTAAAATTTATTGCACTTCACCTATACTGGCGACGTCCCAGTACGAGTGAAATATCCTCTAATGAGACGTACAAGAACAAATAACTGTTATCATATATAATACATTGATATATTGTGCGTTTAAATGTCCGAAAAAAATCTGTTTTATCCATGTATCTATTGATATCATATGTGGTAAAATTCCATTGAATATTAATTTTTCAAAAATACTTGTAGCTATGTTGTAAGTATAGTTTGGTTCTTTCAAAGGTCAAAATGAGTTAATATTGATGGTTTGCAATCGACGTGATGTCTAAATTTGAGAAAACTGTTACATTCTCATTTCGCTATAAGAGTATTGATGATGAAATCGATTGATGTTATACATGTACAAGTTCATGTTTGCAAAGAATCGTTGGTCCATATGAAATATTTACAAAATGTTCTACGCTTGTATGTGTTTTAGATTCGCCTCGATCTGATGTTGACGAGGCATCAAAACCAATGCTGAAACGCCCTTCTACAGCGCCTGGTAAAAGGTTACTATCTTCCGGTTCCACTTTGCACCCTGGGGGACGCCCCCGCAGTGCGTGGGGGGACAACTCCACTACATGCCACTTGGTGCACGGTGACACTGAAAGTGAGAATGAGAAACCTAAGAAAAGTTGGTAGCTTAGCGGTAGCACGTGGTGGTGGACGCTGTATTTTAGACGTGTTGCTTCTCTAACCCTCTGCTGGCTTTTCTGTCCTATACTTTTTTTCAGCTTATAGCTTAACTAGTAGAAAATTCTTATTAGCCCTATATCTATGAAGTAACATAATTTCATTTTGAGTTGAAGAACACAATAATTCACATTTACATATCATACATAATACGTATCGGACATTAGACGTTGAAATCATTTATTTGAATTGATGCGTATATCTGAAAGGGAGAAAAGGTGAGGTGGGTTCTAGCACGCACCCTAGCTTTTTAAGGTGCTCTGCATGTTTTTATATATCTCTGACGAAATCATGTTTAACTAGCAAGCATTCAGAGATCATTAGTCTTACGGGGCTTCTCCTCATGGGCCCTACCAGAATTTCGCCCTGGACCAATGGGGGGCTTCAGGACAGCCCCCAGACACCCAACTATTTACTGCGCCTCCCTCTCGAAATTTCTAGATCCGCTACTAACTTGGTACTACAAAACATCTTACTTATCGGATACTTCTGGGGAAAAGTTCAGATCTATCCTTTGCGTCAAATTGTATATTTGTTTCCGAAGTTTTATGGGTAAACTTTATTGAATACACATATTTCCGTTAAAGATTGTTGATATACGCTGTACACCTGTTTCTGAAACAAACCACTGTTTAATACTCTGAAAAATGTTATTCAAACATCACTTTCGCATATAATCTTTGTCCAGCAAATTTTGTTCACAACGTTTTGCGCATTTCAATTCACAGACAAATCTATGTAGTAATGTTGAAATATTTGGTCTTCTCACAGAAAATGAAATCGGTAAACTTACTTAATACAAATATGTCTAACAATTAGCTTAGATGTACTTTACTTATTAAAAACTTTGCGTTCAATATTGAACTATGCATCATTATATATTAAAATACTTCATATATGTAGGGTGCCTGTACAAGTGCAAATTCAGCTAGTATCCCTGTAGAAAATTTGTTGAAGAAAAATGGTACATGCATTTATGATCTATTTCATTAAGTTGATTTTATGACCATTGAATACTACTGCAAAAAATTACTTGAAACTTACAAGAAAGACAACTCTTTTAAGAATAACAGTAATAAGTGCTACCTAACCTGGACATTCCTAAATTCCTTCATGTTGAGTATTTTTCCAAGATAGGATAATTTTAATCACATTCAGTATTACCAGCAGATACGTGTTAGATTATTTAGTTCACTACCGGTATGTATAGAAACAGTACCCCCCCCCCCCCCCTAATTTGTGAGCGAGTGAGATAGTACGAGTGAGTAGATTTTGCACCATGTGATACAACATTCACGTTCACCCTTGTTGACACCAATATCGCATCACAGCTGTTTTATGTTTACGTGTCATTACGCAAGAATATCCTTTGTCATAATTCAGTCTGTGTGATCGCATTAACACAGCTTCATGTGAATCTGTTATTTGTGGTATTATTCTAACTTAGTGATATTATTGCATTAATACCAGTTTTGCAATAAATCAGTTTTATGTTCGTTTTTTTTTTTTTTGGTTTTTTTTTTGTCTTTTTTTTAATATATGGCGCATTTTATAAACATAATCACATAGCTTCTATAGTTGGATTATTTAAATAATGATTGGGTGGCAAGATATATTTAATAAATAAAGCTTGGCAGTATATTCTATGAAATTGATATTATCATATTTTAGATTAATGCACCTTAATGACACTCAAATAATTATATAGAAATATTAAAGATTCTTATTGCAGCATATATAAACGTCAAATATATGGATTAGGTAAAATATTGGTTTCAAAGTCTTCATCTTACTCTTTACAGAGGTAGTGCTGGTGACCTTCAAAGGGAGTAAAAATTTTAAAAACAATCCGGAATCAGTTCTTCCCTCCGTCACCGGTCGTACTGCTCCTAAAATGTACTATCGCAGACCACGAGAAATGACAGATGACCTTGCTTCTCTGCATAGTCAGCCTCCTCCTACACCTGTTGGTGCATTTTCGGTTCGGGATGGTAGTGAAAGAGTTCAGACTGAAACCGACCAGGAAAATCAGGAATCAGTTGTTCTGAATGCAGATGAACCTCCTTCTCAATCCGGTGTAGAGGAAAGGCTTGAAAAGATTGTAGAAAAAAATGATGATGATGACGATAATAAGGTACATAACCAGGATACTAAGCCTGAAAATTCTGGAGAAATATTATCTGAAGCAAAAAGAAATATGAATGCCGTACTACAGGAAACGAATGTAGAAATCAATGAAGAATCGAGGCTCCAGGATATTAACAAAGTGAATTTAGATGGACAAGATTTAAACAAAGAAGAGAGTGTAGATGATGCACAGAAAACGACAGAAGAAATCTTCATTACAAATAATAAGAAACATGGTGTGGATGGCACTGTGGAGGGGGCAGATAAAGAAATCGATCATTCTGACCTCAAAGACTTCGCAGCAGAAGAAGAGATTCCTACTCAAATCCATGTGACAATCACGGAAAAACTGCATGAGTCTGAATAAAAGGAACTTATTTAATTAATTGCAAGGTTTATTGCTACATGCGTCTGCTCAGTTTCAAAGAAAAAAAAATGTCTGATCCGTTCTTCAAAGTTTGTTGTATTCAAAATATCAAATGTCGTGATTCATTCGGACTTGGATATGCCATTTTTATCCTGAGTGACAATGAGCTTCTGTTACTGGAAAAGATTAATTTTTCCGCTAAGTAATCAGTAGATTGTTTTTATTTTACAGAGATAAACATTATCGAATCATTCTAACCTCGCAGAGGAAAATGTGATATGGTGTAACCCAAATTCCTAACCCTTAGAAATTTTCGTCGATGTTTCATACTTTTGACTCAATTTGTTACTTCTCATAGGCTTAGACGAGCTCACTTTTAACCTCATTGTTTCAGTATGTTTCTTTTCTAAAGGGAGACCAGTGGCGGATCCAAGGTTTTGTGAAAGCGAGACAGAGTGTCTTAAATTTCTTGACCCCCCCCCCTCCCCCTCCCCCTCCCCCAAATGAATAAAAAATGGGGAAAATAATGGAATACACTCTATGTACAATGAACGTTAATACTGTAAGATTAAGGAAAGCTTAGGTCAAAGGGAGGGTGCCCCCTCCCCACCCCTATCAATCAGTCTATAGAGGTGACCTTGTCTTAAGTTAATGACATTGGGGACCAGATATGAATTCCGCCGAACTTGGTTACTTTGATCAGACACTTGAAATACAACTTTCCGACGAAGAAGGCCAATAGTTATTGTGTATGATTATAATTATCCTAATTAGTAAAGAGAATATGGTATTAACTGTCGACCGGTCTTCCGCTGTCCAAAAGAAGACGGCATTTTATATCTAACAAAATTTGTGGTGACTACATAGGATTATCGAATTGTGTCATGTTTTTCTTGCTAGTCTATTATTAGGCATTTACATTCATCATGTAAGTCATTTTATCCAAATACCGATTACTTTCTTTGTTAGACAATCACCTAATCATGCTTCATACATGTGTACATAATTTATGTGTACTCTGCATAATAAAACGAGATTATGATATGTGCTTCTCTCCATTCTTGTGATATTGAAATAATAAAATGCTTTCTTTGGTTCAATCTTTTATTGCAGTGTTTGTGACCTTCATTTCCCGTTTAACAAGTCAAAGAGAAGACATTTTATTATTTATATTTTTCTGCATTTATTTTTAAAATAAAATAAAATAGAGGTATTATTGACCTCTAAGTTATTTATATGTCACAAATGAAAAACCACTTGTCCTTGATTGTTTCCTTATTTGATAATGATTTCCATATTTAACTGATAGTAAAAGGAAATAGTCCAAGAAGACAAACTCTAAACTAGAAAAATAAGTAAATAAAAATCATTGTATAATATAGACAAGTTTTATTATTCAAATAAAATAAAATATAAAAAAAAAAAAAAAAAGATAAACCAGAAAATATATTTATACCCCTCACGCAACGAGTTACGGAGGGCTTATGGTTTTGATCCATCAGTTTTGGTCTTTCAGTGCAAATCCTTTGAAACTGTTCAACAGAATTTCATGAATCTTTGTGATTAATAAGGACTTCGGCGTAGATGTGTATATCGCAGAAAATTCTTATTGATTTTTTTTTTCTGGGAGTTATGCCCTCTTTTGAACTTAGCAGTTTGGCCTACTACTATCCTGTTCTTGCAAGCACCGCTCCTCTGACACAGCCTTTAAAACAAAATTTCATGGAACTTTGTAGTTAATATGGACAGACTGTATGATTGATTGATTGTTGTTTTCCGCCACACTCAACAATTTTTCAGTTATCTGGTGGCGTCCAGTTTTTGTAGGTGGAGGATAGAACCCAGATACATTGTATCCGGGAAGAGAACATCGACCTTCCGAAAGTAAACTGGCAAACTTTCTCACATATATCGGCGCGAGCGGGATTCGAACCCGGGCCGACTAGAGGTGAGAGGCCTTGTGATTTTGAGCGCAATGCTTTAACCACTTGGCCACGGAGGACAGACTGTAGATGCGCATATTTGCAGGAAATTCTGGTTCGATTTTTGTCTGGGATATATGCCCCTTTAAACCTAGAAGTTGGTCAAATTCGACATTCAACTGAAACAGTTTATCAGAGTAACTTCATTGAAACCGCTCAACAGAATTTCATGAAACTTTGTAGTTAAAGAGGATTTCTGTAGATATTCATATTCGTTGGAAATTTTGACTTTTTTCTGAGAGTTTTTTTTTTTTTTAATTTGTTTTTTAACCATCTTCAATTCGCGAGCGAGAACCTCATAATCGCTAATATTGCTTGCCTCAAAACAATCCTTTCATATCTCTTGTGTTTATTCAATATATACTCTGTCACGAAAATTAGTCGCCGCAAACCAGCAGGCATGCTATCGAAGCTATCTTAGGACTAAGACATATCTTAAGATAAACTTAGGATGCATCTTAGTCCTAAGTGAGGCTATCGAATATGTCCTAACTTAAGACATATCTTAAGATTTCTCTTAAAGTTAAGACATCACTAGGCCTGTCCTAAGATAATCTTAAGATATGTCCTAACTTTGCTTATGCTTAAATATGGCTGCCGCCTATCTGTGTGTGCAAGGGAGGAGAATCCGGAGAGAACGCATCTTAAGAGACTACAACAATCTCTTAGATTATTTAGATGACCAAAGCATCGTGAGTAAATACTGACTGACGCGGCCAATGATCCATAATCTCTGTGCTTTATTTGAAAATGTCATTCAACGGTCAACAATGAGGTCACGTTCACTTCCAATATCTCTCCAAATAATGGCAGCTCTACGTTTTTATGCCAGCGGAAGCTTTCTAGAGATCGTTGCAGATATACACAATATTTCCAGACAAAGCACAGGCAATGCTATTCATGATGTTACCAAATGCTTAGTAGGAATTTCCAGACATTACATAAATATGCCAGTATATGCCACAGAATTAAACCAAGTAAAAAAAGATTTTTATGAAATTTCCCATTTTCCAAACATTGTTGGAGCAATAGATTGCACTCATGTTAGAATAAAATCACCACCCACCAATGAGTACATATATGTAAATCGAAAAAACTATCATTCCATGAATATTCAAGGAGTATGTGATGCAAATTTAAAATTTCTCAATATAGTGGCAAAGTGGCCTGAAGCACCCATGATGCATTCATATGGTCGAATTCAGAACTGAAACAGCTATTTGTGAATGGAACCATAACTGAGGGGTGGTTATTGGGGGACAGTGGTTATCCACTGCGGCCATGGCTCTTAACGCCAGTGTTGAACCCCACCTCACAGGCCGAGGAGAGATTCAACGCAGCGCACATCCGTACACGGAACGTGATAGAGCGAGCTTTTGGGGTACTGAAAGCTCGTTTCCGGTGCCTGGACAACAGTGGTGGAACACTCTTATACAGTCCTCTAAAAGTATGCAAAATAGTTGTTGCAACATCGGTGTTGCACAACATGTGTATCAACGACAGAATACCACTACCTGAAGGATGTGATCCCCGTGATAATGGACACGTACAAACTCAACCCTATGTTGGCATAGCTGATGGGGCAAATGTCAGATTAAGACTAGTAAATGGAATATTCAGAAATTAAATGATTGCTTGAACTTGACTTGGGACAATGTATACTATCATTCAGGAGGGTATTAACCAAGGATTATTGCTACAAAATTAGAAGCAAAATGAATAAGTTGTTTTGGTACAAAAATTTTGGATTTGTCAATACCATCTTTTAAATTGATAACGCAAACGTTAAAATGTTTCAACATTAGAAAATATTCTTATTTTGTGAATATTTGCAACCAAGAAAAGCTTAAAAATCAACGCATCCTATTTTGTAACAAGCGTCCTTCAGTGGTCTCAACATCGACTTTTTACCATACTCAAATACTGACTATATTACTTGTAGTAAACTTCACATTTGCAGTGCTATCAAACTTGATAAAATTGATTTCTGAAGAAGGCGAATACAAAGTTTTAAACATTTTATTCAAGTGGTGAGGGGGTGCTCTGGTCAACTCCTTGGGGCACGAATTGGATTCCTAACTGTGATAGATATATTTGATGACGTTGTTGTGAAATGGAAAGTTTCTGTTTTTCAATTTCCAGTCTCTGTTTCTCGATATCCAGTCTCTGTTTCTCGATATCCAGTCTTTCCTTCAAGAGAGAGTCGCTCGCTTTCAATTTTTACTAATCTTTCTGAGCAGTCATCTTCATCCCTTGCTCGTTTCCTCGAGGGCACTCTTTTAGATGGGTTTATTTCTCCGATTACACCACTTGAAGGCTGGTTTTCTATTTTTAAAAAAAATATCATAAAAAGAAAATGTTTTATGTGAAAAATTAAAATTCTTAATTTTCTAAATTTTATACTGTGTCCAGAAATAATGCTTTGTTTCAGGTTTGTTGTATTAGTAAACATGCATATACATATATAGATACTTAGTCTAGTGTACATGTATATAGCACTAATAATCATATCATTTCATTCACCTTGGAAGTTGGATTCACTAGATGATGTGCTGCATCCATCTCTACAGGTATCCAGTCCACCGGGAATGCCTTCGACGGACGCACTGCCGATAATGCCCACTATTTTGTCTTGCAGTGGTGTTATTTCGGGGGGTGCCGATCCTCCCCCTGTCTTCACGGCCTCCCTCCGGTTGGAAGATATCTTCTTTGTATCACTTGCATATGTTGACCATTTTTTTTCTCAGTTCCTCTACCGTTCTTGTGTGTCCCGTTGATGCAGAGATTACCTTCTCACAAATTCCCTCCCAAACCCGTTTTTTGGAATTATTCGTAACAATGTTTGAATGCCTACTACATATCAACTCTTTGTTCTTCTCCACTTCGTCTAAGAGTATTTGTAGCTCCATTTCTGAGAAATTAGGATTCCGTTTGCGACTCATAATTGGACGATGTCTATTCAATCGTAGTCTACCAGTGAATGACAATACAGAGCCAAGCGGCACGAGATTTTTTTCGCGGTATAGTCTCCAATTTAAAACGTTTCATGTTTATAGATTGTGTAAAGTTGAATTAAATAGCTCGTTTTCTATACTCAGTATGTCTTCTAGTAACAAAGTAACAAATTTGAAAAAAAAAATGGATAAAGAGTATATTGTTAAAAGTATGCATATCTTTTTTAGAGTAGTCAGTGGTGGATTTAAAGGGGGCGCCCCCCTCTAAAATTTTCAATTTTAAGATAAATCATGACCTCTTGTTTAGAAAAAAAATAATATTAAAGATTAAAGAACCATTTTATTTTTTTTTTACTCAGAGAAATAAATGACAAGATTGTTTGATTTATTGTTACTTTTATTGGGAAAACATATTTTATTCCGAAAATCCTTAAGATTTGTGTCTATCAATTTCATCTCATTTAAAATAACAGTAAATAGTAGGGGGGGGGGTCTTATTCAAGAAATTTACTTTTTAAAATAAAATTTGATAATATTACCTTTTATATCTCCATACAATTTTACAAGAAATTAAAACAGTATACGTTTTAAGTCAATAGTATTATCGTTCATTGGTCTGTGATGTGATAATAATTCTTAAGAATTCTCTTAAGAATCTCCTAAGTCTGTCCTAGATAAGATAGTCCTAAGAGAGCTTCTATGTCCATCTTAAGATATATCTTAGGACCATCCTAAGAATCGTCGTAAGACATATCTTAAGTCATGTCTTAGGACTATTCTTAGGAAACGTTCGATAGCATGCCTGCAGTTCATCACTGATAAGTCACAAACGAAATAAAGTCGTGAATAAAAGTTGGTCGTTTACAGTGCAAATTTGTACCCAGGAGTACACTGTGTCATGTGAATTCATTTGCATATAATATGCATGTATGTATATAAAAGTGTTTTATGTACTTCTAATATAAAATCTGCGTGTAGTCAAACTAGGTGCAAATTAACCTCTAAATATGAGTCAATTTACTCCTGGCCATGGAGTATCAATTTTCAGCCATGTGAAATCAGAGATGAATTTACATACATGAGCAAATTAATGAAATTTTTAATAACATATTGCAGAATTTTTTTTTTTTTTTTGAATTTGATCTCGTTCTGTATTAGAAGGAGCAGTGGCCTTCTGCTTTGTCAGTAAGTTCAAACATAATTTTAAATAGCATTTTTGTTTAATAAATTTCTTTTTTCTTAAAAGTTATATCGGCCACTTTAACTGATTGTTTAGATGGATACATCTTTTCGTGTTTTTTTTTTTTTTTTTTTTTTTTTTTTTTTTTTTTTGTTATTATTATTATTATTATTTTTTGCATTTGTTTTATGTCGGTTTAAATCACTGTTGTCTCTTTTATTTTTGTTTTACACAACTATGCTTTGTCCTTCCTTTCTGCGTTATATGTCCTAGTATTTTTTCTATTATTTGTCCGTCAGTTAATGTAGCTTTGTTAATTTGATATGTCCTACTATTTCCCCTATTTTTTCCATTATTTTTATATATTTATATTTCCAGTATTTTTGCTTTTGATATCTCTACAAATTGTAATGATTGCCATTTCCTCATGAATGCGCTCAGTGACTGTTAGTTATGAAAGTCTGCCCGCGTGAGGCGTTGCAGTTCATACCCACATGTATTTTCAAAATTGAAATAACTATGGTTAAATCTTGGAGTAATTCCTTAATTATACAATGTGCTTTTCAGTAAATCTAGATTTAACTTTTGGTCTCCTCGGTGTGGTATTAAGTAAAGATTTCTTTTTTTCAATTATTTTTTTTAAAATGCACATTCCAGGAGGTAATGAAATATATCACCAATATTTTAAATTCGCATAGATTACATATCCTATCTTCCCTGTTGTCACCCCAAAAACTACTTTGCTCAAATGGAAATCTATGATTCATGCACATAAAATGGCATTAAACAAATATCAATTCGTATGAGAAACAAATCATTTAAAGGCTTAAAAATTCGATAATTGAGAGCTTTGGTGCATGGACATCTCATAAATTTTGTTTACTTGATCCATTAACATGAACTTAACCATTTCTGAAAAAGAGACAGATAACGAGATAAAATTTAAAAAATTTAAGACTGATAAACCACCATTATTCCGAGTTTTTCCATGCGTTGACTCCTTATGACTATGTGACAATGATAATAAAGATATTTTCTCTTGTTTACCATTGACAATTCCTTGCCAAAAGCCAATGAAATATTCAATAGGATATCTGCCTAATTCACCAAGTAAAACATTATTGGATGTGGGCTTTTTTAAGGTTTAAAATAGATTTTGTAAAATGGGAGGAAAACAACCAAAATCTTAATAGCATAGCTAATTTAATTTGAAAGCCCAAATCTCAGAATGTTATAATATTGGAGCAACCCTGCTGTCAAAAACCCTGTATACATATCAACCGGCAAATTGTTTTCAATAAACTGATTCTGACCTTCCTACTTTGTTTTGATACTTAGGTAAACAAACTTAATGCTGCAAGCACTGTGCCGCTACAGTAAATTGCATGTAGATAATGTTGATTTCCTGACTTTGTACCGACATAAGAGCCCACTTTCAACAATATGTAGACCATGTGATCAATTAACCATCGGTTTTGCAAATTGGCCAGTTTATAGATGAAGGTTATAAGGGGGAAATGTTAGATCTTGTGTATGCTCGCTAAATAGACGCATGTCTGTTTATCAAGTATGCGAGCGGATACCCGGTATATTAATTTTTTTTTAATTATTTACAGACACAGGTATAAATGCAATGTCACTATTGTCATATGAATGAAACACTGTTGCTATGCTATCGATTTATTTAATTATTTATCATGATATATTATATATATTGTAATAATTATATATATATATATATATATATATATATATATATATATATATATATATATAATATATATATATATATATATATATATATATATATATATATATATATAATCATTGATAGGCAGTGACCATTACATATTGATGTGTTGCGCCAATATCCTAGGGGCACTGCCATAAATTTTATTTTCCTGCTTTCATTGATGTTTTTGTGGTGGTAGTTTGTTTTTTACCCGACATTTTAATACTACATTCCCTTTTCATTTAAGTTTTATTTTATACCCCCACTTTCTAAAGAAGGTATATTGTTGTTGTTACCTTGTTCCATCTGTCAGACATTTTTCTTCTTAAAACTCTTATTTTAAGCAGTCACCATACAATTAATCTTTTGAAATATGATTGGTGATGTCCGGTAGATATGCAATACGGTTTTGGAACTCTCAGTTTTAGCCTTTGGGCAAATTGGGAATAGAAAAATGGCGTTATTCTACAAAAGCCTAGTTCCCAGAACTCTTCTTACATTTTACGCAGTAGCCAAATCATCTTTTGGGAGATGATTGGTGGTGTCCTTTAGATTTACAATAACTTTTCCGAGGTTTCTTTTTTACCTATAAAACCTGGTGCTCAGTGCATTGTGCAACAAGAATATATTTGCTTTAAGAGTTGGGATCGAACAATCAAAAAAATGATGGAAGTTGGGATGACTTAGAGATATTTGCCCATCGGAATACTCAATGCATTTTGATATGCGCAACAGGAATATATATGGTTTAAATTGTATTAAATTTATGTCAACAATTATGAAATAGAGTTTGGCATGACCCCGATACTTGCCCAATGAAGTATGCAATGCACCTTGCAATATGCAGCAAGAATATCTATGGTATAGGGTTGGGGATCTCATCTGATCTGAGATATTGGAGCAATGACAGATAGAGTGGGTGGGGATGATCCAGAGGCACCTGCCAAACAGAATAATCAATACATTTTGATACGAGCGTACATGAATTTAGAATATAAACTGACAATGTAGTGGTGATGTATTCCATCCAGAGGTCATATTCACCTTAACATATTATGCTAAATTTCATCTTGTACATTTATGTAAATTATAAAATGATATTCTTTGCTAGTTACACAATTACGATGAAGAATATCTTTAAAGACAAACTCTTGCATGACTACTGACAACATCTAGTTTCATTTGTTCAAAATAGCTTTCCCTATGGCAGTCTTTTATGGAAGTAGGAGGGCTGCAGGTGTCTTACATCATAGCTTTGAATTAATTCTAAAAGATGTTGACTTCTCTGGAGTCTAATTCAGATTCATCTCCAGTAAGTACATTAAGTGGAATGCAACATCATTTTCTGCTTGAAGTAAGCTGCTGACGTTTGTTGCTTTTTCTTTCTCCGTCTTTGTCACATTTATAGATATGTCAGACAGAGCTGGTATGACATCTGCTCATTGATGCTTCTTGTACGTAGCTAGCACTTCGATGTGTAGGTAATTTGATAAAATAGTATAAGACTTGTATATTTCACTGAGACTCAAAGCGTCGATATGGGATATGTGGTGGAGGGGTTGCCCGCGTCCCTACTGCTGGGGGATGAGGGAAGCGGATTTTTTTTTTAGAAGAATAGGGACTGATTTACGCTAATTGAACATCCTCATTATTTTGATAGATATAAACTATCGTGCATTTTTATAGATTTTCTGGCTGTTTAGTTGGATGGGGTGTATTTGAGTGGGTTTTACAGATCAGAGCATACTCAGTAATTGGACTGAAATGTAAATCAGCTCCATGAGGCTTGACACATTAATTGACATTTCGTCACAAGGGCTTATATATCAGTAGTATGGTATGACAATGATATGTCTGGATGTGAAAGATTATTCTTTTGAATCCGATTGTTTGAATAAGAAAATACAATATGCGCAAAACTCAAGATGATTTGTTACTAAATATGACAATTAAAACTTTAACATAATTGTTAGCACTCTATTTCCTTATATAATCTTTGGTTTGTTTGTTTGTTTGTTTGTTTTCCGCCACACTCAACAATTTTTGTTATCTGGTGGCGTCCATTTTTTTTTTATTTATCTATTTTTTTTTTTTTTGTAGGTGGAGGAGAGAACCCAGATACAATGTATCCAGGACGAGATCATCGAACTTCCGAAAGTAAACTGGCAAACTTTTTCACAAATATCGGCGCGAGCGGGATTCGAACCCGCGCTGACTAGAGGTGAGAGGCCTTGTGATTTTGAGCGCAATGCTTAAACCACTCGGCCACTGAGACCCCCTAATCTTTTGTCCCTTAGCATGGAAGTCAGTCAGACGAAATGGATAGGGTACAATAGGCGTCAATATCCCAGAGAGAAAGATTGCCTCAATATTTCAGCAATAACAAATTCACGACATAATGATATATACATAAGCTTGCATCTCGTACAGAACTCCTCAACTTTGACTCAGTCTTCAACCAAAGCTGCCATTTTAAATCTACACTTAGATACAAGATGAAGACAGCAGAATAACTCAGCTGTATACGTCGATACAGAGTGGATGGAGAAGGAACACTCAATAAATTGGTTACAGTGGGAAGTCTAGAAGACGTAAAGCTAATTATATTGGTTACAGTGGTAAATCTAGAAGAAGGATCACTCAGTAAATTTGTTATAGTGGTGGATGTAAGAAAAGTAAAAATCATTAAATTGGTCATAGTGGTAGATCTAGGAGTGTAAACCTCAATACATTGGTTACAATGACAGATCTAGGAGAGTTAAAATTCAATGAAGTAGTTACAGTGGTAGATTTAGGAGCTGTAAACCTCAATACATTGGTTACAGTGGTAGATCTAGGAAATGTAAAACTCATTAAAATGTTTACAGTGGTAGATCATGGGGAAGTAAAACTCATTAAATTGGTCATAGTAGTAGATTTAAGAGAAGTAAAACTCATTAAATTGGTTACAGTGGTAGATCTAGGGGAAGTAAAACTCAATAAATTGTTTACAGTGGTAGATCTAGGAGAAGTAAAAATTATTGAATTGGTTGCAGTGGGAGATTTAGGAAAACTAAAACTGAATGAATTGGTTACATTGGTAGATCTAAGAGAAGAAACACTCAATAGATTGGTTACAGGTTATTACAACTTCCTTTTGTTGGAAAAATAAGCTATAAAATTAAATACGTTTTCATTTGATCGGTTGCAACTCTCTCGTTTGAACGGAAAAAAGTACCCTTTTAGAATTTTTTTTTGGATACGTCCGTGGGTAGGTGGTCGCATATTTTCATAATTTACATACCCCCATATTACAAAAATATCCTCGACCTCTCTTGATCTATTTATCTACTCATGTACATATTATGTTAGCATTTAGTATACCATAAAACGTCATCAATAGACGCCTAGTTGGCTTTTTTTTTTTTTTTTTTTTTTGAAAGTTTGCAATGCGGTCATTTAATGGTTCGGATACATTAATCATGTCTTCCACTTCTTGCTACCTCACATAAAAAAAAATCAGATTATAAAAAGATTTTGTGATTTATTATTTCGGCATGAAATTCAAATATCGATATACTGATACTGAATATGCCTACAAGCTGTATATTAATCAATGTTTTCCTTACCGAAAAAGAAAAAAAAAATGGATTGATTTTTCGTCAATCCAGAAAATCTTGCAGTATTAATATCGTGCAAAAGATAAAATAAAAATCGACACCTCTATTTTTACCGGCCAGGCTATGCATTATGAATGCAGTCAATCGCTTTTTCCGGTGGTGTTGCCTTTGATTACCACAAGGTCATTCAATCGAGGCATATAATGATTGAGACCAACAGAGGGTACATTAACCGAGAAAACATCATTAACAGGTCGGTTGTATTTAAAGGGGGATTTATAGATGCATTATGGATTAAGCTCATTATACAATAGCGGCAGTCAAATAAGGAGGATCGCCTTCGTTACATGTATGTAGCTTTCTGTTTTCCAACAGCGTAATCTCTGCCGGTAATCAAGTTTGAATTTTTTGCTATCCAGTGTATCAACACTGGGGATCGCTGAAGTCAGTCAGTTCGCAATTTTGTGTAATCGTGAACAGGAAGTATATCTACTGTTAACCAAAGTCATTATACGATGTGCACTGTGGTGCCTTTATGTGATATGAGTGTCGTGTGCATCAATTTGTAAAAAGAGAAAACAATATATATATATATATATATATATATATATATATATATATATATATACATATCTCACTGATTAACCATTACTCAAGTGGCAAAACTTTACGTTTATCAACGTTTTGTCAATTATATTTCTCGATAAAACATTGTGTCGGCTTCCGAGTTAGGAGGAGTATAGAACTGATTTCAAGGGAATTATGTAAAATGTGGATCCCGTTTGTTCATACCTTGGTCTCGGACATGGTGTTACATAGGTACATGTATATTTATGAAAATTCATTAAATAATCGTCTCAAGAACCAGAAGAGCACAATATATCAAAAGTAATATGCAAGCAGCCTCGTGTAGGCTAGTCCAAAATTCCATACAATGTCGCCTGATGTTTTGGTAAGACACCACGCGCGTTTTACATTTTACGGTTGAATCCATGTAGACTGAAAATTCTTCTCCTAAGGAATCACAAAGCACAATTAGTCAAATTAATGAGTAGTTTCCTAATGTAATGTAGATTTAAGTTTCTTCACACCATAACATCTGATTTCACGGTAGGAACACAGTTATGTTTCGCAACCGCCGCGTCATACTTAAAGCGAAATGACACCTGGGTAGTGACAGTTCCTTCACCAGCTCCCGTCATTAGAAGTGAACGTTACAGGTTTTACGGATGTGACCTTAAAAATGGAGATCCTATGTCGTGCTATAAATTAGCACAATAAAGAACTCTCACTGCGACGGCGTTTAGTGTCAAGCATGGGTCAAAATTTGTATCACATGGAAAAAAAATCGAATGGTATGAAAAGCAAACAAAACACAAACATACGAATAAATATGAACATCCTCTGAAAATCTTAGTATAAGAACCGCACGAATACAATATGACATATTTAAAATGCAAAAGAGTTTAGTTACGAAGATGCAAATTTTAAGGTTTTGCATAGGAAAATGCAACTACTCATGTGAGCGATGTGGTCCATAAGACTTTGTATATACACAATCGCACACATACTGGGTAATATAACCTCTTAATACTTATTAGAACGGATGGGAATGATTAACACTTACTTGCCTAGAAAGGTCCACGGGTCGCATCGCTCACCTGAGCAGTGTCGTTTTTTCCCCATGTAAACATAAATCTCAATCAGAGAATCATCATGAATCCGGTTTCATGGTGTGAACAAATCAGCATTTTCCTTCGTATATCCTTATTTGAAACATTGAACTGTTTTGTGTCTACATAATGGTCCTAGGATGTCACTGGTGTCAACACATTTTAATTTACACTTCTTCAGTATGTTTGCATCATTAGGTCACCTGGCTTATTGTGATCTCTTTTCTTTACGTCAGCGTACCTATGTGTACTGTGTCCGTTAGTATCTGAACGTTTTCAATTTCTTCACAAATTCTACTTGAAAAATTTGGTAAATAAAATCTATAGGATAAGGAAGGAAAACTTACAAATTCCATAATTCCAAAACCCTTTTCCCCCTGGAGGTTGAGGAGCACAGCCAAAACCTTAAAAATACGGAAAAAAGTCTTTATTTCCGGACTTCTAGCAGACAGATTGTGTGTGAAAAGTCATGATAAGCAAGGAAAACTCTACCAAATTGTGAAATTTTGAGCTCCTGGGCCAGGGATTCTAGTGCTAGGAGGATATTTGGTTCGTACAGTGAAAGCGCATATCTTTTATACCAGAATTAACTGACATTAAACAAGCAACTGAATGCACAGCAATAATGGTAGTAATAGCCATGAAGATATCTACGGTAACCACAGTTATGAATTTAATGATAATGCATCAGAGATGTGGCTCCATTATTTCTTGTTAAAGCTTCTCTATGGATCATACAGTGAAATGTAACATGTATGTTTAAAAATTGTCATCTTCACTCCTTAAAATTTATGACATATAAACTAGGCAAATAATTTTATTGAGCATGGTTGCCCACAAACTAAGAGTGTAGTTATAGACCTGTAAATTCAGTTTGGGTGGTATATCTGTTTGTAATTCCATCCGTGTATTTGCCTTTTTTCTTTAATTTCGTCCAGTTGTGCGTCTTGCTGATAGATATGTAATGATTGGTTATATATTGTTTTAACGTCCCGCTCTAGAATTTTTTACTCGCATGGCGACGTCACCATTGCCGGTGAAGGACTGCAAAATTTCGGACTATTTTCGGCACTTACGGGCTTTGCGCAGGGAGGGATCTTTATCGTGCCATATCTTCTGTGACACGGGTCCTCAGTTTTTGTGGCCAAATCCGAAGAACCGCCCCATTCTGTCGCCTTTCATGACAAGCATGGGGTACTGAGGACCTATTTCAATCTGGGTCCCCACGGGGTCTGTGTAATGGAGAAAGATAAGAAAGGGGTATTTATTTCAGAGGTTGTTTATCACTAAATATTTACATTTCTAATGAGGTTTTCTATGTCTTTGTCTTCATAAATTGTAATGATAGCCATTTCTTCATGAATGCGCTGAGCACAGTTGTGAATAATGCGTGTATGGATCTTGATAAATATAGTACGTCTATATTAACGGCTGGGAATTCTAACAGAAATGAAAGTAGAATGTAAAAATAATATATTTCATTTTTGACATAAGGGTATGAACTGCAACGTCTCACATTGGCATGCTTTTCGCGATAAATTAACGCGTCTCATGAACTATGCCGGTGTGAAAGCATATAATAGTAAATTTTGACTGGGTGCCTCTACCGATAAGAAGCAAAGAAGAAGTTCATACCCTCCTTTATTTTCCAAAATGAAATTTATTTTTTAAATGATATGTCCTGACCACGAATCGATGCCATTTGATCTATGGAAAGATCCCTATATATGTTTTAGAAATAGATATTTTGTCTTCACAAATATATATGTCATTTAGGTGTTATTAATGTAGGCACAGACCGTTAATAAACAGTCTCGATAAACAGTCAATGTAATATATTTACATTCACTGAATCTTTTTTGAAATTCCCTTGACAATGAATACATATTTGTTGCAAACTATTTGGATCCGATGTTTTAGCCACACCTGTCAGAGTAATCATTATCAAATATGGAGCGTTGTCAAGGTCAAAGGTTATATTGACTGTTCCGTCTAAGTAACGAATGTGTCAACAATATGACGTCTTATCACTTTTAAAATCAGTTGAATTGAACATATTTTATTGCATATATTATATACAAAAGGATCAGAAACAAGTTCTAAAAACTTACTAGTTCCTTTCCCTAAAATATAATAACATACTCATACTGAAATATGTGTAGCTTTGACCTTTAACCTCAGTGTCATCTGGACCTTAAAGTTGAGATTCAACAGGAGACATAATATGATCTTGATAATAACGTTCGAGTTTCATGCGTTAATCTAAATATATACTCGTAATTCTGGCAAATAAATATCTTAATCCAATGATATAATTTGGCAACAAAGTATTGATGCTCACAAACTTAAATTTTTTTTTTTTTTTTTTATTTTTTTTTTTTTTTTTTTTTTTGATAAATCCGCGCAACTATACTAATGATGTCCACTTTAAGATATGAACAAAAATATATATTACCTATATATTGAACGTTGCTGAGGTGAACATTTTGTCATATATACAGTATTTTTTTAATTAAAAACACTAAAAACTGTTTTTTTCATAAACAATGCAGAATATTTTTTTAAAATTCTTTTATGAAACAATGCCTATCCCAATGCACATGACCAGTCAGGTAGCTCAATGACAGAGCGTTCGAGCCTTCTTCGTGACATGGCCGTGTTAAACCTATGATGTAAACATAGGTAGTGACTGTTCCTTCGCCAAACGCTCAGCATTAAGAAGTGAGAATCACGGGTCTTTCGGATGTGACCTTCAAAACGAAGGTCTCGTGTCTCGGCAGACTTGGCACGTTAAAGGATCCCCAATACTACAGCCGTAAAGCTCAATATGAGTTAAAAATTCTCGACGGGACGTAAACAAACAAACAAACAACTGATAAACGTATATTTGAACGTATGCGCTAACTTACTTTCCCTTCTTGTGTAAGTCACGTGCTACCCTTTTGAGTTCCAAATAAATAAGGGTCGCATCATTAAACTAAAGTTTTGCTGATAGCAGCCGGTTAAGTCACTTGTGCGTGCGCAAACTGACTTTACCTCGATTACACATTTTCTGCGTAAACCTCAGCGTCCACGCTTCTTTGTTGTCTTATTGGGTAATGTTCAAAGGTAGCAATCATTGCAGTAAAAATTTGCATAACTCGCTATTTATGATTTTTTTCTGAATGCTAGCTACCTTCATCACCCAATAAAACAACAAAGAAAGCATTTTATTGTTTAAATGACCAATGTCAAAATCATCTGTTAATACCCTGCAAATATCTTTTGCGGGCCATTACTGATGGAGATTGATTGATTGTTTGTTGATCACCGACCTTCCGAAAGTAAACTGGCAAACTTTCTCACATATATCGGCATGAGCAAAAATCGAACCCGCGCCGACTACAGGTGAGAGGTCTTGTGGTTTTGAGCGCAATGCTCTAACCACTCGGCCACGGACCCCCCCCCCCCCCCCCAACTTATGGAGAGAGAGAGAGAGAGAGAGAGAGAGAGAGAGAGAGAGAGAGAGAGAGAGAGAGAGAGAGAGAGAGAGAGAATGCGTCATGAAGGTACTAAATTCATTTGTCTAATGTCACAGGTCAAATGTTAAATGTTGCTTATGAAACGACAGTGCGTCATGACTTTAGATAAAGGTGAAATGGCCAAATTGTAGGTCACTGGTTAAAAAATACCCATGTGTTCTAGGATATACATTTCGTATGGTAAAGAGTACAACTTTATACTTGGCATAAAAATTGTTTATGATCAGACAGAGTGTTGTGGTCATGTACAAGGACACACTGATACAGTTTAAAACGATATACAATACTCACAAACAGCTATACCTACATGTAAATGCCGTACACCATATTAAAAGGCCAGCAACCCCTTACTACGATTAATGAACTTTTCGATAATTGGCATTTCCTCCAGCTAAGCACTCCCTCAGTTAATTAGAATGTTTTGCATACCTTATGAATTGTTTTTGAAAATGTAACGATATATCAGATCAACAATCACTGTACAAAGGTATATTACATGACATTTTTCCTCTCGCTTTCTATATATCCACTGAGGGTGTTTCTAAACGAGGTACATTATTTCCCGCCAAGGAGAGAGTCGAAAGCCCCTCTCATTTACGTCTCTGATTAGACTGCCATTAAACTTCCAACGCTGGTTTAATAGTTAAAGTTTTTACAAAATTAGACTGACCTTCAGAAATTAAAATGTAGTCAGGACAACCCTGTTTTAATGGATTTTCCTCCATCCTGGAAAAATCCACTACTTGCAGGCCTTCCTTTGCCTCTGTTAATGTTTTCTTGCCTTAGGAATTATTATCAATATCAATATAGTTGTATATATGATTTGTCGGATTAAGAACCAAATTTAAATCTCCACATAAAAATAAAATCTTGTCAAAGTCCCCTGTCCTTTTGTACAAATCAGGGTAATGACCGACTCTTCCGTAAATACTAACGAGAATTAATCTGGTATCCATATTCGTAACGTCTAAAGCTAGTAAGTGTTATTCTCTTTACCTTTATATGTTTCCAATTCAATATCATTATTGCAGTGTAAAACGAGTGCCTACGTTCCGAGAATTTGAAGTGAACTAAAACTGCAATTATATCCCTTCTTGGATTCTACATATGGTAAAGTGTGTATGTGCATCTTGTTCAGTATTTTGTGTGGGTGGGTGTGGGTTTATATCCTGTAAATATAGTATCTAATATGTGTTTCTATTAATAGTAATTAGAAACATCCTGTTGTTTTTGCAGGGTTGCTAAACGTTGACAGTTTATGTTTAAAATTTTCATAAGAACAACCATCGACGTACACGTGTTCCAATAACCAATGTGGAAAATAAACAACCATTTATTCAAGCAAAATATTTTAATGATATATGTACCAATCTTCGCATAGATTCACTCTCACATGCTTATATTAACAAAGGATAACAGTTATCTTGATCTAAAACAACCCTAAAACTTCAGTATACCGCATACGGAAGCTTTGAGCACTGATTCAGTGGTTCTAGGGGAATTTTATAATTAACTCACCCTGTATTATCCGTATTATATTTTTCTTGTTTATCTTCCATTTTAAGGGAGTCTGAGGTTGTTTAGGTAAAAATAGGAATCCCGCCCAATGGCTTTCATCTAAGGATGCTTTGTGTCAAGCACACTGTTTGACCAAGTGATCCTTAAGGTAACGAAGGAAATGCGAAAAGATTATAGGCAAACAAAGCGATAACGATCGTTCTTCTAACAGAAACGTTCAATTGAAATCGCTAAGCTAAAATTGTTTAAATCGCTAAAACAGGCATACTTTGATGAATCACAAAACCCGCACACATAAATTACTCCAATGCTAACCTACAAGTAGCAAGTTAAATAACAAACATGCAGTGACCAATCTGATAATCCTACAAAGAATACAATATTAGTAGAAGGACAAACACGGACTCCTGGACACTCCAGAAGTGGGTAGGAGGAGTAGATATCCCCTGTGGACCGGCCACACCCACAGTGAGCCTTGTATCCCAAACAGGTAATCGGGATAATTTGTAGTTAAAATTAACATGTAAAGAAGGACCTAAAAATTGGTATAAAACACGTTTTCATAAATTGCTATAATTTGGTTTTATGGCATTTCATTTTATTGGTTCCTCCTTCACCTGATTTAGTAGCATATCAAAAGCAGGGATTCTCGATTTTTGATTTGATTCTCTTTGAATTTGGACACCTTTGTGAAATGGCACGTCTGAATTGTTTTCAAAGCAGCAACGCAATCTGACGACTGGAGGCAGGTGTACCACATTCTACAGTTGCAAGAGATATTGCGCCAAGCTGACCTTGAATTATTCATTTCTGTAAATTTCAGTGGTTATTGTTTCATTCTAACTCTTTACCTAATGCTTGTAACATTTGTTTGTTAACGTTACACTGTACATGTATCAATAAATACTCGTCATGTCTTGATATATCTTTAAGAAATTTTACCATGCGTTTCTTTTCTTTTTCGGAGGAGACGGGGTGTCAGTATATAAAGATGAGCAAGTGCTTATGCTTGTCAATCTAATTAGTTTGTTATGCTAGTTTACTTTCTCTTTCTTGATAATGCTATACCCATTTTGCGGTGAAAACATTTTGTATAAACAAGCTCAGTTCGTTTCTTTACCAACCCCTATCAAATTTCTACCTGATGTTGAATTTACGAGGGTTGTTTGATGTGTAAAATGTATTGTACGATATCTCAAAAACATTCGACTCAAATAGTAAAATGAACATTGCATCCCTTCAGAGTATTCTCCGCGGTTTGAAATACATAATTTCATTCGCTGAATACATTTCTGAAATGCGTCACGGTACGCTGATTTTGGTAGACCTCTGAGGCACTGACTGATGGCTGAGCCAAGGGCTTGTCGAGACTTGTAACGACGACCAGATAAGAACTTTTTCTCTTTTTTGTTAAGAAAGGTTTGGAAAAAGGAAAAAGTCGCATGGGGCTTTTATGTAAGCTCTAATTTCTTCAATATTCTCAACCCGTTTCCCAACCCTTTTTACAAAAGTGGTCAACGACTGGCTCTATTGAAATGACTATAAGTTAAAACTTTGTGGAGCTGAAGGCTCGTGTATATACCGTTGGAAAGGTATCGAATAGAGCTATTCATGAGTATCATCATTCACGAAATCGTGCAAAGCGTTATCGCGCTGTGGTACAATACACACTACATATCGAACACCCCTCGTACTTGCGTTTTCGGGTTTTGAGTTGAGCCAGAAACTAAAAATTCACGTTTCCTCGTTTTGACAAGCCAAAAACTAATGAGGGGGTGTTTAGTCGAATAATGTCAGTATTTTTATACTGGTACACAATGAAAATAGATAGGTGTAGTTTACATATCAATCTCAACCGTTCGCATGTTTTCAAGTTATTCGCCAACTTCAAAAACTATTACACATCTCAATTAGAATATCTGCATTGACGAGCTTGGACTCAGAAAGGTACACCGTACTGTAATGTATTCAAAGAATTTTAAACTCTCCAATATTTGATATGAACAAGACTATTTGGAGAAATATATCTACAATACTGACACGGGGTCTTGGTTTTTACGGTCTCATCCCATTTAGTTGCCTCTTACGACAAGCAAGGAGTACTGAGGATCTATTCTAACAACCCGGATCCCCACGGGTCACTCAATGAAGAATTATGTACTATATGGAAATACACTATCTATCTCTCTCTCTCTCTCTCTCTCTCTCTCTCTCTCTCTCTCTCTCTCTCTCTCTATATATATATATATATATATATATATATATATATATAAAGTCTCTTTTGTTGGAGCAAAATTTAAAAACAATCCCTTCCTTGTCGTAAGAGGTGACTAAATGCAGGCGTAAAACCCGAGGTCTCGTGTCCCAGCAGGTGTGGCACAACAGAGATCCCTCCCTGCTCAAAAGTCGTAAGCACGGAGAATAGGCCTACATTATGGAGCCCTTCATCGGGAATGGTGACGTCTCCATATGAGTGAAAAATTCTCGAGTGGGACGTTAAACCAGTAATGCTGAATTGACCACACATTTGTCCTCCTCTGATTCCTTCATAAAAAAGAAATCTTATTCTCTACTTTGAGTTATTATTATTATTATTATTATATTAGTTTTGATTTTGTTTGTTTGGGTTATTTTTTCGGTCTGCATATTATGTTTAGTACAATCAAGTTTTCTATTTTACGCCATTTATTCTTCGTATTGAAGGCATTTATGCCACTTGAACTGTCACAGCAAAACAAAACAAAAAACAAAAACAAAAAAACAAAACAAAAAAAACAAAAAAAAACAAAAAAAAAACAAAAAAACAAAACAAAACAAAAACAAAAACAAAAAAAGAAAAGAAAAGAAAGAAAGAAAGAAAGAAAGAAAGAAAGAAAAAGAAACAGAAAAACATAGATCGAGTTATCACCGTATTTATTTTCGAATAAAGATTCTGATAACAGGTTGTTTTGGGGTTTTTTTACAGTTGAATTTGACTGCACTCATCAGAGCCCTGTGGTGGAATTTTTTAAATTCTACGTCATTTGTTTCATTTAAAAAAATAGCCTCATGTAGTACAAAAAAATAAATACTACTCAAAATATTCCATGAATGAATTATATCATCTCTTAAACATATTGCACTCTGCAAACCAAAGACTTATCATTTCCTGAATTGTTTACCTCTTAATTGCAAATCATAGACTGTGTCAAATTTTGCATTAATTGAACATCTCTTGCAAATGTCAATTCTTGAATTATCCAACTCTGCAAATCATGTTAATTAAAGTTTGGTCCACTGAATTGTTTAACTTTTGCAAATCATATTAATGTTTAATCACTTGAACTCTTTAACTCTTGCAAATGATCTGATGTTTCATCTTTTGGAATCTCTCATATTTATAATCCACTTTTCACCTGATAAATCAATACCTGTGTGCACCTCTCGTATATTAACTCTTAAAAATTTATCCTGGGCATGCACTAATAGTTCTTACTTATTAGAAATGCATCAGTACTTGTTCCACGTGGCGTGCAAATGTCATAATAATAAAAATAACATTTCTTTAAATACTCTACTTCTTAAAGCCTTTAAGGGTCAATATTTTCCCTAGTAACATTTTTTGAAGATGTGTTCTTACAGTTTTTTCTTTAATGAAAAGCAACGAACATATACAACTGAAATTGCCCACATCAATTGATAGGAAAACTACATGAATGTGATCTTCTTCAAATTCGTCAATACCACATTATACAGGCCATTAAGTGACCTCGATAGATATCCTGTCTAGTTTTCGCTACCAAAAAGTTTTCACAAATGTAATAATCGAAAGGAAAGCTAAATGTTTTCAATGAATGACAGCAAATATATGTTCTATAATTAATCTCTTAAACATGCAGCCCCCGACATTTAAACGTGTGCTTAGAGGAATATTACATTTTCTTCCCAGAACCCACTTTGAGATCAACAATAAACAAATACACATTTAATTACTAGTTATCGGGTGAATACCTTCACTGCGTATATAATATATTGTATAGAATAACTCAGAAAACAAGGCCGATAAAATGAGTTTTGCTCTTAGTTCGAAAACGTATGTTTTCACAAGAAACCATTACATTCCACCATGACATCTATTTTTAGACTATGTCAGTTGATAAAATATCTTGATTAGAGTTGTCAACGTTATTGAGATTTCGATGTCAATCCTAGGGTAAGGGGACAAGAACAATGAAAAGTATAATTTCCTACTCCCAGAATATGCTACATGCGGTGAAGATTCTGAGAAAATGTCTAGCGTAGTATTTCATAAGTTGACGAATGGCGGACAACCACTATGTACGCTTACCATTGATTAATGAATATAGTACATGCATATTCCCTCGCAATCCGTTGCAAGAGGGTATATAGGAACGGGACCGTGCGCGTGCATGTGTGTGTGTGTGTAACGCCGAAGGGTGGACAAATTATTTGCTCAATGATTCGATACTTCACATGTAGCTTTGTTATCAAGAGGAAGAGCCCTATTAAAGATAAAAGTCTCTACGGGACACCCTAGAGAAAGATAGCGAGAAAATATGTTCCGCTTTGCAGAGTGCTTGTTTCTAAGATCATCACATTTATATATACGTACATACTTAAGCCGTAAGTTATTTTTATCATTCAAGTTCATTAAATAAAGTACAGAAGTTCATTCAGGTGTGGGCTCATTTAAGAAAACAAGTGTGATAAAATATTGACTGCAACATTGTTTTGAAATCATTGGAGAGTAACGAACGTAAATAAACTGTGCTACACAACGAAAGCAGTTCGATGCATTAATATATATATTTTTTCTTCAGTTTTCATTTAATAAATGTGTGCAAACAGAAAATCTCTCCAGAGTCTTCTCTAGTAAACATTCAATTAGTTTACTTCAAACAAAGTCAAGAAAGTAATGCATCAATTTTCCGTTGCTGAATATGTGAATCTGTGTATTAATTCCATTTAGATGATTGATTGATTATATATTGTTTAATGTCCCGCTCGATAATCTTTCACTCATATGGAGACGTCTCATTTAGATGATGTGCTAAATAAGATATCAACCACGTGATAAGGTCTGTGACTTAGTACTGCATATAATAACTCTCACTCTGATATGGGCGTAGACTATTTAAAGAGTGGCTTGTAGTTTATTCATTTTCTCGCCCGAGGATTTCTGGAGTGATTACGGCTTCATAGAACGTACATCGCACTAGAACCGGCATGCTTCGTGGTTTTACTGTTGGTAAACAGTTTAATCATTTTAGCTGTAGATTTTTCGACATTGGGCCCCCGCAAAGTTTACGAGAAAAACCTAGTAGAAATTACTGTTCTCATTTTGCAATAAACATAATACATTTATATTAAGTTATGTATTCAGTAGAGAAAAAAAATAAAAAACAAAATTAAAGAGAGAGAGAGAGAGAGAGAGAGAGAGAGAGAGAGAGAGAGAGCAAACGACGCTTTAATGCAAGAAATGTACATATATTAATCGTGTTAATGTTTGGTAATACAAAAGTACATTTTAAAACATAAACGTTTCATAATGTGCGATGAGTAATGTTAAAAAAAAATACTGAACGAAACGAGGAAGCAATTTTGAGTGAAACGTAATCTAGTTTTAATGCCAGAGATTCAATTCAAGTTGACCGACTTCGTAAAAGTTTTGAAAATGGTTTCACAATGAAATTTATTTGCCATCTTTGACAATAGATTTACCTACGTTAAAATGAATTACATTTCAATTTCATTGTATCTATTCATTTAGAAATAGTTTTTTTGTTCACAAATAATCTAATATTAGCATGGATATGAACACAATTGATCGGTGTAATACTCAAGTATATCCCAATATATGCTAGTTTTAATCTCTCCTACGACAGCATCAGACAGTTGTTTGTTTTTTTTTCTGGATTTCGCACTTAATCAACTATAACGTTTTTCTTCGGGGTATACTCGGATTCGTTTACGTCATATTTAAATCTTTCTTTGTTATTGCATTGCTTTCAATTATTTCAGATATATATTTTCAAAGAATTCTCCATAAAAGTTTGTATCACAACTAGTTCCTTCGTACGATTAGTAGTCTTCTAGATTTTTGGTAGCTACAGATTTGCAGCTCTCTGGGGGGGGGGGGGGGGGGGGGGGGGGTATAATGGGACAGACCAGAGAGCTTTTACAAACCTGCGCACGCTTGAGGACTTATATTGCTGAATTCCTGCATTACCGTCTCAAAAATTTAACATAAAAAAAATCCGTGCACACCGACATTAAACATTCACTAAAACCCCATGTTAGGTAGCCAGTCAATTCAAACCCTGTTGCTATTTGTATTTATTCAAAACATTTCATATGCGGTTTGAATTTGGTCTTTATTTACTATAAACACAAATAATAATATAAATGAAAAATTTATAATTTCTCTAGACGTAAAATAATATCTTGAGTTTTGAAAACGTTACGAAAGCCTAGTCTGGAACTTTGCACTCAATTTCAATAGCGAAATGTAAACACAGCGTGACGGGGGAGGGAACCAGACTAATGAAAGTTCGTGAATGTAGCTCATTAAACAGTTGTTTTTTAACTGAGCTAGGATCAGTTTAAACAAAATATTTAACTAAAGGTATTAGTATGGATTTTAACTAATACAGACATCATTGTTTAAAATAGAGAAGGGCAATAAAATGAGCAGGTTCCAATTGACTGACTACCCAATGTGGCTATGCCAACAAATTCATTTGAAGCTGCATGCAAGTTTTAGGGCCGCATGAGCCTTTAGGTTAAGTTTGGACACAACTTCGGTTGGGGAAATGTATACGGATTTTTTTATATTAAAGGTTTAATATGGTAATATAGGAATTCAGCGATATAAGTCCCCAACCGTGGGCAAGGTTTCTGAGCTGTTAATCGCTGACTTCTATAAGAAGTGAATCTTTAGTTGTCTGGTCTGTCCCATACCCCCCCCAAAGCTACAGATCTGCAGCTAGGTTTCTGTGAGAATAGTCCTCTGTTAATTTCGTAGCAGTACGAACGGTCATTTGGTCCTTTGGTACATGTAGCACGAATGGTCAACAGCTAGTTCTTTGACATTAAGCCTTTTACTAGATCGTAGTATGAAGGGCTCTCTACTAATCACTTATTCTTAATTGGCCCTCTACTAGTCCCTTGGTATTAAGTGATGGCTCTTTTAGTCTCTTGTTATCAATTGGCCCTCTACTAGTCCCTTGGTATCGACTCTCTACTAGTCACTTGTAATTGAATGGCTCTTTACTAGTCTCTTAATTAATAGGCTCTCTTCTAATCACTTGCTATAAATTGGCTCTCTACTAGTCCTTTGGTATCGATTCTCTATTAGTCCCTTGTCATTCATTGGTCCTCTACTAGTTCCTTGTCATTCATTGGTCCTCTACTAGTTCCTTGTCATTCATTGGTCCTCTACTAGTTCCTTGTTATTCATTGACTCTCTATTAGTCCCTTGGTATGAATTGGTTCTCATTTGCCCCGAATGAATATTTTAGTTATAACAACCTAAATGATTATATGTGCAATCTACTTAACTGATTAATGCACAGGTTCAGCGTTGTTGTTTATGGACCGCTTGTCAAGTTTCTGACTAAACTTTTTGAAGCTTTTTCTGATCCTCATTTTTTCCTAATTAAACATAAAAAGCCATTTTAGAACTGTCTGCATGAATCGTATATCCAGGCAAATAAAACAACGAAACACTAGAACTATCAACCATTTAATGGGGAATTTCGTAATGATACAATCTGTGGGAAATCTATCTTCAACAAGTAATACAAATAGGATCAATTTTACTGAACACAAAAAGTCACTAATTCAATGACACCAGTTTGAACATCTATTCTTGCAGATATTTTGAAAACAGTTCATAAATTTTGACTAACATATAACATTGTATTTCAAGTTGATGTTTATAAAGCAAAAAAAAAAAACAAAACAAAAACCAAAAAAAAAACCAAGAAACGAAAAAATTTATTGAATATTCTTTTGGAAAATATCAATGCATTAATAACATTTCCAACTTTGTTGGGTAAACAATGTGAATATGAGGAAAATAAAAAGGTTCACATTTTTGAAATGTGAATGTTACCTTACGCTTTCGTAATGAGATCGTACATATAATGATACAGGTACACATGTATTAACCCGTTTATATAAATCACACAAATGCTTAACTCCAACAATAGACCAACAACTCAGTGACTAAAATTCTCTAATTTCATAAAAAAAATTTGTCAACAAAATTTGAAACAAATGAAAGTAAAATATACATAATTTATATAAATTATCTTAAACCTAACAAATACTATTTGACACCTTTACTCATAAACAGCTGGAAACCAAAGAATTCAATCGTTGTAGAAATACTGTTAAAATTTAAAATTGTAACATGAAAATTACGTCCATTTCATAAAAAGTTTTTAATTAAAACAATAAAACCAACAAAAACACCACTTCACAATAAAATATTTCCGCTACCGGAAAAAGCCTTTGTATCTCTACATGTATAGAACAATAAACACGAGACCACACAACAGATTTACATCATCGTTCGTCAGTTCCATTTAATGATTATGAATGGTCGTACTTTTACGACATGTAACAGAAAAATGAAAGACGATATAGAAACAAACAACAAAGCACCAATAGTCAGATCAATGAAAATATGACTGCAGTCACGTGACCATGACCTTTGTAGCTGTTATTATGCCATGATCAGTCTTGAAGAATAAAATGTTCTCCCTTAGCACCCAATGATTTTTCATTGAAATTGTGTAAAAATACTGACTACACAATTTAACAAATTATTTAAAGTCCTTTGGACATCAATGCCCTTTACCTAGAAAATGTTCAAAATCTTAACAAATACTACATACACAAACGTAAATTTACAAAATTTAAAACACCATTTCACCAATAACAGCAAAGCTTGTTTTAGACTTCAATCTTTGTTACTACCATTTCAATTTTTGTGCTTAATCTTTAATGAAGACGACTTGGAAACCAATTCGATGTTATCATGGCGATACTTGACAACCTTGAGATCAGTAGGTCGTTCCCAGGCGGGAAAATCGTCGTCAGTTGATTCATCAGAAGTGAGATCGAATACGCCACGGGACGGCTTACTTTTACAAACCTCCTGCTGACTTTCATCATTACTATATCCACTAGTGGAAGGTTTATTTGAACCATCGTCCCCCCATATCAACTTTTTCTTGTATGGCAAAGTCTTTGATGTTTCTTTCTGTAAATTGTTTTTTGGAGATTGCTTTCGTTCAAATGTCTTTCTTTTAAAAATGTCTTTTGACGAGTGTTTGACAACTTTCGTATCTGACATATTTAGTTTGTGTGGGCTCATCCTTATGCTGTTTTTTGTTGACAGTGATGGAAAGTCTTTCGTTATTCCATTTGATGATGAAGAGTTTTTAATATTGGTTTCAGCAACATTTGATATTCGTATACAAATCTGCCTCAAGTTGTTGACTGAATCCTCTCGAACAGCAGGTAATTGAGTTGCTGACAATACCGACAGCTTTTGAAACAGAAGCAAATTATCCTTGTTTTTTAAAATTTCTTCTACAGAAAGGTCCCTGGTGCTTACATTTCCTAGATTCTTCATTACCTCAAAGGGTTTTATTCTGTAGAACTCGCAAACATCTTTCACCAACACGAATGATTCATTTCTATTGTGAAAAAGGATAATCATAATCAAACATTTTATATCTGATACAATTGTTCAATTCTATTTTCCCTTACACTTCTGAAAATTTTCAGAATGTTTGTTTGATATTTCTTCATTTTCAAACTAATCAGCACTGTCACTCACCTTTCATCCTCGCTATTTTGACAATTGATCACTGGGAATAAAGGAATAGTAGACTCTTCTAAGAATTGATCCTTTGATTCAATTACTGGATCCTCTGGTATATCACTGAAGACTTCCGTTTCCGGTAAGCAACCTGAACAAAAAAGAAATCCAATGAATTATAACGATATTGGTATGGCAGCATGTATTTGGTTTGAAATTCTTTTTTTTCCCCTCTGTATCAAAATAAATCTCCTGAGGATTGAAACTAACTGCCACTGAGTTATTCATCTAGCATTTTTCTGTATGCAAAAAGACACCAGAAATTGAAATATTCATATTTACATTACAAACTATTGGAAATTGCTTGATCGAATCCATACTGGTTTAAAATTAAATAAATTTTAACCGTCGTAAAACTATACACATGGACGAAAGCGTCACGATTTTTTTCCTGTTTAGTATAATATCGAATTGTATTTATTAAATGTACATCATGCAATGGACAAGTGAAACAGGGATAGAAGTAATATTTGTGTTTTACTGCCATTAAACACGAAACACTTGAATTCAGTAAGACATGGTTGACCTTAGGATTCCCAGAAACATCGAAATAATCGTGATTACTAATAACATTATGTACGTCATGTACTATTAAAATAGGTCAGCGGTACCTGTGGTAAAGTAATACACTGACGTCAGCATAATCAAATATTTTTAGAAATACAATATCTGTTTAATAATAAGGAAATACTTGACTGTCTCACTGATAATCTTTTAAATTAGTAAGTTTATTCTCCTTTAATGTTTATTCTTTATCCTGTACATATGGAATTGGGTTTTCAAAATAAATATGATTACGTATCTAAATTAATCAGAACGCCCATCACCACACTGAGAGACGAGAGATTGGTGACTATTGTCGACATATATGTACATAACACTGCAAGAGTTTCCACGCGACGCTCTCCTGTATTATTGATTTTCAAAACATATCTATGGCTAACATGGTATCGGTGGACGTTCGTTAGCTGTCTGTGCATTGTCTAAATGAAGCCTGCAAATGACGGGGAGATTTGGCCAATAGTAAACATCATTATTGAAAAATTTGCCTTCGCTGCAGTACTAAAGCTGAGTTTAAGTGGTGCAATTTTCAGCGTTAATCTTATACAATTGCACGGAATGACTAAATTAAAAGTGCACTCTTATCTGGAATATGTTTGAAGCTTGTAACGATATAGAAATCGATAACGCGAAGCGTGTTCTGAGAACTACACTATGCACGGGACTGCACTAACCCTTTAATGTTTCTGTGATGTTGTACAGGTTCTGAAAAGTATATATAGGTAAAGTTACCTGAGCCGTACAGGTCAAACTCCCACACTACTTCTTTCTGGTCCTGAGAAAACCCGTTTATATCACCTAAATAACCTGAAAATAATAATGTACGTGTAAATTATTAGATGATTCAATGGATTGTTTCTGCCATATCTTATCAATTTCGTGTTACTATAACATCAAGAATATTGAGCCTTCCGATGCAAAATATTTTTCCTGCTTAAAATAGTCCTCTAGTCACCATACCGTCCACGTTTTGACCCCAAAATCAAGAGTTCATCCTTCTTGATAACAAAGCTATGTGAAGTATCAAATCAATCGAGCAATACATACGGCCTCAAGAGTGTTTACACGCTTTCAATATTAAGTCCTTTTGTGACCTTGACCATTTGACCCTAAAATCAATAGGGTTTTCCCCCTTTTGACAGCAGAGTTATATCAATGAAGCAAAAAAGACAGCCTCTAGTGTCCTGCACACACACACACACACACACACACACACACACACACACACACACACACGAATGGCCCCAGTTGTGATGACACTCCACTAATCGTAATTTCCTTATCTGAATTCTGAATGATTTTTTTTAAATAACAGAAACAAATATATCTTGGGAGAGATCCGTAGTTTTAAGATGGTTGTTCAGCTTTCGTTGTGGTTTGTGACCTCTGATTCCTCATGTTATTTTTTATTATTATTTATTTGAACATTGTATGAGAGCAGACATCACCTCTGTTATATACTTTAAAAAGCACCAATGACACATACCGTTGATGAGTGATCTCATGTTATCACTGTGAGCTATTTTCATCGGAGAGGCACCGCCGTATGTTGCCAAAGTTGGATCCGCTCCGTACACGATAAGTAATCGAACCATCTCAACGTTGTCGTTTTCCACAGCATCATGTATTGGTCTGATATATAAAACGAAAAGCATATACTTCATACAAGTCTTTAGTAGTACAAAAGTACTTTACTGCATGATCAAAACCAAATGGTTGAGTTTTTATATGACTATATGATGTAGGTTACCTGATGCCATCTTGAGATGCACAGTTGACACTTGCACCACGTGACAATAATAAGCGGGCGATCTCCAGGTTACCGCTGACGCAACATTCGTGAAGAGGAGTGTAGCCTGCATTGTCCTTTGTGTTGACATCAACATCCCCTGACTGAAGGCAATAAATGACCACATCCTGAAATAGCAATTAAACAATGTTCGGCAATGATCAATGAATAATATTTGACATTCTTGAAACACAAAATAACGACAGCAACACAAAATGGAAATACAGATGTATGTTCTACAACAAGCATCATCCTCTTTTACTTCACTTCTAAAATGCATGTATTTTATTCCCTAAAAATTTATATGATACGAACTTAATTTCAAAATCATGAAGTTCGTTTCCAAGATCTGTGAAATTTGAAAGTATATATATTTCAAACTACAACAGACAACTTTCGTGTCGCTCAATAGTTCCAATTTCCTTTCTTGAACGTTTGTGTTGTTATACCCAATAATAGTTCAATAATGCGTATTACGTGATGAGAGAGAGAGAGAGAGAGAGAGAGAGAGAGAGAGAGAGGTTCACTATATATGGATACCCCTTCTGCCCCACCCAAGGTTAAACTCGCAACCTGTGGAACCAAACCTCTTTGTATTCTTTTAGCGCATGACCTGTGTGTCACAAGTTTTTTCTTGCAGAAAAAGTGCTTTTCAATAGCGATGGAATTCTCACTACACTCTCACACTCTTCACGGGTATCGAGAAGAATCCTTCATAAGCAAAGAAATTCCACCAAGGAGAGCATGTTTTGTAGTCTAGGTCCAGACTATCCAGTTTGAGAGTAAATCTTGGCCCAGAGGTGGAATTTCGTACTTCATACGAGTAATTGTACCATGGTTATTGAAAAGATCAAAGGAATGCCACGGTCATTATTCTATGATATAAATTTATACATCATAACTGATTATGATTGATTGATTGATTGTTTTATGTCCCGTCGAGAATTTTTCACTCATATTGAGACGTCACCAGGTGAAGGTGAGGTACCACAAATTTAGACCTATGCTTAGCGCCCAGGGCCGTAGCAGTGAGGGTTCTTTAACGAGCCAACGCCTTCCGTGACACGGGACCTCCGTTTTTAAGGTCATATCCGAAAGACCCGTGATTCTCACTTCTAAATGCCGAGCGTTTGGCGAAGGAGCCATCACTACCTATTAACTGATTGTGAGAAAACTGATAAACATCTCGCTTGCGCTTTGTGTTTTGCTACTACACCAATAAAATTCAATTTTATAATCATAAAAAATTAATCACTATATGTTGCAAAACAAATTCATAAATGATTGAAGAACATTTGTTATTCAGTATAAATCAATCGTTTGCATTTCGATATCGGATTAATTGATTGTTTGTTTTTTCCGTTACACTCAACAATTTTTCAGTTATCTGGTGGAGACCAGTTCTTATTGGTGGAGACGAGAACCCAGATACAATGTACCCGGGAAGAGACCACCGACCTTACGAAAGTAATTCCGAGATCGGAATGCAAACAAACATGTCGATGCACAAACAAGTCAACCTTCTTTAACTTATATATTTGTAATTTTCTTGGAATGTGTATTCAAAGCAGTTGATATAATCCGTCAACATCAAACTAAATACTTGATATATTTTCATAGATCTAATATACTCGACCACCTCACCTTTCTCGTCAGCAAAAAAGAAAACACAAACAAACAAAAAAAACAAACAAAACAATAAAACAACAACAAAATAAATAAATAAATGTAGGCCTAATTCATAGCGGTATAGATAAACAAGCGGCTGTATAACCTCCTTGGTCGCGAAAAAAATCGCCGCTTTTATATTTCAAAACATTTCTCGACCTCGAAGGTTATCCTGCACGATACACGAAAACGAAATCTTAGTAATGAAGGATTATTTTCTCACATTTTATATCAACAATTTAGTGCAAAACTTCAGGAACACTGAAAAGATTCAAAATCACAGACTTAAATGCAAACATTAAGTAGAAAGTCAGAAAAAGAGCATACTACGAAATAATTGACACTTTATGTGTAAACTAAAAACCATAGGTTGTTCCCTATAAAACTCTATCAAATCAAAATTTGATGAAAACAATACAAAATATATAACTTCATGTAACGTAAATCATAAAACAAATTATGACAACATAAACAATGCAAGACAAAAATCTACACTTGTTTGTCTCACACGAGTTATGTCGGTCTCACACTGGCAATAATGTGAGAAACAGTCATTCACTATAACAAAATCATGGCTTTACTTATAATTTTCGTATTTTATAAGACACACAATAATTTAAAGTTTCTTTCGATTTCAAAAATCAGGGAGCGACTTTTAAATACCGTACATTATTCTACCATAACGTTCTTTTGAAAGATACAGATGGTTTAAGAATACGGAACTAGTTCTCGACGTTGCTAGATATACATGTATTTGCGGAAAGGGAATTGGTTTCAAATAATCATTGTAGAGACTCCTCAACACAAAACGTAAATATCATTTTAAAATTTGATAACGATTTTAAAGGTCTAAATCGGGATTTTGAGCTACAAACATTTATCAAACCTATGCAGAAATAGGAAATTTAAAGGTTCTTACTACTTATGATATCCGATATTCAACCATGTCTTAGTGATCTGGGATTCTAACCCCTATCCTATAAGATTGGCCGACAATATGCTGTGATATCACCCCCCCCCCCCCCCCCCCCGGTGCAGTAGATGACATCAATAAATATTTGGGGGAAAAAACCCTGTTTTAATCCAAACGATCTCAGTAAATTTAAGGTTGGCGTAAAGATCAGAAGAAAGTTCAAGCCTTCGCCAAACATTTGGCGGATGTCACTTGTATAGTAATCTACATAGCCAATCTATTTGAGTGATTCATTTTATGCTTTGAATATTCCATAACGTGCACGTCAATACTTTAAATGTTTACAGAAGGAGTATTCGCCATCTTAATACACTAAAGTGGGTGTTTATTTACAAGTTGTTAACTATTAAATGACGTATATATATGTCTCCCACACGGTTCCGGATGTATATGCATTGTAAACTGACACATAAAAATTGAAGGCTTTAAAATTTATTTTTCGTGTACTTTTATTAGAAAAATTCTCGAACTACCTATGCGATAAAAATAATTATTTACATACATAATTAACTTGTTTTACTGCAATTCCAAATATTTCTAACATCAAATGTAATATGCCTGTGAGGGCCAGCAATGCTATGAGGGTATTTCTTATAGTATTTTACCAAGCCTTTAGCCTTAACAGTTTATACCGTGAAAAGACGCATTCTGTGTAGCTCCTCAATGCACCGTCTCGTTATGAAATATGTGTAGGTTAATGTTCGAATATCTATTGTTTAATTTTTCCACCAGTTGTCATAAGCCTCTGTGGCTAAGTGGATAGACCTTCCGACTTCAATGCGAAAATTCTTAGGTTCATCTAAGCCTCAGGATTTTAAGTTGAATCTATTATATTACAGAGGGATATTAAGGGGAATATGTACATATACATGAACTGTTTCAGAAATATCGACATAGAGCAAAATCGAAAAGGGTTATACACATGATAGAAAATGCCAAAACAATTCAAGATATTGAGGGAAACTATCTGCCTATGTCCAAATTGGAGTAATCCTTGACCTATGACCATATGACCTCAAAATAAATAGGGGTCACCTATTTTTAGGATGTTCCAGTATACCAAGTTTAGTGTCAATTGACTCATGACCACGCCAACTCAAATTCTTTAGGGTTCATCTACTCCTAAGGATGTACCAGTGTACCAAGTTTGATGTCTGTCAAGGAAAGGGTTCTCATAATATTGAACAGACAGTATCTCCCTATGTCCAGAGTAGATTGACCTTTGACCATGTGACCTCAAAATCAATAGGTTGGTATGCTGCATAAATTGTTTAACGTTCCGCTCGAGAATTTTTCACTCATATGAAGACGTCACCATTGCCGGTGATGGGCTGCAAAATATAGGTATATGCTTGGCAAATACACCCTTTGAGCAGGGAGGGATATTTATTGTTCCACACCTGCTGTGACACGGGGCTTCGGTTTTTGCGGTTTCTACCGAAGGACAGCCCCATTTTGTCGCCTCTTTCGACAAGCATGAGGTGCTGAAGACCTATTATAATCCGGATCCTCATGCAGTATAACTAACCGGGGTTTTCTACTCCTTTAAATGTACAGTGCACCAAGTTTGATGTCTGTCAAGCAAAGGACTCTTTAGATATCAAGAGGACAAGATTTGGTTTACAGACCGAGCGACAGACCGTTCAACCGCCCGACAGGTGCAAAACAATGTGCCCACTCTTTTTCAAAAGGGACATAAATATAAAATTGACCTCAACAGAACATTACTTAGTAGTTGTCTTAAACTTTCCAATCCTTATAAATAATGGAGCGCTCATTCAGTAGAATGACGTCACAGGTGGATTTTAATCCCAGTGGAATCGCATCAATAAATGTGGTGTGCACAGTTTTTCTTTCTTTTATTGTTCAAAATCGATATTTCATTTTGTGATGCTTTAAAACTCTACCTACCAAGTGACCCAGTCGAGCTGCTCGATGAAGCATGGTCTCCCCCGTGTCTTTACACACCACCAGCTTCTTGATTTCCTGAGCTGCTTGAGTATCCGTGGCACTAGTTTGTGCTGCCAAACTACCAGTATATATTTTTCCCGACGATCCAACGACATCCTATTAATATAAACAGCAAACGGCGCTTATTTAAAGGAAGAATACTAAACAACAATCCGACTATTCAAACTTGAAAACAAACTTTTCATCGTACATCATTTGCAAAAACGTCATCATCAAAATCCTCCTGGCATGTCAGCGGTAGGAAGTTTTTCTTGGTGGTGATTTGTTTATTCCGATATTTCGTTTTCCGTCTGCGACATTTTCCAATTCTTTTTGTACTTGATCTCCTCCGGAATCTGCGCTTCTGTTTAGGACGGGTCAGTGACTTTTTTGATACCTCTGGAGACACCTTCTCCTCAAGTTGTACAGATGTACGACTATTTCTACCTTCAGACTTAGTCTCCGTTATATTTTTACTAACACAATCTGTGAGAGCAATGGAGGCAATTTTAAGCGATATGCCTGTCGAACTGTCAGTGTTGTCTTGGGGTTCTTGGGTGTTTTTTCGCAATGCAGCTTTGTGAATTTTTCTTTGGCCCGATTTTTTGTACACACGTCTTTTGATACATCTAACGTCCTCTTCATCTTCTGTTTTAACGTCCGAGTCTGACAGTATTTCAGTTTTCACTGCAATGATACCCAATTACATGTATCAGAATCACTGCATTGATGAAAGTAATTTGCGGAATTAAATGAAATGATGTATCTCTTAGCATTCTTCACTTGTACAATGCCTCACCGAAATCAGACACAATTATAAAAATAGCATTTTTGACACATTGCTTATAGACGCAAGATAGAGAGAGGCTTTACTGGTAATAAACTGAAGCGTTTTATTTAAGTGTTCGACGCGTACTTTTCAAGACACGATAAACTGCAATAACTTAATATGATGAATCATTTCATCGTCATTTACGTTACAATTCTAAGTATATTATCCTGACGCGTCACATCTATAGTGCATCTGGTGACGACTCATGATTGCCCATCCTTTTCTTCCAATACCGTTTTCAACATTTTGAATAAGTAATTCTCTTGACATTTTTTGCTGAAGTATACGAATTTCATAAAACATGTACCGATCGGGATTCCCATCGATCAACGCTTCGGCAAATTATTCTGAACAGGTAGCACAACCTGATCTTGACATTTTTCTGTAAATCGCTTTAAATATCCCTCGTGGGAATTGTGAGATAGTTTACAAGGTTAGCAATATATACATAGTATGAAAAATAATACTTGAACGTTTCACCAAAACATCAAGTAATCACTATAACAATGAATGTCTAAGTAATGATATTTATGCAATACTAAATTTATAAATATGTGCGTTTGCGATATTCATTGCTATTGACACTCACTACATTCACAGAAGGAAAAGATGGACGATGCCAATTGTCATCACAAAATGTAACTTACAAGTTTTGGTTCGGGTTCGATTGACGAGAACTTCCGGTTTGAAATCGATAAATCCTCGAGCTTTATCCTGACTATGTCGTCTGCTTTTGATATAGAGAGATTGATTTTCTGGAATGAGAGGCAAAATGTTTTATCATGACACATTTTGATACGAATTAAAGACAAAACAAAATATTTTCTTAACCTATTTTGCCACGTAAAATGCTACCCAGATCGTGAAATTCAGTTTTCAAAGCATTCGTTAAATGTCCTGTTTTAGTTGCTATTCGCTTCATTTTCATAACAAGACGTATAAGGAAATGCTACAATGAACCTTGAAATAAATAAATGCAGTAGTTATAAAAGAAAGGATTTGCATCCCTGTAAACCATTCTTTGGGCAAAAATGGCTCCAACAGTGTTCGTTTGGCACTTTAAATAACATCAAAGAGTCTTCAGAAAATGTCTTTCTAAGAAGACCTTGTTAAACATCATATTAAAGAGAGATTACACTGTAATAAAGTATAACGTGAGAAGCAAACTAATTATTTTCAAAAATATACTTGGTATCAAAGTCATGGGGAACGTACACCAAACTGGATGATCCTATTCTTATTAGTACTACTTTTCTTTCATGATTACCCATAAATGTATAACCTCAACCTGGAGAAATACAGGCATTCTAACAAGCATGCTGGTGATGAACAGACATGCACGCAAAACACTGCATCATACCATTAGATGTACCGTCTTCGATGGATGAATGTGTATTATTTTTTATTATCCTAGTCTTATTAGTATTTCTTCTGTCTATAAATTATACATGTAAGTTTAACCTTGACTGTTTACAAAGGAAATCAATCTTACTCAACATGTATACAAAGTTTCCTTATGAGTACTATTTTTGCCTGATCCACACAAAGTGTTGACAAACATAATACGACCCGTCTATGACGTGCATGTCAAAAAGTTAAATCTATTATCAATGTATTAAAGAATTCCTTTTCTCAGAAAACAGTAATGGTAAAATTTACAAATAAACAACAACACATACGCAAAAGGTTCCCTGCACCTACACACTTAGCAGTTATCGCATATTACAACAGTATTCGCGGAGTAACATGAGGAACTGATGCGTTTGGAATAGTCAGTGTTTGTCAACGATGAATTTATATATATATATATATATATATATATATATATATATATATATATATATATAACGTATTGCATCAACTCACCCTGAATCTTCTTATTTCTCTCACGCTGATGGTGCCGTTCACGCGCGCGGCGGCGGATGTCGTCTGCCTGTACACGAGAAAGCGAGACATGTTGTTGTATTTCTATACTAAATCGTTGCAAAGACTATATTCCAAAATACATTCAACATGAAAATACCTTTTTCTGTGCTTTCGAAGTAGGGCCGATTCTACTGTGGAATGTAAGCCGACTCTCACCCTTTTCACTATCTGTAATCTATTCATTAAAACAACATGATAATATTTGGATTGCATATTATTATCTTTAAAAATTCTGCATGCACCGCTCTGTTGCCTTTTTCATCCCATATCAAACACTGAGTGTTAATATCCGTTTAATGCATACAGTCAGTGTTCATTTGAACTAAGTACTATAGTAACTGAACTCTGTAAGGTCGAATCCCTTTCTACGCCAATGGACTTACCCATCAATCTGCCATAAAGCAACTTCTCATAGGAGAAATCAGCAATAAAAGTACAGCTTCCCATAAATATAGTTTTTTCACACACAAGGGACACGTATCATTGTTCTTAAGATATCAGCCCGCTTATATCTATATCATTTTTAATTACTTGGAATAGTATACTTGGATAACACTTCTGTGACAATGACGGCTTTTTATGACTAAAAAACAACAACACAGTTTAGTTTCAATATTTACCATAAGATCCTTGTTAATCTCTGGAGTTACTCGTCTGTTGGAACTTGATTCTTGAATTAAAGATTTGTGACGTCTCTCTATCTTGAGGGGTTTGTAATTCCGATCAGAACCTGCTGATTTAATCACGCATTCGGAATCCGACAACCGCCTGCTCTTTACAAGTGATTTTCCATCTTCATATTTGATATCATCTAAAGGAGATTTATCTTCTTCAGAAAATTTGAGTGCTGTTTCAGTATTTTCGTTTAAGTATGTTTTGATTGACGAAGTAATGTGCTTGTCAAACGTTTCATCTAACTTTCGTTTATAACTAGTACTTCCGTTAAAGGAGTTAGGGGGTGATTCGTTTTGTTCTTCTACAGAATTTTCGTGAACCATTGGTGCAACATTCGCAATAGGAATCTTCTTGTAGTGCAAGAAAGGCCTCTTTGCAAACACACTATTATCTTGTATAGAAACCTCATGTTGAGCTTCACCAAACTCCTCGTCCTCTTCCTCGTCATCTATCACAGGCTGTGGTTTTCTAGGAAGAGACGATAATAACCTTGGCCGTTTATCCTGATAATATGATGACGAAGGACCAGGGCGCACACATGATTCTTGTTTATGCGAACCATCGATATCAAGGGTAGGTGGTTCTGTCACCTGCTGAGACAAACAAGATGGCTGAAGTTTTTGTTGGGGACTTAACGTTGGCATTTTGGGAGATTCTGGGCCAACGGGGGAAGTAGTATGAGATCTTTTGATATCTGGATTGGAAAAGATGACCGTTTTGGGTTTCTCCGAGTTGCTAACGATTTTACGGAGATCTTCGTCTCTTTTAACAGCGTTCATTATTATGTGTTTTTTGGAGAATGGCCTTGGTTTACTGTCTGATTTTTCCTCTGTTTCACATCTAATAGAAGCATTCGGTATTGATATAGAAAGTGGGGATGACAAGTGTTCGGCAACACTGTCTCCTTGACACACTGTTGAGTCTTGTGATTTTGTTGTGATTATTTCATGAGAATTTTTCGTCTCCTCAGTTTGTTTCGTTTTAGCAGACAATGATCCCCCTTGTTTGATAATTCCTCTGAAAAGTTGTGTCACTAATCGATTATCATCTAAAGAGTTGTCACGCTCTTTCTTTTTCTCCTCTTTATTTAGTTTATCAAATTGCATTTTTCTCGAATACTGATCTACCATAGACGATTTATGACTAGAAACCGATGCTTCATGTCCAGCGCAAGATTTTGGACATTCAATACTGTGCTTCGCAATATTTTCTTGTGTTGGAAATTGTTTGGATTCTCTTTGCATTGGTTCTTGTAGTCCATTAAAACAGTACACTCCACTGGTTCCTTTCATTATGGATCTTTCCGATTGGTGGGAAATATGAGAGGAAATAACGTCTGATGACAAAGATGTCACTGAACTTTTCATTTTGGGGGGTTGACCATCAACCATTAAAACTTCTTTATGTGTGTTTGATGAATGTGGGATCTGGGACGATCGATTTAGATATGGACGCTTCTGGTCCAACTGAACGGGCATGTCATTCCCAAACGATTGTGTGTACACTCCTGTGGGCAAGAGATCGGGGTGTTCTTGTTTGATTTTGTAACACGACAATATGTTTCCATGCTTAACAACATTCTTCGCGTGGGGATTTTCTGCGTTATGATGTTGTTGGGTTGATTCAGCAATCTTTCGTTGCTGGGATGACTCGGGAAATCCTGCTTTCCATAAACGCTGACTATAATCAACATCTTTAATAAATGACGTATTCTGCAAATATGCCTGTGCTGGTCTTTCTACATATGTAGTTGCATGACCTATTGTACTAGCTTTAGGAACAAGTTTTGGTTGTGTTGAAGTGAATGTATCTTGTAGTCTTACAGCTCTTTCTGCAAAAAGGCGTTCGGTTTCTATCTGCTGTTTCTTCGCTGCGTTTTGTTTTTGAATAGTCTGAAGCATGGCGTAGTACTGTTCATCAGAACTTGGATTTGTTTTCATTCTGTTTGAATACCGGATCTGAGATGTTCTTCGATAATGTTCTTGATTCAAAGATTTACTTTTGATAACTTGTTGATTTTGCCAAGAAGTACTCGCACCATGTTTAATCACGGGCAAATCTGGTTGACTAGTGTTTCTGTGAACCATCATGTCTTGAATTTCTTGATAACCTGTACTTGATGACAGTTGCTTGTTTTTATACAGGTTGTCACCATAACCAAGTACAAGATGTCTTTCCTCTATTGCTTGCCTCTGCCTTTCTTCCAAAACCTGTCTCTGTCTTTCCTCCATAACTTGCCGCTGTCGCTCTTCGATTGCTTGTCGCTGTTCAAGAATATGTCTGTGCTCAATAGCTTTTCTCTGCTCTAGAGCTTGTCTTTGCTCTAGAGCTTGTCTTTGTTCAAAAGCTTGTCTTTGTTCTATAGCTTGTCTTTGTTCCACTGCGTGTCTCTGTTCAATCACCGGTTGACTATGCTCATTAACTTTACTATGTTGTAAATATTGTCTTTGAAACGGTATTTGTCGATCAATTGTATGTCTTTGCTCAACATAACTATTTGGTCCTTGTACACCTGTTTGAGCCACAGGCTTTTGTTGGTACTGCATTTGCGTCGCACTTGTGCAAGGTCTTTTCCCAATAGAAAACAACTGTTGGTGGGCGAGATACATTTCTCTTGTTTCAATAGGATTTGCGTGACGTTTTCTCGGTTTCAAGGATAAATCCAACGGACTTTCACCTTCATGTGGTTTATGTAAATCTCCGAGCGACCCTGACAGATCCAAAGGGGTAGATGAAAGATGCCTCTCCTTTGCACGATCAAGGTTACAGGAGTTAGTCGTCTGCTCAAGTTTATTGCCAGAAGCATCTACAATACTGTCGTCTTGAATCGACTGCACTGGCCAATACATCTTGAAGGTTATGTTTTCCAGTACAGGCTATACGGTGTAGCTGAAGGAAAAGATGTAAAGACTGTAATAATTACGACGGGTTATCAAAGATGGCATAACCTGATAAAATAGATCGATATATACCAACATATGTCTACAACAACGTTGTCAATATGTGTACCCTAGGAAACCCTTCAATATTTAAATATAGTTAAATAATACCTCAAGTTAACCGTGTCATACATGTGTTTGGTTACTATCAAAAATATTTAAAAGGTAAAATAATGCATACGGATACATTGATCGCGGTCTCAAAATAGAATACTTTATAAATAAAAAAAAATCCTATTAATTGTTCGATGCGTGAAGGCTCGAAATCGCTTTACGATGAAAACCAAACCTACAAAACCCATCATGGGTAATTACATATATGTGTCACAAATTTCAGTCTGACTGTTACTTCTTTAACAAGATTGCTACGCTTGAGTGGGGTTTAATACAATGCACTGGCACCAGTGTAAGAGAAAGTCTCAACTTGTCACGGTCAGGTTAAGTTAAATGAATAATGATACAAGAACGTACTGATAAGTACATCCAGGTGAAACAGGATGACAAAACCAAAACTTTAATCTTTATATAAATACACGCTAGCTTTTACGACTTCCGCAAGGGAAAAGTATGACTAAGCATAATGATATGAATAAAACAACTATATTATTTATTCATTCCGTCAATTTGTTTCTGAATAATACTAATACAGGTCACTGCTCTTTTCACTTTCAGACTTTCAAATGATTTGTCGAGAAATCAATAAGTTTGTCCATTGGTGGTACTCCAGTATTATTTCTTTAAATCGTTATTTTATCCATTTTAAATCCAAACTATAAAATCACCTAGATAAAAGACAAGTAACACGCAGCAGTCAATAGATATTCAAATGACCATTCCCTACTTATAATCGAATATACGGCAACTTCTAGGTTCTGCGGACATTTTCGAATTAAGTGAATGACAAAATATTACCGCAGCGATAATTTTATTCATTAGTACATTACCATATGTTGCTCACCTGGCGGCAAATAGTGTGTGTGTGTGTGTGTGTGTGTGTGTGTGTGTGTGTGTGTGTGTGTGTTGGTTTTTTTTTTCTTTTGGGGTAGGGTGGGGGTGGGGTTAATATTTAGGAGAACTGACAATTAGTTCTAGTTTGTCACCTCGCATAAACAGTAATTTCACCTTAGTCCTCTTCTTTTATTTGATGTTTAGTACGGATGCTAGAAGTTGGAGTATTCTAATATACTAAACTACGTAGCAACTAATGTACAATAATGGAGTCCGAGATGCATAAAATATGGAGATACCAAGATATATACATCCATGGACAAACATTGACGGCGTATTCAAGATGTATATAACAGTAAAGAGTCAAAGATTATACGATTGTAAAGAGCCCAAGATGCATACAACGGTAAAGTGTTCAAGGCACATATAATGGTGGACAATCAAAGATGTATACGACGTTCGGGAGTGTAAGATGTATACAACGGTAAAGATTCAAAGATGTCTGCAATGCGACGACTGGCAGCAAGTAAACTTGAGCTATAAAGTTTCTGACTCCAAATCGACCCTGTTCAACCTATCTTATTTAGCAGACTGGGAAGCGATATTTGTCAACATTTTTAAGACTGGTAAACTACTTCATTGAAATGAGTGTTGCGAGACTTGTTTCACTTCACAAATTGCAAGTTTCACGTTCTCCATAATATGAAAACCCGTGTAATATTTTGTGCGAACATGCTTTATATTTTAGCTGAAATGAATAATATTTAGAACAAAACAATGATCCCTAAGCATTCCATGTTTTAAACTAAAATATTTTCTTACAAAACAAAACTTTCATGTACAGCTGTACATGTAATACCAGTGGGTATATTTTGTCACATTCAGTTTCATGTCACACGCAAAATTTCTGTCATTTTTGTTTGCTAAAACTATTTTTCATACCCTCGATACGAATAGTTCTGTATGATTTCCGACATAGGTTTAAATTGTATATTGTAACATTATCACACTCCGCATACCGGCCTAGTTAGCACAGAAGTTATAACACCTAACTAGTAACGCAAGGGTCCTGGGTTCCATCCCCGATTGACCCAGAGATTTATCTCCCTTCTTTGCTACACTAATTTAGCAATGTCCCTATAAAATATAAGAGCTGCTTTTACATTTTCATATTTGCAACAACCAGGAACTATCAAAATACGCTAACACTAGAACAGACTTGGTACATGCAACATACATGTACTCCAAATTCTTTTGTAGAAACTAGATAGAATGCAAGTGAATTGTCACGAGAAATTATTTATTTTTGAGAAATGTCGTGCATGTAGATCTTTGGATGTACACCAATTTACATGTACTGCTTTAAATGTATCTAAAGTACGTTAAAAATGTACCTTTAACAAATCGCATAATGCATTTAAACGTTGAAAAATAATCATGATTTAAAAGAAACCTACCTGAATCTCAAAACTCATTTTAATATATCAATAGAATTCAAATTAAACTTGAATAAATCGTCTCAGAAACTGACCTCCTCTTCTATATAACAGGCACAAACTGACTGGAATAACGCTGTTTTAATACTATATACAAAATGATATTGTAGTTGACGTAGTTAATTAACGCCTTTTGGAGAAAACTGAAAACAGTATCTCTGTAATCTGCATTTTATCCATGATTATAACGGGTACACACCCACTTAGAATGCGATGGTATCGATTTCCTAACATATACTGTCTATAGTATACTTTAAAATCTTGTAGCAAACAAATGGTTACCGAGGATTTTACATTTTTTTACGATGTGAAGAAATCCTGAGGTTAAAATTCAGACACTCCTATCAATTGGGGGGGGGGGGGGGGGGGTCACACAGTGGTTAACAAAAAGTTGTTTTTGACTAGCACCATGAATTGATGAATACACATATAGACAAAATCTGGGCATATACTGTAAATTCACGTACAATATTGCTGAGGCACGGCCAATGGCATCTCGCAATGTCACAAATGCTAAAAGTATCCTCCAGTCAGAGCACTCGTATTATACCGGTTATTACAAGGAACGGTGTCAATTTCCACGAAAGAGTGAATAACGTACATTTTGTGCAGCGCAATATGTCAGTCTTTCCTAGGACGAAAATTTGGCGTCACCGAGAATTCAGACCCCAACTAGGAGGTCTCGAGTTCAATTCTCAATCCCTGCGCTGAGTCAAACCTTGCAAGTTAAACACTGGTAGTGACTGTTCCTTCGCCAAGCGCCCGCCAATAAAAGAAGTCACTGGTCTTTCGGATATGACCTTCTTCACCTGCTATGGTCTTTATTGTCATACATATGTCAAAATATGTGTCAGTGTGCCTACAGCTGATGTCTCTCCTACATCTCTATACGAGTAATAAATTCTCCAATGGGACGGAAATCAATCAACAGAGATTTCAAGTTATTGATAAAATCAAGTGGCAAACTCATATTTACCGCAAAAGTTTCTTATGAAACCACCTTTATTTTTTGCACTATTCACAAATTTTTAAACTTAGAAATTCAATGGAAAAATATCCCCCTTAAAATAGAAATCCTTCAAAAACATCTTTAATTAATGTATTGATGGCTGATTTTACATTGCTGTTTGCTTAAATAATAGAAAATCCCACGTAAACACAACTAAAGCCTACTTCATTTCATGCGTCCAAAATCTAAGCTATTCTATGATCTTGTATGGTTACTCATCGGCTAAGCAATGACTTTAAAAGGGTAAGAAATATGTTGCTGATATCTGTTCTTCCATGAATGGTTCCAAAGGATGTCCACTATGGTAATTACGACAATGTGTTTACCAGTAACAACAAATGACTACAAAACGAGTAAATTACTTGTATATTACATGTAGTACACACGTCTTTAAAACTGCCAATGAGAATCATGCATTTGGAAATTCATTAATTACATTGTAATGTATCGATGGCGTGTGTAGTCACGTACAACCACTAATGATGAATTTTATAAAAAAAAAAAAAAATAAATAAATGAATTTGTCTTCTACTTCTTAATGTCTTCACATAGAGGCGGATCCCATTTTAAATATTTGATCTAGTGACATCCAGATCAACTGCAAGCCTGATAAAGAACTACTATAAACAGATTTGGTAAACTACAACGGAAAATAAAGAAAAAGGTATTCGATCCCCCTGGCTATTAAGTAAATATCACATTTTGTGATCAAAAATATCCATCAACTACGATTTCAATTATAGAATTAAAACAACAGGTCCACGAGCTACATTGCTCACACGAGTAAGTTGCATTTCCCTACGTAAATGATTTCAATTCCAATCATGGTCACAATAATCTTCCCTTGTCTTGTAATGTGTGAAAAACACTAAATCTACACTCTATAACACTCTTGCATGTGGATTTTGTTGTTGTTGTTGTTGTAATTGTAATATTGTACTCCTGTTGTTACTTAAAAGGACGATTTTTAAAGATTTTTTTCACATCTTCTTATGTAATTATGTAATGTATGTAATTATGTAATTATGGATTGAACTCTTTTGTGGTCCTGTCCTAAGATAAATCCTAGGATTATGGTCTTACATGTAACGAACGCAACTCTACTCCACATGGGCATGATTGTATAAAACTCTAGTAACTCTTTAAAAGTTTCTTAGGTATTTTAAACTTCAGATTTTATCAGTAGCATTTTGAGAAACAACTTGATTCAATTTATCCAAAAACTTAGCTTCAGCATTCATATATCAAACTGGAAGATTAGCCGTATATCAAATTAAGTTCAACTCTGACTCATGTAAAGTTGGATATAAAACTTAATATGTACCTAAATGAGTCAACATTCACATCTTATAAGATCTATTTCATCAAAAGGCATCATTTGTTTAAAAATTATTTTTAAGTCATTTTTGTTGGAATTACCTTGACATTTAATGCAAAACATCTCAGCATAAACTTTAATGATTTTTACGTAATACCAATTCAACCTCACAACATTAACTTTCAGCACTCTACCTTATCATCATTATCATTTTACACGAACGAACGAAATCTTTTTTTGTTTACGATCATATAATATTAATGTCTGTTTAAAAAAGAATTAACACATTAACATGTTAAGACTAGAAACTACGGTTACGTTTAAAAGTTATAATTTGACCTAAAATGTTTTTATTGATTTCAGTGAAGCGAATAATGAAAGACACCGCCTGCCATTCCCATTCATCTTTTAAATCTAATATTACATAATCTGTCGTTAGCATGGGACATGTTATCTTCAGATAAGCCCAAGTTACACTTTGTCTGTCTTATGGTATCACCCTGGCCCACTTCTCTTTATGTACACTTGTACTAAATTCAAGGGAGTGTGCACCTTCCTTACCGATAGTGTATACATGTAATGAAGAAGTATGGTGGGTGCACCTAAAATGAAACTCTTCAAAGAGTTATGATGGAATGGATTGTAAGTTTTTATACCCCCCCCCCCCCTCTTTCCATTTTGAAGATATTTACTTTGTGTTCCCAGCCCCCACCACCTTGTTCGGTCTGCATGATATCGATACGCCAGATCATGAGAATTTCCGCACCAAAGGTCGCGGCCCGAGTATTGAAAGGCCGAGGTTGACCGATATCCTATGGTGAAGATCGATCTGCAGTACACGTGTGCTGTAAACAGTTGTAAACAATGTATATAGCTTTTTCTAGTTATATAGCAAAATCGCGATATGTTGGAACATTTAAAAAAATATCCCTAGGGTTGGTATTCATTAAGAAAAAAAAAATTGAGTCGATAGCGTAAATTCTGCTTCAGATAAAGAGTTCACGCAAACGTGAGAGTGTGTTACAAACGATAATTCCTCAGATCTATCTCCAGACATTGCGTACAATTAAGTCGACTAGTACAGCACACGGTAGTGTGTACAGGGTCGATATATCATGACGGGTGCCCACCGTCTCTTTAATCAGAAATATGAGAGGCGAGACTAGTCAACGACCAGCGTCGACCACCTCATAATAAGTTTTACCGGGTTGATGCCCTGCCACGATATGTTAGTAAAACGTACGTCTAGGAATATTCTCTCCTCCGTGTAACACCGATAAGAAACGGGCTTAACATAAATATCGCAAGGTAAATAAATAGTCGCACCATATACACCCACTTAAATCCTTGAAAGGGGGGCATGAAATTTGACTCTGTTAACCAGGAATAGAAATGAAAGATAAGCGCCTCACATTTAAAAATCATACGAACAGACCACATTCTTTATAAATGTTTTCAGGTCTCCACCACAAAGTACATATTCATGACATAATCATGTGACACGACCTTATGAACATGATGAATGCTAATTAGAGAGAAAGACTTGATAAGATGTGGACAAGTTAAAATGATGGACAGTCCTTAAATCACTCTATGTTAAGTAACAATTGACGATATATTTCACAGTGTTGTGTTACAAACAGTGTTAAATACCTTACATGTCTGACACGTCCATGTTGTATAATCTTTCCCCTTTCACTTCACGTACTATTTTTACAGCTTCCGCATGTGGACAAAAATTATATAACATTCTCCATATCGACTATTCTTCCTTGTTCATTAGTGTACAAATCATATCATTTAAAATACATAATACGTGGAACTGTCAAAAAAAATCAATAAACAAATAACAGGGCACTATCTACATTCGTGATTTCGACCGTATATTATATGATGTCCCATATAGTATTACATGCTGATGTACGTACATAATCAATATCGTGAAATATGTGTTAAAATTGAAATAACTCTTGTAGGTATACAACAATGACAGTGATCAAAACGCCTCTACCGTGCGATAACAAACAAAATATTACATGGGTTTGCGTGTTATCAATGCTCTCTCATAATACATCGACCCTGCCACATATTACACTCAAGATTTCAATATCCTGAACATATTTTAAACGCCATACTACATATAACTCAACACTTACCTTAGAAAAAGTCGTTGTTCTCTTTAACTGTTAGTAATCTCATCCTTAGGTAAATTATCAAGCTTTTTTCTAACCACCATTGTTCACACGTGAGCTCTGTTATTCTACGATGTGAACTCACGACGGACATGACCCCATTTTTGTGATCGTGTGGTGTGTATATATTAAAAACGTGGCCGATATTCGACTGCCTGTGTGTTTGGTAAACATCCGTAATTAACAGCAGACGACATTTTCCTTCATATACACCACACGAGTGTTCCTAAGAGCTACACCGAGAAAATACATATATATATCCGGTACGATTTCCCTGAAGATTAGACTGGAAAAAAGTACGAATATGCAAACAAAAATCGGGGAACGCTGACGTCACACATTCAGCTAAGGCGAAGGTCAGTGTTTCAACGATCCGTTTGCCTATATAAATTACGTACTTAATATTCATTGCCGTAGCTGGATTTTAAATAACAATTATTCACAGACAGCGATAAAATATAGAATATGTTAGATTTTAAATTTAGATCCAAATATTTGTCGTTCCATGCATATAGATACGCTTTGCATGTATTTAATTGTTTTGTTTTCAAAATTTATTTACATATATACGTCACCATGGAATTTTTCTTCTTCATACTTTTATACCTTTAGGTGTCATTGATATGATTTTTATCTTAATCAAAACGACTGTTTGATTTGAATAGTACCTTCTTTACTTTATCTAATTTAAATTTTAAACAGCACAAAACATACATGCATAAGAGAAACGAAACATGACTCTTGGTAGATGTTATTGTTTCGTTTTATCATTTATTTATTATTCTTTTTCTTTCTTTCTTCTTTTTTTCTGTAAAGTTTTATGAACATATATTATGCATTGATATACGCGTGGTTTTATTTATTTTTTATTGATTATTTCACGTTGAAGCGAAAAAATGATCAATGATTTCAAGTATGGATGAACACTTGAAAACAATTTGGAGTGGTTATAAGTAACTTATGATGTCATCTCCCTTAAAAAATTATATAACATGAAAAATGGCCATGTACATATCCGCGTATCACACAGTACAGAACATAATATTTACTAGTATGTTTACCTATATGCGGTATTCAATTCATACATGATAAATTCTTTTGTTTCCTGTGAGTAATCACCCCTAAGCCATACCTATGCGTGTACGGGAATATCAACGACTGCTGCCAGATCACCTATTGACACAACTTTTTGGTAACCATCAAGACTATTTTAAATAACAAACAATGAAAAGAAAAAAAAAACCTTTTATATCTAAACTTATCTTTCCTGCTGTTAGTCCTTCTCTAAAGTTCATTCTGACAAATTAAAGGTATATTGTGCAGATTTTAAACAATATGTGGCTTTTATCATCAAAGAAATACAAATAACTCGTTTTAGAATGCATCTAATTAAGAAATAAATTATATTTTTGAAAATACATGAGCTTTGCGGTAGCATACTTTATGAAACGTGTTACAACTAGTGCTTCGAGAGCAGCGTTACTCTTCAAACTGGATGCATTTTCAAAAAATGAATTTATTTTTATATTTTGTTTTCATTTCTGTTGGAATCACCAGACGCTAAAATAGTCGTACTATGTTGATCAAGATTCATACTCACGTTGTTCAAATTCGTGAGGAAATAGCTACATGTATAAATATACTGAAGGCAAAACCATTGGAGATGGGTAGACAAATAAAATAGGTAGATATTCGCATTTTTACGTTAGCCCTTTGTAAGCAATGCACTTGATGAAATGGTTTTAAAAGACAGAGTAAAAGCAGTATTGCTATAAATAATACGATTAAACATTTATGTGAACGTGAAAGAAAGCTTTGAGCACTATACAAATGCTAAAATGCTGAACACAAGTTTTTTAAATGTACGTGGATGCTTGCAAAGTTAACTTTTATAGGTATTTAGAAGACATTCGAGAAATACAAATAACAAACACTAAACTGAAAGGAAGTTATCATAATGTTCGGAAAGTTGTAATGCTGAAAACATTGATGTTTTCTTCTGAAACTTGCACAATTAGACGAACAAATCATATTTGTCTTTAAAGTTGCGCTTAGAATTCACGAAATATAATACATATGTATATTACCCAAAACACTAAAACCTGAACGAAAAACGGTAAACAAATCAATAGGTTGGTTGATTTTTTCAGATGAAATCTGATATGCTTCTCTTTTAGTACGGAAATAAGGGCGAGTTAGCCGAGTCGGTATACCAATCACAATTACAATAGCATTATATTCAGGGAGGAAATCTCACGTTATTGTTGAAGATCGTGATTTGATATTAACTACCGTAATTCATTTTAATAAATAAGCAAAGGTAATGATAATTTGAGATATATATATTCCTGAAATAAAGTAGGTCTACAGTTAATATCACGGCCGTATTTCTCTAGCCATAACAAATTCGCCCGCCTACTGGCGGCCGATGATAAAATAACTCATTCCTGGTCTATACGTGAATTTGAAAGTACCGAATAGCGCTAAGCGCTGACATATTTGTGAATTTGGCAACATTCACAAGGTGCAATACATTAATAATTTTTTTTACCAACAGTTGTAAATGTAAAATCTATCACAAACTTTACAAGAAAATATTGATGTCACCATCAATTGTCGCCCGGAAAAATTAAAGTGTCAACTTTCCTTAATATATGGGAATATGCTGGAAGATATGTTTAAAATGTTGTCAGTAAAACAGAAATGATAGGCAATCTTTGATCAGAACTTTTAAACGTTTCGCTTAGGTCTGTATCAGTCAGATTATGCAAGAAAATACCAGGATGGTTTACACAGGTTTTGACAGTAACCACATTCTTCTTTGCAATTCACGAGGGGCGAGTCAATAAGTAACCACCCTAACTTATCTCCGGTTGAGATCCACCTCTTTTTTTTCGATGTAATTGCCCTCTAGTATGATGCACTTAGATCAACGGTGTTCAAGTGCCATCAGCCCTGAACTGATAAAGTCAGGGTCCTTTCCATTGACCCACTTCTCAATTGCCGTCACGACGTCTTCGTCAGACCGGAAATGACGTCCACGGATATCCCTTTTCAAGTTTGGGAATAGGAATAGAAGTCGCTAAGAGCTAGGTTAGGCAAATAGGCAGGATGTGGTTTTAATTCATACTGGTTTAGCTCTACAGCATCCATCGCAACTTTGCAAGTGTGGACTCTCGCGTTGTCCTGTTGTAGCAAAACACTGTTAGAGAGTTTACCTCAGCGTTTTTCATGGAAGGCGGTTCTCAGCTGGTCTAGCAAGTTTGCATAGTACACTCTAGTTTTTGTACTTTTCTTGAGTAAAAAATCCAACGTAATAACGCCTTTTGCGTCCCAAAATACTGTGGCCATCACCTTGCCAGCAGATGGTTGCGTCTTCAACTTCTTTGGCCTCGAGGACCCCGGCCCTACCCACTGACGACTCTGAGCGTTATTCTCTGGCTCATGTCTCATCTACGGTCACCAGACGCAAACGGAAATCATCTTTTGACCTAATATGGTTCAACAAGGCGTTGCATATTGATGCTCAGGTCGCCATTTGCTCATCGCTAACGGATTTGGGACCCAACGGGCTGTTAGCTTCCGCATACCTAAACGATCATCTAAGATTGTTGATACGTTACCATGTGAAATACCTAATGCCTGCACCATTTCTTCCACCCGAATTCGCCTATCAGAGTATGCCAGATCCCGAACTTTGTTACACATTTCTTCGTCGGTGGCATCCAGTGGGCGTCCAGGCCTGGCTTCATCTTCTAAAGACGTTCTTCCGTGTTTGAATTCCACTACCCAGAATTTACCCTAAGCATAAGATGGTGCAGAAGACCCATAAACATCGGCTAACTCGCCGTGTATTTCCTTGACTGTTTTACCTTTTCAATACAAGTACCAAACCACATGCCTTTGCATCACTAACTATGTTTGACATTTAATATCTTATTAAAGAAGGACTCGATACGCGTGTAATTTTGTATCGAGGTATAAAACATGTATTGAAATAAGGCATGAATATCATGACTGTCTCGGTCAATCGGAAATGGGATAGGCTGGATATTAAATATGTAATTGATTTGTGTCCTCTCTTTGAGCTTGTGGACAGTTGTCGTATAATTTACGTTCCGGCTATTTCACGTTCCGGTCAGAACTTTAAAATAATTAAAATCATAATTTGGTTTCCGGGTCTCGCTGTAATTTTTGTTACGGTCAAGGTTTAACTTCTCATTTTTCATTCTACCGCAAACGATGAAGGGTGCCACCACCTACCTACATTGGGGAAATATCCCAATGTTATTGAAAATGCAAAGAGGAGAATAAGAAACAGTCAAAGTCGTTCCTATATATGACGAGGCAGTATCTGAGAACCTTCTTACATTAATACACAGTTCTAAAGGTATGGCATCTAGTGTTTTGACGACAATTTTCTGTGGACTTGTATTTTCTAAATATATGTTATGATGTACATGTAGAGAACACAGTTCTAAAGGTATTCCTAGTGTTTTAATAACAATTTCCTATGGTATACTGTGTTTGAGACTGCAGCTAGGTACCTAGATGCATCCCAGTTTCACACCTGTTCCATAATTAGACAATAGCTGTGAAAACCTGGTGTCGTCCCACATAGCTAAAATTTTTAAATTTTATGGGTGACTGTTTTTAGCTAGATGGGAATGGTGTAAAGGTTAGGGTGTCAAAAAACAAAAGAGAATAACTGCAAGTGACCTATAGTCTGTTCTTTGGTAAATTACGGGCAAAAACACGAAACACATAAAGTAATACATTACAATACATTTTATTACTAAAATCACAGGTAAAAAACAATTTAAAATTATTTCATCGTCATTTCTTTATTTTCATACCTTATTTAATACATTACAATGTATTTTAATGCATGGAAAAGTACTAATTCTCAATTATAGATTATAGATAACTATTTTGTATTCATCATAAACAAATAAAAACCAAACAACTGCACATGCTATATGTCATAAGCATTGCTAAAAAACAAATTTTTAAAAAAATCTTGTTCACTTTAATATTAAAACAAAGGGAGACATCATTCTTGATTAAGAAAATGAGAGGTAGTATCTGCATAGTCCATCACCTGGATATTTTCATGGCGAAGTCTGTCCTTCCGTTGCTGAATACCGGTGGTCACCTGTCTAGACTTCCTTTTTTGGACGGATCGTTCCAACGGCAGCAAGTTGAATAATTTTGGTTTCATTGACTTTCTTGATTGATTGATTGATTATATATTGTTTTACGTCTCGCTGGAGAATTTTTCACTCATATGGAGATGTCACCATTACCGGTGAAGGGCTGCAAAATTTAGGCCTATGCTCGGCGCTTATGGCCTTTGAGCAGGGAGGGATCTTTAACGTGCCACACCTGCTGTGACACGAGACCTCGGTTTTTGCGGTCTCATCCGAAGGACCGCCCCATTTAGTCGCCTCTTACGACAAGCTAGGGGTGCTGAGGATCTATTCTGACTACCCGGATCCTCACGGGGAGACTTTCTTGATAAGCTGGGTGAAAACGGAGATTTGGATAGGGGTACAGACACATCCTGTTGTTTTTGTGATGTGAGCCTTTTACCGCATTTGTAGTTCTGGGTCTATCATTATCTATTTGCACACCGGTGATTTGAGCTGGTTTCGGTTGCAAAGATCATGATTTCATGTCACTGTGCACCAGTATCATCACACAGAAGAAACTTTTCACCTGCTGATGTGATTATCCATGGTCCATGGAGGTTGATATCGTCCTGTGATGTTGGCAACTTCGGAGTTGTCTTTGCATGAACTCTATAAAGCGCGGAATTACAGGCCTGAAAATTGGAATTTGCCGAATCATATCCACCACTGAATTATCACATTCACGCGTGGCCGAGGTTGCGTAGTCTTCCTCCTTCATCATAGACAGTGAGGATCGGCATGGCTTCGTCTCTACACCTCTTTTTCACACCTCTGATGAACGATCCTGCAGCAAGCCCAATGAAGTTGTCATTATAATCGTGTTCTCTCCAAAACGACACGACGATGTTGTCAGAGTTGTAAGGGTTGCTGGACACTATCTGTCAACGCATCTCCCATAGGTTCTGTCATTTTACCTGTTTCGGATGGAATAATTAATAAAGAAGCTACCATTCTCCAGAAGACATTCCCGTACCTGAGCATTAACCACACTTAGAAAAGTGATCTAGATTTGTTTAGTGATATAGAATCTATTTAAATGAATACTGAGTATAGAATTATTAATAATTGATTTTACAGAGAATATCAAAAGATTAGAGAACACAAAAATTATGTTATAATTATTTAGAAATAAAACTAATAAGTAATCAATTAAAGTTTCACATTCCGAACAGCTCTGTCTATCTGTGCAGGTTTTTGTTTTTGTTTTTGTTTTTGTGGGGGTTTTTTCAATAAAACATGGCATGAAACATTTTATTTATTTATTTTTTGGAAATATGTCGTATAGTGGTTTTCACCAGCATTTTACTGAAAAGAACTAAGTTTGTTTCGGTATTTTATCTTTTGAATTTATTCCTTCATTAAGTTTTATTAATTCATTAAAATTACTTAATCTCATGAATCTATAACGGTGAACTAATATCAGTTTATTTAGCTTCATATATTCATTAATTTTGTTTTTAAAAGAAGTTGGCATAATAAATGTAATTTAAAGATTAACTTAAATAATTTATAGCATGCCAAAACTAAACATCAATACCCTCGTAAATTAATTGATATATATAGACCTGGAGATAATTACAGTTTCACTGATAATTGCAGGTAGTTAATAAACCAGACTATACCCAGGGGCCACTCAGGTATGAAAATCGCAATTTTAGACAAGAGAGAATACCAATTTCAGAATTTTAGCTAGGTGAGAATAAAATAAAGCGTGGAGCTTGTTTTGATAAATTATAGTTGATTCTTACTTTAAGAAAACTAAACACGGAGGCTTTCTAGCATAAATGTAGGAATTTTTTAACTGACCTGAAGTTTTTTATTTGTATAATTTTACATAAGTGATAGTAACAAATCGTGTTTAAAACCATGCATGAGAATGGAGATTGAGTACATATTGCAAGTTAAGATTCGATTAGGCATTATGTTAGGAAGTACATTTTGCTTGTTTGAATTCATTTAAAACGTGTTTGTTTTGGTGATAAACATTATTTCTCTAAATCAGTCAGAGATTTGCAGTTGAGAGCAGGAAGACCTCTGTAAAATTCATCACCAGTTGACAGTAAATGTTTCTTGGCCTTAAGCCTTACGGCTCATTAGCATTATACATACCCACAGAATATAAACAAGAAAACTGTGTACAATATGATACTACGAGCGGTGTGATGGACCTACATAAGAAATTTATGTAAGTCTACATAACATATATTTCAACTGTTAATTTGACTTGATCGCAGCATCAGAACACATTTCAAAAGTCTATCCAAATTACAAACTTGTTTTCCATTTTGGATTGACTTCAGTTGCATTAATCACCAATCTGCGGTAGTTGATGATCGGGAGACTACCAACCAAGTTCTTTTAAGTTACAACTGTACCAGTGTTCATTACCGTGATTAGCGGCTGCAGGAACGGCCGATCTATTTGTGGTTGTGTTACAGAATGTGCGAAGGGGGAAATGAGAAATCATTATATATATATATATATATATATATATATATATATATATATATATATGCTGTCATAAAAGAAATTAATTTCAAAATTAAGGATTATCTCCTTTATGCATTGCTCTGATCCTTTAACGGATTTGGCTCCACTATTTGGTATTTTTGGATCTTTCAGCTCTTCCAAGTTTGTTCTTATTTCGGATTTCCAACATTTTTGACTTGAGCATCACTAAAGAGACATTATTTGTCGAAATGCGCATCTAGTGCATCAAAATTGGTGCCGTTTTTATGTTTCATATAAGTCTTGATTACTGTAATCAATATTTTTCATTTTTATTCATTATTAAACAAATATTATAAATTTAGAATTTTATACTAAGTTTCAACACGTACTCCCTGGAATGGCAGTGTGTAAAATATAGAAGCAAATCATTATGACTTTCCAGGTATTAATAAATGCATTGATAAAAGCAAAAGTTATTTTGGTTTGAATATACTATAGCTGCAGATATTTATGCATATTCTTGTTATTGCTTTGTTTAAATCTGCGAGTTGCAGATATGTAGTCGAGTAACTCAGTACTGATATCATCACCATCACGTGACAAGGTTCCGGAGTACGCCTTGCCATTGCATTTTATTTATAAACTTCCGAAGCATGCATGTCTGGTGTCTGCAATCTATTGAAACTCAAATTCTAATAATATTCATGTTTGCTTCATTTGCATATCATCATGATGGCACTTCAACATTTTATATAAAAAAAATTAGCTTCTTCAATGAAAATTGCCTTCTAAGCATGACGGATTTAGGATTTCAATTCAGAGAAGCGTGCAAAAAAAATTGAGAGACACCGTTAGGTCCACAGTTTGTCCTGATGGGGGACCCATCCCCCGAACGTCCCGTGTTTAATGTTAACTGTATTTTGATAATAAAATCTGGTGAAAACCTAGTTGAATTTTCAAGTACACATACACATATTTTTTTTTGTAAACAGCCGGTCTCGGCAGCTCAGTGGTTAGTGGGTTTGCTTCGTGACCGAAAGGTCGTGAGTTCGAGTCCCGCTCGTGCCATGGCCTCGTCAAACCTAAGACGTAAACATAGATAATGATTGCTCCTTCGTCAAACGCTCACCATTTAAAAGTGAGAATCCCGGGTTTTTGGCCTTAAAAACGGAAGTCCCGTGTCGCGGCAGGCGTTGGACCGTTGAAGAACTCTCACTTCTATGGTCCTAGCTCCAGGCATAGGTCTAAATTTATGGTACTTCATCTACAGCTGGTGACGTCTCAATATGAGTGAAAAATTCTCGATGGGTCGAAAAACAAAATCAATCATTTTTCAAATTTCCATTCATATTTGATGATATTGTTAGCCCCCTGTGTCGAGCATGTTTTTCATAGACATACTTAGGAGACGTCCGTATTTTCAACATGTTTTCTCTGAACTTCTTTAATATACATATTGTAGCACTTGAATCATAACACACACACACACACACACACACACACACACATATATATATATATATATATATATATAGAGAGAGAGAGAGAGAGAGAGAGAGAGAGAGAGAGAGATTGTATATTGTTTAACGTCCCTCTCACGTTCACTGTATAATAAATATAGAAATCATACGCAAACTATGTTTCCTACAAAACCCCATGTTACAATATATGGAAATTTTTTTATGATAATGGAAATTAATTTATGCAATATGTCTGATTTGTGTTCATGCTCAGACACGCAAGACAGGGATCACAATAATTCAAGACGTATAAGGATATGTAGTTTACACTAAACGCAGCCCCAAGTGGTTTCAAGATCGAACCTGTGTAATGATTACCACGTGCACTAATTGAAATGTCGTGAAATCATTTCCTAGTTCAAGGTTGATATTTATTCGGGCAACACCAATAAAATATAAAATAAATGAGAGCTTATATATCACTCTTTCGGTGGTTAATTACAGCACGCTTCCCATTCAATAACATTTTAGTGTAATGAGCTTCCTTAAATCAAATTTGTATTAAATTAGCGATCATAAGCATACAATTTCAATTATTGTCTGGCTAAACAGAAAGGTTATAAGTCGGAAATTCTTCTAAACATTGAGGGATAGAAGTGTAATTCAAATAAATAAAGGATAAAGTAAATGCTGCGGACAATTCCATTCATCTACGAGTTAGGGAAACATATTCTCTGGAGATAGCTTACATAACATTAAAGGACAGCGATTCGCTTGACTGCATTGGTCGATTGGTAGCCAACCATCTGTATAACCAAGTTTCATACCTCACGGTTACAAAATTCATTCATCCTTTATTTCCTCATTGAATGAGATTATGACATTAGAACAAAATTACATACTAGTACACATTACACATAACTATACAATATTGAAAGTTAAGAAGGTATATAAGAAGACGGAAGGAAAAGAGAATATATAAATATATAAACAGTCTACATATTCAAAAAGGGACATGAGCTGACTATCAATTGGTATATGTTGGTGCATGATACGGTAGTAATGTGCAGAAGCATCCTGTAAAAGTTGATAGTTTCTGAATTTGAAAACTTCAACATCATATGCATCCATCTTTGATCTTGGAGAGTCACCTAACAGAATGATATAAAGATCCTCCTCAGTGAGAGCACATAGTTGGATACCCATTCATATAAGAATTCAAGGAGGTCACACATACACAATAAGTTGATGACGTCTGGAACAAATCCCCGCTGGCAGTTGCTTAGGTTTGTAAGGAAAGTAAATATCCGGACCAGAAATATTTTCTTCGGCAAGACGTCACAATTTATACGACACAATCTTCCAAAGAACAGGAGTTTCCTAACTTCTATTTCTGCATTAATGGGGAGAACGTTAAAGAGGCCTTCGCAGATATCGGATCTTGTTTGGCGTGGGAGATCTTGTGTGGATTTACGTATGGAATGTTGAAAGACACGAAGGCTTTGAAAATTTATACTTGACAAGTTATTCCAGAGTTCACAGCCGTACAATACGGAAGGTAAGACAACAGATTTATTAAGATGAACTAATGTTAAATGATTAAGGTTGGGGGATCCATTATCTTTAAGAGATTAAAATGAATTTCTTCCTTTTCTGGATGCGTTATTTATTCGGTCTGATAAGGAACAGTTTCTGTTGACAATAATACCTAGTTGATTACAGGAGTCCATACAAGGAACAGGGTCGTCACCTAACGTCCAAACATGGTCCTGGATATCTTTATTACCCTTTGTTCGGAATCGAAGAGTACAGGATATATTTGTGTTGAACTTAAACCGCCATTTTCTGGAATACTCATACGCAATATTTAACAATGTTTGTAAAGAGTTGGGCGTTGATCCTATACAGGATATGTCGTTTGCCGGTGAAATACAAATGCTTGCAATATTTAGTAATCTAGTGCATTATGAAGATTGTTCCAGCTTATCAACCAAATCATTAATGAACACCAAGTATACAAAAGTAGACAATACACCACCTTGCCTAACACCTTGTTGAGTAACAAACCATCTTGACTGTGGTTAATTAACAGCAACAGCACTTGAAGTTTCATCATGACAATCCTGGATAATAGACCGAGTTTGCTAGTTACACCTAAATTATACAATTTATAAAGAAGACCGTGTCTCCAAACAGTATAAACAGCTTTGCTACTATCTAGAAAACTAGCATAAACATTACTCCCTTGTTCTAAATAATAATATATCGTTTCTTGAAGGTTAAATGATGCAGTTAGACAACTCAGTTTTTCTTGAAACCTCTGTTGTTGCTGGTTTAGTATGTTTTTCAAAAATATATTCCTTAATTCTTTTATTCAGTACGCCTTCAAAAATCTTGAGAAAACGTGGCAATAATGCCACTGGTCTGTAGCTGCTGGCAGACGTTTTCTGTTTATCCCCGCCCTTGTACAAAGTAACTATAAGTCCTTGCTTCCAGGCTTGGGGTATCTTTCCATGTAAGATAACTCCACTGAATAGATGAGCTAGACACCGAAAAATCCTTTGCGCACCAACAATGATATGCTCGTAAGTTATCTGATCTGGACCTGGAGCTTTTCTTCTATTGAGTTTATTAGTTAAAAGCGATATTTCTTCGAACGTAATAGGACCTCCAGGAATATATCCAGCCATTTTGAACATTTTTCCTGTATGCGCCGATAATTATTTTCGACGTGTTGGAAAAATTTGTCATCAAATGTATCGTCTTCTGAGGAGGTATAAATCTGTTCTTAGTACGTTGCAAAGGCTTCAACTACACTCTCAGGATCGTTATGAGTATTGCCGTTAACATGGATTTCAGGATATGATCGTGATGTTCTCTTTTTCTGCTTTTTCACTAGCATCCAAATTAGACGGATGTCGCACTCAGCAGCAGAATCAAGATCGTGGTAGACGTCTTTCATGTGTCGTTCGTACTCCATGTTCAGTGTATTACGGAATTGTTGTTTCGCCTGTTTATAATTACTGTATGACTCATGAATCATCCCCCTTGGTCTACCATCTGCAATCCAAATATGTCAACGCTTGAGCTCGTTGGAGTGGCAGCTTTACTTCTTTCGTTCAGCCTGGACGTGTATGTGGGTTGAAACTTGAATGCGGCATGGTATTTCTAGCAGAGTCCAATAAATAATAATAATAATAATAATGCACTTATATAGCGCCTTATCTAAATATACTCTAAAGCGCTTAACACTATACTAAAATGCAAATTAAAATTATACAGAATACATAAAATCACTTGTAAATGCCAGATATCTGTCTCGCACAATGAACAATTGAAACTGTGAAAGAAATAAGATAGAGAATATAAGAAATGATTTCATATTATAAAAATCATAAAATATAAAAATGTGCTAGAAGAACGTTTTTCTTGATAACAACTATACTAGATCATTGAATGATACATTAATATCAGTCACAGATCGAAGATCACGCTGTAGTAAGTCTTCAGTGACTTGGTCCAGGCGAGTTTTGTAGTTCCCAATATCATCAAACGTTGCCTTATGCCATGCTGGTAATTTTGTTTTACATCAAAGTAAAGAATACTGTGTATAATTAAGGTCTAGATTCGCTAATATGGGCAAATGGTCTGAGGTAATAGGCAATGACTCCTCTTCGTATATTTTGTACATCAAAAGCTTGTCTATTAAGCATTTACCGAACAAAATATAATCTAGCACAGTGTATTTTGGAATAAAAGAGAACTTTTCGCCACCAACATTAAAATCAACAGTGGGTATACCAATGTTACATCGCTTTACAAAACCGGAGAAAATATTGAGTTTGGCTGCGTTTGTGTGAAGCGGACTAATACAGCTACTGTTAATATCACCTGCTATTAACACGTTACCGTGTTTACTGTAGTAATTATGTAAGCTTTCTAAAATGTTGAGTTCGTTTACATGAGACGCCATGTTGTCATCTGCTGGTAAATAAGCCCCAAACAAATATAATCTTTCAGTGGCTGTGGTCAGTTCTACACCAATGATCCTCTGGGAATCACTTTTAATTTCTTTGGTCGAGTATGCAAGGGGCTTATAATCAGTAATGCTATACCACCCTTACCTATAAAGCAGTCATCAGGTTCAGTATGTGTCTCACTGACATCTACCGTGACAATGCTAAAATAATTCTTATAGACAGAATCTAAATAAATAACCCCAGTATGTTGACTCTTAAACTTACGTTCGGGTAAAACCGTTATGCCACAGTTTGTATTACCTAACAAAGATGAGAGATACAATGTTGAAGACATTGCGCATCTAACATCCCATGCTTAAATGCAAACCATCATTGAAAGAAATGTAAGATAGACAAATAACATTCTGTTCATTATGGCTGAAATGAAATCACTCTGTTATTGATTTGATAAACTTGGTCAAAGTCAATATTTGTCCGTTCCGTTATTATCCTCTTGTTCCCAATCTTCTGCTGCTGATGAAGATGCACATTTGTCTTCCCACTGACGCTCATTCATCCACCGCCTGCATCTCACCCCCTCCGGCTAGAGATGGGATCCTTCAATAAGGTTTGCGTATTGCATGGGCACGTTTAATTTGACATTGAGAAAACTGCTTCTGTGTCTCGGTTTAAAGAGAACGAAATGCGTAATTTTGACACCATTGCGTTCAATGTAGTTGTGAATACCAGAACTAGTTGAAGTTTTGTCAATTCCAGATAGGTAAAACCTAGCGGTTTTCTTGTAGGTGGCTCTTTTTCCTCTTGTTCCTGGTTTACTTTACACAAGAGTCTCCACTGTATTTGACAGAACGGAATAATTCTTTGGCCTTACCCTTTGATCTTGCTCCATTGTATCGCCGTTTCGATTAGACTTGCGTGTTTTTGGTTGTAGACCGTGAGGAGTCTACCTGAGTTTCACCTGTTGAGGCACTGGAAGGGAAATCTTAAGATATCGAAGTACCTGTATTTGTAACGGTCAAGACATTAGGTACTAATGTTTCGTTCCTGGGTTTATGTGTCCGGAACCAAAATTATTGCTGGAACCAAACTTATGTGGGCCGGAACACAAATTACAACTCGAAACAAAAATGTAGGTATTCAGTGTTCTTGTTGGAACGCTACACTCCCGGAACGTTAATTATTCGACACTGTCGGGACTTCCACTCCATCCATCTTTATCTTGATCATTAGGTTCATTTATCATGATCAGTGATATGACATTTATGAAAACGGTTTCTTTGTAAGATTTGTTAGCAAGAGGCTCATGGGCCACATCACTCGCATGAGTTACTTTGGCCCTGTTATTGATCAACTATTGTGATTTTTAAAATATTTTATTTCAATGTTTATTCCAATAAAAAAAACTTTCACCCATATTGTGGTCCAAACCATATAACCGAGATTGATTTAACACAACATAGGGATACTTCAATACCAATATGACTAGCATGGTCTTGCTGTTCTGGAAAATACTTTCTTTCCTGTAAACATGCATTATGTTAAATATGATTCACCCAAACCCCAGGCTACTAACTTGAAAGAAAAAAACCTTAAATCCACACAACTTAGGAACGTTTGCATTTTTATATGATTTATGCGTCTCTCTTACTGTTGAAAAGAATTTGTTTTAATTAATATCCTGTATGTATCCATATAATTAATCATGGTCCTGTTGTTCTTGAGAAAAATTTCAACGATTTTTATCCTCTATAAATCTGCATGTAAACCTTTGATTCCCTACTGTGGACCTACTCTATCCCGGGGGCTATGATTTGCACAAACGTGAATCTACACTATGCCAGGAAGCTTTCATATGAATTTCAACTTTTATGGCACTGTGCTTCTTGATATGATATTTAAATTTTTGCATTTTCTTGATTATCTCTGTTTGAAAGTAAGTAAGCATGACCCTTTATTAGAACAAACTTGAATCCTTTTTATACAAGGATGATTTGTGCCAAGTTTGTTTGAAATTGGTTCTGGAGACGATGAAAATGTAAAAAGTTTACGGACAGATAGAGGGACTCACAGATAAAAGGTGATCAGAAAAGCTCACCTGAGCCGAAAAATCTCCCAGCTCAAGTGAGTTAAAACATTAGCACCTAAGATGAATATTTTGAGAATAGTAAACGCTAAATACATGGCATAGAACATTTAAAAAGTACTGGGAATGTGAAGGCGAATGTCCTACGTCCATAAGCACCTGTGTTCTGAAGCCAAAATTATGATAGTGTGATTCGATCATTTTTCTTAGGTAAGACAAACTGTTAAGTTTTTGTCTGTTTTTTACCTTTCCGTTTGGTTTCTTGAATTGTGCAAGTTTAAGAACATACACGACGTTTCTCAGTAATATATTTTTTTTTCGTGAAATTTCGCGTACAATTCACTAGCATTCTATCTCGTTTCTACCAAAACCTGGGATATGTTTCTTTGTCTGTTTCAGAGTTAGCATATTTTGATAGTTCTTGGTTGTTGCAATTAAAAAACAAAACTGAGCTCTACTGTATAAACGGGTATTACCGTAGCAAAGAAGGAGGAAAAATCTTTATTGCGACGGCTTTAGGTGATCTTAACCACTGAGCAACCCAGTCCTATGGAAAACATTCGGTAATATTACTACAATACATATTCTAAACCTATTATACAAGAACTCAATATCGAGATTAAAAAATAATTTTAAAGATGTCAGAAACGTCGCTTATGTCCTTGAAATATATATATTACTTAGTATCTTCATCTTATTAGATTTTGGAACAACTCCATTTCAGCTGTGTATTTATTATTTGTATGGTGTTTTGCGAATGGCTTAAAAGTTAACCGCTAACCTTGCAAGCATGTCGTGTGCGTTTTAAACGATTTTGCTCCGCATTACTGCACACTCTACACAGTGTCAATTCTCTGGGACTTCTCTCCCCTTTGATATTGGAGCTGTAGCGTAACGGAATATACTGAGCTGACCGGAGCCTGACATTATATCTACTGTATAGTACATGAACCAAATTTGGCTCAAGCAGTGTTCATTCACAAGTTTATTTAAGATTTTGAAAATTCATGAGGGTATCAACTGCAACACTTCACATCGGCATATTTTTCATGAAGCGCTAACGCGGTTCGTAAAGTATGCCGACGTGAAGGTCGCAGTTAAGAGTCATGTATTTTCAAAGATGAAATTTAATTCTATTTCATTTTTTTTTAAATTTGAATACCCAGACAAAAATATTTATCAGGATTCATTCGTGGATTACTTTCAACTGCAAAATAATAATTCATGAGGAAATGGCTATAAGTTATCAAAAGCGAAAAATTCCGTCTTTGAAAACTATCTTCTGTCCATAACTTACAGAGGTTTTCTGTGAATCTGAAGATATAAACGGCACTTAGCAGAATACATTTAGAGATCTGTCTATGATTTCTATTTTCGGATAATATTGGAAGTATTTGTGTGTATGAAGTCTTTGGTGATCAAGTCTTCCAACAGTCTATTGGAATTCCTGTAAGCACAAATTGTGCTCCCTTATTTGCTGACCTCTTTTTTATATTTCTACGAAGGCGAACTTCTACATGAAAAAAAAATATCTTGATGTGACCTTCAACTCGACATTTAGATATATTTATCAATAATACTCATTTTCATTCATATGTCGATTCAATATATCCCTGTGAAGTCGAAATGACTTCATACCTTGATATTTTATTGAGCATATATGTTAAAGGCAAACTAACAACTTATCGTTATGACAAACGGTATGACTTCAGTTTCTCTATCGTCAACTTCCCATATTTATGTAGCAATATACGATTATCACATGCATATGGTATTTATGTCTCTCAAATGATTCAATACGCACACGCATATTTTACGCATGATCAGTTGGTTACTGACAAATAAGTTGATGTTACAGGAGTTTCATCAGTCTCGTTTAAAGCAAGCATTTCGCAAATTCTATTGTCGTTATAACTATCCGTTTGCCAATACAACCTGTCATTGGGTCAAATACTGTCCGAAATAACAACTGCGAGGCCGTTCTGTACACACACTGATTTAACTACGGATTATTCCGTTTACCTGATTAATATACGTATAGGGCTTACGGCGGATGTGACCGGTCAACAGGGAATGTTTACTCCTCCTAGGTACCTGATATCATCACGGATGTGTCCAGAACACTAATGTGTTTAGTGTCCGTGTTTGCCCTACCATTTATTATAGGAATTATGAAATTGATTACTGTTTCACTATTCAGTTTTATAGAAAATTGAAAATTGAAGAAAAACTCCGATTTTTCGAGTCAAATTTCTACCTACATAAATGTTCAATATAATTTTTGCAAGGAAAATTGACACCTGCTTTATTATGATATCAATACAAGTGATTGAATTCTTAGATAAAATTGTCATTCTTTGTTTAAAAATGCGGGACACCAATATATCTAGGCAAATTTCAATGTAACGCGTACTGCCTCTGTATTGTCAATTTCCATCATGTTTAATTTACCTTTTCAGTGAATGGTTATAGTGTCGGCGGGTTCCTATTTGAGATTTTCTCCTTTATTGTTGGGCACTCATATTTTGCAACATTCCATCGACAGCTTAATATCTAGCATTCGTTTTATTCTTTTGAAAGTACAAGAATGGAGTGCAATGCTTGTGACCAAACTTTCAGAACTAAGAGTCATTTCATTAGGCACAAATTAAGACACGGGGAGAAAAAGTTCCGATGTAGCTGTAAAAGATATGCTAAAACGCTTCCTTTTTTAAAAGGATGAAGTTGTGGATCGTGAGAAATCTATCCAACAGCCGGCTGACTACGTTTGTCACATTTGAAATCATCTCGCATAGAGCAGATCTGAACCATCACAAAAAAGCGTCTATTACAATGATCAGTACACTTGTCAACATTGGGATAAAATTAATTCTTCCAGGCAAAATTAGAAATATTACGTCAAAAATCATGAAGCTAAACCTGAATGTTGATGCTACAACAAATCATCTATAATTTCTTTCCATCAACACAACTTTAAATGTCATATTTGTGATGGCAAAATTTATGCAAAGATACATTTGAATGAACACTTAACACAAAAACATGGATCAGGAAGACAAACTATGCAATTCACTATTTGCGAACACGAAGACACTTTTGGACCATATGGTGAAGTGCATTAGTTACAGTTGTGCTTCACGCTTTCAAGTTAATATCACATTTTCCTCATTTGAAATACTCGATGTGAATTGCTTAATTATGTCTAAGTTGCATACTTTTATCAGATCAGACATGAATTTGGTTTTCCCCATTTATAATGATGTCCGTGTGCCAACTTCGATGATTGTTTATGAGTTCATGCTCAATTACGCATATTTTAAGCCATTTACCTTTTTCGATATTTATGCTAAAATTATTTGCATTTCTTGTATCAAAATATGACACTTCATTTGTAAGAATTATCTTTATTTTTACTCTGCTAATGTTATGGATTTTTAAATTTATATCAATATGACTAATTATTAAAAAAACAAAAATGTAACTATCTTTCTCCTATACTTGAAAAAGCCAACGGGACATCTAAATTTCAAATAAGCAAACATATCATCACTCGGGTAGCGCGGAGGTTGCGCTCTCGCTTCTACATTCAATTCCTGTGATCGGCAGTGGTTGTATGTCTGAGAGTATTTTGGTGGCCCGCTCGGACACGTAGGATTTTTGGGGTACTACGGTTTCCTCCCACATAATGACCCCCTGGCGCCAACATTCGTACATTGAATGACCCCTCAGGAAAAAAAGGTTTCGAGCTCTCCTGGGTTATTCTTGGTATGTATGTTTGTTTGTTTTACGTCCCGTCGAGAATTTTTCACTCATGTTAAGAAATCACCAACTGTAGGTGAAGTACAACAAATTTAGACCTATGCTTAGCGCTCAGGGCCGTAGCAGTGAGGGTTCTTTAACGTGCCAACGCCTACCGTGACACGGGACCTCCGTTTTTAAAGTCATATCCGAAAGACCCGTGATTCTCATTTCTAAATGCCGAGCGTTTGGCGAAGGAGCAAGTAAGTATATTGTATGTGTATAAGTATGTATATACCAAATAAATATTAATTACTTTATTTTATCAGTCATGGCAAATCCAAATCTCTGTGATAGTAATCTTTTTTATATATCTCTTCTATGATATTGACAGACAGAACTTGATCCCCTCAATGGTTTATCGAGTGCTGATAATTTTTCCGAACCGTGTTTTCCTTTCTTTCGCTCACTTTGATCAAAATATATGTAGTGATTTTTACAAGATATGTAATCAATCATGACTAGGCGTCTAGACTAAAGATAAAAAGTATTTGTGAGACAATGTAAATTGAAAATACTTCTGTCTCGAAAATACATGTACCAAAAAACATTCCGTTGGATATCGTAACTAGAGTGTTTGTGGGACAGGACTGTCGTATGTTTGACCCTACATAAGAGACCTTTGACCTTTATTATTTGGTTGTATTTCCCGTGTAGTGGTGTTTGGCATCTCTGGTCATAGGATCCTAACTCTGAATCACAACAGCAAGCACAAATGTTCTGGAGAGGAGTGATTGTCTCCTAATTTGCTAGAACTCCATCATGAGTTACCCATGGAATAATTCATTATGTATAAAAACCACATACCATTTATTCACTGATGACGTATTCCTTCTTACAAGATGTTATTGTTGCAATTCGGGTAAATGATCGATGAATCAACTCCACTCTCCGTTGATGTCCTAATGTACCGTATAATATCTGCGATCTGACACAGAATTCTATTTCATTTCATTGACATCGAGAACAAAAATATATAATCACCTCGCTGCGACACCGAAGTCAGTAGTCATTTACCTTTGAAAAACCACAAGTAAGGTCTGCTATTGGGAAAAGTTATCATCTCTATTCGAGAGAAATATATACAGAATTGATAAAATAATTAAATAGGTTATATGTTTTCGTTCTATCTGACAAAGCTTGTAACAACATTGTTTTTGTTTTTACAACTGCATTCTAAACGAACTTGAAATTAATTTCACATTTAATAATTGTTCTTTCAAAAGGTGAACTTCTTCAAAATCATGTTTCAGTTGTTTTAAATACATTTAATATTCAAATCAATGGGACGGATGAATATGAGTTACCGTACCTTACTGGATTCCTTACAAAGAAAGATATATTACTGGATAGAGTAAATATTCTACCATGCCCCTATCTTTGCTCCACACGAACATATTAACAGTTGTGAGGAGAAATTTCAAATTTATTGTGCAACAACATATGTCAAAAGTAGTGTAAATTATATGTGGATTCTAAAAGAACTTTTAGTAAATTTGAAATCACAAAACTTTTCTCAAATCAACAGCATCAAAACGTATGACTTTGCAACACCTTACACAACCATTCCTCACGATAAATTAAAGACTACACTTTTAGACATCGCAGACAGCTACTTCTTCAACAAAACTGGAAAAAGGAAATATTCATATCTAGTAATCAGTCATTCAAAAAAGATTTTTCTTAAACACCACACTAATTCCACGCACAAGTATTCTGAACTTGATATATATATTTATAAAAAAAAAAAAAAAGATGCAGGTGTTCCTCATTGACAATTTGTAGTGTTTGGTGATCAGGTCTTCCTACAATCTGTTGGGATTCCCATGAGTACAGTTGTGATCCTTTGTTAGGTGACATGTTTTTATATTCTTATCAGGTAGAATTCATTCAAAAGCTTTTACATGGGGTGAAAAATCACCTCCTGTGGCCTTCAACTTGACATTTAGATATATCTATAGAGTTTAATCTATTAACAAAAATAATTTTCATTCGATTCGATATACATGTATTCCAGTGAACTCGAAATAAAAGACACCACAGAGTCTCCCACATCTGCTTCGTACTTAGATATTTTATTGAATATAGGTGTTAACAGCAAACCAACAACTCAACTTTATGACAAACGGGATCATTTAAACTTCTCCGTCGTCATCTTTCCTTATCTATGTAGCAATATTCCATTATCACCTGCATATGATGTTTATTGGACACATAAGAGCTTGTTCTGAGTATGACCAGTTTTTAAATCGAGACAGCCTACTGACAAACAAGTTGATGTTACAGGAGTTCCAACAGCTCGTTTAAAGTCAGCATTTCACAAATTCATTTGTCGTTATAACGATCTAGTTTGTCAATACAACCTTTCATTGTGTCAAATGCTTTCTGACGTGTTTCATACCAATTGTTAGGCTGTTCTTAACACACTGATTTTGACTAGAGGTTTCTCCGTTCACCTGATCAAGATACAGGGGCTTACAGCTTAAATGTTCACGCAAGATCTATGACCCAACAATTGGCTTAAATACAAACGTTCAAATACATTTTTTGCACAGAGTGGCTCATCGCTCGATCTATTTTTTTTTTGGCTAAGAAATATTGAAAGCCCATAGTAATTAAAACACTGATTATCACTAAATTAAATCACTTGATACTTACTTTACCCAATCCACTATCAGCAATTATAAAAATATTTGAAGAGGAAATTTATCGTTTTCTTTGGGGAAGTAAAATCCACAAAATAAAGAAAAATACTATCATTCAAAATTATAGAGATGGTAGTCTTAGAATAGGAAACTACTCTGATTTTATGTTAGCATTAAAATCTAGTTGGATGCGAAGATTAATCCATTCAGATTCCAAGTGGGTAAACTTGAAGCACAATTGCAAACCGATGTTAAATTTTTTGGTTAATGAGTTCAGACTTTATTGAAAAATTATGTAAGAGAATAACAATTTTTGGACAGACGTCTTTAGAAGTTGGCTAGAAATATGGCGTGTAGAATAACAGATGAATAAAAATACATTTAAGGAACACACATAGTATAATCCAAGACTCATTATGGCAAAGTCCTCTGTCTTTCTTAAAAGTTGTTTTAATTCTGGTTTTGTTTTCATCAGTGATTTGTTTGACTCTGATAAGAAATTTTAAGCTTTGATACCTATAAAAAAAACTTCATGTGGAAACAAATTTTGTTGAATATTCGGGTTTGACACAGTCTTTTGAATAGAAAACAAAACGATATGATATCTTCTTATTGACAAATTATACCTACTTCTATGAGAATATTCTATATCAATATGAAAGAGTGTAAAGATATGTATAATGTTCCCATTAATAGAAAGAAACGATTACTTCAACATTAAAATGGAATGAAAATGGATATCATTTCACTTCAAGCGAATGGAGCAAACTTTTTGAACTTCCATTTAAAGTCACACAGGAATCAACACTTCATTGGTTACAGTTCCAAATTTTACATAGAATAGTTCCAACAAATTCGTATCTTTATAAACTTAAGATTAAAAAAATCCCCAGCATCCAGTTTCTGCAATAATGAATCGAATCAATTGAACATCTATTTGTTGAATGTTATTTGGTAAAAGAGATTTGGAATGATATTGAAGAATGGCTTTTCAACAATTTTAAAATATCTGTATCTTTTGACAGAAGAACATATTATTTGGAAAATATAGGAACAAACAAGCTCATATAGTACAAAATAAAATAACTTTGATAATCAAGAATTATATTTTTTCAAGTAAGTACAACAAACACCCTGTACTAAGTACAAAGGTTTTAAAAACAATTATTATAGAGAGAATCATGTTGGAAAATTTCTGTTATTAAAACAATGAAAAGGTCAGTATAACTAACAGTATTCAATATCGTATTTCCTTTAGAAAATACAAATCAGAGAGATGGTAAACACGGATCCCTGGTCATACCAGAGGGATCAGGTGCCTAGGAGGAATAAGCATCCCCTGTCGACCAGTCACACCCGCAGTGAGTACTATAATTCGATCAGGTAAACGGAACCATCCGCAGTCAGAATCAGTGTGTTAAGAACGGCCTAACAATTGGTATGAAACACCTCAGACTTTTGATTTAATGGTAAGTTGTAATGACAATGAGATCGCTGTAACGACCATAAATTTCCGAAATACTGACTTTAGACGAGACTGTACAAACCCCTGTAACATCAACGTCTTTGTCAGTAGCCCGCCTCGATTTAAAAACCGATCATATGCAGAACAAGCTCTTGTGCATCGATTCAGTTGGGAGATATAAACACCATATGTAGATGATGATAGAATATTGCCACATAAATAAGAGAAGCTGACGATGGATGTAAATTTACAGAGTTTAAAAACAACTGTCAGAACATATGTGATATGTTGTGATTTACATATGTTTATATTATTTTATTAGAGAATTAATTTTGCTTACTACACCCTAAATGAACATGTGTCCATTATTACTGTCATTAATTTTTTCATTTATTTAACTCTCTCTCTTTTCTTTTTTCTTTTCTTTCTCCTTTATGTTAAAAACAACTTTCACAGTGTGTGTGTGTGTGTGTGTGTGTGTGTGTGTGTGTGTGTGTGTGATATGTATAATATATTATCTTGTATAAAATCTGATGTAAAATGTGACAGTTGAAATAAACACTGCAAATAAAAAAAATATTGAAAGATTTCTAAAGGATCTATCGGTTTTATGATTATAAAATAGTGGCAGAAAGACCTACTATATTTAGGTTATAACGTTTAATAACAATTAATATGCCATAGGACAATACAAATAAAGAAAGTGCGAGTTCGGTTGTCCCGGAACCGGTATTTGGTCAGTACAGTACATCGTGTAAATGCCAGCTTTTAAATTCCAGATAAATACTCATTGAGTAAGGTATTGCAACACCAAAGTTACTCCTTTATAACGTTTGCAATAATTTTAAAAACATCTCTATTTAATTGTCTATTGTCCACTCTGCGGCTGACAATGCCCGTGCGACTATTGTACTCACTTCCAACAGAATTGTACACTTTGTACACAGTGCATTAGCTCTTTATTTGTCAAATTAGACTTGCTATTCTTGGCCACAGAAATCATGGTCATTAGCAATCCAAGGGCAGATTATTGAAATGATGGAAGCAGGTATGTCATTCAGATAAATTTATCATCACCATTGAATCATATGTAGCATTGTCAGAACGTAACAGTTCGCAAATGATAATGCAAGACCTGAAATACCCAGTAAGACATCTGTTTTGGGAAGGAAAACGCAGAAGGATAGTTTATGAAACGTTCTCAGTTTAAAAAAATAAAATGGTTGCCACATCGTCTGCTTTCAATGAGAACAGTGTGGTATCAACTGAAGGCATTTGGATATCGTGCAAAAAGAACCACAAAGAGACCTCTTCTTACACCCAATCACAAAGCAACACGTATGCAATGGTGTTAAGATCGCCAATGTTGGAACCTAACCTATTGGAGAAACATCTGTTGGTTGGACAAGAGTCGGTTTATGCTACATACCACAGATGGACAAATGCGTGTATGGTGGCAACCTATAACCTCATATACAGAACGAAATAGTGTAGAGACGATTCGGTTTGGTGATGGTTCAGCAACGTTATGAGATAGTTTCCTGTGCCTTTAGCTGGATCTTATCACAGTTAGAAGCAACCTTAATGCACAAAATTACCAAATGGACATTCTTGTTGCAAGTTTAGTGCCTCTTTTTGACAGTCATCCTCTTCGACTACAGCCTGTGTTCATGGATAAACAACTACACCAAATCACTGCTGTGCAGGATTTTGTAAAGGAGTCAGTTGCGACAGTACTATGGCCTGCTCGAAGTCCAGATTTTAACCCCATTGAGCGCATTTGGGATATCATTGATCGCTGAGTTCGTCAAAGGTTAGCTGAATTAGCTAACATTAGCTGAACTAACATAGGCACTGAATCAGAAGTGGCAAGCTCTGCTACAACAAATTCAGGGTTTGATCAGAGACTTAAGATGACGCCTAGACTCCGACATTTATGTGAACAGAACATACACTACACACTGACAAAAAGGCTACTTAGGTTAAAGATTTCAACATGGTAATCTTATTTAACTCTCGTTCATTCATTATAGACATTTAATCAATAGAAAGAGACATATTTGTTTACTGTAGATTTTCTTTAAAATATCATGTCTTCTAATCTTTGAAAAATGAAGTTAATGAATAGATTTGCTTATAGTATTGTCCTTGTTTTAGAGACCAAGCGAAGATATAAAAATAACGTCAAACATGAAACCTGTTATTAATCTTATAGTGTGAAATTAATTATCATACTTATGCCGAGAGGAAACAAGCTGGTGTTGCGATCTTTTTTCCATATGTATACCCTTTATGCTGTGAAGCGAGCGTGGGTACATTGATTTAAGTTATTTATATCGTTTCTTTCATTTTAAAGGCAGGTATAGGTGCAGATGAATAAAAATGTGTCTACGGCATACACATTTTTATAACAGACATAAAACAAATGTGTCTAAGACATACATTTTTATGACAGACTATATAATTATGACAAACATTAAAAAATATCTAAGGCAACAGTTCTACAACAGGCATAAAATGTGTCTAAGACATTCATTTCAGCTAAATATTAACAAACCTAGTGGGTTGGAATGTTGTAATAAACAGGTAATGAACAAGCAGTTTATCAACTGTTGGATATGGGCATTTGATCTCGACACCTCTATGAGGGGTTCTCCATGTGGTCCATATTCAATTTGACAAATGTTACCATCTGGTGAAACCACCATAAAATGTTTCTTTTGGTCCCCAAAAGACTACATATCACCCTTCTTCGAGAAAGCAAAACATAGGAAACTCAACACTGAATAATGTCGAAATGGCATCAGTTTGATGATCTGTGCCATATTTCATCCACATAATAATTCCTGAATCATTTACGCTTAACCTTCTCCTTGATGAATATTCCGTTTTTTCTTTAGGCCAAGCAAGCCCAATGATGTGCGGATTCTACATCCTGTAACGCTTGCTTGTTTTTCTTATGAAAATCAGATGTCTGATCTTTGCTTCACTTCCATGTATTCCATAGAATGATCAGCAAAATCTATTTGATATTTAAGTTTTAGAAGATTTGCTTGATAAGATGAGCTTACAGTTTAGCCAGCTACAACACGCGTTGCTGACTATTTGGCCATTCTTGTGAATTTGTCATATCTCGCATAATGCATAATGTGTTATTAGAAATTATTTTAGTTGAAAGAGAGGTATGAAGGGAACTTGCACCATAAACATATGTTGAAAATGAAAGAAATTCATGTTTAAACTTTTGTCGGTTTTGAAGCTCTCAAACTTCATGGTTATGCTACTTAAGACTGAGTATATTTTCATTACTTTTGCACTCACAGATTGCTTATTTTAGGTAAATCGGCATGTTGATCAATTTTGTCATCTAATAGATCGAATGTATCATGTCAAAGATCTCATGATATCCTTTGTTTTCTTTCGCTACCCAACAGATACACAACCTTGAATAAACTTCGAATCAACGTTGATTCTCTGTGTTGATTCAATTTTTAGTTTATATAAGAAATTATCTTTATTCAACTTTGAAATTACATCATTGATAATCAGTCTTGATTAGACATTAAAAATTAACGTTTATTTTTTCATAAGGGTTAGGGGGTTAGATGCTTATGTTTAATGTATTATTTCATTACTAATTTAAAATGTCATTTAATTATTTGTCAAGAATATTTCAAAATTATTATAATGAGTACATGCATTGTTTAAAAACCAAAACCAGAAGCTAGATTTTTAACATAAATGTTATTTGTTTTCATTAATAGATCAATTACAGAAAAGGTCATATAATAAAATACATAGAACAATAGGGGAACCGAGCCCTACCTCTTGTTCAAGATATTCTGTTGTTGTTGTTAATTTTTCATGTAAAATTTCATTAACTGGCTGGTTGGTCCCAATTCTTTTAATATCCCGGTAATATATCGTCTGATATATAGTCTGAACCTGTGAATTGAACCAAAGGATGATAGTATATCTTTCTAAAGAAATTTTGAAATGTTATTCTGTCTGCCCCTCCCAACTATGGAAAACAATGCTACATCCCTGTAATTATGGATATCAGTCTGCTGTTCCTGAATTTATCCAATACAGTATATGTCATCAAGCTATGGAGAGTTCATTTCCATCCATTTTATAGATGCACTGTACATCGAACAGCTTTAAAACTAAATAAAAGGAGACCCTCGCCAAATCAGCTTTTCCTGAATAACCTTTACCCGTGTACATGTAATACAACATAACGGCAGAAGCCTAATTAATCTATAAACAAGTTTTCTCAGCTTACAGATTACGTAATTTCATGGTACTCGATTTATCTACCCTATAGACTGCGAATACCAAACCTTTTTGTATGGATATTATTGATTATTTGTTGTTTTTCGCCACACTCAACAAATTTTCAGTTATCTTGTGGCGTCCAGTTTTTTATTGGTGCAGGACAGAACCCAGATACAATATATCCAGGAATAGACCACCGACTTTCCGAAAGAAAACTGGCAAACTTTCTCACATATATTTGTATGGAGAAAAATAATCAAAATGGATGACAGTACACAAAAAAACCCTGTAACTTTTGACATCATAATGATATCCATTTCGTTGATTAAGCATTTCATGCATATATTTGCATCTCTTTCCACTGATAAGGCCTGTGGAAGCACTTGTACTAAAGATGTCTTTTTACATCAGGCACACGTATAATTTCGAACAAAAGAGTTTTTACAATCTAATGAATTAATCGTCTTAGTTTTCTGTTATAATGTATGTACATCAGTTAAATCAATGATGAAAAAATTCTCCTCTTATTAGTATATTAATCTCAATATTTTTTTTATATTGGATGTTTTGACGAAAGCTGATATTTCGATATGAGACATGTCAACAACGGCTTAAAATCAACATGAAAAATTATGTGACACCTTGAAAATTTTATGAGTTTATTTTGCTATTTGGAGACTTTTAATAGCATGGTTATATTTTAGATACATGGAAATATACCGTCCTTATTTTAATGGTGCATACTATAGTAACTACAATATAACATAGAAAAAGACTGTTCCATTATTTTACACCCACTCCTATCCTTCCTCCCTGAGGTCCACTTCAAGTACTATCACACCAATCACATTACTGTTCTTTATCGTGGGATTTGATCTGATCACGACTTCTAAAAAGAAAATAAGACGATGAAATATTGATTCCCCTTCAACGAAACATCGTAAACTGAATCTCTATAATATCTAGTCATGACATGCAAAGACCAATAACAGAATGAAATGAATCGTGTCGACCTTTGATGGCATAATCGTAGGACTTGCATACATACGAGGGTTGTTCAATATGTAATTTGTATTGTATGATAACTCAACAGCATTCGAATCAAATAGTGAAATGAACATTACATCCCTTCAAAGTATTCTCCGCGGTTTGAAATACGTAATTTCAATCTTAATCCATGCGTCACGATACTCTGATTTAGGTAGACCTCTGAGGCACTGACTGATGGCTGAGCCAAGGGCTTGTCGGGACTTGTAACGACGATAAGATAAGAACTTTTAAGTTTTGGAAAAAGGAAAAAAGTCGCATGGGGCTAGATCTGAAGAGTATGGTGGGTGTGGCAAGATGGTAACCTTCTCCTACTTCAAAAATTGCTTGACAAGCTCAGAAGTATGTGATGGAGCATTATCGTGAATTGCTTGAAGAACATGTCTAAATCCTGACACTGGGCGTCGTTTATGATAATATTTCTTAAGCTTTTTAGTATTATATATCGGTAATACCGACAAGTAACACTTTTGCCCTTCGGCACCGGAATTTGTAAAGCTATACCACCACGCAAGAGAAGAATACGCAATAAAGAACCTTCTTTGTGCTTCTGGTTCTTTTGGTAACTACATGTCTTTTACCGTGTTTAGTTAGCCATATTTTGTTTCCAATTCTTCGTACAAGTTCGAAATAGTGAACCCATGTTTCGTCACCAGTAACAATGTTTGCAAATTATCTTTGATTGAATTTGGGAAACGTTTTGAGTAATTGTTTATCAGTTTGTACTTGTACCCGTGTTGGTCATATTTCAATATATGCGGTATCCATATGACAGACATCTTTCATACTTTCAAAATACACTTCTAAATGAAATGCACCCGTGATAGCAATATGCCAACAGCTTTGGCAATATCACGTATCGTGTACATGCCATAACATTCAATTATTTTCCCGACTTTTGAGACATTTGCCTTGCCTGTTACAATCAGAGGTCGGCCAAATTTTGCTGTATCTTTGATGAACTCTGTGCCAGTCAGAAATTTCGAACTGTCTCATAAGATACCTTATGATACACATACACTTTCCCAATTCAGTATAAATCTGCATTACCGAATGACCAAGTTTTGTGAGAACTTTTATATAAGTTCTAATTTCTTCTATATTCTCAATCCCTTTCCCAACCGTTTTTACAACAGTGGTCAACGACTGGCTCTATTGATTTATTGATTGATCATACATTGTTTAACGTCTCGCTTGAGAATCTTTCACCCATATGGCTCTATTGAAATGACTATAAGTTTAAAACTATGTAGAGCTGAAGGCTCGTGTTTATACCGTTGGGAAGACATTGAATAGAGCTATTCAAGAATATCATAATCACGAAATCGTGCAAAGCGTTTTTGCGCTGTCGTACAATACACATAAATATCGAACAGCCCTCGTATTTGAAAAATGTTAAATTTCAGTACTTGATTTTTACGCCCCAGAATCAACGATTCAGTGGCATTCAGTTTTGGCCTGTTTGTTTATCTGCCTATCTCTGGCAAAAACTTTAACCTTGATCATATTTTTACACCGTAAGAGGCAAATCATTCATATTTAGCATGTGTATTCCTTGTGACAAGACCTTTCTATTGAAACTTAAATCCTTGACCTGGTAATGTTAGCATTGACCTTTGATCTACTTTGGAAATTTCGAATTTAAACCAGATCTCTCAAATCGTAAGAGGGATTGCTTTTATATTTACATGTACATTTTTTGTGAAACAACCTTTCTAATGATACCAAATACGTTGACCTTGTGACCTTGACCTCTGAAAATTTAAAACACAACATGAATATTGGTTATATATTTTACAACATTAAGTGGTAGACCATATTTGGTATGTGTATTCCTTGTGGCAAGACCTTTCCATTGAATTCAAAATTTTTGTCCTTGTGACTTTACAATCTTACAGTTCCACTTTGTTTAGTCTCTCTCCAGATTCAAAGAAATTCTTCTAAATAAATGGAATATAACTCAGGCGACACATTGAAAATCTAAAGGAAATGTCGATAAAAAGCATTACTTCAAACTAACACTAATAACGCTACTGATTATCCTGAGGCGTGGTACGGAATACCCTCTAACGCGTTATACAGATTACCCTGGGTGATATTTTAGAACCACTTCCAAACAATGCTTTTATATTCAAAGCGTTGAAAAATCTCTACAATACGAGGTTTTAAAATGTATCTATGGAAACTGGTAAATATTCTTATTTTAAACATTTTTGTGCTTGTTGATCCAAAACATCGCCCGATACACTTTCCAATTTCTTCAAATGAACAAGAGAAATAACGAACAGCGATCAGGCTCATAAATTCTATTAAGAATACGAAAGAAAGAGTAGTACTAGCCCCTGGACATATCAGAGGTAGGATCAGGTGCATAGGAGGGGTGAGCATCCCTGTTTACCGGTCACACCAGCCGTGAGCCTTATATAATGATGAGGTAAATGGAGTAATCCGTAGTCAAAATCAGTCGGTAAAGAACGCCTTATTCTTGAACATCTTTAAAACAGAAATTCATTCGCTTTTGTCAAAAAAGATTATCTGAATTAGATTTCAAACTACCCAACCCGTGGTTAAAAGAAAAGACCATTGAGTTACAACGTCCACCTGGTCCTGATGTTCTTCAATAGAATACTTTTAAAAAGATTTTTACTTCTTTACTCCTATAAAAACTTTAAACATTTTTGTTTTTCTGGCACGGTGGTTCTTTGAAATATGTTTAACAAATTCCACTATGATTTCACTACATATTGATGATCTTCCATTTGAAAAGGGTGTGATCCTTTCTTTGAAATCGTTTCTTATAGTGACATATACATTTTGCATAATGAATAATCTTGTACAAAATATGTAATAAATCAGTTGCACTCGGCCCAACTGACCTGTAAGTCACATTATATTCCAACTTATATGTTAACACGACCATACCTCACGATAAGTTCAAGACTAGACTTTCTGACATCATAGACAGTTGTTTCGTTAACAAAAATGGTAAACGGAAAGATTCATATCTAGTGATTGGTCATCCCAAAAATTATTTTGTAAAATACCACTCTGACTCCACGCACAAATCTGAAGTTGATATTAAAAAGATGCTAGAGTTCCTCATTGACAATATTTTTGTAGTCTTTTGCGATCAGGTCTTCCAACAGTCTGTTGGAATTTCCATGGGCACGAATTGTGATCCTTTGTTATCTGACCTATTTTCATATTCTTATGAACCTGAATTCATTCAATAGCTTCTGCACCAGAAGAACAAATCTTTTGCTATGACCTTCAATTCGACATTTAGATATATCGACGATGTTTTGTCTATTAACTATTAACAATTATCATTCTCATTCATATATCGATTCGATATATCCACGTGAACTTGAATAAAAGACACAACAGAGTCACATCTGCTTCATACTTAGATATTTTACTGAAAATAGATGCCGGCGACAAACTAAAAATTCAACTTATGACAAACAGGATGATTTCAATTTCTCCATCGTCAAATTCCCTTATTAATATGGCAATATTCCATCATCATCTGCATATGGTGTTTATATATCCCAACTGATTCGATACGCAAGAGCTTGTTCTGCATATGACCAGTTTTTAAATCGAGGTGGGTTACTGACAAAGAAGTTGATGTTACAGGTGTTTGTACAGTCTCGTCTAAAGTCAGCATTTCGCAAATGTTATGGTCGTTATAACGATCTAGTTTGCCAGTACAACTTACCATTAAGTCAAATGCTGTCTGGTGTGTTTCATACCAATTGTTAGGCTGTTCTTAACACACTGACTCTAACTACGGATTGCTCCGTTTACCTGATCGAAATATAGGATCATGGCGGATGAGATCGGTCGACAGGGGATGCCTCCTAGGCACGTGATCTCACATCTGGAATGACCAGGGATTCGCGTTTGCGCATGTCTCTGATTTGTATTTTCTATAGGAATTACGAGATTGAATACTGTTAGCTATCTTAACCTTTTACGTAGCGCATATTGAATTATTTGTACAAATGAAGTTTTCTTGCTTGAAACAATACGTTGAGAAATTTTGCAGTTTGTTTTTGATTATATTCCATTAAAAAGTTTAGAAAAATATTTACTTTACATTTTTGTCTACACGTACGTTGTGAAAGAGTGAAAGAATGTTTCTATATGGGTTTGGAAATATTCACAATAAAGCACAAAATGTTGAAGAATTTTGAATTCCCGTTATCTTATGATGCGTTATGGTAAGTTTGGTTGAAATTAACCCTATGGCTCTGGAGAAGATGTTTGAGTTTTACGCACAGACGACGAATAACAATTGATTATTGTAAAGTTAGCTCACTTAAGCTCATGGCTGAAATGAGGTAACAACGATTCAGAACAAATATCGCTACATTATATCTAAAATAGTATTTCATGTCGGTTTCGCTACTCCCTTTAGGAGTTATATTTTCAAAGATATTTTTTTGAAAAAAAAAAACACTTTCAAACAGAAGACAAGTCGGCGAATTTTGTGTGAATAAATGCTAAAGGAAAAATAGTTGCATTTTGTCACTCTTTTCATTTAGCGACAAAATTACCTGTTAAAAGTCAAGAAAGGGACGACAACTCTAAACCTTGACCTTTATATCATATACGAAAACGTTGAAGAAAATTGTCTTTATTTTTTATGGCAACAGAGCTGGGATTTTTTTTTTATTTTCGGGGGAGACTATTTTGTTTAACATCCGATATGTCGTTACAATCAAGAAACCTTGTGTATGTAATAACCTGATACATTTTTATATACTAGCGGAAAAAAGAAGCTGTATAGTTTAGTAATTTTATTTATAGATTCATATGCAAAATATTATGTTGCATTACATCTATCATTATTTAATATAATTCGAACGTCAGATCACGGATTATATGCATTATGGTTGGTACAATCAGCTAATGAAAGTTACGTGGTGTGCAAAAAAGTTTCACAAAGTTAATAGAGTGTATGCCTGCTATTTGCACCGACGCATTCTTCACACCTACGACGCACAGAATAAATAAGATTACGCAGAAATGCCTGGGGAACGTTTTACCATATGCGTAATAAAGAACGACGCAAAGCATCCGATGTAGCAGGGATTTGGCTCATGACTTAGACGTCGTCCATTTAACGCCCAAACATGTTCTATAGATGATAAATCCGGTGACATCGCAGGCCAGGTAGCACATTCAAATTTTGCTGCCTTAGATAGTCACTAACAACGCGCGGTGTACGTTCGTGCGTTGTTCTGCTGCAGTCGACGTTACGCTGGGTATTGTAAATGAATGGATTGATGTGCTGACGTCGTGGTAGTGTAGGCCAGTTAAATTGCCCTCCACTATCGCGAAAGGGGCCCCTCCATGTGTTGCAATTCCACCCCCAGACCAAAACACTTCTTCGGTTGAATTGACGATGCTGAATAACGTAGGCGTCAATGTACAATGTAACGTTTTCCGGCACGACGGTAAGCTCAAACACGACCATCACTACTGTCAAAATAAAATCACGACTCGTTTGTAAGCAGAACTTCCGCCATATTAGTTATGGATTCGACGATGCCTCATACGCCACACTAATCTCGCAACACGGTGACGCCAGAGCAGAAAACGACGGATAGCGGGTCGTCTTGGACGGATGTTTGTCTTCTTTTTCAATCTGTTCCTTACAGTACGAGGACTTATTCATCGGTGCCCAAGATTGCTTCTAGCGGTCAAAGAAGCCGATGGAATCAATTACGGTAATGTGACGTCCTTATATACGTATCATGCCGACGTATTGTCCCGAACGGAACCGGTTTGCTTATATCGTCTCCATAAAGCATGTACAGTGTTAATATGAACTCCAAAACTACCTTAACACATTGCTACATCTCAGCTTTTTAGCATCCCAATATCACGCAAACGATCATTTTCAATCCAGCGAGACATCTCTCAATCAAAATTTTATTCCAATAAAGTAGTGTTTATCTGTTTCAATACATTGAATACTGTCAATGAATGCCAGAAATTCTAAATGATTTCAAACCACGTGTCGCTTAGGCTCGAAACTCCAGAAAAGCGTGTTGTGGCTATCAAGGCGAATCGAAAGTGATATTTAACAAATTTAGTACTCAAACACGCGTTTACCATATTAAACTTTGCTTTTCAGAATAAAGAGTGATCATGTAAAATCCACACAAGCAATTGTATAAAAAAAATGTCACAAAGCCGATTCAGCGATTTAGTATATACTCGACTAGTTTCTACAATTCTTCAGGATCGATCAAAGAATACAATACTCCTGAAAATTTGTAGAAACTAGTCAAGTATGTATTCAATCGGCTTTATGACATTTTTATCATACTACATTGTACTACTTGTCTAGATTTTCTATGCTCTCTCTCTCTCTCTCTCTCTCTCCCTCTCTCTCTCTCTCTCTCTCTCTCTCTCTCTCTCTCTATATATATATATATATATATATATATATATATATATATATTATTATTATTATTATTATTATTAAAACAATCCAGTATTTGATTGATACAGCAAATATATGCAATAATAAAAGTCAAAAAACACAAAACTCGAATTAATCACATTTCACTGTAAGTGATTTCGGCTTAGTAACGTCAACGTATGGTCATATGTTGACTTTTAATATATATATATATATATATATATATATATATATATATATATATATATATATATATGTACGAAAGCGCTTAGTAAAGCAAGCTTTAGCGTTTTCATTTCAGATCTACTCATTCATTGATTTGAAATCAAAGCGCTATGCGAAATGTTTTTTGTGTCTGTTTATTATATTTAAGCAATGAATTCTCATCTTTAAACGATGTAGTCTCATAACTACAATGGTGTGTGCATACAATTTTCATTATGCGCTAACGCGCGTTATTCAATTTGTATGCACACACCGTTGTAGTTATGAGACTACATCGTTCAAAAAATGGCAATTCATTGCTTATATTTACATTTTAAAAACATAATGCTAATGTGTGAATTTTTTACTTTATGTCATAATTCCCGCAGGATCATTCGGGCGAAGCAATTCATAGAACAGCCACTAGCCTGTGATGTCAAAGAGAAAGAAAGAGTACGCAATGTTGAAAAAAATTTAATGATCCAATTCTGAAACAAATTTTCATTGAAAGTTATAAATGTCCCTTTAATCAAAATCTTGTAAAATTGAAACTTTGAATAACTCATTTTATTAATATTAACTCTTTTAAGAGTCATTGCTCATTTCGCGGAGGAACTGCTTGGAAGTATGTGAAACGGATCTAGTCGGCCATGTTTTTCGGTGTTGTAAGTGAAATGTGTAATTGTTAAAAGAAGAATTGCTGAAAAAACCCGCATTTGGGTTTATTTTCTGTGTGTTATTGGTAACATAGTCCATGATGAACAGTGATAACGTTTACGATTTATCACAGGCAAGTAGTTCTTGTATTCATACGCCCAATGTGATTCGGCCAGTCATTGCCAATGTTGTTATGGACAAATATCTACAAAACACTTGTAATACTTTTTATTAGAGGATCAAACAGATAATGTAAGTATATGCGTATAGAATTATTTTCAATATCAGGAAACCTTGCAGTTATGAGGATAGATATCAAATATCCGCTACACTACTTTCAACTTCTGGCGCAATCCTCAACTGTTCAACAAAGCTCGAATTCTATTTGATCATAATTATGATATCAGCATCAGTTCTTAGTCAAATTGAAGACCTCTGTGAAACATTACAGATTGGGAGACTGGGAATTTACATACAAGATTTCATAACAGAAAAGGAAACGTTTTATCAGGTCATCATTATGACATTGTTTTCTTACTGGTATAGAGCATGCCAGAGAACCCTTTCTTTATAATGCATACGTATACAAAGAATGCATGATCCTAAAACATTTTCATATGAATACTAGAAGTTGGTTTACAAATGTAACATACCTGTGTGACAAATTGGGTATAGTATGGTCCAAATATCTAAATCAGTGAAATTAATACATGTAAAAATTTACATAAATCATTAAAGGTGATTCTTTTTTTAAATTCTAGTTTAGAAACAGAGAAGCAGTTTGTATGTCAGTTAAACTGGTGATATTAAAAAAATTAAAATAAAAAACATTTATCTTTAAAAAGTTAAGAACAAAAAGAGATTATATGTAAATTTAGAATAAGTGCTCAGAGTTGAAGTGGTAAGTATAAAAAAAAAGAATGTATTCAGTGTTGGACAAAAAAAATAAAGAAACAAAAACACCTGCATGAAATAAAGAAGTTTAGAATGTGTGACATGAATTGTATAAAATATGAGATTCATTCACTGTTTGAATGTCTCTTATTTAAAAGTGACAGATAGGATTTGCTAGAAATGTATCGAAATTTTATGTTTTATCAAATATAAAAACATTTAAATGCATTATGTCAAATGAAAATCAACGATTATTAATGAAGCTGAGCAACTTTTTACTCCACATTTATAAAGTAACAAATAATGCACTGTTTAAGTTGACAAAATAAATAAATATAAAGCAATAATAATTGATTATTTACAGGTATACGTGTCATTTATTGTTGTATTTATGATTACATAACATTTTAAAAATATCATGTCATTATACTTACAAAAATATTAAATAAATTTCATTGCCATATATAAATAATAACGTGTATAATCCCCCAACTGCTACAATCTTCTGTATTAATGTTTGTTTCTTTAATTTTTATGCCATGTTGCTGCTATTCTTTTGAACTTTTTCTCACAAATTTATTACTTTATGCTGTGTATGTCCTCAAGGGACCTGAAATGGTTCAATAAAATTTTATATAATGTCCCTCTCAAGGTTATTCTGTGCCTTATATTTATTTTAAAAATAGTTAATTACAATCTCTGAGCTTTATAAAACGTTTAACTGCTATGATCTTCTTGAATTTACGTTAATTGGATGTATTTTATTTACCTTCCCAATGACCGTGTAGCATGGAATAGCGTTGTGAGAATTCCAGTCCATTGTCGTCGAAAGCGGTTTTTATTAACTTACCTAGGTGGCTGAGCAGTCTAGCGCGCTGGTGACACGCCACTAGGAGACTGGTTCCGCAGGTCGCAAGTTCAGCTCCAGGCAAGGGGCAGAAGTGGGTTAATAATCGTTCATGCCGTTTTTCATTATGATTCATAATAATATATTTACATGTTTTATACACATTTTGGAAATGTCTTGTACATTATTGGATAGTGGACATTAAACAACATGCAGGTGTTCAAATTCTGAATACACAAACAGAGCGGATGAAACAACAAAATTTAATAAAAATGATCTCACATCTAAAGCAACAGAAAGTTAAACATAACAACAAATTTATATTATATACATCAAACATACAGAATAAATTAAGATCAACATCAAGATGCATGCATCTTTTTCTCTCTATAGAAAAACAATTCTTAAATACAATGTGCATCAAAGATACCAAATTAAATAAATAAATTAAAATAAATTAAATTTTAAAAACTGTATGTATTTTAGTATAATAAAGCATATCACTTCATAGTTGTTGGAAAATCGAACATATGGTATTCAAAAATGTTGCAAATACTGAAAGAAAGAGATGTAAAAGTAACGTTTCCTAAATGTCAACAACCGAAAATTTAAATGACAGATACGAGTCGACGAAAATTAAAAACACAAATATAATGTTCACGAAATCTAATTGAATTCATATCACAGAGTTCCAAAGCCTTTGGTTAATTGAGGAAATGAAATATGACGGCTGACAGAAAGGCAAAGGTGACCAACGCACAACTCCAAATCATTCCTGCAAAAAATAATCATAAGAGATATAATTTTTAAAAACGGAAGATGAAAATGTTGAAATTATACAGTCTGTGCGCTTTCTAAACTTCATTTATCATTATTCTTGTTGTTTTGTCATTCTTTTTTCGAGTTTAATTTCTTTATTCTTTTTAATCTGTATTACTATCAAGAACACAAACAGATATTTCTATAGTTTATAAGCTTAATCAAAATTCAATACAGTGCGACGAACACGTGAACAATTTTATATAACAACCAATACAAATGACCCCAATTTTGAATTCCTTCAGAGTAATTATTCCTAACAACAAATGAACACACCTTGGGCACCAGAGGGTAAGCTTGCTTGACAGTATTGTACAGTGCCTTGTGGACAGCCTGCATAGCTGGCCAGTTCGTCACTTCCATCTGAACAGTCAGAGTTACAGTCGCACTTTTTGGACTCTTCTATACATTTGTTGGTGGAGTTCAGACAGGTGAAATACCCCGAGATGCAGTGCTGTAAAAAAGAACAGACATATTATATCACATTTTGTATGGAACCAAGAAACTCGAGGTATATTCATATATTTTGTAGAAGAGCGAAGTAAAAGAATCGAATAGAGAACCAAAAATATCAAACTTTTATGTTTTATACATAAAGTCAATATTTCCAATACTAAGTTTATCCTTATTTATTTTACCTGAACATAGTTGTTAACACTCGCAGTTGGACAAGCAGAAGGATTGCAGCCTTGCTTGAATTCACTGTTGTCTCCAGCACAGTCTGCTCCGCCATACTGAGGAGATGGATCTGTGCAAGTGCGTGCACGAGACTGGGAGCCGCTGCCGCAAGTGACTGTGCAAGTTCCCCAGTTCTCCCAAGATGTCCATGCACCATCAACTAATCAAGATAATATGATTCTCAAGGCTTTGCATTTAAAGGCATTCAGCGTTTAGAAATGGTAAAAATAAGCGAATAAGCTTGTACCTGGACAATTTACATTAGTGACTGAACAAGCTTCGGTCTCCGAAGCCTGACCAACGCATTGCTTTCCATCGTACGCTGGGGCGGGATTGGTACATGTTCTTTCTCGGGATCGGGATCCACTGTTGCTGGCACCAGTGGTGGAGAAGCATGTTACTGAACATGCGGTCCATTGACCCCAGTCAGCCCACATACCATCAACTGTAATATAAAACGTACTTAGTGACATATATTCAAGATGATTTACATATTTGTACGTTAGATTTGCAAAGCGGTATATTTTACCTGGTGGTGGAGTTGCACAGTCCTCATCTTGTCTCGAATCGCCGTCATCATCTGAAAGCCAGTGAATATATGATTCATTCTTTTAGGGTGAGGCAACGTAATGGAATGCTGGTACAGCTATAAACACGTAATTTAGAGAACATTACATCATTAAATGTACATTTAAATCTACATGCTTGTTACCTGAGTTACTGTCCCAGCAGGCTTCTTCATCAATCAAACCGTCGCAGTCATTGTCTAAACCATCACCGATCCCAGTGGTTGTTGGTGTGCATGGCTAATTAGTAAAAAAAAAAAAAGAACATTTACATGCAACAAATAATAAAAATGTTTGTTTTCAGCGAATAATGCTTAAAAGATGTTCCATTGTTCTTGAATGAAAATTCATTTCATAAAGTGGTATACGATAAACTGGAAAAATCACTGTTTATTGATTGATTAACTGTTATTTTCCGCCACAAACTCAACAATTTCCAGTTATCTGGTGACGTCTAGTTTTTATTGCTGGAAGAGAGAACCCAGATACAATGTATTCAGGACGAGATCACCGAACTTCCGAAAGCAAACTGGCAAACTTTCTCACATATATCGGCGCGAGCGAGAATCGAACCCGCGCCGACTAGAGATGAGAGGCCGCCTTGTGATTTTTAGCGCGATGCTCTAACCACTCGGCCACAGAGGCCCTCTGTTTACACTTAAACAGAAATTTGAAATACAATTCTACTTAGAAATTCTACACTGACGTTTAGTTAGCTATTCCTTACTGTATTGATAGGAGCAAGTCGAGTTCCGGTTGAGAAAGCGTATGTTTCATATTTGGCCTTTCCGTACAGGTATCCACCGAAAACTTTAATTGGAGAATCGTGACGCACGGTGTGTGTACCCTCGGAAACCTCAATATAGCCTGCAGCATAATTGACCCCGTTGTGTGTTACTTGATGATAAACAGTGGAAGAAGGGAAAGATGTTCCGTCAACTTTCAAACCAGCCTTATCATCCTCTCTGATAACGAACATGAAAAAACTGTCGTAGGTTGCAGGAGGTAGGGAGTATTTAGGTGTAGTAAAAGTGTAGTCAGCAGCAAACTGCTCAATGGGTGGCAGAAGCATCATAGCTGGATCGGACGGTTCTGTACTTGTCTGCTGGCTGAGTACAAACTGGACAACCATAATAGCTTTATCAGCCTTAATGGAGCAGTAGGCGGTAGATTCGATATCCTTCTCAACAAAGTCCCCAGCATTGGCCAGAGTAAAGGTTTCGGTGTATCCACCAGAAATGGTGATCGTGGTTCCTCCTTCGCTGGCAATAAATCGAAATTTGTCTCCCACAGTTCTGGCCGGAATTGGAACGGAAATGAAATTCTTTCCCCATCTTCCGACTGGGACCATCATTTCGCACAGGTGATCGGAAGAACCACCGCTCCCAATTTTTGTTTTCTTGTTTCCACTAATTACGCCAATTTTCTTGTCGGAGGTGATGTAGGCCCCCGTTAGGTCTCCTTTCGAAATCAGCTGCCATGTGTCGAAGCGATCAACTGTTCCAGTCAGGGTACTTCCGGCGCCATAGGATTGTCCATTCCACGTAACCGACTGCTGCATAATGGCGGGGAATTTTATTGTAACGGTGGTACCATCCTCAACGCCTACTATCATTAGCTCGCACTGCTGAGATGGTGGGTAGAAAGTTACGGCATAGTACTCGGTTCCCAAAACGTCCACTGGGACACCCAGATACGCATCGTTAGAGTACTTTTCTTTGTTCACGGCGTAAATTACAACGTCGTCGTCTGCTTCCACGTGCACGGCATTAGGCACTTTTTTATTGCCAGTCGGTCGGATTGCAGGTGGGAATAAAAGTTGCTTGACCTCTCCAGCTTTGACGCTGAACTGTTCGTTAATAGACGAGGAGTATCGAGGTGCAGTGACATTGACGTTTACGGTTATTGTACGCATGGTGGTAACAAAGATTTCGACATCAATGGAAGTTCCCTGATTTTCCATAAAGCCAATTATGAACTCGTTTCCTCTATTGTTAGGAGCACCCCCTGAAATCATTGATACGTTGTGATATGTTTTAGATTGTGGAAAATAATTATTATGGTATTATTATTAATATGACATAAATACAAATTATCGTATATAAATAAAGTTAATAATTTTTTAATGTGAGAAATTAGAAAAATATTCAGTGTTGATTTATTCATTGGTTGAATTCTGTATTTGAGTTTTACAGTTTTGTACTTGAATTTATTCTTATTATTAATAATTAAAATAATCCTTTTACAAATGGATTTATATTCAATAGCTAGATAATTTCTAAATTTTACAAGAGAATTTTCCTTTTTGCTGTGATCAGAATATTGAAAGGTTTTCTGTTCAGTGTCATAATTTCGTTTCAGTATTTTGAAATAATTTTACGAATATTTCCGTTCTTGAAAGGGGGATACTTGTAGCACAAATCTGAATCTTCATATTCATTTTTTTTTTTTTTTTTTTTTTGTGACGTGTATAGTTTCAAGGGCAGCACTACTGGATATAAATTCAGATAGCATTAGAGAGTTTCAGTAATTTTACTGTTTTAACTGATTGATTTAATTCCATTCATTGTCATCTTGAGCGGCTGTAAGTATGTTTTAGAGAAAACACATTTCATTAAAACACACACACACACACACACACACACGCACAAATAAATGAGTGAATAAAAGAAAAAGAAAAATGAAAACAAAAAATATATAAAAGACCTTTTCGTACAAAGAAAAAATATAAGCCCTATATAAAAAGAAAATTATGTAATGCTCACCATGAATTGCATGAGAGAGAACACCGAGGACTAATACTGCCATCCATCGTCCTGTGAAATTGAATAAAAAAATCTGTATTTTCATATTTTAAAATAGGAAATAAAAGGAAATAATAAATCTGATTTTCGAACATTCAATTTTCATCATTTATCGTATATTTTCCTTTATTGCCGAAAAACTTAAAATTATTTCAGTCTATCGATTAGCTTACCTCCAGCCATTTTTCTCGAGGACTGTATATTTCGTGTGTTACGTCCGCTTCCCTCGATATAACTTTCCCAACTGAGGCAAGTGTATTCTTAACAACCCTTATTTAATATTACATGGATTAAATAAAATTGTTTTTCCAGCATACCGGCGGAATTCCTCAAAAGATCATTTAAATGTGTCAGGATTCTAGCATTTCTGAAGTTTTATGCGGATAAAGACTTTGAAATTCTTTGTGTCCAAGTTCACTCCTTTTAATTTCTTTGTTTAATTTTGTTTTGACAAGAGATTTATTATTTCTTAAATTACATGAGACATCTATAAAAGCATAACTATATTCTCATTGTATGGTTAACAAAAATTGAAAATATTAGTGTAGAGATCTTTAATAATGTTTAATAACTTTCTACAAAATATATTTGAACAATGAAAATGCAAGTTTATTGGTACACTTTAAGTAGACATAGGTCGATTTATATGATAAGGAAACTTATTTCGTCTGATCGAAAATCGGACACCTTTATCTATGTGGTTACATACAATCAGTATCAGAAATATTTTATCGAAGTGTCAACATACAATTCACATATATGTAAAACAATGTTCCAATAATGAAAGCACTATCATTAGATTTGAAATACATATGATAATACAGTCAGCGCTTGTTACAACGGCCAACTTTGTTTCAAAATATTTTGCCGTTATTACGAATCCGTTATGCCTATATTACCGGTACGAGTTATTCCCCTTTGTTTTTCGTCATCACAATAACAATGACAAACTCCGTGCACGTTCATGCCCCCCCCCCCCCCCCTTTCCCGCTTTTCCCCCTATTTCTATTTGAAATAAAGAAAGAAGTTCGTGATCAAATTGAATTGAAATTAAATTTTGTTTCATGATGACTTGGTAATCCGAGTTTGTATAGTATTTGAACAAAACACAATGATGCATTATTGCCTGCTGACAAATTACCATCAGATCTGGCTGTCATGTTTAGTGACTTTTTTGTACAGAAAATTTCACGTATTCGCAGCTCCATTACATGCGACTACCACCATCCACTTGTAGAACTACCAACACTCGGAGACGAAACCGAACTTGGTCATTTCCAACATGTTACTGTAGATCAAGTAACGAAGTTGATAATGTCATCTGCCAACAAGAGCTGTGAACTTGACCCTCTGCCCACATCTCTTGTGAAGCAAGAGGTCACAACTCTCGCTCCCATCATCACGTCCATCATAAATAAGTCACTTGAGAGTGGTTCCTTCCCAACATCGTTTAAAGGAGCTATTGTGACACCACTTCTGAAAAAGGCTTCACTAGACCCTGATGTACCAAAGAACTACCGGCCAGTGTCCAACCTTGCATATGTATCCAAGTTAATTGAGAAGGTTGTAGCAGCACAGATACATACCTACCTCAGTGAGAATGATCTACTCGAGCCATTCCAAAGTGCTTACCGTCAGGGACATAGTACTGAGACGGCACTTCTGCGAGTTCACAATGATGTGGTTTGTGCCATTGGAGAGCAGAAAGCTGTCTTGCTAGTGCAGTTGGACCTGTCGGCTGCCTTTGATACTGTGGATCATTCACGCTTGCTACAAATACTCAAGGACCTTGGAATTAAGGACACTGTGCTCATGTGGTTCGCGTCCTATCTTACCAATCGGACCCAGATTGTCAAAGTGAAGGGGGCAAAATCTGGTGCCACTGAGTTGGGCTGCGGTGTCCCCCAGGGATCGGTCCTTGGGCCTGTCCTATTCAACATCTACACATCATCCCTGGGGACCCTTCTCAGAAAGAACAATGTCTTGTACCACATGTATGCTGACGACAATGAATTGTATATCAGCTTTAAAGTTCAACAGGTTGCTCTTGCAGTCAGTCAGATGGAGTCTTGCTTGAGGTCAGTTCAAACCTGGATGGCTCAACATCACCTCAAGATCAACACAGACAAGACCGAGGTGCTAGTAATATCCTCAAAACAAATGGCATCTAAGCTGCACATACCATCACTGCAAGTAGGAAATGATTCTATCACTCCTGTTGCTAAGGCCAAGGGAGTTGGTGTAACAATTGACCAACACTTAACCATGGAGGCACATATATCATCAGTGTGCAGAGGTGCCTTCATCCACCTTAAGAACCTGAGCCAGCTGAGAAGATATCTAGACAGGGAATCGTTAGAATATGTTGTCCATGCCTTTATAACAACAAAGCTGGACTACTGTAACTCTCTCTTTTGCGGGTTACCATCAACGCAGATCCAGCGGCTTCAATCTATCCAAAATGCTGCTGCCAGAATCATCTCAGGCACCAGCAAATATGACAGAATTACACCTGTACTACGCTCTCTCCATTGGCTTCCAGTTTAGCAAAGAGTCATCTTCAAGACATTGGTGTTGGTGTACAAAACAGTACATAACACAGCCCCATCCTATCTGTAAGAACTCATAACACCTTATGCTCCCTCCAGAATACTGCGGTCCAGTGACCAGAGCCTACTACGAGTGCCATTTACCACCTCAACGGTGATTCAAACTCGAGCCTTTAGTGTTGCTGGCCCTAAACTGTGGAACGCTCTTCCGTATGATATCAGAACTGCCACTAGTCTCTGTACCTTCAAATCTAAATTAAAGACTCATCTGTTCACATACTACAACTAATCTGGGACCTACTATGATCTGTTTTTATATACCTCATTTCACTCATTTTATTGTTGTTTAAATAGCGTTTAGAGCAGTATGGACTTTACGCTTTACAAAATAAACTTATTATTATTATTATTATTGTGTTCCTTTCCGTGTGTCGTTTCCAGCCTGCTACAGAATAGATCTCCTTAGTTGTTTCAATCAATAAACACGGTTTTATTCCTGAGGCTGCTGAAATGACTGGTTATCTGTTCTTGAGATTGTTTGGGATTTGGGATTTCAACTTGGCGATATCCCGTTTTTCCGAACATGGAGTTGGTTACGACGTTTGGTTGTTTTGTTTTTTTGTTGTTGTTGTTTGTTTGTTATTGCTTTTTTTTTTTCTTTTTTGTTTGTTTGGGGTTTTTTTTCCGATGATTCTGACATTTTTATTTTTTCTCACCTCACCTATCAATTCAGTATAAAATTTAATAGATTATAAATGTGTGTTTTTTGTTGTTGTTTTTTTTTTGTTGTTGTTTTTTTTTTGTTTGTTTTGTTTTCTTTTGTTTTGTTTTGTTTTTTTTGCTTCAATCTTAGGAGCACCTCTTCATCAGTGTCCTTCTCGGGTTGAATGTTTATTTTATAGGAAGCCATCAAACATACCCGTGCAATTAATTTTTTTTTTTATATTTTTTATCAAACACTAATTGGTGGATCGATAAACCCCGTTCATGCTTTCGATAAACAAACATTACCTGGACAGCTGTCTCGTACAGAGGTGACGAGGAATTTAATCCGTTACGTAATATTGGTCAAGTGTGAAAATATTGTCGATATCTAATTGCCATATATAACATATAACATATAACCTGTATCGACAATCTCTGGTAACCTACCGGTATATTGGATTTTATGTAGTGTCAAAATGCACATTCGTTACAGATAATTAATGCTGGCGCCGGAATATGAATGTGTCATTACAACAAGCGATATTAGTATTGTGCATATATGTTACCAGCAATTTTTCGCCATTAGACGAATTTGCTGGTAAATCGCATGCCGCTATAACGACCGCCGGCTGTACTACTATTATATAAAAGATAAACAGAAATAAGCCGATTAAATACGTCAGTTACATGTAATAATAATAATTAGATAAACTAAACAATTATGTCAAATGCTCACAATATTTCCGATGATAAAACCTAAACCGGTACTGTCTTTGCTAAAAATGATTCAACAGATACATCATTCATTAAGAAAACAAGTTGTCTGTGTTATTAAGAGGTATAAAAGTCTCACTCATTTCTTGTCCCTTTTGAAATAAAAAGTACCTCAAATCAGAATAAAATTCACACTCCATTAAAAAAAATGCATTCCTTCTTCTACACATATGCGTGTTTTGTAATGCGCCTTTCATTCAATCTAATATTCTTACATTTCCCATGTTTTTGCCTTCGATATCTTTACCATTTGTAATCATACCCATTTCCTCATGAATGCGATCCAGTTGAGAACAATTTGGTCAATATAATAAGTCTAATTTAACGCCTCTTAATTCCGACAGAATGAAAGTAAAATGTAAATATAGAAAATAAATTTCATTTTTGATTATGAAATGTAATGCTTTACGTTGGCATAATACGCTTCATGAGGTATGCTGGCGTGAAAAGTGGCACTTCATGTGTTCATGTATTTTTAAAATAAAATTTATTTCTTAAATATCACGTATGATATTCAAATTTATGTCTGCAAACATTTTCAATAGGCTATTTGAAAAGGACACTAATACATATGACAAAGCATAAATATTGATAAAGTTTTTCCATTGGACGGAAACAGTTATTTTACTGAACAAAACATTGAACCGAAACCTTCTATCATTAAAGAAAACGTTGTTTCATTATTGTTCACATTGATTTGATTTTATAATAGAAAGATAATAGCTACACAGTTCTGCCAATGTGTAAATTGAAAACGCTGAGAATTCTAGAGGGGGGGTTATGGTCTGACAAACCTTTGATTTACACTAACTGGAGGCTTGATCAATTTTAGCTTTGTGCGTTTTGAAAACAGCAAGTTAAATATATTTCCTACGTGTCCCTTTTGAAGCTTTAAACCCCTTTTGTGACACCACCCTTCTCTGGTGGTCATGATTTGATCAATCTTGCATCGACACTGCATGTACATATGCTACCTCTAAGATGAATGTATATCTATTTGATATTTTATAATCAAATGATTTATAGGGGGATTACTAAACATTTTCCCTATACGTTGGGGTGCTCGCTTCGCTTCCGGTAGTTTCGGGTTCGACTCTAGATTCTGGTGCTGAGTCAAACCTGAGACGTTCAACATACGGTACCTTTACCAAACAAGAACTGAAAGTTAGAGTCTTTCTAATATGACATTGAAAGCAGAGGTCTCGTGCCACGGAAGGCGTGCGTACGATACAAAATTCTCCCTGCTATGGTCTTGAACTTAATGCACAGGTAAAAGTAATCTAAGTGAGTGAATTTTTTTTAAATGGAGTGTATATTTAAAACAACATTAACATATAAACAAACCAACATAAACCCGCCCTTGTAGGCTGGTACATATGTACTACAATTTCATCTGATTGAACGTCATGTACTAAACCGCTGGCAAATTTCCTGAAGCTACATTGGTGTTTTAACTAGCCATTAGTGAAAAGATATCTACTGTACTATTTAAGAGACGTCATTTCCTAAAGAAAACACAAAGGCATTAATTTTGAAAAAAAGATTATTTAGAAAAATAATTCTATGGCCCAGTGACTTTTGACGTATCACTTGAATGTATATATGTCTTTAGGTTAATATTCGGGGCCTTTTCATCATGGCCTGCAATTCCTATTCGTCATCGCCAGATATAGTTTATTTGTATTTTGTATTAAAGAAAACAATTAAATGTAATTTCTATATATCTGTATATTGGCACATGGAGAAAATTGTGCACACTCATTCATTAATAGACATCTAATAAGCTATACAAAGGCTAATAAGCCGTCACCATCGTTCCTCGTTAATCTATCTAATTTAGAAAATACGTCACAGTAAACCGTCGTCAAAGATGACGAGGAACTTTTGACACTTATCACATCAGAGATAATGAAATTTTAAACATGTACTCGTTTGTGTATGTGTACGCGAAGAAGGGTAAAAACATAAAAACCTCGTTGTATTATTAGTATTACGCCATCATTTTATCTTTGCGGAGGGATATAAGATTAACAGCTTTGTAGAAGAACCCTTACTCCGTTCTCACCAGAGAGCGAACACAATCTTCATTCTTGTCCAAGCCTTTGTACTAGATTCCTGAACAATTTTAATGATGAATTCAACAAACTCTGGTATTGTTTTACGACTTAAGAAAATTATATTCAACTGATAAAACTATAATTGTTTCAGTTAAATCATGTGAATTCCTCTTATTGCAGCCCGGAAAACCGGGCTGCTCTATATATATATATATATATATATATATATATATATATATATATATAATTTTGCGAGACTGTCATGGGGAATTCAACGGGAGAAGTAATTGTGAGTGTTTAAAAATTTATTGAGTATTCAAACTATTTCTAGAAATATAAAATAGGTGCTTCGTAATCAGAAAATGAATACATTTCATATCTGTATATCAGGGGTAATAATTAATAATATAATATCCGAGGAACCTATCAGGAGATATGTGTATCAGTAAAATGACAGGTCCCTCTTTTAAAGATTTGTTTTATAGAAGTACATAAGAGCATATATATTGCAATAATTTATCGCTTTGTCATACAGTGTTACTATTGAATTAACAAGCTGTTTTGTTTCAAATATCAATCCATTCAAGAAGTTAAAGTTACGGGAGTTTGTACAGTCTCGTCTAAAGTCAGCATTTCGCATATTTTATGGTCGTTATAACGATCTAGTTTGCTGTCTGGCGTGTTTCATTCGAATTGTTAGGCCTTTCTTGGTACACTGATTCTGACTCGGGATTGCTCCGTTTACCTGATTGGAATGTAGGGGGCAGGTGTGACCGGTCGACAGGGGATGCTTACTCCTCCTAGACACCTGATCCCACCTCTGGTATGACCAGGGGTCCGTGTTTGCACATCTCTCGGATTTGTATTTTCTATAGGAATTACTATTAGTTTTCTTGGCATTTTCATGGTACACTTTTGACACGATGTATTGTAGCTATTTGCCATATTTTAATTTCCGTTTCGTTTTGTTTAAAACATATCATCTGATTATTTTTACTAAGAATTCCTTTGAAAATGCACATTGCATTAAGCGGTAAAAAAACAAGAACACTTATTGATTTTGGCAGCAACTTCTTAACACCATCAAGGTTATTACGTAAACATAAGAGAATCCCCTGAATTAAATGTAAGAAATACTTTGTAAAGCAAACCACTTAGAAACCTTGATGCTTTGATATCAAAGTTTATTTTTCTCTGCAGTCGGTCCCTCTGGCAGATTAAGATTGTTGTTCTCATTTTGGATAATATTCCATTGCCATTAAGTGACTTTCGTCGTCAAAGCAAAACGAAATATATATTAAACATCTTTCTTTTTTAAATTTTGCTCTGCATTAGCCATCTGCAAGTCATTTCAAAGACAGAATAATTTACATGTCCAATGGTTTCGCTTTTGTTATCTTTACAATTGTAATGAAGGCCATTTCCTCATGGATGCTTTATAGTTGCAAACAATGCGCATATGAATCTTGATAAATATAATATGCCTATACAATAGCTATACACGTACATGTATAGTGCAGAACACAATCTTTTCAAATGCGCATGACATGCTTGCTGGGTTACCTTTTAAGACCTTCACAAAACATCATACAGAACTGAAATGAAGTTGTTTATCTGAAGTTGAAGAAGTTAACTATATCTTTAAACAAAATTGCACAATTGAAAGAATTAAAAACAAAAGGGACACAGGACTCTCCCCCCCCCTCCCCCACCTTCCTTGTATATTTTAAATGTCACTGTCTGGATATTTAGCAAATATTTTTCACAAAATATTCAATTCAAGAGCTAATGTTTTAGCTCACTTGAGCTGAAAGTGCTTTCAGCTCAGAGGAGCTTTACTGATCGCATTTTATCAACCGTCCGTCCGTCAGTCTGTAAACATTTCACTTCACACTTCATCTTATCCATGCAGAACTATGAGGCCATTTTCAACCACACTTAGCACACATTATACTTGACTAAGGAGGATTAAGAGTTATTAAAATAATGGTCCATGCCCTTTCAAAGTATTTAAACAAGAAAAACAAACTAGGGTGGTGTCTTCTAAAATTTTTCTTATTAAGAACCACTGACCTAGGAAAGTGAAAAGTTAAATGAAAGCTTCCTGATATAGTGTAGATTCAAGCTTGTTCAAGTCATCCCGCCAACCGAACAACAGGACCATGATTAGTCATATTGATAGATTCAAGTTTATTGAAATTGTGGTCCCCGAAAATAGGACGAGACCACAATAGGTAATCAAAGTTTTAAATGGGGATATATAGAATTTAAATTTTGTTCACTTCACAGCCCAAGGTGTAGTGTGGGTCACAACATGAGATCAAATTTTTAAATGGGAATATACAGGAAAATCAGTTAAAACAAATTCTTTTCAAGATTAGCAGGACAACACTACATAATATGAAACCGTAAACTTTTCTAAATTGTACTGCTTCAAGGTTTTATTTAAATTCAAGTTATTAACCATTTGGTTGGGATAATCAAATTCGACATAATGTTTGTATACAGGAAAGAAAATCTTTTTCAGAACAGCAAGGTCATGTTTATCACATTTGCATTGAAGCATTCCCATGTTGTGTAAATTCAATTTCAGTCATGTCATAGCAAATCGGGGTTACGTTGGAGTCACAATATGGGGTCAAAATGTTTCATGGAAATAAACATTGAAAAAAGATCTTTTTAAAAACACTGAAGAAGAGCAGGACCAAGGTGAGTCAGGTGAGCGATGGGTTTCTTGTTCTTTCAATGAATATTCCTATTAACACAGAGTTGACACTTTATTTTCTCCGGGCGACAATTGATGGAAACATCAATATTTTCTTGTTTTAAAACCGTATATGTGCCGTATTAAATTGTATTTTGTTTGATGTTAAAAACCAGACCAAAATTTTGTCATTGTGATAAACTATGAAAAGTAATACGATAAGGGCGCTAAAGGAATACTGATTTACTCAATGAAAAGAGAAAACAATGATTTTCTAATGTATATTCATTTGTGTGGATATGCGCAAGCGCACAAGAAAAAATGTTATTAGAAACATGAGCTGAGGATTTCGTTTACGGAATGTAGTCGTGTTGAACAATGATTTCATGTCAAACATGAAATTTAACTTCCTTCCATTGCTCAAAGTTTTTCTCTCTACCCTGTTTTCCGTCTGCCTTTTATCGCTGAATGTGCCCAGCCAACAGTCTTCAGGCCGCCCATGCTTTCACGTCGCCATGTAATATTGTTCAGCATGCAACGTCACGTGATCATAAATAATTTGAAATGGAGCGTTTCGTAATCCGTCTTGGATTAAATAGGAAAGTAGCTCGATTACCTTTTAATCTGATCGAGTTAAAATGCATAATTTGTATCAAGAGCATACCTTATATATAGTTTGATATAAAACACGTTTTTTTATTCCTAAGATAATATCCAAATATAATGTTATATATAGCTTTCATTTGGACTATATCTTGAACATATACATGTACATCGAATTCCTTATACATTAAAAATAAACAAACCAATGTGTCTATAAATAGTTCAGAGCTTCAAATGGTATTTCGCAAAACGGGAGAATTGAATAAACTTAACTTCAACTCCAGTCTTGATTGTGCTATATTTAATGTCGCTAATGAAAAGGTCAAGATAACAAACAGTATTCAGTACTTGTAATTTCTATAGAAAATATAGAGATGGGCAAACACGGACCCCTACTCATACTAGTTATGGGATCAGGTGCCTAGTAGGAGTAAGCATCCCCTGTCGACCGGTCACACCCGCCGTGAGCTCTATATTCCGATCAGATAAACGGAGCAATCCGTAGTTAGAATCAGTGTGTCAAGAACGCCCTAACTATTCATATGAAACACACCAGACAGCATTTGACTTAATGGTAAGTTGTACTGGCAAACTAAATCGTTATAACGACCATAAAATTTGCGAAATGCTGACTTTAGACGAGACTGTACAAACCCCTGTAGCATCAACTTCTTTCTCAGTAGTCCGCCTCGATATAAAAACTGATCATATGCAGAACAAGCTCTTGCGTATCGAATCAGTTGGGAGATATAAACACCATATGCAGGTGATGATGGAATATTGCCACATAAATAAGGGAAGTTGACGATGGAGAAATTGAAATCATCCCGTTTGTCATAAAGTTGAGCATCTATTTTCAGTAAATTATCTAAGTGCGAAGAAGAAGTGGGTGACTCTGTGGTGTCTTTTATTTCAAGTTCACTGGGATATATCGAATCGATATATGAAAGAAAATGATCATTGTTAAAAGACAAAACGTCGTCGATATATCTAAATGTCGAATTGAAGGTCACAGCAAGAGATTTTTTTCTTCTGGTGTAGAAGCTTTTAAGTGAATTTAGCTTCATAAGAATATGAAAAAGGTCAGCTAACAAAGGAGCACAATTCGTGCCAATGAGTCAATGAGGAAATCTAGCATCTTTTAAATATCAACTTCAGAGTACTTGTGGGTGGAGTCAGAGTGGTGTTTAACAAAATAATTTTTGGGATGACCAATCACTAAATATGAATATATCCTTTTACTATTTTTGTTCACGAAGCAAAAGTCTATGATGTCAGAAAGTCTTAAATTTTTCGCGAGGTATGGTTGTGTAAAGTGTTGCAAAATCATACGATTTAACGCTGTGAATTTGAGAAAAGTTTTGTGATTTCAAATTCACTAAATGTTCTTTAGAATTTTTAAGAATCCAAATTTGATTTACACCACTTCTGGAATATCCATAATTCAGATAGATCAAACAAGCACATTAGTTGCACATATTAAGTAACAAATCTACAGGTTTTGAAAGCAAATCACAAACTTTGCAAAGTCTTTTTCGTGTAAAAATACCTACTTCATATTTATTTATTCCCAACTTTTATTTAATGCTCTGTAATAATATATATTAATTATTCTTAGAATTAACAATACTAACAAATTTTGAAAAGAAGAGAATGGTTTCTTTCCTGAAGTTATTGTGAATATTCTCCGAATGTATCATAAAACATTTGTGAAGTATACCGGTAGTATTTCAAATTTTTTTTATGTACAATATGGTCTTTATTTCCCTGGAGGAATTTCAATAAAATATTCTGTTTTATCCACTGAAAGGTAGAGGGCAAAGTTTTAAATAAAAACAAACTTTTTATAGAAATATATTTTACTCAGTGAGGAAATATTTCGTAAGGAGCAATGCATTATTTCTCTCTGGAAAAACAGTCAGCTTCTTGTTAAAAGTTTCTAAATACGCAAGGTATGCTACGCCTAAAACTGATGTTCCTCGAATTTCAGCATCGTGATATAGTTTATATTATGTATTACTTCTTGAGCCCCAAAATGTTCTTTTAGGTAATTTAGGTAACTGCAAGAGGTCGGATGCATTTTTCAGATTCTTTTTTCTGAACTGTTTCGAAATAAAACTGTTATCTGCATACTGTTACAGAGTTTAAATAAATTTAGAGTTTTGTATCACCTTGACGACAGCCCTTCAAAGATACGTAATTTCATATAACACAAACTTGTAGAGTACTGATACTTACTTGGTCCAAAATCTTGAATTGTAAAATATTGTATTGAAATTTCAAAATAATTAAAATGCTTATGAAAATCATTCCAGGCATTTGTCGTTTCCGGAGCACTTTGAAGTATACCATATATTAATCGAGAACATATATACTCACAAAGAAACACTATTGATTTTCATGAATACAGGAATCCAGAATATTTTTTTAATTTGCACATGAGGATGCAAAAAAAAAATTATCTTTCTCGTTAATCGACCTGGAATAGTATCTAGTGGGTTAGATTGTTTTCCTTTGGTAATATAGTTATGCGCCATGCCTTTCTCTGGGATCAGTGGAGGATTAAGAGAGGGTTTCAGGGGATTGCAACCCCCTCCCCCTATGGTTGAACTTTAAAAAACAAACAAAAAGGGGATCGCCATTTTGAGCTCTTCAATCCCTTTTTGGGCGAACCAGATACAAACATGGGTCACAAACACACCCATGTTATGGAACTTTCGTTGATAATAAAGATCTAATTAAAAATCGCATCGTATGCCATGTGAAACGTTATTCAAAGGTAGTCAGCCGAGACGACATATGAGCATGGAAAAGGCTGATGACCTGCTATGGCTGGCAGTGATTGCTGTATCATGAAGCGCAAATGAATAACCTTCTAGGAGACATCAATTGATACTGATGACAAAATTGCGATGTTCCGTGAAGACAAATCGCACGTTTCAAAACATCATTCAATATCATTTGACATGATGCCTAGTCAAATTGAGAGTTTGTTTCAAATGATAACAGTAGACAAAAACAAAATTGCAGAAAAAGGTTTATTTAAAAATCAAACGAAATCAAGAAAATTTCTCATAACCGTTGTGAACAATCATAGAATGAATTTCTCAAAAGCAAATGAAATCTTCTCATCATTCTTTATCAATGACATGCTTAATAGAGAATAACGTTTGATTAAGTGAGGATGCGGATGCAGGACTCAATAAATGTTTCAGTACGAGTAAATTCCTTCCCTTCCCCGGCCCGCCTTGTCATAATATAGTCGAAAAACAAGACGTGCTAAATGGAATTCCAAAACAAACGTCGTATCATAATTTTCTCAGTAAGCAGTAACGTGATTGTCAACGTTACTGCCCTCATCTTTATCATTTCAGCGGAGTATCATTAATCCTAGAGCAAGTGACAGAAGAAGGATCCACCAGGAAAATGTGATATGATCTGAAAATTTATTATGTAAAGTTGTAGAAATTATTGAATCTTCCATAAATACGAGTATATTGCAGCATAAAAATCTAGAAATATTTTACACCATGACTTTCATGATTTAGACAATAATAAAAAAACATTTACCTGTGCCGCTATTGCAGTTTTGCATCTGTGCTATAGTGCATGATGCATATGCAATCTCCTCGTCACTTCCGTCATCACAGTCGTTTGCGCAGTCACACTTGAAGGATACGTCGATGCAAGTAATGCCACCACTTTTACAGGTGAACCAGCCTTGTGGACATTTCTGAGAAAAATGGTGAAATCTTAAGCGTATCTTTGAATATTTCTCAAAGAAATACAGGAGCAACTGAGATAATGAAAAAGTTAAAGTAACTAAGATCACATCTACTATTCATTTTAACAGAAGCATACTGATGAGTAGTTTTAACATTTTTGACAAATCATTCAAATGGTGCTACGTTTGACGATATTTTTATTTAAGTATTGTCCTATAATCTTGTAATGGAAATTTTTGAAACATTTATATCAGGGTTTTGATATATTGGACCTTACATCTCATCAACTGCTATGCATCAGAAACACATTCCAGAATTATTGATTTTGTCATTGTCAAATGTGGTATATCAGTGGGCGGTTTGTTTGTTTGTTTTGCGTTCATCTCTTCGATTATGTTAATCATATTGAGACGTCACTAGATGGAGAAAAGCACCACATAAGACCTATGCCGTAGCAGTGATGGTTCTTAATCATTTCAATGTCTGCCGCGTCAACGGATATCCGTTTTTAACGTCCTATCCAAAAAGATTCGTGATTCTAAATGCCAAACGTTTAGCGAAGGAGAAATCACTACCTATCTTTACACCTTAGGTTTTACGCTGCCATGCCATGAGCAGGGATCAAACTCCTTAAGGAAACACTCTAAGAACCGCACTACCTCGACGGTTTTAAGGAGTACACATGCCTTCATATTGGACACCGATCCTTTTAGAATATCGACAATATTGCATATGTCATACCTGTAACATTACTCAATTAATAGATCAAATATCCCACATTATTAAATGGTGCGGTAATTCCGAACTTTCTGATTGGAAACGTGGCAGACTTCACTCATATTCTCAAATTTCAGCAACATTTGCGGAGTGTTTCAGTCATGTGGAAAATGTATTTTTCATCCACTCACCTGTACGTATTGACCTGATGATGGTAATGGACAGAGAATATCATTACAGTCATCCAGCTGCATAGTGTCCCCAGTACAGTTGGTGCCACCGTGAGCGGGGGTAGGGTCGTCACACTTCCTCTCACGGTGTTGCTTCCCACCACCACAGCTCTTCGAACAAGATGCCCAAGGTCCCCATAAGCCCCAGTTACCATCCACTGCAAGTCATTATAAAATCACTTACAGTTTGAAGGTCTCAGTCTCCTTGTACCTTCCTTCATTTTTGGTTTGGAGGTTTGATATTCACTGTTCAGTGATTCAGACAAAATGTCCATGTCTTTAAAACATATCTCGAATTCCCCATCATTTCAATTAAAGTACTAAAATTTGAAAAATAAACTATTGACTTTTTTAAGAACATTATAAAGCTCGCTAATCACAGTATACACTTATTTGTTCCGTTACCTGGACATGATTGTGTGTTGCAGTCTCTGGAATCCGAAAATGAACCAGTACAATTCCTGCCACCATTCTGTGGCATAGGTTGGGAACATGTTCTAGATCTCTCAGATATTCCTCCGCCACATGTTTTCGAACATGATGACCAAGTGGACCAATCTGTGAATCCACCGTCAATCGAAGGCATCGTTGTAACTTAAAAGTATAAAGAATATCTTTTGACTCAATTCTACGGTAAATATTTAATGTAATCAGATTTCTTAGTGAAGAAATGAAATGAATAAACATGAACCAAGTGGAACGCGACAGTTTCCCAAGACATCTTGATATTACTCATATAAATACTAGATTAGGTTGCATATTTCGTATAATGGCAAGCCTGATTAGAACCCCTTGTAATCTTAATCAAATACTCATATAAATACTAGATTAGATGCATATTTCGTATAATGGCAATCCTGACTGTTTTATTTAAGAAATAAGATATAATTTTTAAGTGTTATTGGGATATGACATGAAGTTGGTCAAGTAATCAAATCCTATAACGCCCGAAGGGTAGTAAACTTGATCACGTACAAACTTCATGTCATTTCCCAATAACACTCAAAACATCATATCTTATTTCTTATATTTATATTTGTTTCGATTTGTGTTGTTCTCATCACGCTTTCATATTTGTGTAGGCAGACGATCGTACAGTACAATATATAGTTCGATAATGTTTGATCAAATAAATAACTGTGGACAATATCTAGGAGAGTATAGAATATAAATATTTATTTTAAAAGGATTTTTAAAAAATGAAACAAGTGTAAAAGAAAGACAATTAAGAGCGTCAAGTTAACTCAATTGAAAACAAGAAGCGCGGAGTAAACTACATCCGGTCAATCGGTGATGGTGAAACGGTAGTCAGGAGAAACGGTGACAGTCTCCTACCTTATTTTTAAATTTGCAAACGCAGTTGATTTCGACATAAATTTAGAGGATCTAAGAGAGATGAAGATGAATTGAATCAAGTTGATGTTAAGTTCTTTAAGCATTTTCATCGTTAGGACTCGTGGTTGTAACATTATACCGACAAATTTAGACGAAATACAGGTACATTGTATTTTATTGTTTTACTTCCAGGGTGTATAAAAGAAGATAAACACAAACTGAAAGAGATTTTTCGTTGTAGGATTTAAATAAAGACTCCCAGCGGTGCCCTGACTTGAACAATGTTTCGAGCTCGAAACCAGCCTGGGTCATGGCGGTGATGGCTATTGCTCGGAAACAACAGGTTACCATCATCAAGTGAATCTAATATTAGATTGCCGTAATGTAAATATCGAAGACGTATGAATTCGCCATACTTCATAAGTTGCAGTTTAAGTTGCAGACAGTATTTTTAAAAGATAATACAACTGAACGATATGGTGAATATTTCTGTTTTATTCATTGATGAAATTCTTGTCTGTTTACAAAATAAATTCTCTGTAAATATTCTGATGCGTTTTATTTATTTTGTTTCCGTTATGATATCAGGACATATGAAGGTACAATTGACTCAAATACTTTTGAAACAGTGATTGTATTCATACGCAAGAAAAAACTCTGATCACGTGACTGACTTCATGTTATGAAAAATTGAATGTCAATTTTGTTAGTAGTGTCATATAAAACACAACATTGGCAAATGTAAATATACTCAAATACTTTTCGCTATTCAGCATATAATTTAAAGGTACATGCGTACTAATAATTACATTAATGACATGTAAGTTTTTTCTTTCCGAACTAACATGACAATGTATTTATAATGACGTTAAATAACAACTTATGCAACGCAGACGATTTCATTTCACTCCACATAAAAGGAATTGAGTTCATTCTTCACAAATTTCACTCTCGGTCATCTTTGATCAGCCCTATGCATTGCGTGCACCTACTTTATAGTGATTAAATATAATGGAATTGATAAGTTTTGCCACTAAGTTCCTCTCTCTCTCTCTCTCTCTCTCTCTCTCTCTATATATATATATATATATATATATATATATATATATATATATTGCAAATTATTTTGTTTCATAAAATAAACAGAATAAGGTAATATTGATATAAACTAGAAGTGTTGGAGCTATACAAATGCCCGCGCCCACTAACCATAATTCTGCTAAAGTTATCCGACACCGAACCTGTACAAGTTCTCCAAAACATATTCTCATAATATATCTAAATCTCAAATTTCAATTCAGGACGTCCATGTATGATTGAGATAATGAGGAAAAATTGTGAATTGTTTAAATTTTTTCAAAGTCAAAATTGCTCGATGCAACATCTGCACTTCACGGATTCTTACAAATTACATGGAAATAGCAAGTCCTCTTTCTTTATTATAGAATCACGTGTACGCGTCAACGTGAGGATTTCGATTATACGACTATTCTTCAATATTTATTTGCTAATAAACTTCGTTTAAATAAACGGACTCCTTAATATTATTTCTCTTCGTTTTAAAAACAAACCTATCAACCACAATTGAACGTCCTGACTTTGCTAGACATGTGACCTGAACTTGTCTCCTGATTAGGTAATAAGTAAGTTACGTCATTTGACGTTAAAAACACGAAACAGTTGATTTTACGATTTTATAATGCTTTTCGTTTATGATATTTACGACATTTGCAAACATACGAGGTTTTTAAATGATTGGCTCCAAACTAGGAGAATATTAGGAAACTTAAATAGTGTGTGTGACATTTGTGGGAAAGAATCATTTCGTCTTCATGAAGGTAATTCCTACAGTAAAGACGATGTAGTACGTAGATGTACCAACCGCAAGTGTACTATGAACATTTCTATAATGGTAGGATCATGATTTTTGAAATTCCAATTGTTATTTCGACAAATTGTGAAATTCACATATTACTCGATTTATTGATTTGCCTCATTTCGGGTTAAAAATACCTGCGGAGTGTCGCCGACAAATTATGACATTCTTGGAGTTAATCAAGAGAGTGTGCACATGCACGAGAAGTTTCCTACTGAAACCCAAAAGTGACGAATTTAACAGTAGTTTTGATCTTTTGTGACAACGGTAATTCTCATGCCTCCGCTTGATTTCTATTTTCTTTCTTCAGAAGAAAGTACAGTTTAGAGGTCCTGAATTTCAATTCAAAAAGCCAATGTATGACTCAGATATTGAACTGAAACTATTAATTGTTTGATATTTTCTAATAAGTCCAAGGGGCACAACGCTATCAGAAATCATTCAGTTAAAACTAAGGATTTACCTACATGCAAAGTTCAGATGACATGCGCATCTGCAGGAAAGGTAATAAACGGAAACTGAATTATGACGACAGGACAGAGAATGGTAACACTGTATGTCTTACCAGTTTCGGTGTGAGCATAAATATTCATGTACCTTTAAAGTTTTTCCCCTACAAATAGGGGACCTCTGTGACCGAGTGGTTAGATCATCGAGCCCACAATCACAAGGTCTCTCACCTTTACTCGGCGTGGGTTCGATTCTCCCTCGCGCCGATATATGTGTGAAAGTTTGCCAGTTTACTTTCGGAAAGTCGGTGGTCTCTTCCCGGGTACATTGTATCTGGGTTCTCCCCTCTACCAATAAAAACTTGACGCCACCAGATAACTGAAATAAATAAACAATCAATCCTTAAAATAGACACTCCGCCCCGTTTATTTGGAATCTGCATCGCATACAATGGAGGTTTCTGTATGCATTTGAGAAAGTACATTATTTTCTTGATCTTCAAGAACTCTGCGTTCTTTAGCTCATCCATAACACCAGATTGTGCGATTTGAATACTCTCTTTTGTCTTTCTCCTCCTTTGTAAGAAGTAACGCTTCTCATTATTGAAATTAATAAGTATATTGCATGTTTAGAGGGGTTTTTTTTTGTAAAGATGGATTTTTATAGAAATATTTGCCTTGTCCTTCAACACAAGACTTTATGCAGTATATTACTTGTACAATTCGCTCCTGTGCATGCTTCCTCCTCCATATCATCCCCAGAACACAAAGTAGTCACACAGTTACGGGTCCTCTGTCTCTTGACCACGTTATTTACCAGCACCACCTTCCAGGACGTCCACAGCTGCCACACACCATATACTGTGTAGTAAAGTTATTGTACATGCGTGTAAATTGTATAATGTAACATCATTGTAATTTTAATATAAAATTGTATTGCAGACTCATTGTTCAAGATAATATAAAATAATGAAACTGTAATAAGAAACCGGTAAACTCAGCGAAACTATTAAAACTATGGATAAAAACCGTTTGTAATTTCCAAATATATACTTAATTCCATTGGACAGAAATGATTTTTACTATCTTTCCGTCATTTATTTGAATTGTATATCGTAATAAAAATTTCTATAATTTCTATCTATAATTATCTTTCTGATACCACTAGAAGAGCTTACCATCGTTGCAGTAAGCACTGTTGCAGCAGAAGGTACAGGACACAGCATCACACCAAGGTTTACACATTCCCTTGGTCCTACAGCCCTTGGAGATACGTGACGTCGACCGTGTAATTGCTGTTCCACATGTCTGATGATAGTAATAATAATAATTGTGCATGATAATCAAAATATTTTGTCATTTGAAGTTTCATATTTTCAGTTACTGATTTGCTCCTATTTGTTCACACACTACAATCATTAAAGGACATGTACACGTTTTGAGATGAAAATTTTCAAACTCTAATTTTCCAGTATACTGTTTACAAAGCTAAACTAAAGTATTTCTAATGGTCATCGAAAATCTGAATGTCACTTGTTGAGTTAAAAGAGAGATATAGAGCTCACAATTCTTTGTTATGTAAACAAGACTCGTGCCATGTGTTTGTTAACATTGGTTAAATATACGACTACAAATTTTATTTAAGTAGATTTTTCAATTTAGAAGAACAAGTTAAACAGTTTCTAGTGCTTGTCACATCTCATTTTCTTTAAAACATGGTATTTTCCTTTGAAGGACACATATCATGTTTCTACACTATTATTTTTAGTAAAATTAATTCTTCCCATGCCCAAAATGACTTTAAATGTGTTTTAAATGAAATAGTTTGCGTAGTTTTCGAGTTTGAATGCGACGAAAATCAAATTTCGCGATATGCATATTTAATTTCGATATTTTACGCGCCATTACGTATTACGTCATATGCGACCTCCGAGCGAGAAGTTTTGAAAACCATTGTCAGCCATTTCATAAACAGATTAGATTTAATCGACCAAAAAGCCCATGATCACGTTAAAGGGTTGTGGATAACATTGCATTATGGGGTTTTTTACCGTCTGAGAATGATTAGTTGTCAGAAGAAAGGATATAGAATGATTTGTGTTTTTAATTTTTCGAAAGAAGGTGTGATGAAAAGACGATGGGTAATTTTCTGTCGGCACAGGAACTTTGCCATATAAAAACATCAAGAAACAGTCGTGGACCTTTGTTCATGTACTTTCCAAATACGACACCCAGTTAAACTGCGTGAAAATTATTATATACATACTGAAGGTAGGCATGTACAGCGTATGCATTTTGTTCTGACCTTCATTTCACAAAATACACGCTCGCACCTTGCGAATAAAAACTGCCCTTGTAACAACATATAGTTGTGTTACCTGTTACTTGCAATTATACATAATAAAATACTGTAATTCTTAACTTTAATTGAATTACATTACTTAATTTTTTGAAATCAAGTACGTACATATATCATGGCGTGTTTACACTTGCTAACGACGTGTAGATAAGGAAAAAAAACAATCATTGTTTTATCAAAATAAGTATTGTGATTTCTACTTTAAATTTGATTTTATTTATTTATTCATATTTTTCGAAATACACTGGTGGCGACATACTGTAGGATTAGTTGGCAACGATGTAACATGTGTATCATATAATTTGTCTAATCCAAAAATGAATAATAATTGCACAGTTTATTATAAATACAATGCCAATTATAGACATTTTTAAAGGAATGACCCTACCAAATAGTGTTTAAAAGGCGATCCGTGTAAACATTATTTACTCGCAATTGCCGATTTCATACTCGTTTTCCTCGCTACATTTGGGTATTTGAATGCACTGGTGACTCAAACATATAAGGTTTGAATGCTAAGACTCGGGGAAATTTGTCATCATCGAATCAGATGTTTCCATGGTGAATAAAAACTTAATTTTTCAAAATATCTAACGCTCTTTTTACAAACAGCTGATCGAGAAAGGACGCATATGACGTCACTTAACCACGTGACTACCTAACTAATTAACGAGGCTTTTTGAAATCGGGTTTAAGATTTAAATCCGTATTGCAATATTTCGGCGAACTATTAGAATTATGTACTATATGCACAAGGAAGACAAAATACATATAATTTTGTATACTTTGGAAACATGCGATGTGTCCTTTAAACAATCTATATGTAAACAAGATATGGCACGAACCTTGTTTACATAGCAAAGAATTGTGAGTGATGTATCTCACTTGTAACGCAACAACAAATTCACATTCAAATTTTTGCAGAAAATTGGAAATACCTTGGTTAATCATTGTAAACATTAAAAATGGGAAAATAAAATTTGAAAATATTCAGTTCAAATCGTATTCATGTCCCTTTAAGAAACTATAGTATTTACCCAGTAATTTGTGGAGGGAAATCAAATAAACATATATCTAGGTCATCAGGGTAAACACTTATAAAGTTGAATGAATAGCTTTACAATCTACATACAGTTTATACGTACATCTTCATTTGAGCCACAAGTCTGGAATCCTTGTTTGTTACAATCCTCATTTGATGTAGCGTTGTTACACACTTGACATCTGAATTCTGTATGACACAAAATGCAAGCAATTAAAAAGTCTGTCAAAAGTTATTTCTTGATGCATTGTAATGATCAATAAAGCATACCATTTTAAGCATTGTCAGGTTATGTTACAGAAACAATATATTTACTTCATATTATTATTATTATTTTGCTGCCGTCAATAACACTGTACTACTAGCATCGTATGGAAAATAAAATCTAAAATTAAACATATTGAAGAGACATCTGGAAAATGAAAATTAGCTAGAGCGAACTTAAAGCTTTGTACAGTATTGAATTTGTGCGAAAGGTAGCATACGTGAACAAATTGGTCCCCGACATGGTAATGTCTCCACGCCGTCTCCTGAACACAGGATTGATGTACATGTGCGTTTGCGAGTCATTAAACTGCCCTTTGTGCCTGTTACAGACCAGGCTCCCCATCCACCCCATGTACCGTAATCTAAAAACGATAAGAATAGAATATTATCTAACAGTTAAGCGCTGTATTCATTCATGCGGTTTTAAGACTGTAACCTGATCCAATCCTACAAAACGAATTAAAAATAATCTTAAAAAGGAATGTGTTATTTAAATTTGTTTCAATATAATAGATACATATAATAGATATATTTTGTGGCTTACTTTCATTACACGTGGATCCCGAGCAGCAGAACATACAAGTCTGACTTCCGGCTGTACATGATGATTTACATGAAGTTGGTGAAGCGCAGCCTTTTGAAGTCATGCCTGTTGCTTTCTCAACTCTAGTTTGGCATGTCTGTGGAAGTTTAAGGATATATATCAAATTTTCTTATTCCTTTGTTGATATAGTCGTATGTTTATGTATAATTGTCATTACTTAAACTATACTACTGCTATAGATATAGATATTGGAAGGTACGTGTTCATTGATTTACTTATTAAAGAACTAGAACTAAATCTCACATGTTGATCAGCAGGACATGTGACTAAGGGTCCAAAATTACATTCCGCATCAGACCTGGCATTTGTACAGCTTCTGCATTGGAAATTCTGAACACCTGCATAAATATTATAATCCATTTCATTCAACAATTACAAGTGAATGTCGTGAAAATATTTTACATGAAACATGTGACTAAGGAATAAGACAATATGAATGAATATATGTCACTGTTAGAAAACTCCTCATCTTTTGCGATATCTGTATTCCAAAATAAAGCTGCAGAGACTGTTTCCTAATGGAAAACTTTCTGACTGACTGTTTGATGTATGATTTTCGTTTAAATGTACCTGAACAAGAAGTTCCAGTGCATTGTTCTTCCTCCATGCTTTCCCCTGAACATTCTATTGTACTGCAGGTGCGAGTTCGTGACTTCTTCCCATTCTTTAATGCCCATGCACTCCAAGGAGCCCATTCACCATATCCTGTAGGGGTTGAAATAATCGATATTATAAATCATATTGGTCAATGATATTGATCGTTTTGTACTGCAAATGGCATTAACACTGTTCAAACTTGGTAATCGTTGTTTTGATTTATCGTATGATACATGTAAATACATTAGTAAAACAGCAAGATGTTTTTAGGATTATTTCAGATTTACTTTGATGGGGTTTTCTACTCGAAAGATAGGGAAATGAAGCAATTGATTTTTTGAAAACACGTAATGTAACAAGGTGAATTATTACACCTGACAACAGAGTGAAATATCACACCTAAAAGCCATTAATATAACGACTACATATTGTGGTATAGTAGTTATTACGGGAAGAAATAAAGGTCATTCAAATGCAATTTACAGACAGGTAAATATCATACCTTCATTGCAATTATCCCCTTGGCAACAGAAAGTACAGAACGCCGAGTTTCCATGACAGAGTGTTTTGCATGCTGACGTCGGAGTGCATTTCTTTGTCAGTGCTTTGGTCTGTCGATTAATCTTTGTCTCGCAGGACTAAAAATAAATTAAGTTTACAGATAAATGAGCCTCATTTATCTTCAGATATGATATTCGTAATTATGTAATAAATTAGCCACATACTATGCGAATGTATTTTATCTAATATCAAAGATAGATGTAAACGACTGGGACACAATCTCAATACCTGATAAGCCGAACAAGTATCTTTCCTCTGTTTGTTACAATCGTCATTGTTTTTGGCGTTTGTACATCTGTGGCACTCCGATGCTATTGAAATGTAAAAATTACTTATCATCCAAAACATGGACACTGAGAACAATAGCTATAAAAGACAAGTTTTTAAAAATCAAACACATTTTTATGAGGTCTTACATTGCACACATGAGACTGTGTTGCAAACCCTTTCTTCTGTGGCTGGCCCGTCACAGGGCATATTTGATGATGAACACTTTCTGAATCTTCTCTGTTTACCACCACCACAACGCTTACTGCAGGATGTCCAAATGCCCCAGTTTCCATATTGTCCATATCCTATAAAGTTACGGCAAAGAGAGAGTGTATTCCAAAAATATAACAGCTACTTTTTTGCAAAAATATTCGTTCGTGTGGAAAAAGAGATACATACCTTCGTCCTTGTTGCATAGTGATCCCTTACAACAAGCAACACAGAAATTATCTTTCGGATCACATCCAGGTTTGCAATCTTTTTCTTTTCGACACCGTTTTGTTATTTCAGTTTTACCTTTTTCCACACGTGTTTCACAAGTCTGAAACATAAATGATTTATTTATAGAGATGATTCCTAAATCCACAAATATGTATTATCAACGCGTGCAAATTGATTCATACGATAGTGTATATAGTGTTTGAAAGTTTACTTTCAAAGATGTTGAAGTCAAACTGAATTTTTAAATTTTGAAGACAACTGCTTTTTTACTTTCACTGTCTAAAAAGTGGCTATGAAGCTCACAAAATACGTATATGCCAAGAAACTTTAACACGAGATTTAGGCGTACTGCCAAAGTCCTATCTTCATCTCATTTTGACCCTACATTAAGCTATGTTTCAGCATATTTGAATGTACACTACATCGAGTTTTCAGTTCACAGTGTACTTTTAGACATATTCCCTATATTTTTTATGCCATATATCATTCGAAACATATCAAACTAAACATAATGACTCTTGAAATCAAATATAATAGATGCAAGGTCTGTCCATTTGATTCTTTAAGAATGAATGACATTGCTTGAACAAATCCATACTATAACATCACATTGGTATATTGATTTAATCAATTATACTTGGATGTTCTTGGACAGATTCAAAAGACACCAGGTACAATATTATCTCAATTGAATCTTTAGCTTCGATGAACAAAACGTTATTAACTATTGGTTCCTTTCGGTCAATAAGATGAGGATGTAAAATATCATTGCTGAATTATACAAGTTGAAATCTTAAACTGATATTACATGTTCATCCTTTTTGCATGTTTCTATCTTTGAACAATCGCTGTTCTTCTTTCCTTTGTTGCACACATAGCATTTTTGCTCGTAACCTGAATAAGGCACAAAAAGAAATATGAAATGATTTCATATAAGTATAGTTTTTGTTTGTTTGTTTTACATCCCGTCGAACATTTTTACTCATATTGAGACGTCACCAGCTGTAGGTGAAGTACCTCAAATTTAATCCCATGCTTACCCCCAAGGCCGTAGCAGTGAGGATCTTTTATGTACCAACGCCTGCCGCCTCCGTTTTTAAGGGCATACTGCATTTGAAAGACACGCGATTCTCAATTCTATATGCCGAGAGTTTGATGAATGAGCAATCACTACCTTTGTCTACGTCTTAGGTTTGACACCGCCATGGCTCGAGCTCAACTCGAAATCACGACCTCCCGGTTACAAAGTGAACTCTCTACCACTTAGCTACCACGACCGCTTATAAGTATAATAGTTTAGCAATAGATTATATTTGTTGAATATGTATCAATGAAGCCAGTGTGCCCCAAGTTTTCGGGCAGTTCTGATATCCCATACTTTGTCTCTAATCCTTAATAACCGAGTTTAAAGTACATACAAGTCACACAAACCATAGTTATCGATTCTTGAGTGCCGTCCATAAACCACAATGTGGCAATTCCCCTATAACTGATGACGTCTCGATATGAGTGAATAGTTATCGAATGGGACATAAAAAATTTCAATAACCATTTCAAGTTCATACATGATATACATTTAAGTTACATACCGGAACACAGAGCAGGCGTGCAAGGTTTGGTCTCAGAGCTGACATCAGAACATTCTTTGGTTAGACATGCGCGAGTTCGCACCAACACCTTTTTCCCACCTTTGTCATTTCTCTCCTTCCATGATGACCACTGTCCATATCTTCCATATTCTACAAACAATATATATGTTTGACACAGATACCATTTTCTACTCTAAAAACTAGGGATGTTATCAGTTTGTCGTAGAAGAAATAAAAAACAAATTAACGTTATAAATATAGTGTACATATTTTTGTGCATTCTTGTACTTACCCTTATTACAACCTGTTGATGAACAGCAGAATGTGCAAGCTGATTTGGTGCAGCTCGGTTTGCAAGCAGCCGTGCAGGCCTTCATCACATGCTTAGTTTTTCTATCCACTCGTGTGCCACATACCTGTAGAACGAATACCGGTACACAAAATATGCTTATAAAGAACTTGGTTATAAGAAAACCTCTTAATGTGACCCCGGTGTCGCATTGTTTAAACTTTAAAAATTATACCATTAGATATGTGGGCTACTGGAATTTGATATTTGGGAGTACATCGAAAAATTTTGTAGCGCACCACCTCAAATAATGTAAAACAGTCTCACGATATATATATATATATATATATATATATATATATATACACATACACACAGATATATATATATATATATATATATATATATATATATTAAAATACAAATTCTAAAATTTTATTATTTATCAAAATCGAGCAAACCATCCCAACCTAACTTTCCTCCAACCTCGGACTGTTTATTTTTTTCCATTCTCGTTTAAACTTATGTTTCCTATTCTTATTGTTTGAAATATTCATCGCGATCTCTTGATTGCAAAAACCCTTGCGAAAAACACGCCCAACCCTACCACAATCGCTTGTTTCATAGACTTCGTAAGCTATGCTATTTATAAGTCTAATTGTATAATATAGCATATCTTACGAAGTCTATGAAGCAAGCACCTGGGAACTCTACATGCTTTGTCATTTTTTAGCTAACTGTTTTTATTATACCATACGTAACACGGGTGTCTGAAATTTAATCAATATATAGATATAAAGAAAAAACTCTATAGAATTATATAATTGCATCAAATGTGCAACAATATTTTAACCACCTCCTGGACTCGGGTCCGATTTTATTATAAAATTAGCCGAAACAAACATATTCCCTGGCACATTTAAGCTCAGAAATTATTTTTCTTCTCAACCGTCTCTTCACAAGCTAAACTCCATCGCAGCAATCTAAAAACGGAAATAATTTAAGGATATTTTGAACATTCCCATCAAGGCCTTACCTTTATGCAGTGACGTCACAAAATCATATCCTCGCAGGCTCGCACCAAATAATCTAATTCTATCATAAATCAAAGTTACTCTGTATATTTATATCAAGAAAGTTTCTTCTTCTTTTCTATTCATACCTATTTACTGATTAAATTTCAGATATCTGTGCACGACATATTCAACATTCATTATCAGAATACCGAACACGATACTTATTCGTCTCGTGTTTGAAAAGAAGACCACGGAAGTAAACAGATTCATGTTCCCACCATGTGGGCTACCTAGATTTCAATTTTACTTGCCATCCGAAATTTTACTCGCATTTGACGAGTGGGCAAGTGTTAATTTTAACCCCTGGGGTTCAAATTTTGAATTTATTAATTTACTTTCTTTAGTTTAACTTAATTCAAAACAATAAAAAATAGTTTATGTTGGTATGTTTTTAAAGGTGTCATACATGCACAGAGGTATATGTATTGTCAACATCACCAAAATCACATTTTTTGTTAAACTGGTTGATATGATAATTTCGTAATTTTAACAGTTTCCAAAAACTGTTACATTATAAATATATATTTTGTCACGAGGATGCAGTTACTTTAAAAAGGACTGAAATTTAATCTCCCTTCCCATATTACTATATATTCATATATGCATTGAAAGCACCTTGGTTATTGGAAATGGGTAATCTCAGAAATTACTTTTAAGCAAATGAATACTGTATTTATCAGTTATTGAATAGGTTTTTAGAATAAAAACTAGTGCTAATTGTAACGGACACCGCTACAGATGTTCCCCAAACATCTTCTCATTTACGAAGTGGTGATATTATTTTTGTAAGTTATAATGAATCTTTTAATAGAACTTATATGTAGTAAAAAGTGCATTATTTTCCTTCAGTTATTAAAAAGCCATATTAGTGAAAGCATTATCAATTCATCAAGCCTTTCTGTATACATATACACTATAATATCCAAAGCCAACTCATTGAAAAACAAGAACTTTATATATGTTTTAAATTTTAAGTACTATTCAATCAAAATATGCCCATATTCAATATGCGCAATATCAGTGATTATAACAAGGTCAGTGAGTGAAGCGACTCAATATGTGCCTATATCACACAACCCACCCACTCAAAAAAGGATACAAACAAGAGACCCATGGGCCACATCTTTCACCGGAGTCACCTTTACCCATATTTAAAGATATTCCCTATATATTCGCATGTAAAACTATTATCCCTTATTGTGGCCCCCGGAGCCATGATTTTAACAAACTTGAATTTGCATTATATCAGGAGCCTTCTATGTAAATTTGAATTATTTTGGCCCACTGGTTCTTGAGAAGATTTTTAAATCACCTGATAAACTGTTGAGACAAAAATACTCTAGGCTATTTCTTCACCAAAATCAAGGTACATGCGCAGTATACAAAGCAATGGCTTCGTAAAACATGTGGTGGTCGTCGTCCCGTCTCATTATTTCTTTTACGCAAGAAAATTTGTTTCCAAAACTCACATTAGCATTTCATAAAAATAATTCTTAATAAACTTTAAGAATAGAAAAAACTAAATTTTTAGTGACAAATCATTGTCTAACCTATCTTCGTTTATTTAAACACGTGAAATGACATTGAATGGTGGCATGCGAGATGCAGTACGAATTTTAATCGTTTGTTTCAAAATAATTCAACGTGTGCATATTTTAAGTGTCAAATTTTCTACAATTTTCCCCTTCTATAGTAATTTTCTTCACATAAATTTCTAAATAAAGAGGTGAACAGCGTGAATGAAGGCTATGTCTCTGAGTGAAATATCATAACGCCATTGTTTCACCTGGAAAAAAATGTCAAAACAAAAACAATACCACGTTGAGCAGGTATGACATTCATTTTATAAAGGACATTTTTTATTTTTACCATTTCGCCATAGTTTATTATTATATTTATTTTTTCATGTAAAGACCAGGATATTGAAGCGAGCGGGCCACACCTACCATTTCATATCAACCATTCACTAAGCGTGCAAACCCCGTGTACCGTTTCGTGCAAACCGTTAAGTGTTCCGTGCAATAATCGTTTAGTTCCGTGCACACCGTTCAGCGTTCCATGCAAGAATCGTTTCGTTCCGTGCAAGTGATATAGTAGTACGCTTCAGGGTCTGTATCCTTGATACATATATTAATATCATTCCATCTCTCTCATTCATTAGATAGCTTTATGTGTATAAATATTACCCAATTAAAATTGAGTGCTACTGCTTGTGCGACACTAATCAATGAAGAGTCCAAAATATATCTATAACATATACTCCAATACTGTTCACTGAAATCTAAATATATTAGAGATTATTACTTGATTTTTTAAAACTTACAATACTGCGCATTTACGCGCACGCGGATTTGATAAAAGAATATTTGTTTGTACCATTCTTTTTCTCATCATGAAACCACAGTAAAGATTAAATCTATTTCAGTCTTTTAATTAAAAGTTGTGGTCATTTTAGTTGCAATTGTTTTTAAATAAAAAAGTAATTCACATGCATACACGCGCACATTAGTGTGACTCAACACTTTTGTTGACACCATTCAACGGAGAATTGTATCGTATACTTACAGAATACATTTCATCTTTCCATCAGAAAGGTATGATGGTTTTAAAATTTAGCACACGTGCATTCAAGTACTTGCAGGTAAATTTGACTACACGAATAGCAAGGAAAATTGAGATACATCCATACATAAATTTCAAATAATTTTAATGAAAAACAAATAATCATGGTTCTTCAAAGAATACCTTTGCTATTGCACTGACCTATACATATCTGTACTATCTACTTATGCAGTGAATATCCCACTCCCTCCATTCTTAAGAGTATTAAGTACGTTTAGCAGTATTCAATCAAAATGAAACACACATCCATGCGCGCGTCGGTTGGTACTTTTGAGCACGCCAATCATTTAAGACTTCCATTATATACCTACGATGTAAATTCCAACCAATTTCACTTAAACGCTACACAGCTAAACCGATTCCAAAATTAGTGTACCAAAACTCCACATACATGCAGACTAAATGACATTTGTTCTGTTCATCTGCAAATGGTATACTACCATCCTAAAAAGGTTTCATTTTCATCAATTTCTTGATAAGTTTCTAAGAACACTCCCGCACAAAGAAGTGCCGGAGAAAAATAAGAAAAAGAGTAAAACCGATATGTTCAAAAATTTGTATAAACAACATAATTCGGCCTCTTGGATCTATATTTTAAAATGATTAATATCGATAGATCGTCTATATGTTACCTGTTGTCCTTTTGGACAAGCTTGAATTCCATTCCTATTACACGTATCGCTATTCTTTTCATGGCTGCATATATAACATCCAAATTCTACAAAAGTGTCATTAAAGGGTTTATACCATTTATTTGTACTTATGTCCATTTTCATAATTTTCATGATTGTGTTAGCATTGAAAGCTTCAATACATAAAATAATCATACGTGGTGAATTGGAGGATATGGTCACGGGAACAGCAACAGTTGTACATGGTTGTGTGTTACAAGTCACTTCCGCGATATCAGAACCGGAACACGGCATGGAGGTGGTAGAACAAGCTCTCTTCCTCCTTTTAACACCAACACCACACTGCTTACTACAAGATGTCCATGGTCCCCATATACTCCATTTTGCATAACCTATAACATCAGAGGAGCTTGAGGAAGATGATATAGTGACAGACGGACGGACAAACTGGACAGGACAACAGCAACATACCCTAGCTTTCTATACAAGTGCAGGAATGAAACTTTTTACGACTTCTAGGGTTGTCGTTTTGTAACACGGGAAACTGTTATCCCAATTAAAGAACCTTTTTCAAAAATATCAATGTCATATCACGTAGGAAATTAAATATTTTAAATTTTATGATTTTGCAAATATTAAAGAAATCAAAGAAATTTATTTTTAATGTAACTTGAATGTACTTTAGCGAATCAATCTTAATGTAATATATTTACGCATGTTTTTGTGACACATTCAGTCGTGAAAAAAATGAAATAATGTTATGAAATTTGAAATTCGAAATATATATATATATATATATATATATGTGTGTGTGTGTGTGTGTGTGTGTGTGTGTGTTGGTGTGTGTGTGATGTGTGTGTATGTGAAACACTTCATTGATTCATTGACTATATGCGACGTGAAACTCTCAAAGATTTTCTGGTAAGTGGTAGTTTCCAGTAGATACACAGTATGTGAGACTTTCAAATGACTGTGTGGTACGTGATATTCTCAAGTGACTGCGTGGTACGTGATATTTTCAAGTGACTGCGTGGTATGTGATATTCTCAAGTGACTGTGTGGTACGTGATATTCTCAAATGACTGTGTGGTACATCAGGTTATTATTCACACACGCCATACCATCTTCTGTGTTACACAATGGTCCTTTGCAACACGTTACACAAGAATCGTCCTTTGGATCACATTTCGGTTTACAGTCTTTAGTTTTTCTACATTTCTTAGATATTTCATATCTGTTTCTGTAAACTTTGGTTTCACATGACTGTAAGATTGTGTCACAATATATTAGGATTTTGCAACTCTCCAAAGAATTGTAGGGATTTCTATCCAATATGTAATTTGCGAAAACTTTACAGCTTTTTAATGATGTTATATATATTTATATATATATATATATATATATATATATATATATATATATATATATATATATACAGAGAGAGAGAGAGAGAGAGAGAGAGAGAGAGAGAGAGCTTTAAGTTATAATCAAATAAATCATGACAATGACCAACAATTTCAAGTAAACAATGTTCAAATATTGCTTAATGTAAGACAAACTGTTCTCACCTCTTCATCCTGCTTGCAAGTCTCCACTTTGGCACATGCAACGTTGGATTTTGCATTGCTACACACGTAACATCGCTGTGCTGGAGCTACATTGTTAACATAAACAAGATGCGCTTGTAACGAGACATTTCAGCCCGCGTTTAAAGATGGTAAACTTCACTTTGATACATTATCATGATATTTTGTAACTTCATCTTAACGTTCCCAAATAATTCAAATCTAATGGCGAAAATAAAGCTGCGAATAGACAAAGAAACATACAAATGAAAGGTGACGATAACGAACAGTGTTTAATCTCGTAACTCTTGTAAGATTAAAACACGGACACCAGAATATGCCAAGAGGTGGAATCAGGTGCCAACGAGGAGTAAGCATCTCCTGTCGACCGGTCACACCAGCCATGAGCTCTATAAACGGAGTAAATCATCGTTTATTTGAAAGCTTCGTCCTGCTTACCTTTACATAGTGTTGATGTACAAGGTTTAGTTTCCTCATCCTTCCCAGAACACATACTGTTCAAACATTTCCGTTTTCGAACTAAAATTTCTACGTTGTTTCGAGTTTCCTGTTTCCATGGCGACCATTGTCCATAAGTTCCAAATTCTATAATGAAGCAAGATGAATATAAATCATTCAACTTGAGTTCGGGTGAATCTTGGATTCATTAACCACGTAATACATGTCACGTGCTTCTTACTTTGTTTTAGATTAATACAAATGGAAGAAAACAGTATCCATTATATATATATATATATATATATATATATATATATATGTATGTATGTATGTATGTATGTATGTATGTATCCAAAAGCCAAATAGAACGTTTGCCATATGGCATATGGTTAGCTTCGCCTTTGCAATATCTTAACACTGACCACTGTTGCAGACAGATTTCTAATAATATTAACTATTACAGATCAATATTTTCTACTGGTAGGTACATCTCCACTAACCTTGCTACAATTAATTTACAGCACAACGCAATGCCATATTGTGAACCTGCATGCCTGTAGTATTGTTACTGATCATTGTTAAAGTAATACACAGAACAACATATGCTAAAGGTGAAAGTACGTCATAATATTGTTACAATGTACTATATGTATCCATTGTTACAGCTAATTTTCAGTACAACGTAATGCTGTATGTTGAAACTATGTCAGTACATGCGTAATATTGCCACAAACCATTGTTACAGCCAGGCGTGGTGCAGCAGTATGTGCAGGCGTTCTTGTCACAGGTTGGTTTGCATACATTAGTACATGCCTTTATGATTTTTTTGGTCCTTTTGTCGACTCTGGTGCCACATTTCTGTAGAAAGATGACATTAAATATATACCATTGAAATCCAAACATGCCCAATCAAATTATGTTGGCAATATATGAATTGTATACATTTATGAGGGTTCTCTTGTGTATTGCTTGAATAATCTATAGGACAGAAGGTGGCGCCAGCAATATGCACCGAATGCAGGATGTGTTCTATTTCCGTCTACATATACAGTGGATTTGCATTTCAGAATTCCATTGTTTTCATAAAGGATTGATTGTTTATCGTTTTCCGCCACACACAACAATTTTTCAGTTATCTAACGGGGTCCAGTTTTTTATTGGTGGAGGAAAGAACCCAGATACTATGTACCTGGGAAGAGACCACCGACCTTCCGAAAGTAGACAGGCAAACGTCTTGACATATATCGGCGCGAGCGAGAATCGAACCCGCGCCGACTAGAGGTGAGAGGACTTGTGATTTTGAGCGCGATGCTCTAACCACTCGGCCACGGAGGCCACCTTCATAAAAGAAGATTAAATGAATATGAATAACGTGACGTAAACACATTTTACAAAACAAATACTCATATTAAAATTTAAAAACAATAAACTATTTTAAATGGAAAATGCGTTAATACTCACATCTTGTCCTGATGGACATATTTTAAATCCCCCCGTTCTTTTGCATTCATCGTTAGACTTTGCATTACTACATGTATAGCATCCAAATTCTGGAAATATACACATATAGCGTAGACATTACGATGTCCAAGTTGAATGTGAACAGTTTCCTATTCATGGTAAATTTTATTGATTGATGATCTCGACTGGTAAAATATTAACATAATAAAAACAGAATCACTAGAATATTTTCATAAACATTGATTAAAAAAAAACAATTACAAGTCTCGTAATTCAGGTAGTTATGTTTTGTTTAGTATTAGATATATATAAATATCTCACGCTTTGGCTTCGTTGTAGTGGGCACAGTAGCTGAAATAGAAAATAGAAATAATCGACAGACAAGTATATCCAGAAAGGAAAAAACGACATTCGAATACATACAACTTCTTATTAACACATGAACTTATTCATACAATATAATTCGCAAGTTTCGAGATGCAAACAAGTAATTTCCCTTTTGAGAACTCTCTTAAACAGTAAAAATGTGTTTACATTAGAAAGTGGGATAAAACCCATCACTGCATAATTGAATGTTCCCGGAAAGTTTCTCATAAGCATTTTCATCACCCGGAATCAATTGAAACACAAACTAAGTAAATGATACATAGTCAGGGAGCAATTGAATATGTATATGAAATGTTATAATGAAATAGATATACCACGTTATTTCGTTGCTCGTAAGTACCATATGTAGGATATGATATTGGTTTTATGATTTTCAAAGCAGTAGATCATTTCTTTCGATAGTAATTTGTATCTATTACATTACAAATTACACCATAAGCCGCTTTTAGTATATTTTGTTGTTTTCCTCACTGACTGTAGGTCCACTCCGTCCCAGTTAGGCATTAGAAGTACCACTAAATACAACTCCTACACAGAGGAGCTCTTATCTCGAAATTTGCGTATTGACGATGCAGACTGTTGAATTCACAATGGTATACTTACGTTTACAAAGGGCAGGTGTACAGTCTTTAGTTTCCGTAAGTTCTCCGGAGCATTCCATGGAATTACAGACTCGCTTACGTTTTAGTCTGTTGACGTTATTGACTTTCTCCATTTCCCAATTCGACCAAGGACCATATGTGCCATATTCTGTTATTACAAAATCACTCTATCAGACATCTACTTTCAATAAGCAATTCTATTTTAGATTTGCAAAATGGAGTTCAGTACACTGCATTCAACATCTGTAACTCTAGCATACAGTTTTCGACATATGAAAGTGATGCATCAACATACCTTTATTGCAGTTTGGTGTATCACAACAGAACGTACACGTTTTTGAGTCACACCTAGGAGTGCATACTGAAGCACACGTTTTTAACACTCTTTTTGTCCTTCGGTCGACTCTTGTTCCACATTTCTAAATAAAAGTAAATATGATAAATATATTTTCTCCCTTATTATTTTAACTGTAATTTTATAAATTCAGAATAGAGGTATAATATCCAAAATGATCTTAAATCGTACATTCTGTCCTCCCTGGCACGTTTGTGCCCTTCTTTGCTTGTTACACGCCTCGTTTGAACTTGAGAAACTGCATGAGAAGCACGTCAATTCTGCAATTCCAACCATTAAACATTAATTGTTGTGCAAATACGCGATGATCAACGTTCATATGAAGATGAGAGCAAATGTACTTACGACTTGTAGTACAAGATTGTCTATTGCAGTCTTCCTCCTCTTTGGTATCACCTGAACAAGGAACATCACCAGTAGATGAACAAGTCCTCGTTCTACTTCGAAAGCCTCCTCCACATTGTTTGCTGCAGGACGACCAAGATCCCCAAGGCCTAAATTCCGCATATCCTAAATAATAAAAGAAATCATACCATTTAAAAGATAATCGCATACCACTGGCAATTTCTTCAAAAAGTAGTGGTGGCTTCATACCTTGGACTTCGTTGCAGAGATCCCCAGTACAACACATCGTACATTCCTTGTCTTTCTTGTCACACTTGGGTTTACAGTCTTTGGCTTTTTTGCATCTTTTCTTGATTTCAGCTCTGTCCCTACTAACTTTTGTTTCACAAGACTACAAAAACAATACAGACTGTATAGTCACTGTAGAATCATTATCTTTCATGAGGCTCAATTTTCATGGATTTCGTGATTACTTCATTCCACAATTTCAAACAACAAAAATGGCATGTTTTTGTATTCTTATCTTTTATACCAGAGTATTTTCATTCATTTAAATTATTCATTACAACTTTAAAAAAAAAAATCAAACTTAAAAAATTATCATCAAACTCTAACAAAGTAAATACCAATCATTTTGGTGAGATAACACACCAAAAACAGATTCAGGGAAACGTTTACCTCTTCGTCTTTCTTGCATGTTTCAATCCTTGTGCAATCACTATTTTTCTTTCCAGAAGAACAAGTGTAACATCTCATTTGAGCTGAAATTATTTATCACAATCCCTGATAACATAGTTTTTAAACGACTGCAAATATAGATCCATATCTTAAGGAGTTGTTCGGCCAAAAGGTATCATTTACACCTTACCTTCTCAACTTTACGTCGTGTTGGACTATGACACAATAATGAACATTGAATATATCTAAAGGAGTTACTGTGCTTGTCCTACTCTTAATTGTGTATTCTTTATTTGTGAGATTGATCTCTGTTCGTTATCTTCACCTTTTCATTACGACATTGTGGGATTCCAAAGAAAGAGAAATATATCTTACTGCAACAAATCTGATTTGGGAGTTCAGTAACACACATATCTCATTTACAATAATCAAATACAATTAAATATTCCAAACTTTATACAATGTATTAACATCCAAAACCAGTGGTTCAAACCTGGTGCATAAGAGCAAGTGTAACATCTCATTTGGACAGAAAATATTTATTCATAAACCCTGATAACTGTATTTGCAAATAATTTGATATATCTTAATGAATGTCTCGTCAAAGGTAGTGATTCCGTTTCTTCATTCCTATTGAGGCTTAATTTATACCTTCCCCTTATATATATATATATATATATATATATATATATATATGTGTGTGTGTGTGTGTGTGTGTGTGTGTGTGTGTGTGTGTGTGTGTGTGTGTGTGTGTGTGTGTGTGTGTGTGTGTGTTGCCGTCATGACCTTTAACTCATTAGGAATTCCACTGAAAGCGAATGATGCTTTATTACATCTCATTTTAGGGGTTTAGGCAACAGGGTCTTCATTTATTGCGATAAAATATAAGGCATTTGAAGTATCTGGTTATCTTCCTTCAACATAGAACTGACAAACAATTCAATCCAACCTGGTGTAGAACACGCCTGCTTGTTGCAGTCTTGCTCTTCTTTTGCATCTCCAGAACATGGAATATCACCATTGGAACACTCCCTGGTTCTCGTTCGTTTCCCTCCTCCACATTGTTTGCTACAAGAAGTCCACTGTCCCCAGGTCTTAAATTCAGCATACCCTATAAAAAGAAATCCGAAAACGAATTGTAGTGAATCTTTTTCCATTTGTCCTCCTAGATCATTATCCAAGATATTTCATCAAACACATTGATAATACTCCACCTTGGTTTTTGTTACAAAGATCCCCAGTACAACAGATGGTGCATTCTTTGTCTTTCTTGTCACATTTGGCCTTGCAGTCTTTAGTCTTTTTACACTTCTTTTTGATTTCCGCCTTGTCTCTGTGGACTTTGGTTTCACAGGACTATGATGAAATGTGTATTTCTTTTCACATATTGTTCTCAAATGATCAATTTATAATCAAATATTGAATGATGTTTTTGTTTGTGTCCAATGTATGCAACTAGTTTCACGTTTCTTTCTATAGTCTGGAAAGCCGTTTCAATATGTCACGACTAACTTTATTATAGTTTCATGTGATTATTCTTCATTGTTGTATGCAAGACTAAAACTAAAGCAGATGTACGGTACACTTTACCTCCTCATCCTTCTTGCAAGTTTCGATCTTTGTGCAGTCACTATTCTTCTTTCCATACGAGCAAGTGTAACATCTCATTTGAGCTGAAAATATATCCACAGAATACATAGACATCGTCCATTAATATGTACAAACACATTCTACTTCTCTTATTTAGCGGAGTATCCAAACATATTTTTGTGTATCACAACAATTCAATCCAACCTGGTGTAGAACACGCCTGCTTGTTGCAGTCTTGCTCTTCTTTTGCATCTCCAGAACATGGAATATCACCATTGGAACACTCCCTGGTTCTCGTTCGTTTCCCTCCTCCACATTGTTTGCTACAAGAAGTCCACTGTCCCCAGGTCTTAAATTCAGCATACCCTATAAAAAGAAATCCGAAAACGAATTGTAGTGAATGTTTTTCCATTTGTCCTCCTAGATCATTATCCAAGATATTTCATCAAACACATTGATAATACTCCACCTTGGTTTTTGTTACAAAGATCCCCAGTACAACAGATGGTGCATTCTTTGTCTTTCTTGTCACATTTGGCCTTGCAGTCTTTAGTCTTTTTACACTTCTTTTTGATTTCCGCCTTGTCTCTGTGGACTTTGGTTTCACAGGACTATGATGAAATGTGTATTTCTTTTCACATATTGTTCTCAAATGATCAATTTATAATCAAATATTGAATGATGTTTTTGTTTGTGTCCAATGTATGCAACTAGTTTCACGTTTCTTTCTATAGTCTGGAAAGCCGTTTCAATATGTCACGACTAACTTTATTATAGTTTCATGTGATTATTCTTCATTGTTGTATGCAAGACTAAAACTAAAGCAGATGTACGGTACACTTTACCTCCTCATCCTTCTTGCAAGTTTCGATCTTTGTGCAGTCACTATTCTTCTTTCCATACGAGCAAGTGTAACATCTCATTTGAGCTGAAAATATATCCACAGAATACATAGACATCGTCCATTAATATGTACAAACACATTCTACTTCTCTTATTTAGCGGAGTATCCAAACATATTTTTGTGTATCACAACAATTCAATCCAACCTGGTGTAGAACACGCCTGCTTGTTGCAGTCTTGCTCTTCTTTTGCATCTCCAGAACATGGAATATCACCATTGGAACACTCCCTGGTTCTCGTTCGTTTCCCTCCTCCACATTGTTTGCTACAAGAAGTCCACTGTCCCCAGGTCTTAAATTCAGCATACCCTATAAAAAGAAATCCGAAAACGAATTGTAGTGAATCTTTTTCCATTTGTCCTCCTAGATCATTATGCAACACATTCCATCAAACACATTGATAATACTCCACCTTGGTTTTTGTTACAAAGATCCCCAGTACAACAGATGGTGCATTCTTTGTCTTTCTTGTCACATTTGGCCTTGCAGTCTTTAGTCTTTTTACACTTCTTTTTGATTTCCGCCTTGTCTCTGTGGACTTTGGTTTCACAGGACTATGATGAAATATGTATTTCTTTTCACATATTGTTCTCAAATGATCAATTTATAATCAAATATTGAATGATGTTTTTGTTTGTGTCCAATGTATGCAACTAGTTTCACGTTTCTTTCTATAGTCTGGAAAGCCGTTTCAATATGTCACGACTAACTTTATTATAGTTTCATGTGATTATTCTTCATTGTTGTATGCAAGACTAAAACTAAAGCAGATGTACGGTACACTTTACCTCCTCATCCTTCTTGCAAGTTTCGATCTTTGTGCAGTCACTATTCTTCTTTCCATACGAGCAAGTGTAACATCTCATTTGAGCTGAAAATATATCCACAGAATACATAGACATCGTCCATTAATATGTACAAACACATTCTACTTCTCTTATTTAGCGGAGTATCCAAACATATTTTTGTGTATCACAACAATTCAATCCAACCTGGTGTAGAACACGCCTGCTTGTTGCAGTCTTGTTCTTCTTTTGCATCTCCAGAACATGGAATATCACCATTGGAACACTCCCTGGTTCTCGTTCGTTTCCCTCCTCCACATTGTTTGCTACAAGAAGTCCACTGTCCCCAGGTCTTAAATTCAGCATACCCTATAAAAAGAAATCCGAAAACGAATTGTAGTGAATGTTTTTCCATTTGTCCTCCTAGATCATTATCCAAGATATTTCATCAAACACATTGATAATACTCCACCTTGGTTTTTGTTACAAAGATCCCCAGTACAACAGATGGTGCATTCTTTGTCTTTCTTGTCACATTTGGCCTTGCAGTCTTTAGTCTTTTTACACTTCTTTTTGATTTCCGCCTTGTCTCTGTGGACTTTGGTTTCACAGGACTATGATGAAATATGTATTTCTTTTCACATATTGTTCTCAAATGATCAATTTATAATCAAATATTGAATGATGTTTTTGTTTGTGTCCAATGTATGCAACTAGTTTCACGTTTCTTTCTATAGTCTGGAAAGCCGTTTCAATATGTCACGACTAACTTTATTATAGTTTCATGTGATTATTCTTCATTTGTTGTATGCAAGACTAAAACTAAAGCAGATGTACGGTACACTTTACCTCCTCATCCTTCTTGCAAGTTTCGATCTTTGTGCAGTCACTATTCTTCTTTCCATACGAGCAAGTGTAACATCTCATTTGAGCTGAAAATATATCCACAGAATACATAGACATCGTCCATTAATATGTACAAACACATTCTACTTCTCTTCTTTAGCGGAGTATCCAAACATATTTTTGTGTATCACAACTCAATATATCTTCGACAATACAATTCAAAATGACTATTTGCAAGACCAGCATATATATATATATATATATATATATATGTGTGTGTGTGTGTGTGTGTGTGTGTGTGTGTGTGTGTGTGTGTGTGTGTGTGTGTGTGTGTGCGCTTACAACCAACGATACATTGCTGGTTGCTGGATCTAGTAAATGTTCTACAAAGACCCTATCTCTGCTCCTCACAAAAATATTAACTGATATGAAGTAAAAAATATCAAACGTATTGTGCCACAATATATACCAGAATTAGTGTAAATCAAACGTGCATTCTTAAAATTTTTTTAAAAAAAAGATAAAAAGAAAGAAATAAATTTGAAATCACAAAACTTTTCTCAAAGTCATAACATATATACCCACACTAATTCGTACTTTAACTCGATCGTATCAATCAACAGTCTTTATTTTATGGTCGCTTAATACCTGGAGCCGATTTACAAGTCGTTGATGTCCATTCACATCTCTTAGATTTGTCATCCCACACAGTGGATCCAGGACATTTAAAATTGTACAGTTTTGTGTTTGAGCATTTAACAAATCCTTGACATGTAGAACAGGACTGGTAATCGCCATTCTTCAAACCTTTACAGTCTCTGACACAAACTGCAACAAACATTTTACGTTCAATAACTGTTGAGATAAAAATTACAAAAACACACAAGTATATATCAATGATTCAGACCTAATTCAAACGATTTCATTCAACTTTTATCGAATCTACAGCAAAAGCAAAGGTCCTATCTCACAGTTGGTGTGGCACGATAAAAATCCCTGCTTGCTCAAAGGCGTAAGTGCCGAAGGTTCTGCTTAAATTCTGCAGTCCTTCACCGGCAATGGTGACGTCTCCGTTTGATTGAAAATTCTCGAATGCGACGTTAAATAACACACAACCAACCAACACGAACAAAACCTACATTATTTGCGCATTGGAAAATAATATCATACTATTCAACGCACCATAACTTCCTTGAAGATGTGAACCTATATCATTTATAATTCTGACAAAAATAGGAATTGAATTTACCAACTTATTTTAACTTCAATACAATTTGAAATCTTATAAGATTCAAATGGCAACAATTTGGATGTTCCTCTTCTTGAATTGAAATTACTATTCAGTCGACGAAGATTACAAAATTTATTTCATAAAATGAAATTTATAAGATTAAATATAATGTACATTTATGAAATAACAGAAAGAGTTTCATCAGACTTGATGTCTGAATTGAATGTACTATTCAGTTAGCAAAGTTTGCCGGTATTGAAATTTAAATCATTAAATGTAACATACAGTTATGAAATAACAGAAACAGTTTCATCAGACCTGATGTAGAACAGGATTGTACATTACAATCTTCCTCTTCTGATTGATCTCCGGTACATGGAATATCGCTAGAAGAACATTCCCTGCTTCTTTTTCGTTTCCCTCCTCCACATTGCTTGCTACAAGAAGACCATTGTCCCCAGGTCTTAAATTCAGCATACCCTATTAAATAAAATTTCGAAAACGAATTGTAGTGAATGTTATTCCATTTGTCCCCCTACATCATTATGCAACACATTCCATCAAACACATTGATAATACTCCACCTTGGTTTTTGTTACAAAGATCGCCAGTACAACAGATGGTGCATTCTTTGTCTTTCTTGTCACATTTGGCCTTGCAGTCTTTAGTCTTTTTACACTTCTTTTTGATTTCCGCCTTGTCTCTGTGGACTTTGGTTTCACAGGACTATGATGAAATATGTATTTCTTTTCACATATTGTTCTCAAATGATCAATTTATAATCAAATATTGAATGATGTTTTTGTTTGTGTCCAATGTATGCAACAAGTTTCACGTTTCTTTCTATAGTTTGGAAAGCCGTTTCAATGTGTCACGACTAACTTTATTATAGTTTCATGTGATTATTCTTCATTGTTGTATGCAAGACTAAAACTAAAGCAGATGTACGGTACACTTTACCTCCTCATCCTTCTTGCAAGTTTCGATCTTTGTGCAGTCACTATTCTTCTTTCCATACGAGCAAGTGTAACATCTCATTTGAGCTGAAAATATATCCACAGAATACATAGACATCGTCCATTAATATGTACAAACACATTCTACTTCTCTTATTTAGCGGAGTATCCAAACATATTTTTGTGTATCACAACAATTCAATCCAACCTGGTGTAGAACACGCCTGCTTGTTGCAGTCTTGTTCTTCTTTTGCATCTCCAGAACATGGAATATCACCATTGGAACACTCCCTGGTTCTCGTTCGTTTCCCTCCTCCACATTGTTTGCTACAAGAAGTCCACTGTCCCCAGGTCTTAAATTCAGCATACCCTATAAAAAGAAATCCGAAAACGAATTGTAGTGAATCTTTTTCCATTTGTCCCCCTACATCATTATGCAACACATTCCATCAAACACATTGATAATACTCCACCTTGGTTTTTGTTACAAAGATCCCCAGTACAACAGATGGTGCATTCTTTGTCTTTCTTGTCACATTTGGCCTTGCAGTCTTTAGTCTTTTTACACTTCTTTTTGATTTCCGCCTTGTCTCTGTGGACTTTGGTTTCACAGGACTATGATGAAATATGTATTTCTTTTCACATATTGTTCTCAAATGATCAATTTATAATCAAATATTGAATGATGTTTTGTTTGTGTCCAATGTATGCAACTAGTTTCACGTTTCTTTCTATAGTCTGGAAAGACGTTTCAATATGTCACGACTAACTTTATTATAGTTTCATGTGATTATTCTTCATTTGTTGTATGCAAGACTAAAACTAAAGCAGATGTACGGTACACTTTACCTCCTCATCCTTCTTGCAAGTTTCGATCTTTGTGCAGTCACTATTCTTCTTTCCATACGAGCAAGTGTAACATCTCATTTGAGCTGAAAATATATCCACAGAATACATAGACATCGTCCATTAATATGTACAAACACATTCTACTTCTCTTATTTAGCGGAGTATCCAAACATATTTTTGTGTATCACAACTCAATATATCTTCGCCAATACAATTCAAAATGACTATTTGCAAGACCAGCATATATATATATATATATGTGTGTGTGTGTGTGTGTGTGTGTGTGTGTGTGTGTGTGTGTGTGTGTGTGTGTGTGTGTGTGTGTGTGCCCTTACAACCAACGATACATTGCTGGTTGCTGGATCTAGTAAATGTTCTACAAAGACCCTATCTCTGCTCCTCACAAAAATATTAACTGATATGAAGTAAAAAACATCAAACGTATTGTGCCACAATATATACCAGAATTAGTGTAAATCAAACGTGCATTCTTAAAATTTTTTTAAAAAAAAGATAAAAAGAAAGAAATAAATTTGAAATCACAAAACTTTTCTCAAAGTCATAACATATATACCCACACTAATTCGTACTTTAACTCGATCGTATCAATCAACAGTCTTTATTTTATGGTCGCTTAATACCTGGAGCCGATTTACAAGTCGTTGATGTCCATTCACATCTCTTAGATTTGTCATCCCACACAGTGGATCCAGGACATTTAAAATTGTACAGTTTTGCGTTTGAGCATTTAACAAATCCTTGACATGTAGAACAGGACTGGTAATCGCCATTCTTCAAACCTTTACAGTCTCTGACACAAACTGCAACAAACATTTTACGTTCAATAACTGTTGAGATAAAAATTACAAAAACACACAAGTATATATCAATGATTCAGACCTAATTCAAACGATTTCATTCAACTTTTATCGAATCTACAGCAAAAGCAAAGGTCCTATCTCACAGTTGGTGTGGCACGATAAAAATCCCTGCTTGCTCAAAGGCGTAAGTGCCGAAGGTTCTGCTTAAATTCTGCAGTCCTTCACCGGCAATGGTGACGTCTCCGTTTGATTGAAAATTCTCGAATGCGACGTTAAATAACACACAACCAACCAACACGAACAAAACCTACATTATTTGCGCATTGGAAAATAATATCATACTATTCAACGCACCATAACTTCCTTGAAGATGTGAACCTATATCATTTATAATTCTGACAAAAATAGGAATTGAATTTACCAACTTATTTTAACTTCAATACAATTTGAAATCTTATAAGATTCAAATGGCAACAATTTGGATGTTCCTCTTCTTGAATTGAAATTACTATTCAGTCGACGAAGATTACAAAATTTATTTCATAAAATGAAATTTATAAGATTAAATATAATGTACATTTATGAAATAACAGAAAGAGTTTCATCAGACTTGATGTCTGAATTGAATGTACTATTCAGTTAGCAAAGTTTGCCGGTATTGAAATTTAAATCATTAAATGTAACATACAGTTATGAAATAACAGAAACAGTTTCATCAGACCTGATGTAGAACAGGATTGTACATTACAATCTTCCTCTTCTGATTGATCTCCGGTACATGGAATATCGCTAGAAGAACATTCCCTGCTTCTTTTTCGTTTCCCTCCTCCACATTGCTTGCTACAAGAAGACCATTGTCCCCAGGTCTTAAATTCAGCATACCCTATTAAATAAAATTTCGAAAACGAATTGTAGTGAATGTTATTCCATTTGTCCCCCTACATCATTATGCAACACATTCCATCAAACACATTGATAATACTCCACCTTGGTTTTTGTTACAAAGATCGCCAGTACAACAGATGGTGCATTCTTTGTCTTTCTTGTCACATTTGGCCTTGCAGTCTTTAGTCTTTTTACACTTCTTTTTGATTTCCGCCTTGTCTCTGTGGACTTTGGTTTCACAGGACTATGATGAAATATGTATTTCTTTTCACATATTGTTCTCAAATGATCAATTTATAATCAAATATTGAATGATGTTTTTGTTTGTGTCCAATGTATGCAACTAGTTTCACGTTTCTTTCTATAGTCTGGAAAGCCGTTTCAATATGTCACGACTAACTTTATTATAGTTTCATGTGATTATTCTTCATTTGTTGTATGCAAGACTAAAACTAAAGCAGATGTACGGTACACTTTACCTCCTCATCCTTCTTGCAAGTTTCGATCTTTGTGCAGTCACTATTCTTCTTTCCATACGAGCAAGTGTAACATCTCATTTGAGCTGAAAATATATCCACAGAATACATAGACATCGTCCATTAATATGTACAAACACATTCTACATCTCTTATTTAGCGGAGTATCCTATTTTTGTATATCACAACTCAATATGTTTTCGTCAGTAGAATTCAAAATGACTATTTGCAAGACCAGCATATATATATATATATATATATGCCCTTACAAACAACGATAGCCGCCCGCGTGGCGCAGTGGTTAGAGCGTCGGGCTCAAAGATCTGATGATCCTTGAGTCGGGGGTTCGAATCCCACTGTGGGACGTGGGTGCCGGTCTTTCGGATGAGACCGTATAAACCGAGATCCCGTGTCGCAGTAGGTGTGGCACGATAAAGATCCCTCCCTGCTCAAAGGCCCTGACTGCCGAGCATAGGCCTAAATTTGCAGCCCTGTCACCGGTAATGGTGACAGCCGCCGGATAGCTGAAAAATTGCTCAGGCGGCTATAAACAAACAAACAAACAAACAAAACAAACAACGATACATTCCTGGTTGCTGGATCTAGTAAATCAAACGTGGATTCTTAAATATTTAACAAAAAAAATAAAAAGATGGAAAGAAATTTGAAATCACAAAAAATTTCTCAAATACATAACATCTATAACCACACTAATTCGTATGCTTTAACTCGATCGTATCACTCAACATCCTTTATTTTGGCCCCACCCTATGTAGAGGGGTCGTGATTTTTACAAACTATGTCAGGAAGCTTCCATATAAATTTGAACTTTAAGGGACCAGTGGTTCTTGTGAAAAAGATTTTTTTAAACGACACAATCTTATTTTTGCATTTTTGCATTTTTTCATGGACGCATGACCCTTCCTTTGTACCAACTTGATTCTCCTTTACCCATGTACTCCGTAGTATTGAAATTGGCCCAGTGATTCTGAAGACGACGATTTATCATCTCCCCTTGGAAAGGACTTTGCTCTTCCTTTGAACAAACATAAATCATCTTCACAGAAGGATGTTTTCTATTAAATTAGGTTGAAATTGGCCCAGTGGATCTTGAGAAGATGAAAATGTGAAAGATTTACGACGTCAACGACAAAAACAACCGACGATGGACAACGGATCAGAGACGTTCACTTGAGCCTTTGACTCAGTTGACCAAAAAACAGAAATGCTTTATAACAACACATTTCTTTTGTAGATAGTAATGTAATACAATTCGATATTTCCCCGTGTATTTTTCTTCCTCCTCGATATAAAGATCAGAACAGAATGCAGGTCTGTTGCAGTTATAAAATGAAAAGTACATTTCCAAAGTGAATGAATTTCCGTTCTTTTAACGGTTCAGGAATTTTTCGTTCTTTCATTTCTTTACAATTTCTGCAAGAATTGTTATAGTATTTAATAACAACCATTTCCGTATCCCAACGCAATACCTAAAAACACGACGTATAATCCAAAGTACCACGTTGACTATAGGACAGGCCTGATTATAGAAGTCTTGCTCCTCCTTCCTTTAATCTTGAATTCATGTAAAACTTCACACAAAAAACGATATAACAACAGATAGTACTGAAAACCAATTCGATATTTCTCAATGTATTTTTCTTTTTTCTCGTCGACATATACATCAGAAATGAATACCGTAAAAGAAACGTAATGGAGAGTAGGTCTGCTTGTTGAAGTTATACAAAGAAAAGTACATCAAAGTGAATGAATCTCCTTTTTCCTTGTTAATCTCTCAGGACGTTTTTGTTCTTTTACATCTTTTCAATTATTTCTACAATTGTTAAATTATTAAAGTAAACCACATACCTATTCCAACGCTATACCAAAAACACCAACGTATGATTCAACGTACCACTTTTAACTGTAGGACAGGCTTGATTGTTGCAGTCTTGCTCCTCCTTGATATCACCCGAACAAGGAACATCGCCAGTAGATGAACAAGTCCTTGTTCTACTTCGCATCCCTCCTCCACAGTTTTTGCTACAGGACGACCATGATCCCCAGGATTTAAATTCAGCGTATCCTGATACAATAATATGCATTATAATCACAGTTTATACCCTTGCATTGCTTTTTGCAACATTATTTATTTGCAGGTGGCAGTTACTCGTATAGTTAACTAGATATTAAATTCGATCCAAAGTAGATCCGGACAACGAGTTATATGCCTATCAGTAAGTCTTCTCCAATCATATTCACCTTGGTTTTTATTACAAAGGTCCCCAGTACAACACAGAGTGCATTCTTTCTCGTTTTTGTGACAATTGGCCTTGCAGTCTTTAGTCTTCCTGCACTTTTTCTTGATTTCAGCCTTGTCTCTACGAATCTTCGTTTCACAAGACTATAAAGAAATAGGTATTCCTTTCTACACATTCCTCTCAGAAGAGACATTTGTATTTAGTATTGAATGATGTTTTCATTTGTGTATAAACTATCCAATCACTTTTAACTATTTACCTCTTGTTACCAATGTCGTTTCAAAGCACAACGATTATCTTCCTTATATTTTAACGAGACTGTTCTACACTGTCGTATGAAGGAATAAACCTACAGCACATCTATGGTACACTTTACCTCCTCATCCTTCTTGCATGTTTCGATCTTTGTACAGTCAGTATTTTTCTTTCCATACGAGCAAGTGTAACATCTCATTGGAGCTGAAAACATTTTAAACAAATGCGATAATTGTTTTCTACAGGATTGAAAGTATTTTTACGTACCTTAATGAGTGTGTAGGACATAAGGGAGATTCGACTCTTGCAAGATACAATACATACAATACCTTTCAATCTAACAACCTCTCTGGTTATAATCTACACACGTTAATTGCAATTTCTACATACGTTTTCTTGAATTCATGTGGAAATTCAAAACTAAAACGGAAGGTGCTTTAATAGAACTTATCCATTTCGTAGATAATAATCAAATACAATTCGATATTTCTCCGTCTATTTTCGTCTTTGTCTCCATGACGGTAAGAAACGAATAAATTAATTCTGATGGACAGTAGATCTGCTTGTGACCGTTATAAAATGCAAACTACGTACCCAATGTCAACGAATCTCTGTCGTTTCATTCATGTTTACGGAAATATTTCTTCTTTTATTTCTTTGCATTTCTTGGTAGAATTGTTTTACAATTGACATCCGTATATGTATCACATTGCAATACATAATAAACGTTGTATGACCCAACGTACCACTTTTAACTGTAGGACAGGCTTGATTGTTGCAGTCTTGCTCCTCCTTGATATCACCCGAACAAGGAACATCGCCAGTAGATGAACAAGTCCTTGTTCTACTTCGCTTGCCTCCTCCACAGTTTTTGCTACAGGACGACCATGATCCCCAGGATTTAAATTCAGCGTATCCTGATACAATAATATGCATTATAATCACAGTTTATACCCTTGCATTGCTTTTTGCAACATTATTTATTTGCAGGTGGCAATTACTCGTATAGTTAACTAGATATTAAATTCGATCCAGACAACGAGTTATATGCCTATCAGTATGTCTTCTCCAATCATATTCACCTTGGTTTTTATTACAAAGGTCCCCAGTACAACACAGAGTGCATTCTTTCTCGTTTTTGTGACAATTGGCCTTGCAGTCTTTAGTCTTCCTGCACTTTTTCTTGATTTCAGCCTTGTCTCTACGAATCTTCGTTTCACAAGACTATAAAGAAATAGGTATTCCTTTCTACACATTCCTCTCAGAAGAGACATTTGTATTAAGTATTGAATGATGTTTTCATTTGTGTATAAACTATGCAATCACTTTTAACTATTTACCTCTTGTTACCAATGTCGTTTCAACGTGTAACGAATATCTTCCTTATATTTTAACGAGACTGTTCTATACTGTCCTATGAAGGAATAAACCTACAGCACATGTATGGTACACTTTACCTCCTCATCCTTCTTGCATGTTTCGATCTTTGTACAGTCAGTATTTTTCTTTCCATACGAGCAAGTGTAACATCTCATTTGAGCTGAAAATATATCCACAGAATATATAGGCATCGTATATTTAAAGCTAAAAACACTTCCTACATTCATTACTTACCCGACTGAGTCCGTATAATTCTTCTCTGCATCTTATACTGAATATTTGCAAAATCAGTACATACATAAGCATCATGATTCAGAAATCAGTTAAAATGTAATTAATAATCACCTTATATATATATATATATATATATATATATATATATATATATCACTAAACCGATTGAGTATATACTCGACTAGTTTTTTCAGGAGTACACTGAATATTGCTTAGTTACACATGTACACAGGGATTGCAAAGTAATATCAGAAAGCGCCAATATATTGTTACACTTAAGCAGAGTTCACTACGATATCATAATGTAACGTCCGTAAAATAGTACGGGGAAAATTGCAAAAAAGTGGGTAAGGGGGGGGGGGGGTTAAATACTAATGCTTTGTAAAATTACATTATGTAGCATTTAAGAAAGGTTTATACTTTTGGATAAATAGTTTTTCTTTGATTTCACGTTCTTTTTCTGTTGTGTCGTTGTAGAATTCATGAAATGGAAAAACGGTAAAACTCGGATTAATGTTTTTTGGCGCAATTTCAAATGTGTTCTCTTAGGTGCACTGGTATTTAGGATCTCGGATCTATTGTCCGTGAACGGTCATTCGGTGTCTTAAGGTGTCTCCTGTCTGGCCGATGTAATTCTCACCACATCCGGCGCAGGTATTTACGTATATAAGTTTGGGACTAATGCATGTCATTAACTATTTTTCTGTAAATTTACTTCCGTTTTTAAAGAAAAATTCGAATCCATGCGTTATATACGATCACGTAGTGGTCTTGGTTTGTTGCATTCAGTGATGACGGGGGGGTGTTGTTTGATATTACTGGTAAAACAAGCTCTGGTTAGAATTGATTTAAGTCAAGGACTTTGTCGGTTGCTTTTGATGATTTGGGACGACAGGACAATTCGTTTTAATTACTTGAAAAACTTCCTAATCTTTAGGGTGATGTGTTGAAACATATGGAATAACATAAGTGACAGATTTATGTTTCATGTGATTTTGCTTTTTTAATTCCGTTTTCAATTAATTCCCTAGGATAATTTTTTTCTAAGAGTAACTTTTTTTTATATTGGCGCTTTATGATATCACTTTGCAATCTCTATGTACATGTGTAACTAAGCAATGTTCAGTATACTCCTGAAGAATTGAAGAAACTAGTTCAGTATATACTCAATGGACTTTGTAATATTTTTATTACATATGAATATCACAAAGCCAATTGAGTACTGTATATATTCGACTAGTTTCTTCAATCTATCAACAGTATACAGGATATTTCAAAGTTACACATGTTCACAGTGAATCCCTGGGGAGTTCCATGACCGAGTGGTTAGAGCATCGCGCTCAAAATCACAAGGTTTCTCACCTCTACTCAGCGCGGCTCGCGCCGATATATGTTAGAAAGTTTGCCAGTTTACTTCCAAGTCGGAGGTCTCTTCCCGCGTAGATTGTATTTGGGTTCTCTCCCCCACCATAAAAAAACAGGACGCCACCAGGTAATTGAAAAAATGTTGATTGTGGCGAAAAACAACAATCAATTAATCACAGGGAATCACTGTGTCTATATGTAACTAAGCAATATTCAGTATACTTATGAACTTAAAAAAAAATGGTTGAATAGATACTTAATCGGCTATGACAAAATAGTGTTCGATATCTGAAAAATGCTTTAACTCGATCTTATCGCTCAACACCTGTTGCTTTACGATTTCTTGATACCTGGAGCTGATTTACAAGTCGTTGATGTCCATTCACATCTCTTAGATTTGTCATCCCACACAGTGGATCCAGGACATTTAAAATTGTACAGTTTTGAGTTTGAGCATTTAACAAATCCTTGACATGTGGAACAGGACTGGTAGTCGCCACTCTTCAAACCTTTACAATCTCGGACACAAACTGCAACAAATATTTTACGTTCAATAACTGTTGATATAGAAAACTACATGCACATACAAGTAAATATTAATGATTCAGGGCTAATTCAAACAATTCCATTCAATTTTTATCGAATGCACATTTCATTCAACCTTACATCACTAGAAATCATGCTGATGAGACAGAAAATCCGAAGTCATATCTCACAATAGGGGTGGCAAGATAAAGGTCCCTGCTTGCTCAAAGGCTGTAAGCGCCGAGCATGGGCCTAAATTCTGCAGCAATTCGCCCACAATACTGACGTCTCCGTTTTAGTGAAAAATTCTCGAGTGCGACGTTAAACAACATACAACCAACTAACTCGTACAAAGTATACATTATTTTCACATTGGAAAATAATATCATATTATTCAACGCGTCATAACTCCTTTGAAGATGTGAATTATAATTCTGACAAGATCAAGAAATTGAATTTACCGACTTATTCTAACAATTTTCAACAGTCCTTAGTTGTTGCCTTTTTGTTTTATGCTTTTTTGTTGTTGGGTTTTTTTTTCCAGATCTCTTTGATTTCGGCTCTGTTTGTGTGAACTGTGGTTTCACAAAACTATAAAGAAATACATATTTCTTTTTATATATTCCTCTAAGAAGACGAACTTGTGATAAAATATTAAATATTTCATTTCGGTCTAATCTGTGAAACTACTTTCATGTTTGTACCTCTAGTTACCAAATCAATGTATCACGATTATCTTCATTATATTATATATCAACGTGATTCCTCTGTTTTGTTGTATGAAAGAATAACCTAAGAGCAGATGTATAATACACTTCACCTCCTCATCCTTCTTGCAAGTTTAGACCGTTGTGCAATCACTGTTTCTTTCCATAGGAGCAATTGTAACCTCTCATTTCAGCTAAAAACTTTTGTACACAATATAATTGAAAGTATTGCCACATACGTTATTGAGTGTCTAGGGCATGGGAATTGGTTGGTTGTCCCACTTTATAATAGTTTATTCATGTGTTTACGACGTCAACGACAAAAACAACCGACGATGGAAAACGCATCAGAGACGTTTACTTGAGCCTTTGACTCAGTTGACCAAAAAACAGAAATATGCTTTATAACAACACATTTCTTTTGCAGATAGTAATGTAATACAATTCCATATTTCCCCGTCTATTTTTCTTCCTCCTTGATATAAAGATCAGAACGGAATGCAGTAAATGACACCTGACGGAGAGCAGGTCTGTTGCAGTTATAAAATGAAAAGTACATTTCCAAAGTGAAGGAATTTCCGTTCTTTTAACGGTTCAGGAATGTTTCGTTCTTTCATTTCTTTACAATTTCTGCAAGAATTGCTATAGTATTTAATAACAACCATTTCCGTATTCCAACGCAATACCTAAAAAAACACGACGTATAATCCAAAGTACCACGCTGACTATAGGACAGGCCTGATTATTGCAGTCTTGCTCCTCCTTCCTTTAATCTTTAATTCATGTAAAACTTCACAAAAAACGATATAACAACAGATAGTACTGGAAACCAGTTCCATATTTCTCAATGTATTTTTCCTTTTTTCTCGTCGACATATACATCAGAAATGAATACCGTAAAAGAAACGTAATGGAGAGTAGGTCTGCTTGTTGAAGTTATACAACGAAAAGTACATCAAAGTGAATGAATCTCCTTTTTCCTTGTTAATCTCTCAGGACGTTTTTGTTCTTTTACATCTTTTCAATTATTTCTACAATTGTTAAATTATTAAAGTAAACCACATACCTATTCCAACGCTATACCAAAAAAAACCGACGTATGATTCAACGTACCACTTTTAACTGTAGGACAGGCTTGATTGTTGCAGTCTTGCTCCTCCTTGATATCACCTGAACAAGGAACATCGCCAGTAGATGAACAAGTCCTCGTTCTACTTCGTATGCCTCCTCCACAGTTTTTGCTACAGGACGACCATGATCCCCAGGACTTAAATTCAGCGTATCCTGATACAATAATATGCATTATAATCACAGTTTATACCCTTGCATTGCTTTTTGCAACATTATTTATTTGCAGGTGGCAGTTACTCGTATAGTTAACTAGATATTAAATTCGATCCAAAGTAGATCCGGACAACGAGTTATATGCCTATCAGTATCTCTTCTCCAATTATATTCACCTTGGTTTTTATTACAAAGGTCCCCAGTACAACACAGAGTGCATTCTTTCTCGTTTTTGTGACAATTGGCCTTGCAGTCTTTAGTCTTCCTGCACTTTTTCTTGATTTCAGCCTTGTCTCTACGAATCTTCGTTTCACAAGACTATAAAGAAATAGGTATTCCTTTCTACACATTCCTCTCAGAAGAGACATTTGTATTTAGTATTCAATGATGTTTTCATTTGTGTATAAACTATGCAATCACTTTTAACTATTTACCTCTTGTTACCAATGTCGTTTCAACGTGTAACGAATATCTTACTTATATTTTAACGAGACTGTTCTATACTGTCCTATGAAGGAATAAACCTACAGCACATGTATGGTACACTTTACCTCCTCATCCTTCTTGCATGTTTCGATCTTTGTACAGTCAGTATTTTTCTTTCCATACGAGCAAGTGTAGCATCTCATTGGAGCTGAAAGCATTTTAAACAAATGCGATAACTGTTTTCTACAGGATTGAAGATATTTTACATACATTAATGAGTGTATAGGACATAAGGGATATTCGATTCTTGCAAGATATAATACATACAATACCTTTCAATCTTACGATCTCTCTGGTTATAATCTACACACGTTAATTGCAATTTCTACATACGTTTTCTTGAATTCATGTGCAATTTCAAAACTAAAACGGAAGGTGCTTTAATAGAACTTATCCATTTCGTAGATAATAATCAAGTACAATTCGATATTTCTCCGTGTATTTTCGTCTTCGTTTCTATGACGATTAGAAACGAATAAATTAATTCTGATGGACAGTAGATCTGCTTGTGACCGTTATAAAATGCAAACTACGTACCCAATGTCAACGAATCTCTGTCGTTTCATTCATGTTTACGGAAATATTTCTTCTTTTATTTCTTTGCATTTCTTGGTAGAATTGTTTTACAATTGACATCCGTATATGTATCACATTGCAATACATAATAAACGTTGTATGACCCAACGTACCACTTTTAACTGTAGGACAGGCTTGATTGTTGCAGTCTTGCTCCTCCTTGATATCACCCGAACAAGGAACATCGCCAGTAGATGAACAAGTCCTTGTTCTACTTCGCTTGCCTCCTCCACAGTTTTTGCTACAGGACGACCATGATCCCCAGGATTTAAATTCAGCGTATCCTGATACAATAATATGCATTATAATCACAGTTTATACCCTTGCATTGCTTTTTGCAATATTATTTATTTGCAGGTGGCAGTTACTCGTATAGTTAACTAGATATTAAATTCGATCCAGACAACGAGTTATATGCCTATCAGTATGTCTTCTCCAATCATATTCACCTTGGTTTTTATTACAAAGGTCCCCAGTACAACACAGAGTGCATTCTTTCTCGTTTTTGTGACAATTGGCCTTGCAGTCTTTAGTCTTCCTGCACTTTTTCTTGATTTCAGCCTTGTCTCTACGAATCTTCGTTTCACAAGACTATAAAGAAATAGGTATTCCTATCTACAAATTCCTCTCAGAAGAGACATTTGTATTAAGTATTGAATGATGTTTTCATTTGTGTATAAACTATGCAATCACTTTTAACTATTTACCTCTTGTTACCAATGTCGTTTCAACGTGTAACGAATATCTTCCTTATATTTTAACGAGACTGTTCTATACTGTCCTATGAAGGAATAAACCTACAGCACATGTATGGTACACTTTACCTCCTCATCCTTCTTGCATGTTTCGATCTTTGTACAGTCAGTATTTTTCTTTCCATACGAGCAAGTGTAACATCTCATTTGAGCTGAAAATATATCCACAGAATATATAGGCATCGTATATTTAAAGCTAAAAACACTTCCTACATTCATTACTTACCCGACTAAGTCCGTATAATTCTTCTCTGCATCTTATACTGAATATTTGCAAAATCAGTACATACATATGCATCATGATTCAGAAATCAGTTAAAATGTAATTAATAATCACCTTATATATATATATATATATATATATATATATATATATATATATAAAGCACTAAGGATGACTAAACGACACGAACAATCAAAATTGTCAAATTTTCGGGACACCCAGTCCCTTCTTCAGGACAAACTACAGATATAATACATTAAGAAAACATAAAAGAAAAAATAGCACTAAATCTAAAACTACAAATAAAACGAAACTAAACTTTCAAAAAACTACATTTTGGAGTTGATTAGAGAACAGTTTAATGATAAGGTTTATATGTCCGGTCAGTCGGGTGTACTGAGTATGACTGTCCGATTCACACCTAATACGGCTAATTAGGCTAATTTAAAATCCATGTTCGAACTAATAACTAGAGAATAACTATATATATCACTAAACCGATTGAGTATATACTCGACTAGTTTCTTCAGGAGTACACTGAATATTGCTTAGTTACACATGTACACAGGGATTGCAAAGTGATATCAGAAAGCGCCAATATATTGTTACACTTAAGCAGAGTTCATTACGATATCATAATGTAACGTCCGTAAAATAGTACGGGGAAAATTGCAAAAAACTGGGTAAGGGGGGGGGGGGGTTAAATACTAATGCTTTGTAAAATTACATTATGTAGCATTTAAGAAAGGTTTATGCTTTTGGATAAATAGTTTTTCTTTGATTTCACGTTCTTTTTCTGTTGTGTCGTTGTAGAATTCATGAAATGGAAAAACGGTAAAACTCGGATTAATGTTTTTTGGCGCAATTTCAAATGTGTTCGCTTAGGTGCACTGGTATTTAGGATCTCGGATCTATTGTCCGTGAACGGTCATTCGGTGTCTTAAGGTGTCTCCTGTCTGGCCGATGTAATTCTCACCACATCCGGCGCAGGTATTTACGTATATAAGTTTGGGACTAATGCATGTCATTAACTATTTTTCTGTAAATTTACTTCCGTTTTTAAAGAAAAATTCGAATCCATGCGTTATATACGATCACGTAGTGGTCTTGGTTTGTTGCATTCAGTGATGACGGGGGGGGGGGGGTGTTTTGTGTGATATTACTGGTAAAACAAGCTCTGGTTAGAATTGATTTAAGTCAAGGACTTTGTCGGTTGCTTTTGATGATTTGGGACGACAGGACAATTCGTTTTAATTACTTGAAAAACTTCCTAATCTTTAGGGTGATGTGTTGAAACATATGGAATAACATAAGTGACAAATTTATGTTTCATGTGATTTTGCTTTTTTAATTCCGTTTTCAATTAATTCCCTAGGATAATTTTTTTCTAAGAGTAACTTTTTTTTATATTGGCGCTTTATGATATCACTTTGCAATCTCTATGTACATGTGTAACTAAGCAATGTTCAGTATACTCCTGAAGAATTGAAGAAACTAGTTCAGTATATACTCAATGGACTTTGTAATATTTTTATTACATATGAATATCACAAAGCCAATTGAGTACTGTATATATTCGACTAGTTTCTTCAATCTATCAACAGTATACAGGATATTTCAAAGTTACACATGTTCACAGGGAATCCCTGGGGAGTTCCATGACCGAGTGGTTAGAGCATCGCGCTCAAAATCACAAGGTTTCTCACCTCTACTCAGCGCGGCTCGCGCCGATATATGTTAGAAAGTTTGCCAGTTTACTTCCAAGTCGGAGGTCTCTTCCCGCGTAGATTGTATTTGGGTTCTCTCCCCCACCATAAAAAAACAGGACGCCACCAGGTAATTGAAAAAATGTTGATTGTGGCGAAAAACAACAATCAATTAATCACAGGGAATCACTGTGTCTATATGTAACTAAGCAATATTCAGTATACTTATGAACTTAAAAAAAAATGGTTGAATAGATACTTAATCGGCTATGACAAAATAGTGTTCGATATCTGAAAAATGCTTTAACTCGATCTTATCGCTCAACACCTGTTGCTTTACGATTTCTTGATACCTGGAGCTGATTTACAAGTCGTTGATGTCCATTCACATCTCTTAGATTTGTCATCCCACACAGTGGATCCAGGACATTTAAAATTGTACAGTTTTGAGTTTGAGCATTTAACAAATCCTTGACATGTGGAACAGGACTGGTAGTCGCCACTCTTCAAACCTTTACAATCTCGGACACAAACTGCAACAAATATTTTACGTTCAATAACTGTTGATATAGAAAACTACATGCACATACAAGTAAATATTAATGATTCAGGGCTAATTCAAACAATTCCATTCAATTTTTATCGAATGCACATTTCATTCAACCTTACATCACTAGAAATCATGCTGATGAGACAGAAAATCCGAAGTCATATCTCACAATAGGGGTGGCAAGATAAAGGTCCCTGCTTGCTCAAAGGCTGTAAGCGCCGAGCATAGGCCTAAATTCTGCAGCAATTCGCCCACAATACTGACGTCTCCGTTTTAGTGAAAAATTCTCGAGTGCGACGTTAAACAACATACAACCAACTAACTCGTACAAAGTATACATTATTTTCACATTGGAAAATAATATCATATTATTCAACGCGTCATAACTCCTTTGAAGATGTGAATTATAATTCTAACAAGATCAAGAAATTGAATTTACCGACTTATTCTAACAATTTTCAACAGTCCTTAGTTGTTGCCTTTTTGTTTTATGCTTTTTTGTTGTTGGGTTTTTTTTCCAGATCTCTTTGATTTCGGCTCTGTTTGTGTGAACTGTGGTTTCACAAAACTATAAAGAAATACATATTTCTTTTTATATATTCCTCTAAGAAGACGAACTTGTGATAAAATATTAAATATTTCATTTCGGTCTAATCTGTGAAACTACTTTCATGTTTGTACCTCTAGTTACCAAATCAATGTATCACGATTATCTTCATTATATTATATATCAACGTGATTCCTCTGTTTTGTTGTATGAAAGAATAACCTAAGAGCAGATGTATAATACACTTCACCTCCTCATCCTTCTTGCAAGTTTAGACCTTTGTGCAATCACTGTTTCTTTCCATAGGAGCAATTGTAACCTCTCATTTCAGCTAAAAACTTTTGTACACAATATAATCAATATAATTCAAAGTATTGCCACATACGTTATTGAGTGTCTAGGGCATGGGAATTGGTTGGTTGTCCCACTTTATAATAGTTTATTCATGTGTTTACGACGTCAACGACAAAAACAACCGACGATGGAAAACGCATCAGAGCCGTTTACTTGAGCCTTTGACTCAGTTGACCAAAAAACAGAAATATGCTTTATAACAACACATTTCTTTTGCAGATAGTAATGTAATACAATTCCATATTTCCCCGTCTATTTTTCTTCCTCCTTGATATAAAGATCAGAACGGAATGCAGTAAATGACACCTGACGGAGAGCAGGTCTGTTGCAGTTATAAAATGAAAAGTACATTTCCAAAGTGAAGGAATTTCCGTTCTTTTAACGGTTCAGGAATTTTTCGTTCTTTCATTTCTTTACAATTTATGCAAGAATTGCTATAGTATTTAATAACAACCATTTCCGTATTCCAACGCAATACCTAAAAAAACACGACGTATAATCCAAAGTACCACGTTGACTATAGGACAGGCCTGATTATTGCAGTCTTGCTCCTCCTTCCTTTAATCTTTAATTCATGTAAAACTTCACAAAAAACGATATAACAACAGATAGTACTGGAAACCAGTTCGATATTTCTCAATGTATTTTTTCTTTTTTCTCGTCGACATATACATCAGAAATGAATACCGTAAAAGAAACGTAATGGAGAGTAGGTCTGCTTGTTGAAGTTATACAACGAAAAGTACATCAAAGTGAATGAATCTCCTTTTTCCTTGTTAATCTCTCAGGACGTTTTTGTTCTTTTACATCTTTACAATTATTTCTACAATTGTTAAATTATTAAAGTAAACCACATACCTATTCCAACGCTATACCAAAAAAAACCGACGTATGATTCAACGTACCACTTTTAACTGTAGGACAGGCTTGATTGTTGCAGTCTTGCTCCTCCTTGATATCACCCGAACAAGGAACATCGCCAGTAGATGAACAAGTCCTCGTTCTACTTCGTATGCCTCCTCCACAGTTTTTGCTACAGGACGACCATGATCCCCAGGACTTAAATTCAGCGTATCCTGATACAATAATATGCATTATAATCACAGTTTATACCCTTCCATTGCTTTTTGCAACATTATTTATTTGCAGGTGGCAGTTACTCGTATAGTTAACTAGATATTAAATTCGAGCCTATCAGTATGTCTTCTCCAATCATATTCACCTTGGTTTTTATTACAAAGGTCCCCAGTACAACACAGAGTGCATTCTTTCTCGTTTTTGTGACAATTGGCCTTGCAGTCTTTAGTCTTCCTGCACTTTTTCTTGATTTCAGCCTTGTCTCTACGAATCTTCGTTTCACAAGACTATAAAGAAATAGGTATTCCTTTCTACACATTGCTTTCAGAGAAGACATTTGTATTTAGTATTCAATGCTGTTTTCATTTGTGTATAAACTATGCAATCACTTTTAACTATTTACCTCTTGTTACCAATGTCGTTTCAAAGCATAACGATTATCTTCCTTATATTTTAACGAGACTGTTCTATACTGTCGTATGGAGGAATAACCCTACAGCACATGTATGGTACACTTTACCTCCTCATCCTTCTTGCATGTTTCGATCTTTGTACAGTCAGTATTTTTCTTTCCATAAGAGCAAGTGTAGCATCTCATTGGAGCTGAAAGCATTTTAAACAAATGCGATAACTGTTTTCTACAGGATTGAAGATATTTTACATACATTAATGAGTGTATAGGACATAAGGGATATTCGATTCTTGCAAGATATAATACATACAATACCTTTCAATCTTACGATCTCTCTGGTTATAATCTACACACGTTAATTGCAATTTCTACATACGTTTTCTTGAATTCATGTGCAATTTCAAAACTAAAACGGAAGGTGCTTTAATAGAACTTATCCATTTCGTAGATAATAATCAAGTACAATTCGATATTTCTCCGTGTATTTTCGTCTTCGTCTTTATGACGATTAGAAACGAATAAATTAATTCTGATGGACAGTAGATCTGCTTGTGACCGTTATAAAATGCAAACTACGTACCCAATGTCAACGAATCTCTGTCGTTTCATTCATGTTTACGGAAATATTTCTTCTTTTATTTCTTTGCATTTCTTGGTAGAATTGTTTTACAATTGACATCCGTATATGTATCACATTGCAATACATAATAAACGTTGTATGACCCAACGTACCACTTTTAACTGTAGGACAGGCTTGATTGTTGCAGTCTTGCTCCTCCTTGATATCACCCGAACAAGGAACATCGCCAGTAGATGAACAAGTCCTCGTTCTACTTCGTATGCCTCCTCCACAGTTTTTGCTACAGGACGACCATGATCCCCAGGTCTTAAATTCAGCGTATCCTGATACAATAATATGCATTATAATCACAGTTTATAACCTTGCATTGCTTTTTGCAACATTATTTATTTCCAGGTGGCAATTACTCGTATAGTTAACTAGATATTAAATTCGATCCAAAGTAGATCCGGACAACGAGTTATATGCTTATCAGTATGTCTTCTCCAATCATATTCACCTTGGTTTTTATTACAAAGGTCCCCAGTACAACACAGAGTGCATTCTTTCTCGTTTTTGTGACAATTGGCCTTGCAGTCTTTAGTCTTCCTGCACTTTTTCTTGATTTCAGCCTTGTCTCTACGAATCTTCGTTTCACAAGACTATAAAGAAATAGGTATTCCTTTCTACACATTCCTCTCAGAAGAGACATTTGTATAAAGTATTGAATGATGTTTTCATTTGTGTATAAACTATGCAATCACTTTTTAACTATTTACCTCTTATTACCAATGTCGTTTCAACGTGTAACGAATATCTTACTTATATTTTAACGAGACTGTTCTATTCTGTCCTATGAAGGAATAAACCTACAGCACATGTATGGTACACTTTACCTCCTCATCCTTCTTGCATGTTTCGATCTTTGTACAGTCAGTATTTTTCTTTCCATACGAGCAAGTGTAACATCTCATTTGAGCTGAAAATATATCCACAGAATATATAGGCATCGTATATTTAAAGCTAAAAACACTTCCTACATTCATTACTTACCCGACTAAGTCCGTATAATTCTTCTCTGCATCTTATACTGAATATTGGCAAAATCAGCACATACATATGCATCATGATTCAGAAATCAGTTAAAATGTAATTAATAATCACCTTGTGTATATATATATATATATATATATATATATATATATATATATCAATAAACCGATTGAGTATATACTCGACTAGTTTCTTCAGGAGTACACTGAATATTGCTTAGTTACACATGTACACAGGGATTGCAAAGTGATATCAGAAAGCGCCAATATATTGTTACACTTAAGCAGAGTTCATTACGATATCATAATGTAACGTCCGTAAAATAGTACGGGGAAAATTGCAAAAAACTGGGTAAGGGGGGGGGTTAAATACTAATGCTTTGTAAAATTACATTATGTAGCATTTAAGAAAGGTTTATACTTTTGGATAAATAGTTTTTCTTTGATTTCACGTTCTTTTTCTGTTGTGTCGTTGTAGAATTCATGAAATGGAAAAACGGTAAAACTCGGATTAATGTTTTTTGGCGCAATTTCAAATGTGTTCGCTTAGGTGCACTGGTATTTAGGATCTCGGATCTATTGTCCGTGAACGGTCATTCGGTGTCTTAAGGTGTCTCCTGTCTGGCCGATGTAATTCTCACCACATCCGGCGCAGGTATTTACGTATATAAGTTTGGGACTAATGCATGTCATTAACTATTTTTCTGTAAATTTACTTCCGTTTTTAAAGAAAAATTCGAATCCATGCGTTATATACGATCACGTAGTGGTCTTGGTTTGTTGCATTCAGTGATGACGGGGGGGGGGGGGGTGTTTTGTGTGATATTACTGGTAAAACAAGCTCTGGTTAGAATTGATTTAAGTCAAGGACTTTGTCGGTTGCTTTTGATGATTTGGGACGACAGGACAATTCGTTTTAATTACTTGAAAAACTTCCTAATCTTTAGGGTGATGTGTTGAAACATATGGAATAACATAAGTGACAGATTTATGTTTCATGTGATTTTGCTTTTTTAATTCCGTTTTCAATTAATTCCCTAGGATAATTTTTTTCTAAGAGTAACTTTTTTTTATATTGGCGCTTTATGATATCACTTTGCAATCTCTATGTACATGTGTAACTAAGCAATGTTCAGTATACTCCTGAAGAATTGAAGAAACTAGTTCAGTATATACTCCATGGACTTTGTGATATTTTTATTACATATGAATATCACAAAGCCAATTGAATACTGTATATATTCGACTAGTTTCTTCAATCTATCAACAGTATACAGGATATTTCAAAGTTACACATGTTCACAGGGAATCCCTGGGGAGTTCCATGACCGAGTGGTTAGAGCATCGCGCTCAAAATCACAAGGTTTCTCACCTCTACTCAGCGCGGCTCGCGCCGATATATGTTAGAAAGTTTGCCAGTTTACTTCCAAGTCGGATGTCTCTTCCCGCGTAGATTGTATTTGGATTCTCTCCTCCACCATAAAAAAAACAGGACGCCACCAGGTAATTGAAAAAATGTTGATTGTGGCGAAAAACAACAATCAATTAATCACAGGGAATCACTGTGTCTATATGTAACTAAGCAATATTCAGTATACTTATGAACTTAAAAAAAATGGTTGAATAGATACTTAATCGGCTATGACAAAATAGTGTTCGATATCTGAAAAATGCTTTAACTCGATCTTATCGCTCAACACCTGTTGCTTTACGATTTCTTGATACCTGGAGCTGATTTACAAGTCGTTGATGTCCATTCACATCTCTTAGATTTGTCATCCCACACAGTGGATCCAGGACATTTAAAATTGTACAGTTTTGAGTTTGAGCATTTAACAAATCCTTGACATGTGGAACAGGACTGGTAGTCGCCACTCTTCAAACCTTTACAATCTCGGACACAAACTGCAACAAATATTTTACGTTCAATAACTGTTGATATAGAAAACTACATGCACATACAAGTAAATATTAATGATTCAGGGCTAATTCAAACAATTCCATTCAATTTTTATCGAATGCACATTTCATTCAACCTTACATCACTAGAAATCATGCTGATGAGACAGAAAATCCGAAGTCATATCTCACAATAGGGGTGGCAAGATAAAGGTCCCTGCTTGCTCAAAGGCTGTAAGCGCCGAGCATAGGCCTAAATTCTGCAGCAATTCGCCCACAATACTGACGTCTCCGTTTTAGTGAAAAATTCTCGAGTGCGACGTTAAACAACATACAACCAACTAACTCGTACAAAGTATACATTATTTTCACATTGGAAAATAATATCATATTATTCAACGCGTCATAATTCCTTTGAAGATGTGAATTATAATTCTGACAAGATCAAGAAATTGAATTTACCGACTTATTCTAACAATTTTCAACAGTCTTTAGTTGTTGCCTTTTTGTTTTTTGCTTTTTTGTTGTTGGTTTTTTTTTTCCAGATCTCTTTGATTTCGGCTCTGTTTGTGTGAATTGTGGTTTCACAAAACTATAAAGAAATACATATTTCTTTTTATATATTCCTCTAAGAAGACGAACTTGTGATAAAATATTAAATATTTCATTTCGGTCTAATCTGTGAAACTACTTTCATGTTTGTACCTCTAGTTACCAAATCAATGTATCACGATTATCTTCATTATATTATATATCAACGTGATTCCTCTGTTTTGTTGTATGAAAGAATAACCTAAGAGCAGATGTATAATACACTTCACCTCCTCATCCTTCTTGCAAGTTTAGACCGTTCTGCAATCACTGTTTCTTTCCATAGGAGCAATTGTAACCTCTCATTTCAGCTAAAAACTTTTGTACACAATATAATCAATATAATTGAAAGTATTGCCACATACGTTATTGAGTGTCTAGGGCATGGGAATTGGTTGGTTGTCCCACTTTATAATAGTTTATTCATGTGTTTACGACGTCAACGACAAAAACAACCGACGATGGAAAACGCATCAGAGACGTTTACTTGAGCCTTTGACTCAGTTGACCAAAAATCAGAAATATGCTTTATAACAACACATTTCTTTTGCAGATAGTAATGTAATACAATTCCATATTTCTCCGTGTATTTTTCTTCCTCCTTGATATAAAGATCAGAACGGAATGCAGTAAATGACACCTGACGGAGAGCAGGTCTGTTGCAGTTATAAAATGAAAAGTACATTTCCAAAGTGAAGGAATTTCCGTTCTTTTAACGGTTCAGGAATGTTTCGTTCTTTCATTTATTTACAATTTATGCAAGAATTGCTATAGTATTTAATAACAACCATTTCCGTATTCCAACGCAATACCTAAAAAAACACGACGTATAATCCAAAGTACCACGTTGACTATAGGACAGGCCTGATTATTGCAGTCTTGCTCCTCCTTCCTTTAATCTTTAATTCATGTAAAACTTCACACAAAAAACGATATAACAACACATAGTACTGGAAACCAGTTCGATATTTCTCAATGTATTTTTTCTTTTTTATCGTCGACATATACATCAGAAATGAATACCGTAAAAGAAACGTAATGGAGAGTAGGTCTGCTTGTTGAAGTTATACAACGAAAAGCACATCAAAGTGAATGAATCTCCTATTTCCTTGTTAATCTCTCAGGACGTTTTTGTTCTTTTACATCTTTACAATTATTTCTACAATTGTTAAATTATTAAAGTAAACCACATACCTATTCCAACGCTATACCAAAACAAACCGACGTATGATTCAACGTACCACTTTTAACTGTAGGACAGGCTTGATTGTTGCAGTCTTGCTCCTCCTTGATATCACCCGAACAAGGAACATCGCCAGTAGATGAACAAGTCCTCGTTCTACTTCGTATGCCTCCTCCACAGTTTTTGCTACAGGACGACCATGATCCCCAGGACTTAAATTCAGCGTATCCTGATACAATAATATGCATTATAATCACAGTTTATACCCTTGCATTGCTTTTTGCAACATTGTTTATTTGCAGGTGGCAGTTACTCGTATAGTTAACTAGATATTAAATTCGATCCAAAGTAGATCCGGACAACGAGTTATATGCCTATCAGTATCTCTTCTCCAATTATATTCACCTTGGTTTTTATTACAAAGGTCCCCAGTACAACACAGAGTGCATTCTTTCTCGTTTTTGTGACAATTGGCCTTGCAGTCTTTAGTCTTCCTGCACTTTTTCTTGATTTCAGCCTTGTCTCTACGAATCTTCGTTTCACAAGACTATAAAGAAATAGGTATTCCTTTCTACACATTCCTCTCAGAAGAGACATTTGTATTTAGTATTCAATGATGTTTTCATTTGTGTATAAACTATGCAATCACTTTTAACTATTCACCTCTTGTTACCAATGTCGTTTCAACGTGTAACGAATATCTTCCTTATATTTTAACAGGACTGTTCTATACTGTCCTATGAAGGAATAAACCTACAGCACATGTATGGTACACTTTACCTCCTCATCCTTCTTGCATGTTTCGATCTTTGTACAGTCAGTATTTTTCTTTCCATAAGAGCAAGTGTAGCATCTCATTGGAGCTGAAAGCATTTTAAACAAATGCGATAACTGTTTTCTACAGGATTGAAGATATTTTATATACATTAATGAGTGTATAGGACATAAGGGATATTCGATTCTTGCAAGATATAATACATACAATACCTTTCAATCTTACGATCTCTCTGGTTATAATCTACACACGTTAATTGCAATTTCTACATACGTTTTCTTGAATTCATGTGCAATTTCAAAACTAAAACGGAAGGTGCTTTAATAGAACTTATCCATTTCGTAGATAATAATCAAGTACAATTCGATATTTCTCCGTGTATTTTCGTCTTCGTCTCTATGACGATTAGAAACGAATAAATTAATTCTGATGGACAGTAGATCTGCTTGTGACCGTTATAAAATGCAAACTACATACCCAATGTCAACGAATCTCTGTCGTTTCATTCATGTTTACGGAAATATTTCTTCTTTTATTTCTTTGCATTTCTTGGTAGAATTGTTTTACAATTGACATCCGTATATGTATCACATTGCAATACATAATAAACGTTGTATGACCCAACGTACCACTTTTAACTGTAGGACAGGCTTGATTGTTGCAGTCTTGCTCCTCCTTGATATCACCCGAACAAGGAACATCGCCAGTAGATGAACAAGTCCTTGTTCTACTTCGCTTGCCTCCTCCACAGTTTTTGCTACAGGACGACCATGATCCCCAGGACTTAAATTCAGCGTATCCTGATACAATAATATGCATTATAATCACAGTTTATAACCTTGCATTGCTTTTTGCAACATTATTTATTTCCAGGTGGCAATTACTCGTATAGTTAACTAGATATTAAATTCGATCCAGACAACGAGTTATATGCCTATCAGTATGTCTTCTCCAATCATATTCACCTTGGTTTTTATTACAAAGGTCCCCAGTACAACACAGAGTGCATTCTTTCTCGTTTTTGTGACAATTGGCCTTGCAGTCTTTAGTCTTCCTGCACTTTTTCTTGATTTCAGCCTTGTCTCTACGAATCTTCGTTTCACAAGACTATAAAGAAATAGGTATTCCTTTCTACACATTGCTTTCAAAGAAGACATTTGTATTTAGTATTCAATGATGTTTTCATTTGTGTATAAACTATGCAATCACTTTTAACTATTTACCTCTTGTTACCAATGTCGTTTCAAAGCACAACGATTATCTTCCTTATATTTTAACGAGACTGTTCTATACTGTCCTATGAAGGAATAAACCTACAGCACATGTATGGTACACTTTACCTCCTCATCCTTCTTGCATGTTTCGATCTTTGTACAGTCAGTATTTTTCTTTCCATACGAGCAAGTGTAACATCTCATGTGAGCTGAAAATATATCCACAGAATATATAGGCATCGTATATTTAAAGCTAAAAACACTTCCTACATTCATTACTTACCCGACTAAGTCCGTATAATTCTTCTCTGCATCTTATACTGAATATTTGTAAAATCAGCACATACATATGCATCATGATTCAGAAATCAGTTAAAATGTAATTAATAATCACCTTGTATATATATATATATATATATATATATATATATATATATATATATATCAATAAACCGATTGAGTATATACTCGACTAGTTTCTTCAGGAGTACACTGAATATTGCTTAGTTACACATGTACACAGGGATTGCAAAGTGATATCAGAAAGCGCCAATATATTGTTACACTTAAGCAGAGTTCATTACGATATCATAATGTAACGTCCGTAAAATAGTACGGGGAAAATTGCAAAAAACTGGGTAAGGGGGGGGTTAAATACTAATGCTTTGTAAAATTACATTATGTAGCATTTAAGAAAGGTTTATACTTTTGGATAAATAGTTTTTCTTTGATTTTACGTTCTTTTTCTGTTGTGTCGTTGTAGAATTCATGAAATGGAAAAACGGTAAAACTCGGATTAATGTTTTTTGGCGCAATTTCAAATGTGTTCGCTTAGGTGCACTGGTATTTAGGATCTCGGATCTATTGTCCGTGAACGGTCATTCGGTGTCTTAAGGTGTCTCCTGTCTGGCCGATGTAATTCTCACCACATCCGGCGCAGGTATTTACGTATATAAGTTTGGGACTAATGCATGTCATTAACTATTTTTCTGTAAATTTACTTCCGTTTTTAAAGAAAAATTCGAATCCATGCGTTATATACGATCACGTAGTGGTCTTGGTTTGTTGCATTCAGTGATGACGGGGGGGGGGGGGTGTTTTGTGTGATATTACTGGTAAAACAAGCTCTGGTTAGAATTGATTTAAGTCAAGGACTTTGTCGGTTGCTTTTGATGATTTGGGACGACAGGACAATTCGTTTTAATTACTTGAAAAACTTCCTAATCTTTAGGCTGATGTGTTGAAATATATGGAATAACATAAGTGACAGATTTATGTTTCATGTGATTTTGCTTTTTTAATTCCGTTTTCAATTAATTCCCTAGGATAATTTTTTTCTAAGAGTAACTTTTTTTTATATTGGCGCTTTATGATATCACTTTGCAATCTCTATGTACATGTGTAACTAAGCAATGTTCAGTATACTCCTGAAGAATTGAAGAAACTAGTTCAGTATATACTCAATGGACTTTGTAATATTTTTATTACATATGAATATCACAAAGCCAATTGAGTACTGTATATATTCGACTAGTTTCTTCAATCTATCAACAGTATACAGGATATTTCAAAGTTACACATGTTCACAGTGAATCCCTGGGGAGTTCCATGACCGAGTGGTTAGAGCATCGCGCTCAAAATCACAAGGTTTCTCACCTCTACTCAGCGCGGCTCGCGCCGATATATGTTAGAAAGTTTGCCAGTTTACTTCCAAGTCGGAGGTCTCTTCCCGCGTAGATTGTATTTGGGTTCTCTTCTCCACCATAAAAAAACAGGACGCCACCAGGTAATTGAAAAAATGTTGATTGTGGCGAAAAACAACAATCAATTAATCACAGGGAATCACTGTGTCTATATGTAACTAAGCAATATTCAGTATACTTATGAACTTAAAAAAAAATGGTTGAATAGATACTTAATCGGCTATGACAAAATAGTGTTCGATATCTGAAAAATGCTTTAACTCGATCTTATCGCTCAACACCTGTTGCTTTACGATTTCTTGATACCTGGAGCTGATTTACAAGTCGTTGATGTCCATTCACATCTCTTAGATTTGTCATCCCACACAGTGGATCCAGGACATTTAAAATTGTACAGTTTTGAGTTTGAGCATTTAACAAATCCTTGACATGTGGAACAGGACTGGTAGTCGCCACTCTTCAAACCTTTACAATCTCGGACACAAACTGCAACAAATATTTTACGTTCAATAACTGTTGATATAGAAAACTACATGCACATACAAGTAAATATTAATGATTCAGGGCTAATTCAAACAATTCCATTCAATTTTTATCGAATGCACATTTCATTCAACCTTACATCACTAGAAATCATGCTGATGAGACAGAAAATCCGAAGTCATATCTCACAATAGGGGTGGCAAGATAAAGGTCCCTGCTTGCTCAAAGGCTGTAAGCGCCGAGCATGGGCCTAAATTCTGCAGCAATTCGCCCACAATACTGACGTCTCCGTTTTAGTGAAAAATTCTCGAGTGCGACGTTAAACAACATACAACCAACTAACTCGTACAAAGTATACATTATTTTCACATTGGAAAATAATATCATATTATTCAACGCGTCATAACTCCTTTGAAGATGTGAATTATAATTCTGACAAGATCAAGAAATTGAATTTACCGACTTATTCTAACAATTTTCAACAGTCCTTAGTTGTTGCCTTTTTGTTTTATGCTTTTTTGTTGTTGGGTTTTTTTTCCAGATCTCTTTGATTTCGGCTCTGTTTGTGTGAACTGTGGTTTCACAAAACTATAAAGAAATACATATTTCTTTTTATATATTCCTCTAAGAAGACGAACTTGTGATAAAATATTAAATATTTCATTTCGGTCTAATCTGTGAAACTACTTTCATGTTTGTACCTCTAGTTACCAAATCAATGTATCACGATTATCTTCATTATATTATATATCAACGTGATTCCTCTGTTTTGTTGTATGAAAGAATAACCTAAGAGCAGATGTATAATACACTTCACCTCCTCATCCTTCTTGCAAGTTTAGACCGTTGTGCAATCACTGTTTCTTTCCATAGGAGCAATTGTAACCTCTCATTTCAGCTAAAAACTTTTGTACACAATATAATTGAAAGTATTGCCACATACGTTATTGAGTGTCTAGGGCATGGGAATTGGTTGGTTGTCCCACTTTATAATAGTTTATTCATGTGTTTACGACGTCAACGACAAAAACAACCGACGATGGAAAACGCATCAGAGACGTTTACTTGAGCCTTTGACTCAGTTGACCAAAAAACAGAAATATGCTTTATAACAACACATTTCTTTTGCAGATAGTAATGTAATACAATTCCATATTTCCCCGTCTATTTTTCTTCCTCCTTGATATAAAGATCAGAACGGAATGCAGTAAATGACACCTGACGGAGAGCAGGTCTGTTGCAGTTATAAAATGAAAAGTACATTTCCAAAGTGAAGGAATTTCCGTTCTTTTAACGGTTCAGGAATGTTTCGTTCTTTCATTTATTTACAATTTATGCAAGAATTGCTATAGTATTTAATAACAACCATTTCCGTATTCCAACGCAATACCTAAAAAAACACGACGTATAATCCAAAGTACCACGCTGACTATAGGACAGGCCTGATTATTGCAGTCTTGCTCCTCCTTCCTTTAATCTTTAATTCATGTAAAACTTCACAAAAAACGATATAACAACAGATAGTACTGGAAACCAGTTCCATATTTCTCAATGTATTTTTCCTTTTTTCTCGTCGACATATACATCAGAAATGAATACCGTAAAAGAAACGTAATGGAGAGTAGGTCTGCTTGTTGAAGTTATACAACGAAAAGTACATCAAAGTGAATGAATCTCCTTTTTCCTTGTTAATCTCTCAGGACGTTTTTGTTCTTTTACATCTTTTCAATTATTTCTACAATTGTTAAATTATTAAAGTAAACCACATACCTATTCCAACGCTATACCAAAAAAAACCGACGTATGATTCAACGTACCACTTTTAACTGTAGGACAGGCTTGATTGTTGCAGTCTTGCTCCTCCTTGATATCACCTGAACAAGGAACATCGCCAGTAGATGAACAAGTCCTCGTTCTACTTCGTATGCCTCCTCCACAGTTTTTGCTACAGGACGACCATGATCCCCAGGACTTAAATTCAGCGTATCCTGATACAATAATATGCATTATAATCACAGTTTATACCCTTGCATTGCTTTTTGCAACATTATTTATTTGCAGGTGGCAGTTACTCGTATAGTTAACTAGATATTAAATTCGATCCAAAGTAGATCCGGACAACGAGTTATATGCCTATCAGTATCTCTTCTCCAATTATATTCACCTTGGTTTTTATTACAAAGGTCCCCAGTACAACACAGAGTGCATTCTTTCTCGTTTTTGTGACAATTGGCCTTGCAGTCTTTAGTCTTCCTGCACTTTTTCTTGATTTCAGCCTTGTCTCTACGAATCTTCGTTTCACAAGACTATAAAGAAATAGGTATTCCTTTCTACACATTCCTCTCAGAAGAGACATTTGTATTTAGTATTCAATGATGTTTTCATTTGTGTATAAACTATGCAATCACTTTTAACTATTTACCTCTTGTTACCAATGTCGTTTCAACGTGTAACGAATATCTTACTTATATTTTAACGAGACTGTTCTATACTGTCCTATGAAGGAATAAACCTACAGCACATGTATGGTACACTTTACCTCCTCATCCTTCTTGCATGTTTCGATCTTTGTACAGTCAGTATTTTTCTTTCCATACGAGCAAGTGTAGCATCTCATTGGAGCTGAAAGCATTTTAAACAAATGCGATAACTGTTTTCTACAGGATTGAAGATATTTTACATACATTAATGAGTGTATAGGACATAAGGGATATTCGATTCTTGCAAGATATAATACATACAATACCTTTCAATCTTACGATCTCTCTGGTTATAATCTACACACGTTAATTGCAATTTCTACATACGTTTTCTTGAATTCATGTGCAATTTCAAAACTAAAACGGAAGGTGCTTTAATAGAACTTATCCATTTCGTAGATAATAATCAAGTACAATTCGATATTTCTCCGTGTATTTTCGTCTTCGTCTCTATGACGATTAGAAACGAATAAATTAATTCTGATGGACAGTAGATCTGCTTGTGACCGTTATAAAATGCAAACTACATACCCAATGTCAACGAATCTCTGTCGTTTCATTCATGTTTACGGAAATATTTCTTCTTTTATTTCTTTGCATTTCTTGGTAGAATTGTTTTACAATTGACATCCGTATATGTATCACATTGCAATACATAATAAACGTTGTATGACCCAACGTACCACTTTTAACTGTAGGACAGGCTTGATTGTTGCAGTCTTGCTCCTCCTTGATATCACCCGAACAAGGAACATCGCCAGTAGATGAACAAGTCCTTGTTCTACTTCGCTTGCCTCCTCCACAGTTTTTGCTACAGGACGACCATGATCCCCAGGATTTAAATTCAGCGTATCCTGATACAATAATATGCATTATAATCACAGTTTATACCCTTGCATTGCTTTTTGCAATATTATTTATTTGCAGGTGGCAGTTACTCGTATAGTTAACTAGATATTAAATTCGATCCAGACAACGAGTTATATGCCTATCAGTATGTCTTCTCCAATCATATTCACCTTGGTTTTTATTACAAAGGTCCCCAGTACAACACAGAGTGCATTCTTTCTCGTTTTTGTGACAATTGGCCTTGCAGTCTTTAGTCTTCCTGCACTTTTTCTTGATTTCAGCCTTGTCTCTACGAATCTTCGTTTCACAAGACTATAAAGAAATAGGTATTCCTTTCTACACATTCCTCTCAGAAGAGACATTTGTATTAAGTATTCAATGATGTTTTCATTTGTGTATAAACTATGCAATCACTTTTAACTATTTACCTCTTGTTACCAATGTCGTTTCAACGTGTAACGAATATCTTCCTTAAATTTTAACGAGACTGTTCTATACTGTCCTATGAAGGAATAAACCTACAGCACATGTATGGTACACTTTACCTCCTCATCCTTCTTGCATGTTTCGATCTTTGTACAGTCAGTATTTTTCTTTCCATAAGAGCAAGTGTAGCATCTCATTGGAGCTGAAAGCATTTTAAACAAATGCGATAACTGTTTTCTACAGGATTGAAGATATTTTACATACATTAATGAGTGTATAGGACATAAGGGATATTCGATTCTTGCAAGATATAATACATACAATACCTTTCAATCTTACGATCTCTCTGGTTATAATCTACACACGTTAATTGCAATTTCTACATACGTTTTCTTGAATTCATGTGCAATTTCAAAAATAAAACGGAAGGTGCTTTAATAGAACTTATCCATTTCGTAGATAATAATCAAGTACAATTCGATATTTCTCCGTGTATTTTCGTCTTCGTCTCTATGACGATTAGAAACGAATAAATTAATTCTGATGGACAGTAGATCTGCTTGTGACCGTTATAAAATGCAAACTACGTACCCAATGTCAACGAATCTCTGTCGTTTCATTCATGTTTACGGAAATATTTCTTCTTTTATTTCTTTGCATTTCTTGGTAGAATTGTTTTACAATTGACACCCGTATATGTATCACATTGCAATACATAATAAACGTTGTATGACCCAACGTACCACTTTTAACTGTAGGACAGGCTTGATTGTTGCAGTCTTGCTCCTCCTTGATATCACCCGAACAAGGAACATCGCCAGTAGATGAGCAAGTCCTTGTTCTACTTCGCTTGCCTCCTCCACAGTTTTTGCTACAGGACGACCATGATCCCCAGGACTTAAATTCAGCGTATCCTGATACAATAATATGCATTATAATCACAGTTTATACCCTTGCATTGCTTTTTGCAACATTATTTATTTGCAGGTGGCAATTACTCGTATAGTTAACTAGATATTAAATTTGATCCAAAGTAGATCCGGACAACGAGTTATATGCCTATCAGTATGTCTTCTCCAATCATATTCACCTTGGTTTTTATTACAAAGGTCCCCAGTACAACACAGAGTGCATTCTTTCTCGTTTTTGTGACAATTGGCCTTGCAGTCTTTAGTCTTCCTGCACTTTTTCTTGATTTCAGCCTTGTCTCTACGAATCTTCGTTTCACAAGACTATAAAGAAATAGGTATTCCTTTCTACACATTCCTCTCAGAAGAGACATTTGTATTAAGTATTCAATGATGTTTTCATTTGTGTATAAACTATGCAATCACTTTTAACTATTTACCTCTTGTTACCAATGTCGTTTCAACGTGTAACGAATATCTTACTTATATTTTAACGAGACTGTTCTATTCTGTCCTATGAAGGAATAAACCTACAGCACATGTATGGTACACTTTACCTCCTCATCCTTCTTGCATGTTTCGATCTTTGTACAGTCAGTATTTTTCTTTCCATACGAGCAAGTGTAACATCTCATTGGAGCTGAAAGCATTTTGAGGAAATGTTATATTTGTTTTTTACAGGATTGGGAGGCATAAACGGAAATTCTATTCTTGCAACGTAAAATATATACAATACATTTGAATTTAATGATCGATGTCGTTGTAATTCACACAAGTTCATTGGAATTCCTACATGAGTTTTTCTTTAATTCATGTGGAATTTCACAAAAACGGAAATATGTTTTACAGGAATTTATCTATTTCGTAGATAGCAGTGAAACACAGTTCGATATTTCTACATGTATTTGTGTTCCTCATCGACATTACGATCAGAAATGAATAAATTAAACCTAATGGAGAAGCAGGTCTGCTTGTGACTGTTATAAAATGCAAACTACATACCCAATGTGAATGAATCGCTGTTCTTCTTAATGTTTGGGTTTTTCGTTGTTGTTTTCTTTCTAGTCAATTCTTGTTAAAATTCTTTTAGCATTTGACAACCATATATGTATTACATTGCAATACATAATAAACGTTTTATGACCCAACATACCACTTTTAACTGTAGGACAGGCTTGATTGTTGCAGTCTTGCTCCTCCTTGATATCACCCGAACAAGGAACATCGCCAGTAGATGAACAAGTCCTCGTTCTACTTCGCTTGCCTCCTCCACAGTTTTTGCTACAGGACGACCATGATCCCCAGGATTTGAATTCAGCATATCCTGATAAAATTATATGTATTACATTCACGATCTATACCCCTTGCAATGGTTTTCCAACATCATTTATTTTCATGCAGTAATAGTTAACTAGATATTAAATTCGATTCAGAGAAGAACTGGACAACGAGTTATATGCCTATCAGTATGTCTTCTCCAATCATATTCACCTTGGTTTTTATTACAAAGGTCCCCAGTACAACACAGAGTGCATTCTTTCTCATTTTTGTGACAACTGGCCTTGCAGTCTTTAGTCTTCCTGCACTTTTTCTTGATTTCAGCCTTGTCTCTACGAATCTTCGTTTCACAAGACTGTAAATTATAATGAATTATGTAACTTATTTCCAGGAGTTATGATTATCAATATAACAAGTTGATGTAAATGCAGTGAAGCTCCCTTTAACCTAACAATCACCTCTTCATCTTTTTTGCATTCCTCGATCTTTGAGCAGTCGCTGTTTTTCTTTCCATACGAACATGTGTAACACCGCATTACTGAAAAGATTAATGTGTGTTTGCAAAGACAACAGTATGGCCGACAATTGTATGCGTCATTTCACAGCAAATACCTTTGATAAATATTGATTTTTAAAGCCCTATTGTAAGAATTTCACCTACTAAATATTGAAAGCTTCTCACTTACAGAATAAAATCATATGTTGTAACCAATGTCAAAGTTTTTGATTCGTGGTTGTTGGTCTTAAAGATGATGAACGTTACCAAGGATCACACATTAATGCAGTAGTAAACCACTTTTCACTTCTAGATGAATAGTAATAAACGATACTTTTAGACGTAAATGTCAAGGTCAAAAGGATTATAAACGCAATACTACTTCTGCTTGTTTGATTAATGGATTGTTTAAATCCTATTTCATAATTTCATATAAAACTATTCATGTTAATAATTTTTTTGTTCATTTCATTTAGAACAAGCGACATAATTCTCATTTTGCATTGATTCAATTAACAAAAGTCAAGAATAGTTTCAATATCATCTGCGGTGCAATAAGGATTGATACCAACGCCATATTGTAGTTATAATTAAGTTTTAACCCCGTAGGGATCCGGGTTAGAATAGGTCTTCAGTACCCCTTGCTTAAGAGGTGACTGAATGGGATAGTCCTTCGAATGAGACCGCAAAAACCGAGGTCTTGTGTCACAGCAAGTACGGCACGATAAAGATCCATCCCTGCGTTTCGAATCAGTTAGGAGATATTTCAGTATCATCATCGTCAAATTCCTCATATATTGGTAGGGATATTTATCATCACCTGCCTATAGTGTTGATATATCTCAACTTATTCGATACGCGAGGACATGTTCTACGTATAATGAAATATTAAACCAAGCAAGGTTTCTAACAAGTAAGTTGATGTTAAAGAGGTTTCAACAATCCCGTTTAATGTCAACTTCAGTCTAAGTATAATTTCTCTATATTGAGCGCAAGTACATTTGTCTGCTAGTCAGTGATCTTGAAAATGTGAGTCATTATATTCCTAAAATATCATTTTCATACCATTTCGTTGGAGAACAAAAAAGAAATATTGAAATAGCTTGTATAGAATGCAATGTTCGGACAAACTTCCATTCGCTTCCGCACATCCACAAGTCATATACTAGCCAATTTTAATCTTCATCCCCATGATAGTTTCTGAGGTCGCTAATGGACTAAACATTCTGTGGAGCAAAACCAGTAACAGGAAGAGACAGAGCAGTTTGGAGAATGTACAGACGCTGTTTTCTAGAAAATCTGACATTGGTTTAAACTTCATAAAAGTCAAGGTAGAACATTTGAGTCAATCTTGAAATATACTTTATATGTTTGACATATACGCACGTTACAGATATGTTGCTGAGAGTTAGAAATTGGACTATAACGTGTAGAGCAAATCAATCCACTTTGACCCAAGTGGGATTTTTAACATTCATATATTATTTCCAAGGGGTTTTAGCTTTGTTTCAAAGTGGCAGTGTTGGTGATCATGTAACCTTCGAATTTTATTGATATAATTAACCATTGACTCTGAATTCCATATGCTGTTTAGTGTTACGATGTTAATATGGCCACCACGAGGTTAAAGATAATCAACATCATTAGGTTTGTTGATCTTACAGCATGTTAATCCAAATAGCAGTTTACAGTCATTCACAGTTTATGTATATTACGATATAGAGTTAATTAAGGTGCTAAATTAAGGATAGCCCTACAATACCATCGTCATTCTTTTCGGAACTGGCTTTTATTTGTCACTTGACTCCTTTATATACTTCTATAATAGTTATCATGAAAAGGCCAAGATAACTAATAGAATTCAATCCAGTAAATCCTCTAGAAAATACAAATCAGAGGGATGGGCTAACACGGATAGGTTTACATGCGATCTCCTTCAAGGATTTAAAATGTTTTGGAGAGATTGCAAAAGTAATACACAGCTTCATTAATACAGTCGTTAATATTTCCATAAGGAGCAAAGATAGGGGCTTGGTAGAACATTTACTGGATGTGTTTGTAAGTTGGGTTTTTTTTGGGTTTTTTTTTTGTTTTTTGGTTTTGTTTTTTTTTTTTTTTGTTTTTTTTTTGGTTTTTTTGGGGGGGTGGGGGTTGGGGTTTTTTTTGTTGTTGTTGTTTATTTTTGTTTTTTTGTTGTTGTTTTTTTTTTGGTTTTTTTAATATTATGATTTATCTATCAATCGATTTATGGTAGAGGCAATGGGAGCAATATAGATTAAATCAGATGTAATCATCGAACGTACCACAGGCCTGAGTGTTGCAGTCTTGCTCCTCCTTGGTATCACCTGAACAAGGAACATCACCAGTAGATGAACAAGTCCTTGTTCTGCTTCGCTTGCCTCCTCCACATTTTTTGCTACAGGACGACCAAGATCCCCAAGACTTGAATTCAGCGTATCCTAACAACAAAACGATCGTCAAAATAACATTTTTACCCTTACAATAATTTTTCAACAGGTATTGTAGTACATATATACTTAAACTTATGATATATCACCTTGGTTCTTATTACAGAGTTGTCCAGTGCAACAAAGAGTACACTCGTTGTCTTTCTTGTCACACTTGGCTTTGCAGTATTTCGTCTTAACGCATTTCTTTCTGATTTCAGCTTTGTCTCTTCGGATTTTAGTTTCACAAGACTTAAATTAAAGACATATTGTTATCATTAATAATGAAATGTATTTTAGAATATCAAGACTGTGTGAAATACCAGTTCCCTGTATATGTCATTTAATATCAATTTGTGATATTTTCAGAATCACATTTTTGCATATGAAATAATGGGTTGAATGGGTTTTTTCTAAGTATTTACCTCTTCATCTTTCTTGCAGGTCTCTGTTTTGGTGCAGTCGCTATTCTTTTTTCCGTTGGAACATGCATAACATTTCATCACTGAAATATAAAGATGTTAAAAGTGCTATCAAACTTGCATGATACACACTTTCCAGATGTATACAGAAACATCACGCAATGGATGACAGATCTAATGTTTCATTCATCAAATATATATATAAGATATTTTCATTGCTACTAAAAATGATGTACGCTTTTCATCCTCTCCAGCAATGAATTGGGTGTTATCCTAAGGTTTGATTACACCCAAATTCTAATGAGTGCTACCAATACATTGGATGTAAAAAAAAAAAAAACCAAACAAACAAAAACAAAAAAGCATACGTATTGTTAAATGAAAGCAAAATAGACGCAATATTGCTTCATTAAACACATTATATAGAAAATAAAAAGTACATATTGCTCTAAATTGGAGGGAAATCTATTCATACCTTTTCCGAATCTTCGCACAAGAGATTGTTATAATACGAATTTAAATGTAGATGTACTAGATCTGCATAAATATGATGATATTAGGAAACTCTTAGTATTTGATTAATTGTATATTGTTCAACGTCCCTTTCGAGAGTCTTTCACTCATATGGAGACGTCAAAATTGCTGGTGAAGGGCTGTAAAATTTAGTCCAATGCTCGGCGCTTATGGCCTTTGAGCAGAAAGGGAGTTTCATCGTACGTCACCTGCTGTGAATCTTAGAAACTCTTAGTAAATGCAAAAGTAAATTATCCATTTCCTATTATAAACATGTATATTTTGAAAGCATTTTATAGTAAAGTTGTAAATATTTTTCTACGCACTCATCTTAAGAAAGCAATATTTTTATGCGGTGACTTTAATTGTAATTTTGAAAGAATTTTTAATGAAATTATTAATGAAATAAATGATCACTTTTTGACAAATTTCAAAGTAATATATGAAATGTGCAATTTCTATGACAGCCTTCATCAAAAAAATAGACGAATTTCTGATAACAGTATCTCTGAATATTCAAAATAGGGAATAACATGCCGTTGTACCTACAATTGTCAAATGCAAAAACACCATTTATAAAAAATATTCTGGTTTAGATGGGATACCCTTCAAGGTTTCAAAATGTTTTGGAGAGATTGCAAAAGTAATAAAGAGCTTCATTAGTACAGAACAATCAATATATATTAAAGGTTGTTTAATTGGTGATAATTATTGATATATGTATTGCATGAAAAGAACAAGATAACAGTATTTAATCTATTAATTCCTATAGAAACTACAAATCAGAGATATGGGTGACCACGGACCACTGGACATACCAGAGGTGGAATCTGGTGTCTAGGAGGAGTAAACATCCCCTCTCGACCGGTCACACCTGCCGTGAGCACTACACACCGATCAGGTGTACGGAGTAATCAGCGATCAGAATCAGTGTGCCATGAACGACCTAACAATTGGTATGAAACACGGCAGACATCATTTCACCTAATGGAAAGTTGTAATGGCAAACTAAATTGTTATAACGACCATAAAATTTGCGAAATGCTCACTTTAGATAAGACTGTATAACCCCTGTAACATCAACTTCTTTGTCAGAAGTTTTGATTTAAAAAATAATCATATGCAGAACAAGCTCTTGCTTAAGGAATTACAAAGCAGATATGGAAGACTCTGTGGTGTCTTTTATTTCAAGTTCACTGGGATATATCGAATCGACATATGAAAGAAAATGTCTCTTTTTGCCATAGACAAACACTGATGGTTTGATTATGAAACACGTGTAGATATACATAAAATGATTTTTTTGTATCAATCACCATACCTGGACACGCATTCGAAGGGGTGCAGGAAGCTGTACTACTTGCAGAACCAACACATTGTTTTCCATCATAAGCAGGAGCAGGATCTGTACAGGTTCTTTTTCGGATTTTAGTCCCAGACACCTTCTTCGAAGATGCTTGACAAGTCACCGAGCATGCGCCGTAGGAAGACCAAGTAGACCATTGTCCATCAACTAATTCAAAAAATGATAAACGTAGGTGTACCTTATTTACAAATAAATTCATCACTGACATCATTTCCAATAAAGGGTGGTTAGTACTCACTTGGTATAGGTTTAGCACAGTCTTCATTTATCTTCCCATCGCCATCGTCATCTGTCAAGAGAAAAATAAACATCAACGATTCTAGAATGAGAGCACAAACATCCAATAGATCTAAATCTTCAATGGGTGATTTCAAAACTGTTCAACTGATAGGAAATCAAAATTCAAAAGTTCAAATACTTAAGAAACAGACTGCATGTGTTTTGATGATAAATCTTTCATTTCGAAACATATTATCAAAATATGCATTTTTCTACCTTTGTTTCTGTTTTCTGGAGTACACAATTCCTCGTCAATTTTCCCATCACAATCATTATCAATACCATCTCCCACGACTGTCGGCGTTCGAACACATACCTAGAAAAACAATTTACATCTACTCTGTAATTCAGGGAAGGTTTTTCCAAAATGAAATCCTCTGAAGGGCTCTTTATACATTGAAATTAAATGAACATTTCTGATCTTTGGCAAAAGGTACACTTACAGCGTTGACTTTTGCCATTCTCATGCCTGTGGAAAATCCGTACGTTTCGAAATTCGCTTGCCCATACAAGAAACCACCGAAGATGGCGATGGGGGATGTGTGTCGGACGGTGTGAGTTCCTTCTGTGACTGAGATATATCCTCCAACCAGAGACGTTCCAGCAATTTTATTGTATGATGTGCCACTAGGGAAGGATTTTCCATCAAGCCGTAATCCAGACTTCTGACTCTCTTCTACAATGAACATGAAATAGTTGTTGTATGATCCCTTGCTATATTTGGGGGTGGCAAATGTATAGTCAGCTCCGTATTGTTCACAAGGTGGGATTATCATCATGGCGGGATCGGACAGTTCTCTTGTGCTCTGCTGAGATTGCACAAACTGCGCCACCATTATTGGTTTATCTGCTACTATTTTGCAATATGCCTTGGAAGAGATTAGCTTCTGGACCATACTTCCAGCTTTACTGATGGTGAACGTTGACTTGTATCCACCAGAGATAGTAACCTTTGTATTGTCAGCACTGGCGGTGAACTTAAAGTAATCTCCAACGGTTCGTTTTGGTATAGGGACGGTAGCAAAGGTTTTACCCCAAGTATTTACCGGTAACATCTGTTCCACTAAATGATCGGAGGATGTACCAACTCCGATTGTGGTTCTTTGATTCCCCGAAAAGACTGACACGGGTTTGTTGGATTTGACGTAAGATCCGGTAAGATCACCACTGGAAACTAGCTGCCATGTTTCATACTTGTTTAGGGTTTCCTTTAACACGTTTCCCTTGTAATATTTCTTACGGTTATAGTATACATAGCGGGTTCCAATGTGGTTACTGATCCTTAAACTAACGGAAGTAGTATCTTGGACTCCTACAATTAGCAAGGCCGTGTTGTAGGAAGAGGGGTACCAGGAGACCACGTAGTATTCGTCAGAGAGAACATCTATCGGTATACCAATAAAACCGTCACAAGAATATGTTTCCTTGTTGATTCCGTAAATGACAATTTCGTCTGAGGCCCGAACTCTGACACCTTTGTTAGACTTACTGGAACCAGCCATTCTGAATTTAATAATCATATGTGAATTAGTGAAATACGTTTTTAAAACGTTATGGATTTTAAGAATGATAGTAAATGCTATACAAATCTCGGGGTTTGCATTTTAAGAGGTTCAAACGTGAAGGAAGCATAACGAAAGACGTACTAATGTGGAAATTTATATATAAAATATAGAGATTACTTTTACAATAATTTAGGAAGTCAATCTGCCTCATTATCGATTACTATTTTCATGAATTTATTCCCTTGATCAAAATAGTAAATGCCCAACGACCGACTAAAAGAGTTTTACTAACAGCATGATGCGTCATTATGTAACTATTCGACTTGTGTGTCAAACTTATTGCGATGACTTTAATTTTTAAGCTGTAGGTAGATACGCGGTATGTCATTGAATGAGAGCCACTGCAAGCAGTGGACATATTTACTACAGAAAAGTTTTACGTCCATGTCATAGATATATTGGTTCCAAAAATTTTGATAACAATTTGTTGCTTACAATTTGAAAAACTATTCACACTGCTAAATAATGGTCGACATTCAAAAGGCCTAGACCGTTTGTTTTCTTTCAGAGACTCCTCAACCCTTGAAAGTTGTGACCTCTGATATTCTATAATTTAATCAAATAGAGTCAGAATTCACTACATACATACATATATACCGACAATTATTAAGATTAAATATTTTTTCATAGTGGAAGAGCTTCGAAACAATTAAATTAATGAATTGGCTTTGTACATAAGAGTTCAGTATTCATCTCAAAATTAGCTGAACTGTATTTCGATCAAAATTCCTAATAAAACTGGAAAATTGCAAGAAATTTAAAGTATGAAATTATGATATTTTTAGACATCTTTTTTTAAATACACTGTTTTCGTACCTGATGCTTGCTTTCATAAAAAGTTGTTTGACCTGTCCTGAGGTGATTTTGAAGGACGATGATATCTTGGGGTTGGTACATTTAGGGGCGTCTACAGTAACACTGACACTGGTGGTAAGAGAAGTGGTCACAAAAAGTTCTACATCGATGGATACGCCACTGTTTTCCATGTAGCCAATGATGAACTCAGTACCTCGGTTATCTGGCGCTCCTGAGGTGTGACGTAAAAGAGTGAATTATAATAATATGAAACCTAAACACGTCATGGACGGATTCTTTTCACATTGTTTTATTCCAAAAAGTCATGAAATTATCAAGCTAAATAACAAGAAAGCATTACTTGTGTAATGATACTATCGAATTACATTCATGAAAATGCATGTCATTGGATCTTGTATTTGTGTCAAGGTCAGATCAAAAGCACTTATTGCAGCACAAAAAGTAGATCCTTTGTCGGATTTGGCTCCACTATTTGGTATCTTTGGGTTTCTCAGCTCTTCCAAGTTTGTTCATATTTCGAATTTCCAACAATTTTAACTTGAACATCACTGAAGAGACATTAGTTGTTGAAATGCGCATCTGGTGTATCAAAATTGGCACTGTTTATGTTTTATTTTTAACCATTTATACATACACCAGTACCTTTGTTATTTCAATGTATCATCACATTTTAACGTGACATAACTATATATTACAAAATATAGACGTCTTGGTTGAAAATGATAGTTTTTTAACCAATAAGAAACTTTTCAGAAATATAAGTGCCAAACTTTCATCCATAAAAGTAGCACACGTGATAAATGTAAATTCCGTCTAAAACTATAAAATCTGAAAATATCTCTTCGAAAACAAATCTCCCAAATATACTCGATGACAAAATTACCAGATGTACTGTGTTTCGAACTTAAAGATTCGAAAATGTAGTCATTTCTGATTTTAACAACATTCCCAAGGCCCTCACTAGCTTTGAGTGGAACATGAAAAAGCGAAGATAATAACAGTAATACATGTACAAACAAAACTACTTACTTTGTCATACTTCCTTTGTGACTAATTACAGCATTCTCATAATATACAAAATTACAGTGGTCTATATTTGTACTTTTTTCTTTGTATTTAGACAGAAAAGTAATTCTACATTTCGAGTTTATATGAAATGAGTTCTGCCTAGAATAGAAAACATGTCGCTTGCATTGCAGTGTGCACTTCATTGTTCGTAATTCCTAAAAGTGATACTTTTGCAAAATTCAAAGAGGAGTATAAACGTGGAACTATATATTTATTATTAGCTTATTAAACTTCGTCTTATTTCATAACTTGAACAACGTTTATATTGTCTAAGTGTATACATCAATAGTGGATGCCAACGTTAAGAGACTCTGGACTCATCAAATTTAGGTGTTCTTAGAAAATCAAATTGAACACAGGACATATTTATGCATACATAATTTATGGCTTTGCACGTATGATTAATCAGAAAACCTATATTGCTGAAATATGCCAGCATGATAAAATGGTATGTTAACAGAATGTCACACACATGCTTCAATATTCCTTATCTTTGACAAAAGATATAGTGTCTGTATAATAGTCCTTAACAAACAGAACATTTTCCCCAACATATGCAAAATGATTGATTGATTGATTGATTATTTATTGCTTTCCGCCACACTCAACAAATTTTCAGTTATTTGGTGGCGTCCAGATTTTGCAAAATGATGTGAAATCACAAATCTTCATAATACATACAGTATCACTTTCACAATAATATTTTCAAATGTAACTTTTAAACGATTTTTCCCAAAATGTTTTTTAACACTGCAAACGTTTATAGTCAATCTACCAATTCCCATGCTAATAAGATTATCCTGGGACTCTTATTCATTTTAAAATATCACGTTTAATAGAGGACGTTTTCAATATAAAGTCAAGTGTATCAAATTAGATACCGTATAGCGGGTTTTCTCCACGGGAAGATAAATTTGGCTGATTTCAGCGGTTAGATAGCTTTCTGCCCAACTTTCACTCGCCATATATGCACCTAATTGCGACTTCAGTATTTGAAAGAGAGATAATCCTTTCTTATCCGCAACAATTTATTCTGCTAAAATTATTAGTATACTTTTAAGTCTGCAAATCGCCAAATTTATAGACCCGCGGAGAAAGAGGACATTTCTTCAATCGCACAGGAAAAGTTGCATCTTTGAGGAATTGAACTTCATCATTGACATTTGATGGTCATCTAATGTTACACATCTAGAATGAAATAGTAAAATATTTTTCCCATAAAGCCATCAAAAGAAGTTTTACTCTATCTGATAGATACCGGATTTCACTAAGTGAATTACTTATTTTCTGGTTTTACGACATTTTAACCAAACAAAATATGACATTATTGACATTAATCAATATGTTAGGCTAGCCATTCATCCACTGAAGAAAATTATTTCACAGTTCTTCAACATCTACATATCCCCAAAATAAATGGAGCATACCTTCTACTTATAAATTACATAAAAAGCGTAGACTGGATGAATAATAAGTTTGTATTGAAGCTACTTAATCTGTACATGAATTGATGTCTTCAAAATCCTGCTATTATGCAATTTTCACAAAGGTTTGTTTGCATTTAAGCTCAGTCCATCTTCCCACATGCTTCATATTTCGTTTTTACCCAGGAGGAAGATGTAAGCACATCATATATTCACTCCCTTTGTATTGATAAAACTTGATTGTAAAGAGATATGATGATGGTGATTATTAAGTTAAATTATATAAGCGTTAAAAACCAGTTTTCAACTTTTAAGACAACTAATAATACCATAATATAATGTACATGTAAATAGAATAGATAGGTCAATTTCTTTTCACAAAGTGAGCTAATCATTGACCATTTTTATCGGGACAGAGAAAACACTTTTCATGATAAGGTTTTAGACTGGGAACTTGGCAAATTGATCGATTAATGATAATAAAGTTTATGCGGTTATTTAGAGTCACCTAACATTATAATATGGTCATTTAAATATCATAATAGCTTTTTATTCTCTCCCTCTGATATTTATCTTTAATTTTCAAATTATTTCGAATCAATATACCTATTATCTCTTCAAAAGCTATCATAAACAATCACCTCTTTACAAGATCCAATTATCACGAGTCAAAATAATCAGAGAATAGAAAATTAACCCAAAAAATAGTTAGCCATTTTGATTCCTAAAACCGCACTCAAATGTTTGCCTTCAAATATATTATCCGCTTGTGTAACTAGCCAAAACTCCACAAAAGTAATTCTAGAATTCAATGATTGTACATGATCAAATTTAGCATAAAATGTCCATGTGAGAATATGACCTCTGCTCCTGTAGGAGGAATACATTACCGCTACATGGCCATATATATATATATATATATATATATATATATATATATATATATATATATATCCACCCCCTCCTTTCCCTCATTCTATGACTAACCGGTCGCGGTGGCTCAGTGGTAGAGCTCTCGCCTCGTGATCGGAAGGTCGTGAGTTCGACTCCCGGCCGCGTCAAACCTAAGACGTTAAAATAGGTAGTGATTGCTCCTTCGCCAAGAGCTCGGCATTTAGAAGTGAGAATCACGGGTCTTTCGGAGATGACCTTAAAAACGGAGGTCCCGTTTCGCAGTAGGTGTGGCAAGTTAAAGAACCCTCACTGCTAAAAGCCGTAAGTGCTAAGCATAGGTCTAAATTTGCAGCCCCGTCACCGGTAATGGTGATAGTCGCCGGATAGCTGAAAAATTGCTCAGGCGACTATAAACAAAACAATCAATCAATCAATCATTCTATGACTACTCAAATGTGACTGCTCAAATATCTTCAAAACAGTCGAGATCCTCATCCTTATACCATATATATACTTGCTGCATATGTCTAGGTACATTGAATATCTGTTGGGCAAGTGCATGGGGTCATCCCAAACCCTATTCCATAATTGCTGAGAAGCATGTAAAGCAATTGAGGTCCTGAACACACACACACACACACACACACACACACACACATATATATATATATATATATATATATATATATATATATATATATCCTGCTGCACATATCAAGATGTACTGACTATTATTTTGATGGGTCATTCCAATCCCCATCATTTTGTTGTTCAAATATCTTAAAAATGGTTGATACCCTAACCCTTAAAGCAAATATATTCTTGTTGTACATGACACAATGCATTGATCATCGGGTTTTATTTTCCTCTTCAATTGCTCCTCAAGGTGAAAAATGGTTACTAATTATTATCAAACAAGACTTGTGTGCAATAAACCCTTTTCCTTTGATTTTCTACTTGCAATATATTTTCAACTGCCTTACCGACATCAGCAGAATTTTTAAATATAATTCCCAAATAACCCAAATAGGTTGCTCCGAGATGCGTTCTTCGTTATATTCTACTTCAGTTTCTGGTATAATTTCTTTTACTTTCTTGATCTATATGGTTATAATTTAGTCATATTGATTCGAATTTTTACATGAGTTTTTCTTTAATTCATGTGAAATTTCACAAAACCGGAAGGGTGTTTTTCTTTCCTAGTTAAATATTACAGTGTTCTTGCACATAGTAGTGAAATAAAATTCCATATACGTCTACATTTACATCAGAAGCAAATAAATTAAACCTGGTACAGAGCAGGCTTGCCTGTTTCAGTTACAAAATGCAAAGTACATTTCAAATATAAATGAACCTCTGCTTTTTCTTGCTTACGTTCCAGAAAATTTTCGATGTTTTATTTCTTTGCAATTTTTGGTAGAATTATTATAGTACATGAAAACAACCATCTTCGTATTCCATTGCAATAATAAAAAAGTTGCAGGATCTCCAACGTACCACTTTTGGCTATAGGACAGTCCTGAGTATTGCAGTCTTGCTCCTCTTTGGTATCACCTGAACAAGGAACATCACCAGTAGATGAACAAGTCCTTGTTCTGCTTCGCTTGCCTCCTCCACATTTTTTGCTACAGGACGACCAAGATCCCCAAGACTTGAATTCAGCGTATCCTGACAAAACGATATACGTATCCTAACAACTAGATCGTCACAATCACACTTTAGGCCATTACAATGATTTTCTAACAAGTATTGTAGTACATATATACTTAAACTTATGATTTATCACCTTGGTTCTTATTACAGAGTTGTCCAGTGCAACAAAGAGTACACTCGTTGTCTTTCTTGTCACACTTGGCTTTGCAGTATTTCGTCTTAACGCATTTCTTTCTGATTTCAGCTTTGTCTCTTCGGATTTTAGTTTCACAAGACTGTTAAATTAATGATAAATCAGATTGTTATCATTAATAATGAAATATATTTTGGAATATCTAGATTATGTCGTAACAGTTTGACATTTCACAAGTGAAATACCCGTTCACTGTATATGTCACTTAATAATATCAATTTGTGATATTTTCAGAATCACATTTTTGCATATGAAATAATGGGTGAATGTTTTTAACTATTTACCTCTTCATCTTTCTTGCAGGTCTCTATTTTGGTGCAGTCACTATTCGTTTTTCCGTTGGAACATGAATAACATTTCATCACTGAAATATAAAGATATTGAAAGTGCTATCAAACTTGCATGATACACACTTTTCAGATTTGGATAGAAACATCGGGCAATGGATGACAGATCTAATGTTTCATTCATCAAATATACATACAAGATATGATACAAGATAGTATTTTTATCTTTAAATTGGAATCTATTCATACCTTTTCCGAACCTTCGCACAAGAGATTGTTACAATACTGTTCCACAAAGAATTTAAATGTATAAAATGTACTACACATGCATAAATATGATGATGCTAGGAAACTCTTAGAAAATGCAAAGGTCAATTATTATCCATCTCCTATTATAAATATATATATATATATATATATATATATATATATATATATATATACATAAAAAAAATAAAATTTGAAAGCAATTCACAGTAAACTTGTAAACTTTATTTCTACGCACTCCTCTTAAGGAAGCAATATTTTTATTCGGTGACTTTAATTGTAATTTTGAAAGAATTTTTAATGAAACTATTAATGAAATAAGTGATCACATTATGACTTATTTTAGAATACTAACTGTCACATATTTTGTTGAATAAAACAATATGGTTATGTGAATATTTTATGCTGAAAAATGTTATACATGTAACTTTTTTATGGTCGAACGTTGATATGACATACAGTCAATATACTAGGTCAAGAAATAAAATACATATATGTTTCAAAAGAGATTCAATATCACTGTAGACAAAAAATGTATATTTTATTACTAAAATTCATTTTTATGAAAATTCGACAATTTGTATCATCAATTTATACTCAACAAACAGTTTTCTGCAGAACATTACGACTGATATTAAACATACACAAACACGATAATATATATGTAGAGCTAAACACTTTATGAATTCAATTGAAAACTTTTTAATGAAGGAGTGTAAATATCTAACAGTAATCAATGGCATAAGTCCTATAAAGAATACAAACTTAAGAGTAGGACAAACACGGACCCCTGGACACACCAGAGGTTGGATCATATACCGGAAAGGACTAAGCATCCCCTGTAGACTGGTCAAAACAGCCGTAAAATGATAAACTCAGTTGGAAGAAATGACTTAAAATGTCAATAACTACATATTTAGAAAAGATAAATCTTGAAGCTCTTCTTCACACATCAACGAGGGCAATAAAAACTTGTGTATGATTATCTTAGTATACAAAATGTTAGGCTTATTGTAAGCACAGTTTCACGGTTCAGTGAACAATGGAAACATCATTTTGGGTTTTAAGGTGCTACATCTTAAGAATACCATATCATATTTCGGTATTCTAAAATCCACAAATTCAAAATGGCTTGAGATTGAACAGAGAAATGAAGATTTACGCAATCTGATGTCTTAAAATATTCTTCATGTAATGATGTAGATTTTGTACTCCCTGTTTCAGGATCAAATATGTTTTAAAGTAAAATTATGAAACTAATAAATCTATCATGATTCTTATCTCTATGAGTGTTAATTATTTTTTTTCTTTTATTTTTTGTTTAATTTTCTATTCTTTGAATATTTTTGAAACGGGATAACTGGATCTTGTAAAAAGTTTTTCTTGATGCTTTGATTGAAATGCAAATTCCGCCCCATATGATCGACAATATTCTCTATATTCAATATATCATTAATATTACTATACAACATGTTTACGAGGGGAAATGTGAAGGAAAAAAATGATGGAATCTTTTACACCTTTAACTACCTATTCAATGCACACTGTCTCCTTTTCCATAGACAAATACTGATGGTTTCTTTATAAAGCAGTTTCAGATCAACATAAAATAAATTTTATCAATCACCATACCTGGACACGCATTAGAAGGGGTGCAGGAAGCTGTACTACTTGCAGAACCAACACATTGTTTTCCATCATAAGCAGGAGCAGGATCTGTACAGGTTCTTTTTCGGATTTTAGTCCCAGACACCTTCTTCGAAGATGCTTGACAAGTCACCGAGCATGCGCCGTAGGAAGACCAAGTAGACCATTGTCCATCAACTAATTCAAAAAATGATAAACGTAGGTGTACCTTATTTACAAATAAATTCATCACTGACATCATTTCCAATAAAGGGTGGTTAGTACTCACTTGGTATAGGTTTAGCACAGTCTTCATTTATCTTCCCATCGCCATCGTCATCTGTCAAGAGAAAAATAAACATCAACGATTCTACAATGAGAGCACAAACATCCAATAGATCTAAATCTTCAGTGGGTGATTTCAAAATTGTTCAACTGATAGGAAATCAAAATTCAAAAGTTCAAATACTTAAGAAACAGACTGCATGTGTTTTGATGATAAATCTTTCATTTCGAAACATATTTCAAAATATGCATTTTTCTACCTTTGTTTCTGTTTTCTGGAGTACACAATTCCTCGTCAATTTTCCCATCACAATCATTATCAATACCATCTCCCACGACTGTCGGCGTTCGAACACATACCTAGAAAAACAATTTACATCTACTCTGTAATTCAGGGAAGGTTTTTCCAAAATGAAATCCTCTGAAGGGCTCTTTATACATTGAAATTAAATGAACATTTCTGATCCTTGGCAAAAGGTACACTTACAGCGTTGACTTTTGCCATTCTCATGCCTGTGGAAAATCCGTACGTTTCGAAATTCGCTTGCCCATACAAGAAACCACCGAAGATGGCGATGGGGGATGTGTGTCGGACGGTGTGAGTTCCTTCTGTGACTGAGATATATCCTCCAACCAGAGACGTTCCAGCAATTTTATTGTATGATGTGCCACTAGGGAAGGATTTTCCATCAAGCCGTAATCCAGACTTCTGACTCTCTTCTACAATGAACATGAAATAGTTGTTGTATGATCCCTTGCTATATTTGGGGGTGGCAAATGTATAGTCAGCTCCGTATTGTTCACAAGGTGGGATTATCATCATGGCGGGATCGGACAGTTCTCTTGTGCTCTGCTGAGATTGCACAAACTGCGCCACCATTATTGGTTTATCTGCTACTATTTTGCAATATGCCTTGGAAGAGATTAGCTTCTGGACCATACTTCCAGCTTTACTGATGGTGAACGTTGACTTGTATCCACCAGAGATAGTAACCTTTGTATTGTCAGCACTGGCGGTGAACTTAAAGTAATCTCCAACGGTTCGTTTTGGTATAGGGACGGTAGCAAAGGTTTTACCCCAAGTATTTACCGGTAACATCTGTTCCACTAAATGATCGGAGGATGTACCAACTCCGATTGTGGTTCTTTGATTCCCCGAAAAGACTGACACGGGTTTGTTGGATTTGACGTAAGATCCGGTAAGATCACCACTGGAAACTAGCTGCCATGTTTCATACTTGTTTAGGGTTTCCTTTAACACGTTTCCCTTGTAATATTTCTTACGGTTATAGTATACATAGCGGGTTCCAATGTGGTTACTGATCCTTAAACTAACGGAAGTAGTATCTTGGACTCCTACAATTAGCAAGGCCGTGTTGTAGGAAGAGGGGTACCAGGAGACCACGTAGTATTCGTCAGAGAGAACATCTATCGGTATACCAATAAAACCGTCACAAGAATATGTTTCCTTGTTGATTCCGTAAATGACAATTTCGTCTGAGGCCCGAACTCTGACACCTTTGTTAGACTTACTGGAACCAGCCATTCTGAATTTAATAATCATATGTGAATTAGTGAAATACGTTTTTAAAACGTTATGGATTTTAAGAATGATAGTAAATGCTATACAAATCTCGGGGTTTGCATTTTAAGAGGTTCAAACGTGAAGGAAGCATAAAGAAAGACGTACTAATGTGGAAATTTATATATAAAATATAGAGATTACTTTCACAATAATTTAGGATGTCAATCTGCCTCATTATCGATTACTATTTTCATAAATTTATTTGCTTCATCAAGCGGTATGTTACTGAATGAGAGACACTGCAAGCAGTGGATATATTTACTACAGAAAAGTTTTACGTCCATGCCATAGATATATTGGTTCCTAAAATATTGAAAACATTTGTTGCTCACAATTTGAAAACCTATTCGAACTACCAATTAATGGTGAATATTCAAAACGTCTAGCCCGTTTGTTCTGTTTTTCACAGACACTTCAACCCATAAAATTGGAAAGGTGTACCCTCTGATATAGATACATACATACATACATACCGACGATTGTTAAGATTAGTGGAAGAGCTTCGAAACAATCAAATTAATGAATTGGCTTTGTACATAAGAGTTCAGTATTCATCTCAAAATTAGCTGAACTGTATTTCGATCAAAATTCCTAATAAAACTGGAAAATTGCAAGAAATTTAAAGTATGAAATTATGATGTTTTTAGACATCTTTTTTTAAATACACTGTTTTCGTACCTGATGCTTGCTTTCATAAAAAGTTGTTTGACCTGTCCCGATGTGATTTTGAAGGACGATGATATCTTGGGGTTGGTACATTTAGGGGCGTCTACAGTAACACTGACACTGGTGGTACGAGAAGTGGTCACAAAAAGTTCTACATCGATGGATACGCCACTGTTTTCCATGTAGCCAATGATGAACTCAGTACCTCGGTTATCTGGCGCTCCTGGGGTGTGAAGTAAAAGAGTGAATTATAATAATATAAAGCCTAAATACGTCATGGACGGATTCCTTTCAAGTTGTTTTATTACAAAAAGTCATGAAATTATCAAGCTAAATAACAAAACACAACAAGAAAATAAATATGTAATGATACTATCAAATTACATTTATGAAAATATGTATCATTGCATCTTTTTGTCATAGAATGGTGATCTAAAATGTTGAAAGTTTGACGCTGTTGATTTGGAAAAGTTGTTTTTTTTTCGATTAATTAACAGTTCTTTGAAATGTTTGAGAATCCACGTTATGTTGTGGAATGATACGTCTTGAATTTCTCCTTGACGGCAATTAATATTTTCCTGAGGAGTAAAAATAGGGACTTGGTAGAACATTTACTGGATCCTGCAATGTATTTCTGATTGTAAGGGTTGTTGTGAAAATGTGAAATCCAGTATAGGTAGGAACATTCAAATTTATTCTTCCCATGGACTGGGGTATTAAATGTATTTAAAACAGAAACTGATTTTGAAGAATTTCTTCTTTCGAAAGGGAGTGAGATTACCAAACGTGGCGAAGAGCCAAGTTTTGTTTTGAATGCAGTTGTAATAAAGGGGTCTTAGTAACAAACTCAATGTTGTTACCAGATTTGTCAGCTAGAATTTTTAGGGTTTTTTTTTTTCAATGGGAACTTTGAGTATAAGATGGATTACCAAATGTACAATTAAATCAAAGTTCGTCTCACATACAGTACTAACTAGGTGCTGTCATAAGACAGTAATACCACACGCAAGTGTTTACCTTCAAATATACTATCCGACGTTCTTGTGTCACTGTCCAAGAAGCCACGATAGAAATTTGTAATTCACTTGGATATATACATAATCAAATTTTAGCATAAAATGTTCAGGTGCGAATATGACCTCTGGGTCTCTGGAAGGAATACATTAGCGCTACATTGGCAGAAATATCAAATCTTAATGCACATATCAAGATGTATTGGTTGTTCTGCTCGGCCCCTGGGTCGTCCCCAAACCCTCATTCTAGGATTGCTCAAATATCTTCAAACCAGATGAGATTCTCACCATTATTCCATATATATTCTTGCTGCATTATGTCAAGATGCATTGAGTATTCTTTTGGGCACGTGCCCTAGGGTTATCCAAAACCCTATTTCATAATTATTGAAGTATATCGAAAACTAGATGCTGTCATAAGGCAGCAGTATCCGCACGACAAGTGTTAACCTTTAAATAAACTCTCTGCCGTATTTATGAAACTAGCAAAGAAAGCACAATAATTACCATATAACATACCCTATATCACATATATTCTTGCTACTTATGTGATGATTCATTGAGTATTCTGATGAGCAAGTGTTCCGGGGTCATCGCAACCCCTATATTTCTTTTCATTATTCAAATATCTTTAAAATGCTTGATATTCCAACCCTTAAAGCATGTTGTACATACACAATGCACCGAGTACCAAGTTTCCCCTCCCCATTTGCTCCTCAAGGTGAAAAAGAGAATTCGGAAAACTTATTGCACATCTAAACGACGCCACCAATCATCTCCCAAAAGATTTTCAACCCTCAATTGAGCCCCAAATTCTGAAACGTTATTGCACAAATATCGAACACCACCAATTATCTTCCAAAAGATGATTTGGCGGGGTTCTAGAAACCAAGGGGGTCGGAAAAAAACCGTCGCTTTTTTACCCCCATATGCCCACCACCACCGAATGAGTTTTCGAGGCATTTTAAATGCAATAATGGTAAACAGGATAGATGGAAAATGGCAATGTTTGACGTTACGGCTTTTGTGTAAATTTAGGAATTACATCTCTACTTACACATCCCAATATTTCATCAGTGCATGTAAAGAATTTGCGAGTCAACTTGTCTTCCGGATACCTTCATCCACACCCATACACACACTCAGAAAAACAATGCAACGTACGTCTTACATGATTGGGAAAATATTTCTAATTAAAATTTGTGATACATTTACAGAATCTATATTCTCATTACCTTTGGAGCATTCCGTGTAGAAGACGCTGCATAAGAGAAGGAAGGATAGCGCTACACCACCTGAGAAGCAGCCTACAAGATTAATTCATAGAGCATTGTACATAATGGGCTAAAGGAAACGAGTATCTTCAGGATGTCGTCTAATGTGTTTCGTTCATTTATAATCAAGAATGTTGTGTAGAAGTTCAGTCGATAATACGGAGTATTATCTCCATATCAATGACTGTCTGTGTTTATATTATCCGTTAAACATATTAAACGCAAATATAATTTAAACAAAAAAGTCCATGGGGCCTTAACGTTCACCCGAGTACGCAGAATATTTGGTATTTAGAAATCATTGCGTTACCTGTGTGTTTTTTTATGATTCTCCACTTTTATACTTTGTAGTATTGTTTGTTTGTTTATTTGTTTTATGTCTCGTTGAGAATTTTTCCATCATATTGAGACTTCACTAGCTGTAGGTGAAGTACCACATATTTAGACCTATGATTAGCGCTCAGGGCCGTAGCAGCGAGGGTTCTTTAACGTGCCAATGCCTACCACGACATGGGACCTCCGTTTTTTAGGTCATATCTGAAAGATCCGTGATTCTCACGACCGTTTGGCAAAGGAGCACTCACTACCTATATTTATGTCTTAGGTATGACGCGGCCATGGCACGAGCTGGGTTCGAACTCACGACCTCCCGGTTACGATGTGATCGCTCTACCAGCTACCGCGACCGGTATATACTTTGTATTATACGATAGGTATATTGATATAACTATCAAACACAATTGATAATTTAGAATTCTTTCATAAGTACATGTAAGTTTTATCACATCACAGCGACACGCTACTTTCTATTTAAGTTTAAAAAGGGCAAATGGATTTTTACAGCTTTCAAAGAGGGTTCATTGCTCATAATAGCAAAGCATGCAAACAATTTGTCTCCATGATATGCAGAAGTAAGGAAGAAGATTTTCTAAGATATGATGCAGTTTTAATTTATGAACCCTGAACCCAGGGTCATAAATTCACAATTCTGTTAAAGGGCCCTTTGTTTATTATGATTATGCTAAATTTAGTTTGACTGTTTCATGTCCAGGAGTCAAGAATAAGACTTTTGAAGATAACCTTAATTGGTTCTAGCCATATCCCTGAAACCTCAGGGAGACAGGGTTCATGAAAGTTTTATTCCCCTTGACCTATAGATGTTACATACCAAGCTTTGTTTAATCTGGATCAGAGTAAAAGTTGAAAATGCTTAAAAGTTTATGACCGACGCTCGACGACGAACACTATAGCAAAATAGTGACATAAAAAAGAAATATACCGATATCGAAAGAGAAGTTCCATTTAAAGTGGCTCTTTAACCAAAATTTTATTAGATGGTTTGTTAAAGCACTTCATATTAATGATTTCACCATCGAAAGAGTAATGTAAGCTCTCAATTATTTTATAATTTTTGTGGTTTTCCAGGAATAATAAAAATGGTGTTTTGTTTGCAAATAAGAAATTCTAAAATCCTAATTTTGCTGTAATTAATTAATATATCTTGTCTTTGTTCGTCAAGATTTTAGCACTAGATTTAAAAATTATCAACAAATAACGCTTTAAATTTTCATAAATATTCTTCTTTCTTATATAGTAGAATTTCCGAATCTTTTAGGCACGTTTTGTTAGATATTCATATCATGCATCAAATCACAGTGAAATTTGGATTTTAATATTAATAGAATATTTTATTTGCAAACAAAGCACCTTCTTTATTATTCCTGGATATACGCACAAAAAAAGTTCATAAAAATGACAGAGTTTTTTTATGTTAAAATCAACCATATATGAGATGTTTTAACGAGTCTTTAAATTAAAAACAAAAAAGCCACTTTAAAGTTAGGGACGTTTCACAAACACAGATTGCCTGTCGTAGTCTTGGCATTTCCAGACACTTAAATACAGTTCTAAGTAAAGACTCAATATGGGTTTTTGTATGATTATAATGTTTAAAATAAAAGAGAGGGGGGGGGGGGGAATTCTAAAATGGGAAATGCAAGATAAATTTCAAAAGTTATGTTTAGTGATATCACAATAGACGGCAATATATTCAAAGAAACCTTTAGTAAAAATTTTATTTTCACAAAAATAAACATTGTCATCAGAACATATTAAATACAGAGAAAAATCGTGGGGTTTTTTTGTTTTTTGGGGGGTTTTTTTAAACATAAATCATGTATACTTCAATCCATACTAAATACAATGAATAGTCTATAAAGAGTTAAGAGAGAATCAATTCGATATTTCTGAAAATTCAGAAATAATCTGGATTATGGTTTAGATAAAATACAAATCAGAAATCTTTGAACATTGGATTTTTTTTTTTTTGAATAATAATGATGAACTTCTATAGCATAAGATTTGATTTACCCATTCTGAACGAGCGGTGCTGGTACTCCGTTGTCTTTTTCCCGTCTGTCGGTTACCTGCCAATGGTACCAGGGTAAATCGGGTCTTTAAAACATTCTGGCACAATTTCATAATGAAAGTTCAGCAATGTGCACTATTTTCTGCAGTTCAACCAATTTTGTAAATCTACGGTGGCTTTGCGGTGTTATAAATTAACATAAATGTGGTTGGTGATTGAACTGTTCTGAATGTTGAAAAATAGATATTTGAATTAATGTCATCATCACTTTAAGAACTTCTCTAAAACTTCAATTCCATATATATGTATGTTCTTACAATGATATTTTTATTACACACGTTACCGTTACATTAGCATAAAAAGCTGAAATTGCTCGCAAAAAATGAATATAAAATTAGATATCTAGCTTATTTGTTGTTATTTTATCATGACTGCGAAAGTTTTATAAGCCTTGGACAAACAGAAGGTCTCTGGTAAAAATTTAGCATAACCTGGAATGAAAATGAGAAAATTAATTGGAGTGAAACAAAAGGTTCTTATTTATACACATACAACATCGCTGTGGAATGTACACCTGTGGTTCAGGAGTACTAAACGCTAAAATCCTATGTCAAACTGCTTTTTTCAGGATTTAGTACACAAGTAGACTTTCCACAATGCAATTTTCTGTTCCGTTTTATCAGATATGATGTTATATTATGCTCATCAATACTCGCTACAAATTACCTTACTGAACATCTTAAAATGAGAGAATCTCTTACAAAACTGTTCCCGATATAGCAATCCCCACAATATTACATGTATACTTGCTTAGAATCAATTTAAAGAATAATCCGAATGTCTATTTGTATATATATTTACATTTCAATTATTTTACCCTCGAATATCTTTACCAATTGAAATAATAGGCATTTCCTCATGAATGTTAACAATGAAATCTTGATAAATATAGTACTACTATTTTAACGGCAGGGAATATAGAAAGGAATATTAAATGTAAATATAAAAAATAAATTTCAATTTTGAAAATACACGGTTAAGAACTTCAACGCTTCACGCCAGCATAATGGCGTAAAGCGTTGCAGTTCATGTCCCCATGAGAAATTTATTTTTTAAATGTCTTATTTCTTTCTGACTCAAAATGTTAGCAGTAACTTGGAGAGTCGATTGATTAATAAAAGGTATTAAAAATTAAGGGATTTAAATCTAAGCTGCGTCGTAAGACTCTTATCGGGGTAATGTGCACGTACCACATACTGTGAACTTTGTAGTAAAATCAGATATTTAAACATATTAGTACTCCATTCATATCATTTATTTATCTATCTATTTATCTACTGAACGATGCTTTTTTTCTCTCCCGAAATTAGTCGTCCCAAATTAATATGAATCTAGTATATGATATTTTTTGTAATGTTATGACGGATAACAACATTTTTCATCTTAGAAAATTAATTTTAAAAAAATAATAAACACATGGCTCTCGTGAAATTTGCTCTTTGAGGTTTGATTTGAACAATATTTAATTCATCTATATACATAGATAATACTAACACATACAGGCACCAGTAGAAATACCTATATATGCTCTTTGAAGTTGTCCTAAAATAAGTAGAATCAGGTGACCGCTGTAGGACCCTTTGGCATGTATCATTTGGACGAATGCCAACAATACACTGCTTTAGCACACCCCAAAATCATGTCAAAAGCTTATTAGTGAAAGTATGTACTGTCAAATTCTTCGTTGATTTTCATCGTTTCACATATATATACATACATGTTTCCAGACTCTCGGCTTCGATGATTTGGTTGATACATTGAATTTGCATAAAAATAAATAACAAAAACCTATGTCATAAATATTTCACGAAAGCATTTTTAAATTTAAGCACTGAAATTTTCGAAACTGCTTTAGGTATAATATTATTTCGAGACAATGTGTTTAAATATCAATGATTTAAGTTTATTTGTAACACGCAATTTGATTGGTTGAACACACTGTAGAATTTAGTTTATATTATATAATGCAATTTGGTATGGGGAGACGCCCCATTGACAACGAAGACGGCGCTACCTTTTATAATTATAACTCTGTTAAGTTGTAAGGCGTCTATAAATTGAAAATCAACGGAATTAAACGTGCACAATAAAATACGTTTTGTTTATACACATTTTTTTGTCATACAGGTAACATTGCACAAAACACCATTCTGCAGAAATTCTGACACAGCGATATCATATACGAAATAATGGTATATCAAATATTTGCAAAGTTTGCGGTTTCATTATAAATAAAATTTTACTCGGGAGGAGGGGGAGGGGGTACTGTTTGATCTGCCTATCAAACTACCATACGTAATGTTTTACAAAATGTGTATTACATGACGTCACGTCCCATCGATTGACATAGAACTGTGAATTGTTTACATATAACTGTGTTGGATTTGATTGCATGTTATGGTGAGTTATAACACAGATTAAAACATGAAGTCAAAATATTTAAATTGCAAATTATATTGCATTTTCTGGTTTTCTACATGATGTATTTTGTGTGGTGCTAGATCTAAACTTTCGCTTTCTGTCAGAGCGACTCCAACGTCGATCTTGCGCTGCGAAGTATACATTAGGCCTTCATATGGAGCCCACACATTTCTTCTGTAATTAAGATTCGTTGCAAACTCCACCTTACGTCTTCAAATTTCATGAACAAAGTACATGTTCCAGTCATGTGAAGAACAAAGTTGAAGATGGCTTCTTTCAAATTCAACACTTTGTCATTATGTTGCTAAGCGAATCATTGCGCGGTGCAAGCATTTTCTGTTTTATATTTAAATTTTGAATTAAGATTTATACAAAATAGTTTTGTCTTTTTGAAATTAAATTATAGGGAATGAAGCTAATTTTGACCTATGTTATACGATACAATGTAACTTGGTGCAGTTTACGCTTATCATAATCCGTTTCGCGGATTATAAAGCGTAAACTACACCAAGTTACATTATATCGTATAACATAGGTCAAAATTAGCTTCATTCCTTAAATAGAATAAAATACAATGCTGTAGTAACCGCGAGGGTCGGGTGCGCCATACACTCAAATCCTCAACAAAAAGAAAAAAAATACAGTACAATGGGGAAAATGTTTATCACGTTACCAAAATATTGAATAACTAAAGAACATAATCCATAGGACGTTACCATGGGAACTTAAAATGGCGATCCTGAACATATATTGGGAAAAGAGTACCAATTCATTTCCCAGAGACCTCAGTACTAACATTTGGTCCTCTCACTAATTAACGAAATTAATTTTAGATAAATGACAGTCAAGATTTCAATGTTCATACCAACTGCTAATAAAAAACGACCAAAAATTAAATAGGGTCCCGCTGCTGTTATAGGTCATATTTGTACTTTTTTACAACACATAGCAATCTGCAGTAAATTACACCTTTCATTTCAAACACACCCCTACCATGGAAATTTCCTCAATCATTTCTCGATTTTGCCCAATAATTTTTCATTCCGACAATTATTTAAATTTCTATATTATTTCTCTCCATTTCAAATAATTTCATTCTGGATATTAGCCAATCACGTTACATCTAAACATTTATACCTCCGCTCAATCTTGGGGTAAACTGCGTCCGGGTTTAGCATCCGGGGGTTTGTTACTCTCATTCCTATAGAGGACCCCCATCTTTGCGCATAAAATTTAAAATAAAAAACCCCACAGAATTAAATTTGTTTCCAGGGCTCTGCCTCCGGAACCAGTATAAATGTCATTTGTATAATAGTAATTCATACAACTTATAATTTAGATTTACAACCGTTGAATACATTCATTATTATATAAATATATATCCTTTTTAATACAGTACAACCTGTGCAGCAACTATCAGCCTAATATATGTTGAAACAGGAACATTCTGTAATATCCTAATAGTTGATACATAAACCTGATAACAGCTAGCAAAGAACAGTGGTATTAAACAAAAATTTGTACGTATTATACCAAACAAATCTACGATGAAAACGACTTTCACCTGTGCTTGTAATGCAAGTATCACTTTTAACTTAATAAACATTTTTTCGTTAAAACTCACACTATTCTATTTCATCAATTACCGAGAGTATGAATTAGTATTAAATTACGTGATGCCAGATGCATGTATAAATCATAATGAATATTACAAATCAACCGGCACTTTAAAACTATACCATAAAGTTAACTGTCTCTTTTCATTGATTCTATATGCATCCGACCGAAAAGTTAAAAAAAAAATCTTTGTACCTGCGTAACAAAAACGCCCGATGCCTCTTTATACGTGTAATTTACCTTCTATATACTTGCAGAATGAGACCCAGGATGTATTTTGGCCTTTGGCTAGTTGCGAAGATGGTGCACAAGTGTTACCGTTAAGGTTAAGGCCGCAACAATTACATAAACATGTCCAGTTTCCAAATATTTCCCTGGGCAGTGGGGCTTTTTTTCCAGGGAGTGTAATCTATTTAAGGTGCCAACACTTGATTTACTATAACTATCAGTCGATAAAATAGGCAAATAATATTTATATTTTGCCAATCTCGAAGGGAGAGGGTTCAGCACTTCGGTCTCTCTTCTGCATCTGCGCTTGACATATGACATGGAACAAAAATATTTAATGGTGCAGGACTAATGAAGAATCGCAAATTACTCCAGAGGTAATGAATTTTACAATTTTGGCGGTGATCTTCATTCCCATACGTACTGTATTTTGTCACAATCTCCTGAAGTATATTTGAGGATACTTCACTGAATATATAAAGGTCTGTCCTAGGCGTAGGAAATTTGCAATTATTGTCGACAAGTACATACTTTTTCTTACCATGTATACAGTATTTCTTCACAATACACATATTTCATTTTTTTTTAAAAACCACACACATGAGGGTATGAACTACGATACTTCGCGCTTCTGCACTTCATGTAAAGTATCCCAGTGCGAAGTGTTGCAGTTAATACCCTCATGTATTTTCAAAAACGAAATTCATTTTTATATATTCATTTTTATATATTTACATGTTGTACTTTCATTTCTGTCGGAATTCCCAGCTGTTAAAATAGCAGTACTATAATTATCAAGTAGGTCTGTATTCATACGCGCATTGTTTACAATTACAGCAGGTTCTTGCGGAAATGCCTATCAATACGAATTGTAAAGATATCAAAGGCAAAATCTATAAATGTAAAATATTCAAATACAAGGTGTAGTTTCACTGTCTGCTCGATTGCGTCACACCCTTGCGTCTGACTCCTGGCTCCTGGCCCATAGGTAATTTGTCAACTTTTTATTTATTTATCAGCAGCTATTTGATAAATGAACATTTTTTCAAATTTGGATATACAAAATTAAGTACACGTAGTCCATACAAGCTATAATATACAAGCCCGATGGAATACAGATATTGGCAAGACTTTGAAGTTTGGTACACAACAAAACAGAGCTTCAAGTCGAATTCGGAACTCTTTAGTCTTTCTTGGGAGAGCGACTGGTTCCCAATATTGGGGACATGGCCGACTTGGCATTCATACATATGATGAAAGAACGATAACGTAAGTCTTGCACTTTGCACATGTTAATCCCATTATAATTCCGATTTAAAGGCATTTAAGAGGGAATTATGAAACATTCACCTTTAGCATGTTTAATCCTCTGTCACTGGCACATTTATTTCAATAGCAAAATGTGTCAGAGAGAAACGGGTGGGATGCACAGTCGGGGATGGAATGCGCAGTCGATGGTGGGATGTGGGATGCGCAGTTGCGGGTAAGATGCGCAGTCGATGGTGGGATGTGGGATGCGCAGTTGCGGGTGGGATGCGCAGTCGCGTATCAGATTATTCTAGAAGAGACAATGTTTGATGTGACATAGTATCGTGTTGAAAAGTTGCAACCTCGAAACACAATTGTTGCCTAAATCACGAAACAAAGAATACATCCACGAGCAATCGCATAAGTAAGAACATTGAAGTTTTACACAATCTTGGAGCAACATTACTAATACATTGGGAGGGCTAATTTACACAAAAGTTGTATCACTAGAAGGCGATTCGTTCCGGTGTTGATGACTCTGTAGCAGAGACCGAAGGTATCCCACGAGCCCCTGAATTTGGTAATACTCTGCCTCGGTCAACAATTCACGCCATAAGTTCGGATTCTCTGGAATCGTCCCATCTTTGATCTCACCGTCTCTCAGGTAGTTAAGGATGTATCGAAAGTGTGTACCGTCCCTGTCAATAAAGTACCCGCCATTACCATTATCCTTTTTCAGCTCATGGCGACCACTAAACATGGCGGCTAACATGGAATCTGGATCTCGATTTAAAGTCGTTAATGAAGTGGTAAACAATAGACCCCCGATGTCCATTTTGATTCGACTATCCTGGATTTTGTACATTTCTGACATCCTCTGTCGAAAAATATGACAATTCATGAGTTTTTGCAATTGTAAATGAAATGCAGAAAAGGTGTCTAATAATTAATCTCAATTCAGTATTTAAACATTTACCAGTTTTAGTCAATGCACAGTATTTTAATTTTTTAAATGAATAACTTCAAGTAGGTATATTACAACTTCGCAACAATTATCATACTTGAACATTGTTTTACAAGGTCTTTTAAAATAATTTTTCATAGCTTAGCTTACAAAAATGTAGTATTTTTTAATGCCTTGATTTAAAAGAGAGAGAGAGAGAGAGAGAATATACCTGTAATTCCGAATGAAACTTATCTCGCTCTTCCTCAAAGGATGTTTTCTGAGCATTGAACTCAGTCCTCCGCCGTTCTTCAAGACGGTCCAATTCTTCTCGTTGTTTCTTATGTTCTACTTCAATGTCCTTTTTACGTTTATCACACTCGTTTAATTGCCTCTCACACGATTCTAACTGAGCGTCAAGAATTTTCTCTTTGTCTTCCAACTTTTCAGTAAGATCCTCAATGAATGTTTCTCTAAGGTAGATATCGCGTTCTCGCTGACGCAAATGGTAGTCCCTTTCGTCGACGAATTCTCGTGCTTTTTGTACGAAAGCATTGAAATTTACATGCAAATTTTCCACCAAACTCTTTCCAATGTGATCGATCTGATCATGAACTTCGACTTCCCAACTGTTCGTCAGGTCAGTGAAGATGTCATGTTCATACAAAGGTCCTGACGGGCTTTCTTGAATCTGTATTGCGTCTTGAGGGGCGTTGGCCCACTTTCCATCTTCGTCACAAACTTCAAGAGCAACAATCGGACGAATGAAATCGGAATCGATATCAAGACACTTTCCGACAGTTTTATCGCGATTCAATAGAAGTCTCCATTCACTGTCGGTGTCCGTCTTAGCCCACATTCTTGATTGCTGCTCTTTTGGTGTACAGTACAACTGACGAATTTTAAACTCAATATGGCCGACTTTTTCCATTTTGCTAAACTTGACATGATGAAAATCTTCAAGGGATGATATACTAAGCATCACCTTGAATGAATTTTTGTTGTGTTCAATTTCAGGGCCACGTCTATAGTTATACACAACAAGTTTGATTGGTTTGTGACCGTCTGTCAGTCCATACCACTGTACCATCATACGCCATGCATCTTCGTGCATTACGTCAACAGTATGCGCATAGTCCCGGCGAGTGATAATTGGTCCGGGGTTCGTTCGTTGATGATAAAATTTCCGTGTTGTCGGCAAGCCTATATATCTCTTGAGTTGTTCAACCCATTCAGCCACAATCACATACCAAAATTCTCCCTCTATCGGTCGTTTCAGAAAGAGATGCTCTAAAATGGTCCTTTGAGTTAGAAGGTCTGTTATTCCAGGAGTTGCCGCAAATTCCATATCTGACTGAGGTCCCCACGAAGCTCGTTGTTTGTAGATTGGAATTCCGTTTGCTGTTTCCTCTACCTCCCGACTACAATACTGCAGTGGTGGGAATTCTGACATTCTGTAAGAAAAATCACAGATAAGCGCTTCAAAACAGAAGATAACGCGGGGCTACAGACGGGGATTTTTTTTCTCTATATATACTTTTTAAAATTCTTGTTAGTGAACTATGATTATTTACAGGAACACATATGAATGATATTGAAGTTTCCCATTAAACTCATATATATATATATATATATAGAGAGAGAGAGAGAGAGAGAGAGAGAGAGAGAGAGAGAGTGAGTTTTAGGTAACTACGTTAGTTACTATTAGTATTATTTTTTTGGTATTTATGTATTTTATAATTATTTTAATATTTCAAATTTGCAATAATTGTCGGGAAAATAGTGATACTTCAAATTTAGGTATATATAAAATTAAGAAATTCAAATTTTAGATATTTTTGAATTTTTAATTTTTTTTTTTTTATTTAAACATTTCTATCACATGTATAACCACTTCGCCTTACTTCATGGAGTGCATCCTTGCCATGTCCGAGTTCTATTCCATTCTGTAGCAGACGTTTGCTTCGTATGTTTACATCTTTTATATCCGTACAGTTGCATACCGCGATAATGAAATCATAACTGCGCAATATATTCAAGGTTTTCTGTATAAACTTTGGCGTTTCACCATCACAGAAAAACGCACAGAATGCAGTGAAGTAAGTGATCCTTTGCATAAACCCAAAACAAAATAATGAATGGCGCAAGGATTTTGGTTTGTCAGGCAAATTAAGGGCATTGTATCACAAAAGAGTCATTAAACAAAACGTTTTGTTAACCTATTACACACTAATTATTGCCTAAATCTTTATATCATTGTTCAATGCGTTAAGAAAAAGAGTGAGAAACTAGTGTTCTGCATTAATGTTGCACTCTGTTTGTGAAATATGAAATTCTCCTCAGTTTGAATTTTATTTTAGTTTCGATCAGTTTGATAATTGCTGTCCGTTTCAGTTACTTTTCAACTTGTGTGTCCCTCGATATTGCTTGCAAATGAGAATCAAAATATCCTTTTAAAAATTGAGATTGGCTAACCACCGTCACTTTGTGGGTCAGTACTCTCTCTCTCTCTCTCTCTCTCTCTCTCTCTCTCTCTCTCTCTCTCTCTCTCTCATTAACGGAGAACATTTATATATAGTATGTGAGAACAAGAATTTACGGTATAATTCCGATCGATGTCAAAATTATATTTCATCACTTATTCTCATTCATCATATTCTTATTTACAGATAAACAAAACAGGATGTTTCACATTATAGAGCCATTTTCCTAACTGGTGTTGCAGATCCGTAGGTTAAAAAATTGATTATACTGAAATTATTTGAAAAATCCAACAAAAGATGGTCGTTATTATTCGAACCTCTGCGGCCGGCTAGCAAGCCAATGGCCTTTCTGAGCTCCTCTGTAGTGGCTGTGCATGTCAACAACTTGAATTGCGTATGTGCTCGACGAATCGATTTTGGCAGTTCCTATCAAATATTTTAAAGAATAAGAAACAAAACAAGAATACTGTACAACTGGTCGATTTTGGTGATCCGATCAAGGGAAATATTCTTTTTTCTTTTTCTTTTTTTTTTAAAAAAAAGGGGGGGGGCTGCCTCCTGCAAACAAAATAAATCAAAGTACTGGAAGTAAACATATGACTTTGTGAATTCTGATATGTCTCTACAGGGGTAACATTAACAAGGTATAACACTAGTAGGTTTTAACCAGCAGTTTTGAATATGCAGTGACATGTACAAATTTGATACAACAGAGAAATGAATGCAACAACACATCAAATACGTTTATCATAATCAACATGTAGCACAAGTGAATGCCTCGTTTTGAAAAATGACCAGGACGACAAAGCATGCATTTCAAATACTCATATTGACAATCAAGTAACACGTATTATTTTCTTGTCAGTTTATTGAATGAAGAGATAACTTCGTTAACAGAAGTAAACATGTAGTTGATATAACACACACACATACACACACAAACACACACACACACGTGCATACACACAAACACACATTTCATTCATTAAATTACTAAACAGAAAATACACAGGTATTCAAATTTCAACCACCACGCTATCAATGCAAGCAATATTATGTTTGTGTGTACGTTGAAAACAAAAATCACATACATACCGAAAAAATTGGATAGAATTCAAATTATTTCAATAAATAACGTAACAAAAATGCACACAATAATTGCTTTCACTCAAAACTTCTCCATGACTACTAAATTTGTCCTTGTTGATAGAAATATAGACATATTTGAGGTTGACAACTACTTTTCATGGAATGATTTACTGATAATTGAAATTTACGATTATATATCTATATATAACAGTTGACTTCATAGATAACTGGTTCCTTATAATTAATGATACAGCTAGTTTGTTTTAGTAATACAATCAGCTGTAAGTAGTTTTTGGACCGGAAATGCCCGTTACTCGATTGAAAATCGACATATGCGAATGATGAAATATGTTCATGTTGAAACTGCCGCTTTCATTTCTTCATAGATGAAAAGGTTAAAATAACTAACAGTATTCAATCTCGTATGTCCTATAGATAATACAAACCAGAGAGATGGGCAAACACGGACCCATGGACATACCAGATGTGAGATTAAGTGTCTAGGATGAGTAAGCATCCCCTGTCGACCGGTCATACCCGCCGTGAGCCCTAGATCTTGATATGTAAACGGAGTAATCCGCAGTCAGAATTGGTGTGCCAAGAACGACCTAACAATTGGTATGAAACACGTCGAACAGCAGTTGACCTAAGGGAAGATTGTACTAGCAAACTAGATCGTTATAACGACCATAAAATTTGCAAAATGCTGACTTTGGACGAGACTATACAAACCCCTGTAACATCAACTTCTTTGTCAGTAGCCTGCCTCAATTTAAAAACTGATCATATGCACAACAAGCTCTTGCGTATCGAATCAGTTGGAAGATATAAACACCATATGCAGGTGATGATGGAAAATTGCTACATAGATAAGGGAAGTTGATGATGATAACAATATGATAATTTTCATTCTTATAACAGTATATCTGGTCCAGTGATTACGAAATTCTACTTGAAAACTATTGTGCTGGTATGCACCTATTCGATTCTTTCTGTGGGCGATTCAATGGTGTTTTTGTTGTTTGTTGTTGTTGTTGGTTTTTGGGGTTTTTTTGTTTTTGTTAGTTTGTTTTTTGTGTGTGTGTGTGTGTGTTTTGCTTCTTGGTTGGGGTTTTTTTTTTCGGTTTTTTTTTTTTTTTTTGTTTGTTTGTTTTGTTGTTTTTTTGGGGGGTTTTTTGGGGGGGGGGGGTTTGGGGGGGGTTGTTATGTTTTGTTTGGTTTTTTGTTTGTTTGATTGTTTGTTTGGGTTTTTTTGTTGGTTTTTTTTGGGGGGGGGGGGGGGCTGGGGGGTTGTTTGTTTGTTTTCATGACAGATCCTCCCTTTCAAAAGCTCTAATTCATTCCTCACCATATCTGTATATTTTTTTTAATTTCAAGTCACAAGTAAAATATATTCACTGACACACTTATACACACTGTGCACAATATAAAGGAAAGAAATATACATTTTCTTATGTTCTTCTGTTTCTACACGTACTTACAATTTTAAAAGAAGCCTGTAATCATTTTCATCAAGACAAATTAAGCTTATATTTTTATATACATGTATAACCAACCCAAGTACCCTTACATAGAATATAGTCATTCGATATCACAGAAATCAGGTGTGCAATAAAGTAACCATCCCTATAAAGGGCTATCAATAGGTAAGTTGTCTTCCTTTGAAGTCTGAGTCTGATTTTAGATGTTATTTATTCTTGAGATAGTTGGACATTAATAGATCAGATCAAGAACAAGATGGGGAAAACACAAGAGAAAAAGTGGAAAAAAGAAAATCAAAGTCTCAGTAATTCGGAAAGTGGTAACGACACAATGGCAGTGAGCAGTATTCTAAGTGAAGCAAACGGAGTGCTTTATGACAGTCCGGCAGTTGTCACATCTACACCGATTGTTCCACAGAATCCACAGCAGAGTTTTACTGAAGTAGAAAATGAATATTTTTTTTTATACCTGTGTGGCTTGTGTATCTCGAAATACGATTACAACTACTGAAAAGATGTTACTGGTGTAAACACTCTGTATGCAAACTACAGTCATTTCATGTCACAATTGTAAAAGAACTATGTAATTTAGAAAAGTTTATATTTAAAGTTCTTGAGCTATGAAATGAATTTAGTGTATAATATAAGTATATAAACATTTTACTTGTAAATGTATGTGATGATTTTTATTACACATCTCTGTACTTAATATATGGAGAGACAAATTAACATAAACTCATATAATTAAATACATCTTTAATTACTGGAAGATATCATCAATTTAATTATAGCTACCATCTATTGAGTTAATGCGCGCATCAATTGAATTAATAGAACAAAGTTGATTTAATGTGCGCATCAATCAAATTAATGAGAGCAAAAATTGATTTGATGCGCGCTTCCATACAATCATTACTCTCATCAATTCAATTGATGAGAACATCAAAGTGGTGGAAATATTACTTGCAAAAATTTATTTAGAACCAGGTATAAATGATTTGATGATCTCTTTAATTCAATCAAAGTTATCTTCAATTAATTTACGATGCTTTTGTATAAGGAATTAATGCGCGAATCATTTCGAAGGAGACTTACAATTCAGTTAAAGAGAAATCATTAATGCAATTGTGTTTACGTTGAAATGAAGATACATGCATCTCTGATTATATAGTTGTCTCAATTGTTGATATCATCAATTCATTTCAAAAGAGCAACAATTCAGTTATAGCATGCATCTACTCAGCAGAATAATTAATGCTATCTTCAATTCAATTAATGCACGCGATAATTCAAAATCGGATATCATTAATTATTTGAAGAGATCTTCAATTCCATGATTCATCAAATAATTCTTTAAAAAATCTTCAATAATATGAGTTTATATTAATTTGTTGCTCCATATAAATATAATTCTGAATTTCGTTATCTTAAATACCGTCCATTTTGACTACATTGTAAACAGTGTACAATATGTTCCAAAATGTGCTTTAACATGAACGAAGTATGTCTTCAATAAGGAAACTGAATTAAATGTCATATACGATGACTCGTACATGATACCGAACATTCCTTAACTTTTATTGAAAATCAAAACAGCGAAAATTGTATAATATTCTATTTGAAAATTCTCAATGCTCTTGCTTCCTGGGGGGGGGGGGGGGGGGGGGGGGGGGGGGGGGGGGGGGGGGCTTTGCCTCTAGATACGCCAATGATAATCACATGAAATCCATTGCTGATAGCTACAGTATTTCGTGATCATCGTCTATAGAGACAACTTCAATGCATAAATTTAGTAACACTGTCAATTGATCATCAGGTTGAACTTAAAACATTTAACCATTTACATGATATGCAATTGTATTTTTATGCGGTGCGTAAAACTCATATTTGCATATAGAAAACAATCGACAAATCAATACTGTCAATTATATCACTGTTCAGAGAAATACGTTTATGGATCATCCCAAATTTATTTCTAAAAACATTTGACACATATTATTGTCATTTTAAAATTTCATTATATACTATGGCAAAATGTCATTAAAGCCATATATGCTGTATTAGTTAGATATTATCGAAGAAATAAAAAGCATGTTGGTTGGTTTGGTGTGTGTGTGTTTGTTTGTTTTGTTTTTGGGGGGGTTGTTGTTGTTTTGTTTGTTTGTTTGTTTTTTGTTTGTTGGTTGGTTGGGGGTTTTTTTTGGGGGGGGGGGGTGTTTTATTTTTTATTTTGTTTTGTTTTGCTTTTTTATTTATTTATTTTATTTGTGTGTTTGTTTGGGTTTTTTTTTTTAATGAAGCTACAGAAATTATACACTCCATGTAATTTAACTCGATCGGATTCAAAAGAAATCTACCTGATTTCCTATTCATTATCCGAGTTGGATAATGAACGTCTCATTTTGAAATATATTATGATCATTTAACATTGAAAAGTAAACAATTACATGGATGACCGGTAACTACTGTATTCAGCGCGATCAAAGACAGTCAACTGGGACACGGGGTAGAGAAATTCGCAAAGAGAGTTAAATTTCAATTTTAATTGAATTTAATTTAATACGACTATATACTGTAAACGAAATCCTTTTCCAATTGATATTTTTCTCCCGCACGCTTGCGCACAGCCACCATAAACGCCACTCCTTCATAAATATGCATTAGAAAACCACAGATTTTCCCTTCCATTTTGCACTAAAATAGTATGTCGAAATTATTGTTTTTCATAGTTTATCATACAGACAACATTTTAATTCTAATTTCCAATATCGAACAAATACTGTTTAATATGGCACATTTACACTGTATACCTTTAAATCTTCCACCACAATAATACCTCTATAAATACGTGTGCATTTTGTGTAACGTATATCAAGAATGGCGACTTCACAGTTGCACAGTAGAAACGAAAGTATGGAAAGATCAGGGGTGTTTTTTGTTTATAAAACAACCAGTCCAGACAAAGACTGGGTTAAGAACATTGTGGAAAGGTTAGAAAAAGACGGGCGAAAGTGTTTCTATCACGAGAGAGATTTCTTGCCTGGACTCACGATAATCGAAAATATCGTGCGATTTCTACAGCGATCTTCAAAAGTCGTCGTAGTTCTAACCTCAGCCTTTCTACAAAGTCAATGGGTGGAATTTGAAACACAGCTTGCAAAGCAGATCAACATAGAAAACCCAACACAGCTACATGTCATTCCAGTGCTTTTAGAAAACTGTGAAATACCCCAGTTCCTGAGAACTACGACGTATTTAGATGTCCGGAGTAAAACGGAAGAAAAATGGTGGGATCTTCTTCAAGAAAGCTTAAAAATAGATTGTAAGTATATATTTTTCTATTACACCCCCTCTTCCTTCCCAATCCACATACGAAAGCGATGTGACATAAATCAAAGAGGCATTAAACTTTTCATTATTTCTTTTAGGTAAATTGGAAGAGGGCGATAACTCGGGGGGTATCCACAGCAATCTTTTTTGTAAAATCAGAAGTCTACCAGGAAAACAGGAGAGCGATTCCCTAGAATCTTGGCTGATAGATCTATGTTTTATAAAGGATGAACATATACTCGTCATAGACGCTAAAAACAAAAAGCTTAAGAAATTTATCGCCTGTGGAGAAAACATAGGAACTATGACAGAATTTTTGAAGTTTGATTCTCGACCAATGTTTCTTGCCCTGTTTGACGATATGTCTGCTTATATCACATTTCCGGACAACGACTTCATCAAAGTCGTGAATGTAGGAGGTTTGCGATTGACTGTCAAGCACGACCTTTCTGCACCGCCACAATGTGGAGGGATATGTAAATTAAATGAAAAAAAACTTGCCGTGTGCTGTCGCAGTCAGCAGAATGTAATCATTATGTTGCGAGATGGAACCAAGCTTTACGAAATAAGACCAATGGATGGAGATTATTTTAAAGATTCTGACGACTTCGAAAAACTCTGCAAGGATGGTGTTGTTGAAATGCAAACGCAGGACTCGGCTTTTTTTGAACATTGTCGTGTAAAACAATGCATTGAAAGAAATTGTAAACAAAACGCACGTGCAATGGAAGATGATTCTGGATTATTCTCTACTAACCGTCACACATTTCCAGATCGTACGACAGAACGAACAACAGAAAATGACGCTTACGATACAGATGAAGAAAAATACAATGCGGGAATATCTGAAAGAGTCAAAGGTGGTAGAAAAGATTTCAGGTTTCTGAAGTCAATCAGACAGAAAGCCAAAGAAGACCAAACCTATTTTGTCATGCCAAGTCACATCCATGCCACGCCCAATGATGCCGGGGGGTGGTTAATTTATGTTGGTGACTACGAAACAAAACGCATCTGTGTTATTTACTTGGCAGAAAATGGATCGTATTGGTGTCATTCCTTGCCACCGCTTCAGGACCCAAGGGGAATCCTGGTGTACCGTCACCATGTTCTCGTTGCTGCAGGGTGGGTCAGGGTGTATACTGACAAATATCTTAAAAAAGCTTCGGAACATAAGCTTCCTGTTGAAGCAAATCATCCACGATCATTAGCAATTAATATGAAGGGTAATCTCTTCGCACTTACACATAAAGGGGATGGAGACGATTTTTTTTCCATTTATACTCTGTAGATTGTAGGAGTAGACAAAAAAAATTTCATATCAATATACTCTCCGTTACATCCTCATTTACAGTAGTGTTTCGATTCTCTGAAAGTTATTTTGAGCTGTAATACCTGCAGCTTTAAAGGTGTATATTACGGTGTAATTTTCATTATAATGCAAAGATATTTTTTTTAATTATGTGCTAGTCATCCGACGGTTTAGATATCTTACACGCAGATCTACGTCCTTCAAGAATTTTTCACTCTGGAGACGTCACCAGCTATAGGTGAAGAGCTACCACTTTAGATCTATACATGACACTCAAGGTCACAAAGGTCTTTTGGGGGGGGGTTATTTTTAATGTGTCAATACCTGCACTGACATGTTATCTTCGATTTTTAAGTTTCATCCGAAAGACCTGGCGACGCTCACTTCTAAATGATGAGCGTTTGATGAAAGAGCAATTACTACCTATGTTTATGTATTAGGTCAGATCCTCGACCTTCCGGTCACGAAGCCAACATTCCAACCACAAAGTCAATGCAAGCGGTAGTCTGGAGATACATACCTTTATATATCTACATTTTGTTACCGATTTTTCTATATTGAATGAAAAGGCTAAAAGGGCTCTATATTAAATAATAATAATAATGCACTTATATAGCGCCTTATCTAAATACACTCTAAAGCGCTTTACACTATACTAAAATGCAAATCAAAATTATACAGAATACATAAAATCACTTATAAATGCCAGATATCAATATCGCACAATTAACAATTGAAACTGTAAAAGAAATAAGCTAGAGAAAATTAGAAATTAATTCATATTATAAAAATAATAAAATATAACATAGGTGCTAGAAAAACTTTGGGTTTTTTTTTGTTGTTGTTGTTTTTTGTTTTTGTTTTTGTTTTTTTTTTTTTTGGTTGTGTTTTTTTTTTGTTTTTTTTTTTTTGTTTTGTTTTGTTTTTTGGGTTTTTTTTGTTTTGTTTTGTTTTTGTTATATATATATATATATATATATATATATATATATATATATATATATACATACATATGTATACGTCAAATCAAAAAGATAACACATTGAAAGCCTGACAAAAGCGATGGGTTTATAGATCTTTTTAAAAACTGTCAAGTTTCTGAATCTTCCTGATTTTAGATAAAAGACTGTTCCATAGAATGGCCGCTGCTTTATCAAACCTACGTTCTCCTTACGTCTTAGTCTTGGTTACAGGCCTATCTATCAGATGTGCAGATTCCGATCGAAGAGATCTGGCGGGTTTGTATGGTACAATAAGTTCTGACAGATATGCTGGTGCAGATTGTTGAGGCACTCAAAGACATACATCAGTATCTTGTACTGTATACGGTAGTTGACTGAAAGATAGTGTAGCTTGGCAAGAACAGGCGTAATATATTCGTATTTTTTAGTCCGCATTACTAATCTGGCAGAACTGTTTTGTACCCGTTGAAGTTTGTTCGTATATTGTTTGTTCACACCGTACAGCAAAGCATTTCCGTAATCAATTCTAGCGGTTACCAATGAGTTAACCAGTAATTTGCATGCCTCATCAGAGATGAAAGGTCGTATGCTACCTATTTGACGGATGTGCATATAGCAAGATCTGACAACGGCTATACAGTGTTTGTCCATGGTAAGTGACTTATCAAAATAGGTCCCAAGGTTTTTCACATACTCGTTTCCTTCGAACGAAATCTGGAAGTCAAGGTTCCTAGATCGATTACACTTTGGGACAGATACCATGATTGAGTTTTAGTAAGTTAGAACTCATCCAGATGCGGATATTTGTTAGACACGCCATGAGCCGTTCAGAAATATCGACTCAGTTGTCGCGAGGTTCAACTACAATGTAAATCTGACTGTCGTCCGCATAACAATGATAATCCATATTATGAGCATCACATATATGACCGATGGGTTTGCTGAAAAGGCAGTAAAGTCGAGGCCCAAGATCGGAGCCTTGCAGGACCCCGAATTTCATTTCCTGGGATTCGAACAATTCGAAGCCGATCGCTACGCATTGACGTCTCCCGCTCAGATACGATTTAATCCAAGATCAAGCTGGCCCGGAAATACCGTAAGAATGTTCCATTCGTTGGAAAAGAATTCGATGGTCTATTACATCAAATGTAGCTGAGAGATCCAGCATCACAAGAATACAACTACAAGTATGATCTAAAGCTGAAACTATGTCATAATGAACTTTCAGCAGAGCAGTTTCGGTTGAATGGCTAGGTCGGTAAGCCGACTGTTTCGTATCCATCAAGTTATTTGCGTTAAGGTGCATATCAATCTTACCGTCACTACTTTTTCAATAATTTTGGACACAAAAGGGATATTAGACACCGGACTTGTTCAGCGACTCCCTATCTAAGGCAGGCTTCTTCAGAAGTGGACGGATGGTTGCTTGTTTGAGGATGCTCGGCATTGACGAGTCGCAGTGATGCATTTACTAGAGATGCCACTATCGGAACAAAACTTTCTATACACTGCTTCAACAGGTAAGTTGGGGTCCATGTCGCATGATTTAGAGGGCGAACACTTTAGAAGTTTCCCAATTTCATCATGGTTTGTTGGAGAAAATTCTGTTAGCGGATCGCCAGTAAATTCAACATCTGCCGATAACACATCGGAGGAAATTCCACCCGTATCATTTTGAGATTGTAGAGTATCTTTGATATATTGAATTTTACTAAGAAAATATTTTCCGACGAAGACAGGTTACTAAGTCCCATAGGTAAAATAAAGTCGTTGTTCTTACCGAGGATATTGTAAGTTTGAACAACTTTTTGGTATCATTACCACATTCCATTATCCTCGTAGAATATTCCTGTTTACTTTTGAACAGAAGCATACTATTGTTTAGACACTTTTCTTTGTAAATTTGACGATGGATTTCTAGGTTGGTTCGCCTCCAAACGATAGAACTGTCCATTTCCCCGAGAATGCACTATGTCCGCTATCTGAGGACTACTCCCTGCAAAATCAGTGCTATTCCCCGATAATATTTCTAACCAATCAAATTGCTCTGTAGACGAAGCGTTCCAAGAATTACAATAAAACATTACCACTTCCAATCACATTTATAATAATTGGAATTTGCGTTAAAATATCCTTTATTTCGCATTAATTTGCCTGCCTTGCGGGTTATAACGCCAGTATTTTTGCGGTATTAGGCCTTTCTATTGCGTTATATAAGGACTGGCTGTTTGAATTTTTATTTATGTTTTATTTATTTTTGGTTGTTGTTTTAAATCACTTTTTACGTAACAAGTCGATTTGATCACGTGGTAATTTTAATTTTCACCATGTTTTCTGACCTACTCATTTCCATTATCAACAAACCCTCCGGAAAAAAAAAATTAAATATACTTTATATATCCCTATGATTAGAAATATGATTGGCAACAGTATTGTTTTATTGTAACTTTCGTTCTAGATAAATATGCGTGCATAAGCCCCGCCCAGCACCCAAAATTGACAAGCTACTACACACTATGTGGTAAATAAAACGGTCACGTAGGTATCTACATCTCCAAGCAGCTTATAAAGTGTAATGAAACAAAAATAATTCTGGACAAGGCTGTGTTATTTTTTTTATCAAGCCCATTTCCCCACCTTAAAGTTAAAGGTGTGTGATCCTCCAAACTTAGAGACCCCTATTTCATAGCGTTATCAACGTGAAACGTACATGTACAACTACAAATGGGTGCTTGCACATACTTTGATTGAAAAAGTGTTGTTAGAACAAATGGAAACATTGTACAAACGTTGTAAGTCATCTTTGAGACAAGAAATGGTTCTCCCATGGTCATTCTTAAAATGATTCAAAGCGAAAATTCATCTCCAGAACAATTCAAATACAGGCCATTCTGGCCGTCACTAAATTCCTGTACATTATCTCCGACCGGTGAACACATCACGTCAAACACACAAGTCCATGGCACAATCCAAATAATCCCCTCTCTATAGTATCTATTGATCTATCTCATGTTGTATCTATTGACCTCTCTCTATAGTATCTATTTATCTCTCTCATGTTGTATCTATTGACTTCTCTATAGTATCTATTGACCTCTCTCTATAGTATCTATTTATCTCTCTCATGTTGTATCTATTGACCTCTCTATAGTATCTATTGACCTCTCCCTATCGTATCTATTGACCTCTCTCTATAGCATCTATTGACCTCTCCCTATAGTATCTATTGACCTCTCTCTCTCTCTCTATAGTACCTATTGACCTCTCTCTATAGTATCTACTGACCTCTCTCTATAGTATCTATTGACCTCTCCCTATAGTATCTATTGGCCTCTCCCTATAGTATCTATTGACCTCTATAATATCTACTGACCTTTCTCTATAGTATCTATTGACCTCTCTTTATAGTATCTACTGACCTCTCTCTATAGTATCTATTGACCTCTCCCTATAGTATCTATTGACCTCTCTCTATAATATCTACTGACCTTTCTCTATAGTATCTATTGACCTCTCCCTATAGTATCTATGACCTCTCCCTATAGTATCTATTGGCCTCTCTCTATAGTACCTATTGACCTCTCCCTTTAGTATCTATTGACATCTCTCTATAGTATCTATTGAACTCTCTCTATAGTATCTACTGACCTTTCTCATATAGTATCTATTGACTGGAGCAGGAAGCACAGATATGTTATGTCTTTTGACTCTCTCTAAACACAGGTCTAAAGTGATACCTGCAGTGTCATTTGGAGCAATGATGAAAAACAATTCTAAAATGTCTATAAATTACTCTTGAATTTATTAAAATAACATAGCCCTTTATGGGAATATGTATAAGACCTTTCTGGGAATATGTATATAAGTAAGATAAAAGCAATCTGACCGAGGAAGTGTCAGACATGTATTTTCATCATGCTAACTTCACAGACCTTCAGATTCTGACTGTGACAAAACACTGTATGATATCAGATTCACAGTAAATTATAACAATATCTAGTTCAGTTTTGCTACCAGAGATAAGGTATGGCAATATAGCATAAATGAAGATTACATTTAAGTATAAAACTTGAAAATTCTACCATCAGTCTAAATTTTAACCTGGTATCTTACGTTTATGAAAGGCATAAATAAACTTGCACATCAAACAGTAATGCACAGGTAGAAAAAGCAAGTCTCTTGATAGAGCATTGATCAGTATACATCCGTATGCCTTAAAACCTACAGCACACATTGCAATATCAAAAAATCAAAGTACTCCAGATATAACACTGATATCAACAGTACAATAACAAGACAATAAGACAATAAGGAGTATAACTTTACATTATTTCAAAATGTACATGATATTTTGGCAAAATAGGCTGAAACAGAATTCAGCCTTGTAGTGGTCAAATAATATTGCTAAGATATTTTCCGAGCAGCTTAGAAGCACAGTGTGTGCAAGATATAAATGCAATATTTCTACAAGTACAGACCAACTGAATCATGGCTATGTCTTAGAGAACAAGCCACTAGGAATGTTGACAATAAAAGAATATAACTCCCTTCTCTGATATAATGTAAATGAAAAACAACAGAAAATCTGTAGATCAGAAACCATTTCAGATTATTACATGAAAAATGATCCAATTTTGCAACTTTTGAAACTGAACACAGGAAGTTGACTTAGGATATGACATATAATGACAAGCACACGTTCAAAAGGAAATCAGATGCAGACTATGTCAAAAGTCATCACATGTAGTGGCACCATGCTGGAAGGAGTTCAGATGTCCTTAAATCACTGTAGAATGTCGAGATTTGACCGACTCCTTGTTCCGCACACTTCCAGACTCAGGGCGTGGTGCCGTCATTCCCTCATTTCCCGTAATTATCACAGTTCCATAAAACTTTTCTTGTTCATCTTTTTGCCTTTGAAATTCCTCTTCCAGTTTCTAAAATATGCATCCCAAAGATTAGATTTATTATCAATATTTAAGTAAAAAAAAATTTTACATAAAGGGTAAATCAAACGGGAAAATCAACACAGTACTACATGTTGAATATACATTTTGTATAAATCAGATGTAATAAAAGATTCATGTAGCATGAAATACAGTAATGATAATGAAACTCGTGATTACTAAAGTATATGCATGATATAAGGAATAAACTTCGAAATTCAGCACCTGATGAAATGCGGTTTTTTTTGTAATAGTGTTAGTCATATACAACTGAAATTAATTGAATACAAACCACCATGAAACATCATTATATATTAAATGATTTGAATTCTCTTGATTAACATACACCTATATCACATACTTCAGAAATCAATTCTGTTCCCCTGATATGATTTTTTTCAAAACAAAACATGAAGAAAAAAAAGCATAAAATAAACCACAACAAAAAACAGTTTTGATTTCTGAGAAGCCTGTACACTACTATATTCCAAATTCCACAATATGAAAACATATGCATTCTCCCAAGAAAATCCAGACATGAGTCAGAGAAAACAAACCTCTATTTTGCCTTAGTGTATAGCTGAAAGGAATTATTTTGAACTTAAAGAGGATAGAAGAAGAACAATAATTTCAAGAGAAAGGTTTATAAATGTCTGATATGAAGTGAAAAAGGTAGGAGTGATTTGTATGTCTACAAACAAATGCCACTACTTTCTACATAAAGGAACACTTTTCTTTAAATGGAAATCATTGTTATATGCAATACACATTTTCATGCTACTGGTCCGGTATGTATGTACATAGCTCTGTGAGCTTACTCAAAATATTGCACTAAGAACATTGGGTTTATCAGAGGTGGACAAGACTTTGTGAATAGTCCCTCTATGTCGAGATGTTGCACGCCTATATATCCCACTCTCGGATTTCACTTCTAACACGGCAAAGTGTTCCTGCCAATGGGAATTGCATATTGAAAAAAAAAATCATGCAAGTGTGACATTGTTATTACAAAAATATTAATGTGTAAAACTTGAAAATTATGTTATTCCTGTTAGAAATGAAGAAAGTTTGACATTGTCTTTGTCCTGTGTTTAAATTTCTCAGAAAACTACTAGTTTTTATTTTGCACATACTTTCTAACACTGCAGACTGAAGCCAGACCAAAATCTTCCAACATGCATAATAACAGGGTGACCCATATCAACTTGTTTTCTGTTCATAACTTTTAACAATCAAGGTCATTCTGACAACAACCAATCAACAACAACCACAATGTCTATTCCCTGGTCGCACTTCAACTACTTGATCTTGTATATAGCAAGCAGTCAGAGTCACAAAGTCGTAATAACAGACAAGGTATGAACTTGATATATCAATTGAACACATATATGCCAAAATATTCTCAAATACTGGAAGGGAAAAATGAAGTATATTGTACATATATACAATAATTTAAATGAAGTTTTATTATTATAATCAACATAAATGGGGCAAATCTATCAAGACCTTCATACAAAATCATGAACAACAGATGAAGCCAACCAAATGACAATATGATGACATTATGAGAACACAACTCATTCCCTGGATACTTACACAATCAGTTGTCTGTGATTATTTGGCTAAAAACTGGGCAAAGTAGTGTAACTAATGTAATGGGATTCAATGTAAATAAATAAAAACAATTTTAAAGATGATTTATTTGCAATGCATGAAATTTAAAAGAAGAAAAAAAAAACATGAAAATGAAAGCCACACATCTGTGAGTCCTATGTTAATGGCATGTTTTTACAAGAAGAAAAACATGTTGAAAACACTATGTCTACATTCTACATGTAAATCCTCCACCTAGCTACATGTTCTGTTTTGCCAATCAGTGACATGTGACCTTTGACCTTACCTGTTTCCTTGGTACCAACTGTTGCTTCCATTCTCGTAATTCGTTGGCATACTGGTCGTCCAGTTCCCTTATTTTCTGTGTCTCCTGCTCCATCAACATTTTCCTCTTCTCTGCCTGCAATCATAAAAAATTTTTTTTACATTTCTGAAACATACATACTGTCTGTGTACATTGTATTCATATAAACACTTAAGATTAAATGTTATAATACCACTTCTGAATTAACTCAGTTTTAACCACAGCTACTTAACTGATATTTTGACATTATATCTAAGCTACATGAATACCTTATTACCATCTTCCTTTATATACTGTCTTCTAAATAGTTTGAAGAATTAAATTGTTTAACATTAAGTTACAGCTGATAACTGTGGTATGTATACTCTGTAATTATTGTATGTAGTATGCTACTGTATATGTACTCATTTCAGTGTATTACAATTTGCTGTAGTTGGGGTTGATGCACTATTCGGCAAAATCATGATTTGCTACTTCTATGTATGATAATGGATAAATAAAGAATGTCAATATTTCAGTACTATAAATTTGTGGTCTTGCTTCAGTGCCAAAGCTTCTAATATTTGAATCCTGCTAAAATAAATAAATGCACAGCATGTTCACAAAGTACAGTATGTTCAAATCTCAATCCCCTATTCTCATGTAAAATTTCGATAAAAATATTTCTGTACCACATCATTTTCTAACTCTAAGCCTGAGATGAGATTAGGAGTTTGTAGCACCTGCACAACACACCTGTCCTTTTAACAATGTAAATGACTATTTGTTCCACTATGCAGGTGTTACACCATATTCCTGGTAAACACCTCTTTGGACAAAGTGAGAGACTACACATGATACCCAGTGCCCTACCTGTAACTGTTCGAGTTCCCGGAGGCTGGTCTCGTTGCGGTAGACAAGCTCCTCCCACTGCTTCTTATGCTTCTGTTCCTGGCGCTGCTGCTCTGCCTTCATCCTTTTCTTTTCATTCTCCTCAAACTGAAACACCACATTAATCATTCTCATCCATTTTATTTTTGTTTTAATTTAATACATGAATTATCTCTGAAGGAAATCTCCACTGAATTACTATCTTATAGTTCATTACATTATATACAGAGGCATTTCTTGTATACGTGCACAAAATGGAATAACAAATCCAAATCATAAGAATATCATGTATGAAAATAATATACCAATATATAAAGGTATTATCCTTCTTTCTCTATCTATCATCTCTTATAAACAGATAAAAAATGAAAATACGGCTTTTGATAACAAATGTCAAAATCTGATAAAAACAAACAAATGTTCTAAGGACGTCATTAATACTGTCATCCAAATGAAGTAAAATATTTATGATGTCTGGACAGTTAGCCAATCCTGAGTACACAAAATGTATCCTTTGGTCTGGTTGCAGTTTCTAACACCAGGGAAATCCTGATATTTTCACTGATCATCTAATCTCTCTTTAAGAAAATGTGTCACTGTTAAGGAATGACAGAGTGCATGCAGTATTTATTTGGGGGTCGCAACATAAAGCTTGCTTGAATTTAATTTTACTGCACGGTTACAAGACTTAAATGTCATCTTCAGATCTATTAAGTCCAACTTTAATGTAAATTAAAAGCTTGCTAAGCCATGTCCAAGTTAGCATATAACATATAATGTTTTGTGGAATACAAAATACACAAGCAAAGATATTCTTAAAAATTCGTTTTTTAGTATTGATTCTAACTTCACTGTACTCTGACTACGGTTGGCCTTGAGTTTGGCTACTTTTCACTGTCACTATTACATGTATCATCCATTCCTATTCACACACAAATGGATCCCATACTACACATCCCCAGAGTTCAACTTCAACCCACAAATGCTATGCCAAATTTCAATATTTTTGAAAAGTGCAGAAAAAGGTGCAATGTTGGTACTAAATTTTTACATGTTGACATTTTTTTTCAGGTTTTCAGGGAAAGTGGGAGGGGAGCACAAATTACATCACAAAATTACATTACTGCAATATTTTACATGCTCCACAAGCCCTTTGGCCCAGATTCGGTGAAACTACCTGCTTTGGGATGAATGTAAAGAAAGACCTGACATAGTGTGATTGCAAGTTTTAATGAATCAAATAATCAGTAGTGATGATGTAAACACTACATTTGTGGGCAAATATCCATGTAAAATATTCCACATGCATTATATGGTGTTCATTTCATATGGAGTGGAATTTAAGATCAACTTATGAAAATATAAACTTACTGAAAGATTAATTCTATTACAAATTTGTTAATAGCTTGGCAAGCTTTTAGTAACCACAGTATGATCTTTAACTGTAGACAGAAAGAAATACGACACAGGACTTTTATTTAAATATCCTTTGTGTTACGACCGCCCAATCATTATACACATAGGAAAAAGGGAGTTAGTTAGTTGCAAGTCATTACATTATGGCAAAAGGAAGTTGGATGCTAATTTTGATGAAATTAAGAATGTCATTTTTACATCTGTGCTGGAAACCTGACAATGTTACCTGTCGTTTTAGTTCAAATGGCTTCTGCAAACAACAATCAATGTCACATGCAATGAAAATCTGAACATGCTCAAAACACACCAACAAAACCATACAGCACAAAAAGTGCTTTAGTTAAAGAGAAGAAAGACAATTCATCTAGCACAGTTAAAATCACATCCCTAGTTACAATACACTTTATAATTAAATAAGCATTTCAATGATGAATTCTTGATTGAGATTTGTAGTATATAGCTGGTATATATAAATATATTGGTATATTGAATGTCATTTATAAAGCTCTGTTGCACACCTGATATGCACAATGATATTCTGAATATAATTTCTGAAGCATGATTCTTTCACAATAATATCGTATGTCGCCCTCATTTACTGCCAATGGTTCAGATCTTATTACATCTCCTTACTCCCAACAACTGACATTTAAGAATTTATTGCTCTGAATGAAATCAACTAAAGGCGTCTTATATAATACATGGTTACTAGAACTAATTTCATTTTCATTTATTTATTCTTTATTTTCACCATAGTTCATGCCTTAGAACATTGTATCTCCATTTCCAAAATGAAATTTAAAACACATGAAGGACTTAAAATTATTGGTAAAAAATATTGATGTAAACAACAAAGCATTTTGAGTCAGACCAAACATTACACAATCAGTGTAAACACATTCCAAGGAGTTTACTAAAGTCTCACCTGTTTCATCTTGGCTCTGTCATCCTCTGGTGAGCCAACTGTGCTCAATCTCAGGCTCTGTTTGAACATCTGAGCCCGAGTCTTTGCCTCACTCTTCTGTATCTTGGGGAGACGTTTCTTTTCCAGAGCATGTCTTCTTTGCATTTCCTCTTCTTTGGCTGTATTGCTTCTCTTCATTTGCTCCACTTCCTATAGAAGACAAAATCAATATACATGTGTAAATAAACATACACCAATGAATTTAATAAATTCATGTTTTAAGTTGTTTTTTAGAGCACCCTTCATCACTTTATTTATTGCATCACACAAAGTAGTTTTGCAAGCTAAGAAATTAACATTATCTATAACACCTTTTACACAAAATATAATCATCCTCTTAAAACTAAAATGGTTAAAGAACCCTCACTGCTACTGGCCCTGAGCGCTAAGCATAGGTCTAAATTTGTGGTACTTCACATACAGCTGGTGACGTCTCAATATGAGTGAAAAATTCTCGACGGGACGTAAAATAAAGAACTAAAATGACATGCATTTTGCACAACCCTGTATGTTCATTTACTTCACTATACTTACTTCATGGTTTGAAAATAAATATGAATATTCAGACTTATATAGAGAGACCTAAATTCACATATTATCAGCCATTCATACAAGGGAGTAATCAATAATGAAATCTAATATACGGTTCCAAAAACGTGCCAAGATTCACCAAGCGAAACTTCTGTATATATGTATTTCTGACCTTTTGGTGCCTGGTCAACATCTGGTGGCGTTTAAGGAAGAAGAGGTCTTTCAGTTGACTCTTGGCCAGCTGGTGTTTCTCATGTAATTGTTGTTTTTCCATCTCCCATATTGCAGCTTCTCTCCCTATAACATATACATTAATAATCACTTCAGGGTAACCAAGTCAATGATACATGTACCGTTTTTGGAGTCCAAGTAAAAGAAAGGTATTTCGACACTGAATTGCATCCCCTATCAAGAGACATACGATTCACAGCCCTAAATACTAATAGAAGTCCTACCCCTAAGAAGCTGTTGTTTCTGCTGAAGGAACTGGCTCTCTAACAAAGCCACTTTCTGTCGATGTACTTCAGCTAACTGCTTCATGTGCCTCTCCTGCCGCTCTGACTGGTTCTCCAAAAACTGACGTTCCTGAAAAACAGTCATTCAAACACTTTCAAAACTAGGCCATCCTCTGAATTTTTTTAATGTGCTGTAATGCATCTCTTCATTTTAAAAATGGGTAGGCAACTACATGTAATTCTAAAATTACTGAAAATCACACATTAAAGTCATTTTTTCATAATCTGATAGGACAGTGAGGAATCAAGAATACCTTGTAACAGAATTCAATAAACTGATAGTTACTACCAAAGAATTGAATAAACTGATAGTTACTACCAAAGAATTCAATAAATTGATAGTTACTGACAAAGAATTCAATAAACTGATAGTTACTAACAAAGAATTCAATAAACTGATAGTTACTGACAAAGAATTCAATAAACTGATAGTTACTAACAAAGAATTCAATAAACTGATAGTTACTAACAAAGAATTCAATAAACTGATACTTACTAACAAAGAATTCAATAAACTGACAGTTACTAACAGAACACCAGAATACACCACACCTTTTGACATTATGTATTGAACATGATATTCAGATGTTTAATGGTGTTGTTTTTTCTAGTCACTAATACCCAAATTTACCTCAGAAGCATAAAGAGGATGCTTTTTTACAGAATTTGTACATGTCATATCTAAAATCTGCATTAACTTAAAATATGTATGGCAAATTAAATGTTAAAAGTTTCGTTTCTACATTATATAGGAATTATTCAATTTCACTTGTAAAACACAATATGATTGGTCAATTTGACCTTATCAAAATTCTTTATATTGTATAAACTGAGTTGACATTAAGTTTTGCTATGTATGTCCTGGGAATGACATCATAATAAGAGCAATAATGTTTAGAAATTGAAGCTTTCAAATCTACCTTATTTAGTCAAAGAAAGTAAATTCAGATAAAAGCACATAATGCATCTAGTTACTGAACCCCCACTCCACGTGTTTTTCTACATTGTATTGTCATTATTACATAATGCATCTAGTTATTGACATTCTACACTGAGAGTTCCCAAGTCTGAACACTGAGACTGATAGTCACTTTTCATATTTATTCTGCCAGTTGGCAAGGACATTACAAATAGCAGTATCTTTTAGTTTGGCATAAAACTACTTTACATCTGGCATTGATGTAGTTCAATAACCCTTACACAAAATCATCTGCTGGATCTAATCAATACAAGGCCCTTTTTACAAATGCAAAACATACTAGACTAAATATATGATTCAATTCCACATTACGACTAAAATGTCATTTTATTACTCCATTAGGGAGTTTTACAACTGCAGTTGAAAAAAATATCAAAACTCTGTGTCTTTGCATGTTAAGCAAAAAATGCCGACCTACCATCCTGACTGCAAAATGAATTCTTAGAAGTTCATTGTGATACCATACTTAATTTGCATCAAAATACTACTGGAGAGACAGTTGTTAAACATTAAAGATACATATTTACTAATATTTTTTTTTTTAACATGGTTAATGTATTCTATAATGGTGACAGATCTTAACTATTTGATGTCATTCCTGATGTACCTCAATATTTTTAGTTTATTCTTGGCTAATTTAACTCCCTGGCATCTTTGGTTGGCCTTATTTCCAAAATGTATGCATTGAAGAGGGAAAACAGTGGTATCAATAAGTTTGACATTGAGTTCACTAATTGTAGATATAAGAGTACAGACTAATTGAACAAATACATTATTAGTGTTAGATCATGTGTAAAACACCAAAGGGTAGTATGACATGATATGCTAATGATATGGTCATGTGGTCAGCACATAGCTCACTTCACAAAGAAAGTGTGTAGAAAGACATGTCTGTCTTTTGAGTAAAACAAGGTTATATCATATCTCAAGAGCCAGTTTCAAAAAACAGTTCATTTTATATACAATACAATTTTCATCATTTTCCTCTCACAAGGGAATAAATATCACTTTGTAGTAAGCATGTATTCATTATAAGAGTGTTTGTTATAAGTGGTTTTCCTGTATTTTCATATATCTCTCGACAACCGTAGTTTTTTGTGTGCTATTATAGAGTTTTTTGTATGCATATTATAGTCTATTGTATACATATTATAGAGTTTTTTGTATGCATATTATAGTTTATTGTATACATATTATAGAGTTTATTGTATGCATATTATAGTCTATTGTATACATATTATAGAGTTTATTGTATGCATATTATAGTTTATTGTATACATATTATAGAGTTTATTGTATGCATATTATAGTTTATTGTATACATATTATAGAGTTTATTATAGTCTATTGTATACATATTATAGAGTTTATTGTATGCATATTATAGTTTATTGTATACATATTATAGAGTTTATTGTATGCATATTATAGTTTATTGTATACATATTATAGAGTTTATTGTATGCATATTATAGTTTATTGTATACATATTATAGAGTTTATTGTATGCATCTTATAGAGTTTATTGTATACATATTATAGAGTTTATTGTATGCATATTATAGTTTATTGTATACCTATTATAGAGTTTATTGTATGCATATTATAGTTTATTGTATACATATTATAGAGTTTATTGTATGCATATTTAACAGAGCTTTTTACTCATATAATACTATAGTACTTATATCTCTATTAAAATTTAAAATAAAAATTAGAGCATCGTTGACCAACACTGACAAATTTGACTTTTTCTCACCGGCAACACTTTGAATAACTGTTGTAAGGCTTATTCTGTGATATTTTAAAGACAAACATATTTAGCTCTACTTGTAAATACTGGTTAAATCTCATTATGACTAATTCTAAATAAAATCTAGTGATCGATATGTCAGAATGACATTCAAGCCTCTAATGGCAAAAAAAAATAAATAGATTTTAAGACTTCATATTGCTAATGCAGTTAGGTATACATCACCCCTCTGGTGTGAGCATCAACTCTTACTGAGCTCTTACAAGCCAGATAACTCTTGAAGTCCAAGTAACTCAACTCTTCCAAACATTATTTAAACAAAACCAAATACAAACTTTACCTGCATGTTTTCAGGACTTATCTACACAAAAAAAATCAACTCAAAATGTCCATGTATAACTGATACAAAGAGTGGTAACTGAATTGTTAAAAAATTTTCTAAGTCCAAGTGGCATAACTTTGCCAAAAATTATTTGACTGGAACTGAATAATAACTCTTATGTACCTAGATACTGAACTCCAGTTGAATATGTGCATCTGTAGCAAAGACAATAAATGGAAACTAAGTTATGACAGAATGACAGAAAAAACTATATGTCCCAGCCATTTCATTATGGCTGCACTATCAACATCTTGTGGTATAAATTTTGGTGAATGCTCCACATATTCAGCAAGCTGGGTGTCATGGTTAACAAAAGGCATTTATAAAAACAAAAACTCAACCCAAATGGAAAATTTGCAGTACTTCTTCTAAAATAAATACCATGGTATTTGCATTGATGGATTTCATTTCATTATTTGCCATTTTTTTTTAATACATCACTAACAATCTTATAGATTTCATTTCTTTTTTTATATCATTAACAATCTTATACACCAGAAGAAATTGAGATGTCATCCCCTTTCAAAATAGATAGAATTACTTTACCTACTTTAGTATGTATGACATCTGCTTAGTTTAAAATGGTTCAGTGGCAAGAGCAAAAATAAATCTCATTAGTTCTAATCCAAACACATCTCATTAGTTTTCATCCCATCACATCTCAATTATGAAACCCCTATATATGTCTGAATAAATTGAAATCGGTTGTAACATACATTTCATTAGTTGATAAGAATGTATCAAAATCATTCTATATCATATAAAATAGTCCATTCTATATCATATAAAATAGTCAGCTGCTTTTCTGTGCCATACGATGGCTGCAGATAATGTCACAATACCAATTTTCAGAATTTCAGTGTTATAATATTGCTTCACTTCACACTTTAATTCATATGAATTTTGTGTTGATATATAATATAAATACATCAGATGTACCAAAACTAATAAATCAATAGGAATGAAGCTAACACTTAACCATATCAAACTACTGTATGTGTAGTTATTTTAGCATACATGTATTTAGAATTTGGTGCAATCAGACCTGATGGATGATTTTGTGAAATCATGATTTAGTGCTTCTTCTGTGTGGGTTCTTGGGGAAATAAAAGATTTACAAATTTTAGTGTCACCATAAATTAACACACTAACTCTAATGCCAAAGATGTTACAATATGAATTCCACATAAAAGTTTACATGTATTTAAAAGGTTTTCACCAGATTACAGCTTTTATAAACTGCTTTATAATTGGGGAATGGAATGGGCTCTACTCATTTTCTCTAAGACGTGGGTATCTGTAAGACTTATTACATAATCTGATAACATGTTGAACTAGACATTACCTTTTCTTGGAGTTCAATATCCTTTTGATCTTTGCGTTTCTTTAGGACCTCCTTTTTGTCCTTCTTTTGATCAAGATCTAGTTCTTGTCTCAAGAGTTTCAACTCTTGTTTCTGTTGTTCTTTGAACAATTTATATTCTTTCTCCTGCAAATTTAAAATGGTCAGAAAAGTTCACTCAAGCTTTCAGCTCTGGTAAGCTAATAATATGTTCAACACCTCTGATTAATTCAATCTGGATTTCCTAAATTATTCTTTGAACAATTTAAATTCTTCTACCGCAAATTGAAAATGATATGCTTAACACCAAAAAAAACCCAAAAAACAAAACAAAACAATCCTGGATCTGGATATTTAAAACTATTTAGATTTTAATTATGGCATCAAAAATGACCACCAAATGGCCCACACTGCTACTATCAAATATATGATGCATTAATACAACCAACTTGGATTATGTATAGTCAAAATAATCATATTGTTGAATATAATATGAATATTAGATCTTACCAACAATTTTTTTTTTTAAAAATTCAAGTCTTTCCTCAATTCAAATCTAGATTTTTCATCAATAATTATAAGTATTTAACAAATTATATCTTAATTAATATTCACATAAGCAAAATGTCATAATTAAGTTAAAAACTACATATATGTACTCTCAACAATACAACAACCTGATATATCTAAGAAATAGATGTTACAAGATATATACTTTTCATGCTTTCAAATGTAATGAATATGTTAAGAATTCTGCATAGCATACCAATATCTAAAAAAAAAATATTGTGATATTTTTTTGTGATTGTATAGCAATACATCATTATGTCAATATTATTGCCCAAACCTACAACCAACCTTCTGTGAGCAAGTCATCCAGGAAGGCCTTCAGTTTAACCCTACACCACAATGGTAATGGATTCAATCAGATCTAATTTGATATCCTATCAGAATTTTGTCTCTGCTATTTAGAGATATTAATGATAGGAACTGCTTTCAATACTTTTTTTTAAACACATACCTGGTCCATTTTAAGCCGTTTTGCTGCACCTTTCATGTCTACTGTCTGGCTCTGCTCCGCCTTCTCTACCTGCTGTTTTTGAGTTTTAGTAAGCGTTTCCATATCCTGGTCATAATTCTTCACCAAATTCTGAAAAGAAAATGACCTTTCCCTATCAAAGCATTTGATGCCCCATGCAAGCTGGTTGTCATGAATTCTGCAGACAGTGATACAAGCCATTTTTCTGGACCCCGAACTTTTTGCAAAATGCTTCATCAGCCGATACCTTGAATATTTACAAATATTTACGAGTGCTTAATGATGCATGTACCAACAAAGTACTCAATGCATTGTATGCACCAAAAAATCATATTACCTGCATGTCCAGATCAAACTTGCGCTCCTGGTCTTCACGGGCACAATGGGACTTGTACGTGAGATCCTGGTGCTGCTTGTTCTCCTGCTTTTGCAGCATTTTAAGTTCACGTAAATCATTCTTCCTGTTCACGAAAACAAAGTGAAAAAAATCAGTCATAAAGTTACCAGTATTCAAGACTCTTCCTATAAAACTTCACAATTTGTTGTAAATTAAAGACAGCATCATAAATTTCATCCCACCCCAATATGAACTCATATCAAAGTATTAAATTTGATAAAAAAAAAAATTAATGTAATCGATATTAATACACTCTATCTTTGTCAGGCACCTGTTTTTTTCTATCTTGAGTCCCCAAGAGAAAAAGAGAAGGCTATGCCTTAAAAGTGCCTCCATGCATAATCTTTCTCTTATTGAATAAAGATTAATAAATTCTGCCAAATTTACCTCCTCTTAAATCTTTTCTTAATGCTGATACTTCCATGAATCTTGCATAAACACAATTTACACAAAAGTTCAGGTTTAGGATTAAGAACAGACAGCAAATCCTCATACATCTTTCTTACAAAGCACCCTCCAATGCCACAAACTAAAGAACAACTGAAAGGGACAAAATTCTGTCTTGCTTCTATAAACCACTGTAAGTACTGTATGTCAACAAGTTAATTTATTCATCAATAAATGTCACAGTAACAGAATATCTATAAAACCCATCACTTCATTCCCTTGGAGTCCTAGTTTTATCAGATTATAGATCTGGGATGAATTATCATGGGATTACCATGAAATGGACAGATTATGGGGCACCATCAGATACTGATCAACCCCTGTAACTGTCTATACATGAAACACAACCACACGATGCACGCAGACAAATAATGAGGAATAATTAATGCACACACCTTAACAAATCAACACAAATTATCGCCATTAAATGTGTCCTCTCAGGCAAGCATGTCAACACCTTCTGATGGAATATCTAAGACACAATCTTACCACCCTGCAGCAGCATAATTTTAAAACAGATACCAGTTGTTACAAGATATGAAGAAATTGTTGTGGCATTGGAAATATTAAGAACTGAGGTATACAGCAGATTAAACACAGGATATTATAAACTGACTCCATCTTATAGATTACAAATTCAATAAAGTTATAACATATAATCTAGCAATAAAATAATCATATAGTTCAGATATTTCACCAAACCATATAATTTTTTTCCCCCCTATTTTTTGGCATTCATACAGTTTTGATTGGAGCTATGGCTGCTTTTACCCACAATTCAATTAGTGTGCTGGTGGATGAAGTAACTGACACCTGACGGCTTAGCCAAAAACTAATTACGAGCACTTCATAAACTCTCTCCTCTTCAAAATTAGGCTATGTTATTTTTGAAAATATTTGGAATGTTTCCTGGTGAAAAATTATCGACTATATGCCATGATAAATCTTTTTTTTTAAAAAATGAGTGGTTTTTTGTTTTTTTAAAGAAAGAAACATACTAAAGATGTTCTAATGTCCCTGACTCATGACGATATATTTGCACTAACCTAGATCATGTTAATTACCTCATTTATCTTTTCAAACAAACTGTACACATTCTAAATATAAATTTGTACTTTTTCTAAATTTATTTATCATTTTACACTTTCGTAAGTATAACACAACTTTCACACACATATTCATACATTTTGGATTGAAAGCATTTGTTTACATAATTCCACTGAAAACATTTGAAGAAAAACAATACACATATTTTATTTACTCTCATGTATCCACACTAAAGAGAAAAGGAAGATTTCATAGAACTGATTAAAAATTGTTGTAAGAATGTTCTTAACATATAGACATTGCATTAGCAAAGGTCAACTTAGATCATGATCAATGACGATGTGCAAATACTTTTACAAATCAGTAAAATGATTCTGAAAACGAGAATATAGAATATTTAAGAGTTAATCTCAAAAATTGTTTCACTCCTCACTGTGTTCAATTTCTTTCCTGTCACTATTATCACTACATGTACATATAAATATGTTGTTTTGACGACATAGAGTACAAGACCATCGGTAACTGACTGCACAGGCACCATCTCTTGGTGCCCTCTATATTCAAGCCATATACTATATTTTACAATGTTACCATTTTTCTATTACATCTTCTGTAGTATATTGTACATCTTCAGTATTTCCATGATTTAATTTCAGACAATTGTGAAATTTATAAGTAACAAATTTTGTATCATAATGTATTCAATATACCCAGGCCCTTGATCAATGAATAAACATATGCACATATACTACAGTTTTCTGATGAGGATGATAGAAGGGTATTTCAAAATGTCATTAAATACAATATAACAGGTGGACTTTTTCTAACTTTGTTGACACCGATTTCTTCATTAACAATATCAGAATGTTTATTGTCTTATATTCCCAGTAGACCAAAGATAACAGTTTGTACATGTATATCTATTTCTACCATCAGATTTTTGAAATACCAAATCTGCAACCAATGACCAAATCCTAGCCACAGAAAGAAAATAGGAAATATTCTTAAGGAGTTTCTGATCCTGAAGGTTCTGAAGAGCACAACAAGCATAATCAACAATATTGAATTTTTGATATGTAAAAATTCATTCGTTTCCCAAAATTTAATGAATAATTCTATGCTTAAATGATATCAATCTTGTGTCCTTCGTGATACATGTATTAAGATTGTTCTATAACTGTTTCCGAGATAGATGTAAGGTGGTAATGTAATGGTTTCAAATTAAAAATTGCTTTATCACATTTTGATCAACATTACCAAGAATACATCTGCTTCCTTCTACTTGTGGCTTCCAAAATAATAACAGGATCTGCTGACAACTGTATCCTTCCTATAATTTTTGCTTTGGTTCAAAATCCACCTTTGTATTAGAAAATCTTGTCAGAAAACCTTTTTTCTAAATAATTATGCTTTAGGTTCACAACATACACTCAGGTCACAGGCAAACATTTCTTGTTAATAGGAAAAAAAATAATAATAATCAACACTTTCCTACCAACGACCTTGACCTGAAACAATTGATCTTTTTCATCGTCATGGCACATTCTTGTAATCGGTCAAAATAATAAATTCTGTAACAAGTCGAAGTTATAACCCATACCAAGTTGGTTTCAAAGAGACCTACAGTTACCTGGAGAAACTAAAGCTGTTCTAATGAGACTAATAACCCCCACCCACCTCCCCACACAAAAACACCAAAACTGGGTATATTTGGAAAACTGTACATTTGAATTCCACATTCTACCTATTTGACAACCTGTGAGATAGCCTTTTAATCTATAATACACTCCTTTCTAAAATTATTGCTCGTACCAAAGTTATATACCCCCAATTCTCTTGTTACTGAAGTCATCTAAATGATATGGCACACCTTTTAATAAAAAGATTTCTAATATATGGCTAATGTCTGACAATTCCATCTCACTTTATTGTGCATGCAAAAAATCATAAAGAACATAACATGAAAAAAGAATGTTTTTACTAATATGTGAGATAACAAGTTATTCTTCAACTAAGGAAGCTTTTGATGAATGAAAGACTACAAAGCAATGAAATGATGGCTGCTATTGATTTTTCCGTAACAGGATACCATTGGGTAACTTTTGGTAGATAAATATCACATCCTAATGTCTGGCACAAAATCAAGGAGTGTCAAACCCACAGACATAATTACACATGCATCATATAACTATTTTTCATCCATACCACCATTATTTGCTGTGTACCAAAGTTAACATATCTAATACGTAATAGTAAAATTCTGTTCGCCTGGAAACATTCCTACATTTCCTTTGAGGCTTACGACATTACATTCAGTAAGATGAATCATTCTGTCTTCCATAACCAGATCCTACATATTAGAAAATCTATCACCATAGTCCCATAGTCACTTATTTCAATGAATGTATGAACAAGACCATCACTAGAGCTGTTACAATACTGTCCAAATATTAATCGGCTTAGAAATGTTCTTTATGTTTGTACTCAATGAAAAGCCAAAATGTTAATGTTTTCTTAAATTTTTATTCAAAAATAGCCTCAGATTTTACCTTTAGCCTTGAATGTCAACGTGAAATGATATCACAAAACATACCAAAAACTAAAAAAAAAACGAAAAAAAAAACCCAGTATGTTTATTTTGTATCATGATCCATATAATACAAAATTTTGATGTACTGTAATATACTGATATAATTGTATATTGTAACACACCACCACAACAGCCAATACAATGAATGGACAAGAACACCACCACAACTGACTACAGAATGTGTAGACAAGAACACCACCACAACTGACTACAGAATGTGTAGACAAGAACACCACCACAACAGACTACAGAATGTGTAGACAAGAATACCACCACAACAGACTACAGAATGTGTAGACAAGAACACCACCACAACAGACTACAGAATGTGTAGACAAGAACACCACCACAACAGACTAAAGAATGTGCAGACAAGAGCACCACCCACAACTGACTGTAGAATGTCTAGATAAGAACCTCTCTAAAACAGACTATACAATGAGTGGACAAGAACACCACCAAAGCTGACTACAGAATGTATGGACAAGAACACTACCACAACAAATAAAGAAAATTAAATAACAGTCTCTTACATGAACCCTGCATTTTTCATTAACAATATGATATATTGTAAAATTCTTTTTTTTTAACATATGACCTTAATCTGAAGCTTGGGCTTTCACCATATCGCTAGTGTCAATCTTAGAGGCTATACAGTCAGCACCTAAATATTGCAAATGTTTCCAAGACACTTTGAAAGCAATATTATGGCATATACTTTGTCTGAATGTTGTTTGATCATTTCCCATTGAAGAATTTTTCACTTGTGTAGAGATGTCACCAGCTTCAGGTGAAGTGACACAATTTTGACCTGGTGCTCAGAGACTCTTTAAAATTCCAACATATATGGTGACACAGGACTTTCATGTTAAAAAGTTAGAAAGACCTGTGACATTCACGTTTAATGCTGGGCTCATGGCAAAGGAACAGTCACTATATTTATGTTGCACATTTCATGTTTCAAGTGGCACCAAGATTGAGAATCAAACCAGGGCCCTTGTGATTGCAAAGCAAGCAATCTAACCACTAAGTTACACTACTGGTCTAAAGGTATATGCAACTATGATAAATCATTGAAATTAAACTGCAGTTCTATCAAATAAATGCTCATTTTCCCAAAACCAACAAATTTAATTACACCAGTAACTCAACCAAGAGTACACAAAATGTAATTTCCTTCCTTCAAATCAAAATGGTCAACAGCTAATTCCTTCATCTGCTTCTAATTTAATTCACATTTTCTGCCTAAGATGATCAGATGAAAGAATAATGAACTTCTTCACAAGTATTTACATGAAGCATATTCCCAAACAAAATGATGTGCCCTTAATATCAAAAGATGATTTTATTAAATGTAATTTGATACTTTAAACTGCATGCATGATCAAACTTAAAATACACCATATACATGTATCACTCCTTTAATATTTTACGTGGCAAAATCATTAATTCACTCCAAGAGGTTTACGCTGTACATGTATATTTATTACTATGAAAACTTTTCCTCTGCAAATGATATTCCACTACTGTTCCAAACATACTAGCAACTCATTCATCATAGTTTGTGTGGCATTGTCTGTGAAGCCTATCATATCATGTACAAGTGACAATAAACACTTATTATATAGTTTGACCTTATTGTTTATGAAACCTACCTGGTCATGTACATGTGACAATAAGCATCCAATATAAAAGTAACTTTGGGTGAGACATTCTTCTTTTCTGGAGTATCAGGATTCTCTAAAGAAGATTTTAATTTCTGCACTGCCAGTGCATTTTCCAAGTATGAAATAACTTTGGTAACCTCATCCTCAGACACAGCAAATGTGTAAAACTGGTCATGATCTGGGTTGTCCTTCCATAGTTCAGCACCCACTGAAATGGGCATCTGCAGAAGGCCACTGTCCTTCACTAGTGAAGAAGTGGTGCCAGAACTCAGCCCACTACAACCAGAATCAGATGAGGTTGAGACAGAGTTTTTACGCAAAGCAAGGAGACTTGGCTGACAAAATACTAAGTTTCCATCACAGTCATTTGAGTTTTCACAAGTACTGACACTGGCATTGGAGTCTGAGCAAGCAGATGAAGCACTTTCGTTTAATTTTGGTCCCTCGTACAGAGCTCCTAGATTCACTCTGCATGTTTTCCTTCTAGACACATCTGACACTGTATTATAGTGCATGAAAGGAAGCTTTTTTTTGTCCTGATTTCTGGCCATTTTCTGCCATGGTAAACTGTTTCCTTGGAGATTCTCACAATCTGACGAACAACTGTGAAGGTCAACATTGTAGTGGGGTCGATTCAAAAACCTCTGCCACGTTAATCCACTACCCGTGTGCAGACTGGATACACAAGAAGGGCTCTGTGAAATAGTGTCCTCTTCCTGATACCGACGCTGTATCAACTGCTGCCACGATAATCCATGGAAATCAAGAGAGGGTAAAGTAGTAGATTCCTCCAGACAATTGTCATACAATTCCAAGGAAGATCCAGAAAATCCAGATTCCTGCATGACTTCAGTAAATCAAACGAAAATGAAAAACAAATCAAAGGTCACTTGAATTATGATCCTGTATGTGCCAGATAATTCACATTCTGATAATAATTGAACTGTTTCTTGCTGTGTTAAAGCCAGAATTGAAATTTTACACAATGAGGTAATACTGCTGAGAGCTGCCTCCCAGTATGCATTGTCTCTGGCTATCACACTTGGCCAAAATGAAACAATGCATATGCTGTATGGATCACAGCATGTGTGCTACTACCTTCCAAGCAGTCTGATGTTGGTTACTTCTGCTAATACATATCTTCATTACATTGTGATAAATGTACTGATGCACTGGGTTCATAAGCTACAATTTTCCTACTGGCACACGTCTTAAGATCTCCTTCAGACGAAAGTCAATACTAATTAAGATTCACACAACTAGAGCCTCAACAAATTGACTTCCCAAATAAATTGAGCTGCTTTTTTTTATTTAGTTGAAAAGGAATCCACTAAAACTCTTGATCTGTGGAAAACATTAAAAATCGAATGGCGTGCAGACTTCATCTCTAAATGCTTCCAATCCCATATCTACTAAAAATCAATGCGTAGTAAGTACTGAAAGGATTCAGGATGACAGGTATTACACTGCTGAAGTTCAGTTGTAGAAATTAACAGCCAATCGCAGAGCAGTAGACTTTTGTGAGGACCTCATCAACACTCCCAGCAGTCTCTCCTCCTTTTGTACACTTGGACACTTGTCATAACTCCACATGCATGATTCTCTATATGAATTATTCAGCTAATCTATCACTTGGTCACTGACGTTTTGAATGTTTAATCAAGTGTGACAAATAAGCTTGCCTTCATTCACTTCACTCTCGTATCAGCTGGCTTTGATTTTTTTTTTTTTTATGTTATGGTGATGTTCAGCCAAAAACATTCACATCACAAACCTGTTACCTTCCAGGTAAATTATTGATGAATACACACTCTATCTTGCTGATACATCACTTCAAACTGACTGCCAAACTTGTTGTGTAACAAAGTTGGGATGACATTAACATTAGCTCTTAATCCCCGTCATCAATAAACAATTTGCCTTCATAAACCATCTCAGACGAGAAAAGCTTCTTCCCTCAACATACAGTGCTTTTCTGTGTATTATACAGCACTCAACAGAGAACTGCATTTACATGCCATAATGAGCACAATTTGAACACAGATAAACCCAGATAAAACAATTCAATCATACCCTGTACATTAACTTTCACTCAGTTCCTGTGGATTGGGATGTTATTTTATTTACCCCGAACTCATAACCCTGTCTGAAATAAAACCATTCAAATTATCCTTATATTAACCACCAGTGACATTTTCTTCTATTTAACACAATTTTCAATTAAACATTGTGGTTACCATGGAGTCTACCTTTATTTGTTGTATCCATGTAATCTCTTTGATGAAGATAATCAGATTGCTTTTCAAACTCTATCATTTGTATGTAAGATGAGCATCCTATCCCTGGTGAGAAAGGAAATACTTTTACAGCATCAGAATGACAGGAGGATGGATGGGCAGTGCTCTCTGAGGGCAATGACCGTGGTGCTGCGGTCATTCAACACCTTCCCCTCTCAAAATCTCTGAGAACTGCAGCTAATAATTCCTTTCTGTTAAGCAATTTGTCAATGTAAAAATTGTTTAACAAATATGGGGGATATGAGATTTTTTTCATTTACTGCAAAACAGACAAAATGACCCTACCAATCTGCATATTGATCTAAATGTGTAATGAGTCACCAGTTTAATGAAGCCATCATGGCCACAGACACTGTGAGTATACTGTTATTGGCTTAAAACACTTTATGCATTCAGTGCTTCCAAATGGAAATCTTGTGCTGCCATATACATCAGAGTTGGCTGCAGCTCATTTTCTCTATTAATATGTCTGCACACCTCCTACATAATGCTAGATATATGAATGACAATAAATGAGAATTTGAACTTGTCCTTGAAGTTGCCTTTACTCTCACAATTAACGTCACAGTTAGGATTAGCACTCTTATTATCTTCTGCCTCCTTACATCCTGCGGAGATGTAAACATCAGACATACCAGTGTACATGAACCGACAGTACCATATTGTTTTCCTCAGCCCACATCTTTCTCTTTGGTCTATTATCAGGTTCAGCATCCAAAGATCAGCTGATCTGATGACCTTGATCTACCTGGCAGATCAGACAAAGGTATGCCAGTGATGCTGGTCTGCCCAGGTGATGCCAACAGTTACATGAACAATGCTTTGTACAGATGGGGGGCCCCGATATGTACAGCTGTACAAATGACAGATATGTATCACTATCAAGAATTCTGGCATCCACGAATACCAAAGAGGAAAAAGTTTGTTGCACATTGAAGTCATCAGTGCTTTTTTATTTCTTTTGCTTTGTAAGCAATATGAATTTATATATGTTGTATTTATAACCAAGAATGCATCTACTTTAGCATTAATATTCCAATAAAAATGCTTTAAGATCGGAAGTGACCTAACACTTATTTTCTCAGTATACTGGAAAATTGCACTATCTAAAATTGACTTGAAATGCAGCTGCCTCTGAATCCAAGATGTACAGCAATTGTCTCTGTAATTTTTTTTTTATTTCAAAAGTATAGAATTCGTAGTAAATGTATATATGTACTGATGAAAAAAAGTGTCAAGAGCAATAGGTCTATGTATGAATAGGTCACAAACTAACCAAAGGTAGAAATTCAAAACAACTAAATGCTTACTTTCACAGCAGATGTAAAACTTGGGAATCTGTTGTTATGTGCAGAGAATGCTGCATCACACAGACAATCAATATTGCAATATTTCTATGAACATTAATACATGGCAGCATTCAGAATTGGTATTTACATAGCATGGAAATGACTCCAAGAATTATCCAGAATGTAAGCTTTGAGGTTTGGCAAAAAGGCCCTCTAGGGGTGAATTCTGCCAGAGAGACTGTATGTATACATATATGCCTTTATTATAATGCATAAATCTTCAATGAAGAAGATTTTAAGTGTGATGAATTTTTGTGTCAGATTTAGTTTAAAGATTTTCTGAAAAATGATGATATAATCAGATGACTGCCCTCAGCATTGCCTACCAAAAACCTACACAATCCCTTCAAAGTCATTCACTGAACAACCATCATATCCAGTCAACATTAGATTAAAAAAAATGGAAGTCTTATCTATCTCCTCAATGAATATTCAATAGCTGTAGAATTTCCATCTGAAATTCTTGGAATTGCACCATTCAGATGAATCTAAATGCCAATAGAAAGTCAGTTTGTACAATTTAAGGACGTAATCACCAGACTGATTCTGAGTCAGAGCACTATTTTTAATCAGTCTGTCTTTGCCTTCACTTGGCCTGTTCAACAGTCCTTCTTGGCAAACAACATTGATCTAACAAAGCCCCTATAAACCACTCTGTCAAAGTGACCATAAACAGCTAATACAACTGACTCTTTGGCTCCAAACATCAATACAAACCACAAAACATGACCAGAAGACCAATGACCTTTTCATCTTGGATCCCTTGGTCACTAATAAGTACATCTAAATACATACACTGTGTGTAAAGTTTATAAACCAAGTATTTACCTTGAAGTCTATGCGGTTTACTCTAGGTGATTAAAATTCATAATTTACAAAAAAAAATCCAAAACATTCACGTAGAGTAAAGCAGTAGGGCTATATGCAAAAAAAAAAAACCAAACAAACAAAAAAAAACCAAACAAATAAAAAAAACAAACAAAAAAACAAAAAAAAAACTAACATAATTTCCTTGTCCTCATTTGTTCAAGCTCTCTCTTTGTTTTCTTTCATAAACATACTGTAAACATATTACATCTGGTTGTATATTTTATTTGGCTTTTTTTGTAGAAAGCAGTTACTGCTAAATTAAGTACATTTCTAAATGTCTTGCATATGTATATTTTTATATAGCACATTTAGAAAGCACTAAATCAAGTCAACGCCAAATTGTTGAAAAATCAAATTCTACGAAATATCACACACTAAATATAAAACATTTACAGTATTTTTGACAACATTTAAGGGTGCCTGATACACTTAGAAAAAAATACCCTAAGTCTGATGTATCATTCATAACATGAAGAAATGGTACAACTATAATACAGTATAGTACCAGTGCTTGTTTCAAGCAAAACAAATTCAAAACTTCATTTCTAAAACTAGAACACTGACAAGAGTCAAAGTTTCCTGTGGGATTCAAACACAAACAAAACAGCAAGATTACTAGATAACATTCCATATCAATACTTCTCAACTATAAAGAAAAGGCATATCATAAATCGGGAATCTGGTTCCATAACTCTTACTGGATAAGTTTTACAGCATATAAGGCCTTGTTAAAGTAAATTGCCATATCTGCTATACTAATTACTCTCCCCTGCATACACAGTCAACAACCTGTAGATAGTACTCTTTATTAGTCTGCAACACTTTTCCCTGTCTACTTTGTACCTTGCGTTCTTCCTTTGAACATACTTTTTGACTGGTACCTCTGACTAGTTTTCGACCCCTTACCTGTTGTGATATTCCTCGCGCATTTTGTGTTCCTCTCCGGCATGGACAACCTTCTGGGTGGTGCTGGTCACTAATTCTCCATCTTTCATGTACTTTCTGGTTTTAGTCATTGTTCTGTATTGACTTTTACTCTCCTATAAAAATTCAGAAAAATATTGTTGGAAATTACTATAAAAATCAGTGTATTATGAAATTATCTACTGACAATGTAAAGTTTGGCTTGTAATAAATTACATGAAGGGATAGGGTGGGAGTATGTATCTTGAAGAATATGCCTTTAAAATTCCACGATCATTCGATACAAAATGGTTATTTTGAATATTACTATTAAATGACATAAGCTATTTATAATAATACATGCAAGTTACATGAATGATACAGAAGAGACTCTTGCTACCATTAAAAAAAATGCATTGTGGTATCACTCTTATTCTAACATGTCTAATCCATTGAATGGTTTGCATCTTGAACAGCACAAAGGAAACAGAAAACAATTTAGTATCCTCCCAACATGCAAACATGGAATTTATCAACTGGCCATATCTATCAATGCGTAAAATAACTTTGTTGAATAAGAAAAGGTCAATGCCCATTATTTCTGACATCTCAAATTTTTGGATCATTCAGGAAATCTGGCGAATGCTATATTCATTGAAAAACTTGCGCTCATATTGCAACAAGACTGGTGTCTGTGGAACTAAGCATAAAATTTGAGATAAAAATAGCCGATCTAAAGTGAACTTTTAAGAAAATAAAACTGCAGTATTTCAAACCAGCCCTAATTAATGACTTAACGTACCCTTTTTTATCATCTTCTTCTCTTTATCATCAGTATTTTAAGAATGCAAGACAGTTCTCCCTTAAAATTTTTCTATTTTCTCATTGATAGCTGAGTTCTATGAATTCCTACTAAATGGGTTGATCAATATTCATTGACTCATGTTAAAGATGAAAAATATCAGAAAATCATCTATGGATTAAACTTTTAAAAGTGTTTCAGTTTGCTATGATAAGATACAATATTTACACCTTAATATACATCATAAATAATCAGCAAGATAAACATATTCTCAAAATTATAAAATAAATATACTATAGAAAACCATAAAATCAATCTATAAAATCATTGATTGAGATATTTAATATAATGTTTACTATCTTGTTACTGCAAACAATTAATAAGGATTGAAACCTATATTTTCAACTCCAAACACAATTAACAATGATTGAAACCAATCTTTTTAAATGGCTGACAAAGAGTGAAACGTATTTCTATTTGATATACTTAATAATTGTATTTGCACATGTTGATTATTGAGGACATTTTCTTTAAAATTACTTTTTCATCTCCTAAATATGAAGAGTTCTTGTATAATAAGTTTAGCTTTTGTAATGTAGTAACATTACCAAATATTTCACATAGTCCTGGATAGCTCAGTGTAATTTGTAATGTAAGGTACAGGTTACAAAGATTTTTCTTTCCTTCATTTATACTACGGTACTGCCCATTTTCACAGTAGAGCTCATTTTACATTTTCACTTGCAACAACTAGGAACTATCAAATTACGCTAACTTTAAAACAGACCTGGTAACATACCCCCCCCCCCTTTTTTTTTTGTAGAAACAAGACTGAATGCTAGTGAATTGTACGTGAAATTTCACCATAAAAACACTATTATTGAGAAACGTTGAGCATGTCCTTAAGTAAATCATTCAAGGGGAAGGGGAGATTACTCACACAAAAGTACAGAAAGTTGACAAAATTCAAGTATTATTCCTGTAAAACTGGAAAAATAAATCTTTTAATATGAATGTTAGTTTGTTTCTCTAGAAAATTACAGCAAACATTTAATGATCACTTAGAGACTGAGGTATTAAGTTTCATATGCATGTTAAATTCAGTCTAATATTCATGTTGGAATCGTTGTACATATGCATGCATTAAGTAGCTTTAGAGGAAGGAAAGACAACTCCATTTCCCTTTTAGGTTATAATTTTTACTGTATAAGAGCACCACTCCTTCAAATGTTACACAATAAAGGGGATACTAAGATCAATTAATTCTTATTGTTGGTAGTCAAGTACCATAAATAGTTTTTAAATAATAGTATTTTTAATACAGATTTTCATATATTTGTATATAATTTAGAGATGATGGTTGTGAATGAAATGAAAATACACCAAGCATACAGTTATGTTCTGTACACAAGGTAGACATGGTTATACAGTTATTTTGTTGCTTGTATCATTACATATTTACACTCTATATGGTTTAGACTTACTTCTCTGTAAAATTTTATGATACATTTTGTCAAGTTTTCTCTCTGTCAATAGTATTAGTATGGTTAGTATGCATGATTAATAAGATTAATTAGTGTAAACAATTTCAAAACACTGATACGACATTCAAATCTGAACATGAATCTTCCATCATAAAGTAATAAACAGTTTTGAAAATTTTTTAAATTTGGGAATTCTTGTATGGATACTCACACTGCGGCCCCTGATGTGTGATTTATTTCGCCTCTCCACCGGGCCCTCTGCCTTCTTCTCTCCATCACCCAGACTATCCACCGTGGTGACACTCTCGGTGTCTGACCTCTGATCCTCCTCCACGGTATTCACATTCGAGAGATCTTTCGATTTTCGTTTTGGCTCCTTAATTACTTTTGTTTCAAAAGTGTCCAGGTCTGTCTGAGGTACAATTTCTGTACTATCACTGCTGTTAGTCATACTTTTGTCTATACTATTGTCCATGGATGATGATACCTTCATTCCTCCCACATCTCCATTGATAACCACTGTTGTCCCTGAGGATGGAACAGGTTGTCCATTTATAGTTATTCCTTTGTCAGGTAGAATTTGTCCATTCACTGTGATCACAGAGTCCTTTTTCTCTGATTCACTTGTCTTTTCACTCTGTTCACTGGTACTGTCCTCATCAGTAATAGTCACCTTCACCACCTGGACCTCCTCTTCTGAACCTTTGCCAACAATTGTTTCCTCAATTTCTTTTTTTTCTTCAACTTTGTCAAACTTCTCAACCTTTACCACCTCCTTATCTGCTTCTTTAACCAGAGCAGGTTCCTTAACTGGTTCCTCAGAGGGAACTTTAGCAGGTTCCTCAGAAATAACTTCCTTCTTCTCCTCAATCTTTCCTTGGTCAAGTTCACCCTCAATATCTGACATATCATACTCCTCTTCTTCCTCCTCTTCCTCTTCTGATTGTTCTATCAACTCTTGCACTGTATCTAACACAACTCCTGGTACAGATGGCTGAAGTTTAGTAGACTTAATGACATCATCGATGATCTCCTCTGCCACCACATCCACCACTGGCTCCATGTCCTCTTTCTTCTTCTCTGGGGAAGGTACCTTTACTTCTTTGGCTGTGATCTCGACCTACAAGTCAAAAGTACTTTTAGTCCTCTTTTGTGTCTAATATTCAATCAAATTTTCTTGAGTTCACTATTGTCATGTGCCATGTTTTGCCACATATAATATTCTTTTTTTTTTTTCTAGAACTGTATTTTGTGAGAAAAGGGTGTGTTTTATATACCACCATAGGCTTTTGAACCATATTCTTATTCAAGTGATTTTGTCATATTGCAATATTATTTTACCCGCTGACACTGCCTTATATAAAGATACAATTTTCTTGTTCTTCACCTATATTAAGCACTATCATATATTTCAAAGTGAAAACAAATCTCTAGAAAATTCTTGCAGGAATGTAAAATTGTAGAATATGTGATACTTATAATTTGTAAATAATCAAATTATGAAAAGAGTCATCATCTCATTGTAGGCCACCATTCAAAGATATTTAGGCCTAGAGATGTTAACAAAATGCCATGCCATGTCCTAAAAACTAAAATAAACAAAGCAAGTTTGGAAAATGATTAGCCACTAAAAAGTTGATTTACTGTAAGGTTTATTAATAGTATTTAATAAAATGTTAAACAGAGAACTAATTAAGTGTTGAAATATTATGAGGAACCCTGTATATATACATGAATTTACATCTCTGTTAAATCCATTGTTGTGTAACCATAATTAATTATGGGGTCAATATATCACACACAACTTTGTTTATCATTTTCTGCAGCTTTGGTAGTATGTTGATTTTGACACACACTGTTAAATATGACTATATTGATTTTATTTTTATTATGTGGCTAGGCTATTTAGGCCTAATTAATTTTAAGTTTGAAACAAGAGACCCATAGGCCTTACTTAAAAGTAACATTAGCCGCAAGGGCTATGAAACCTATAATAATTTTCCATTCTGCATATATACGCTAAATTCTAACATTCAGCAGCAGTCTAAAACAAGATGTGTTCTTAATACACCTGAAAGTACTCATACTGATGAAAGACTTTACATAAAATAATATGTTATGCTACATTAACACCATATGACTGTTTTGGACCTGGCCCAGAGTCAGAACCCAGGAATTATGAAATTCACAATTTTGGTACATCCCCTTTTGCTTCCCTTTAATATGCATTTAGTTTTATACACAGTCAGCAAAATTAAAACTAGGTCTTTCATAATCACTATAATAATTTTGTTATTTAAATGTTTTATACATAAACACTGTATGCCAAGTTTGGCCCTGCCTTGGAGTCAGAACCTCTACGCCAGATATCATGAAATTTACAAGTTTGGTGTAGGGCTTCATGTTCTACATCACTATGCATTTACTTTTTCTTACAGATGGGTGGTTGCTAAGATGATTGTTAAAATTGGTCAATATTGGTAGTTTTTGCCCTGCCAGTAAGATCCCAAGGTGCAGAAGGGTAGTCATCGAGGAGATTGTTAACATACACATGTAATCACGAAAACATTTTGACTCCATCCTGATACCAAAACGTCTAACCCTGTGATAATGAAATTTATAATTTTGGTAAACAGCTACCTGCTCCTTCTAAATATCCATTTACTCTTAAGTTACCATCAAAAGCATAAAGATGTTACTTAAATGTTTTACACATAAACACTGTATGCCCCAAAGTTTGGCCCAAAGCTGGAGTCAGAACCTCTACCTGGGGATCATGAAATTTACAATTTTGGTGAAGGGCTTCCTGTTCTACATAACTATGCATTTAGTTTTTCTCACAGATGTGAGGTTCTAGAGAAGATTTTTGAAAATTGGTTAATTTTTGACAATTTTGCTCCATCCCCGAGGCCTGAGGGGTGCAGAAATCCTGAAATTTACAATTTATGTCCCCCCTTTGTCTCAAAAATTTTAAAAGAACTGGAATGGTAGTTATCAAAAAGAAGCTAAAAATGTTTTAATTGTTAATGTACAATGCACAACGATGGATGCAAACCAATAGCAACAAGGCACCCGAGTACTTCAGGTGACCTAAAAAAGAAAACATCAAGTCTAATTTCCTTTAATGAAACAAAGCTTGTGCTTTGTGCATGATTTGCAAATTTTCATGCTTTGTTGAAAATTTACATTATTTCCACAATATGTTCAGTGGAAATTACCACAATGTATAATAAAGTAAAGAATACTACTTCGTCAAAATTTTTGGGGGAATTATACACATGAACTGCATCCCCCCTCCAATTTTCAGGCCAAAAAAGGGAGTGTGTTTTAAACACAAATGGGTATTGCATTCAGCAAAATATGGTATGATAAAGCCTAGACATTTAGTACATTGTGAATGAACACACATTTGATAAAAGCAGCATTAAAGGTCATATATCTTGTGTTACCTCCTTCATTTCCTCTCCAACATTAGAGACCTCCTCTTTCTTTTCCCCTGCATCTGCCTGTTTCTCTGCTGTTTCTATCTCCTTCTTATTCTCTTCCTCTAACTGTTTCTCTGCTGTTTCTATCTCCTTCTTATTCTCTTCCTCTAACTGTTTCTCTGCTGTTTCTATCTCTTTCTTTTTCTCTTCCTCCACCTGTTTCTCCGGAGTTCCTGTCATGTCCTTCTCTTCACTCTTAGGCTGTGGCTCTGCCTTTTCCTCCTTTTTCTTCTCCTCTACAGCTATAGGAGGAGCTGGAGCCACTACACGTTTGGGGGAAGATGATTTCTGTTTCTCTGGTTCAACCTTGGCCACTGGTTCAGGAGTGGATGGTTTTTGTACTGGTTTGACAGGCTCCTCTGGCACCTTCTGAAAGACATCCAACAGTTCACCCCATTGTGTGTAAAACACAAATTTAATTCTAAAATGGGCTCCATTAAAACCCTCAGATTTACACACACTTTAAAAATAAAATCCATGACCTTACCATGGAAAATTTTACCTTTACCCAACATAGCTTTGACCCATCAGTTCACCAATTATGAAGCTTCTCACATTTTGTATAGTTCAAAAGATAAAAGCAATGAACATACAAAAAAAAAAAAAACAAAAAAAACCAGACAGAACAAAAACAATATCTGGGATCATTGATCTAAGGAACATAAAGATACTGCCACCAATTTTTAAATTATCTCATTCTGGGTAACAAAATTTTATTCAGTAACATACCGCTTTTTCATTATCCTTGGATTCCTCTGTATCTGGAGTAGTTGCTTTACTATCCGATTCTTGATCATCTTCATCTAGGTTTATTATTCTCGAAGACACATCGCTCATATGACGCTACAAAAATGAAAACAAATTTATTTACAACTTGCATGCCCCTTGTCTTTACCATTACAATGCATATAGTCTCAAAAAGTCACAGAATTAGAGAAATCAAGAGAGTCCAGAAATTGACACCTCAATCGACTGGTTCTAACTTTAACTTATATATAACACAACTAGAATTTCATATTAATGCATAAAAAGTTTTAAAAGATCAAGAGAATGAGTAAATATGCTTATTTATATAAAAGCAAAATTGGGATTGGGAGATGACGTAGAGAGATTGAGGACTTTAAAAAACAGTTCAAACCATCAAGAGTCACTTGTTTGCTTATTTCTTTTTTAATTACAACATAGCTCTATGAAAAAAATATTAATAATCAATGTTTTCAAATTTTTAATGACAGCATATTTCTATGACCCAAAAAAAAAACCCCACCAAATTTTCTATCTATACCACAACAGTTTTCACGCACCTTCATTTCTAAGATTTCTTGATCCTCTGGAAGATCTTCCACTGTTTCTTCCACCTCCGCTTTAGACTCCATGACCAAGTTCAGTATTTCTTTCTTATCATCAAAACCTGCTATGAATGGATGCTACAACAGAGAAATCCATCAAAAAGTCAACAAAACTTAACAAGTCCAATAAATTTCACACATTTGACGTCTTGTATTTCCTTGTTGTTACTTATTATAAAAACACCAATATTTACATTTCTTTGCAAACACTAGTGAGAATTTTCAATTCTATAGAGAACAAACTGACCCACCTCTAGCAATTCTCTTGCTATGGGTCTTTGGTCAGGATTTTTTACAAGGCATTTTGTGATAAACTCTCTAAAGTTTTTAGACCTGTAACAGAGAATATACAACATTCACGGTTTTCATTAAAAAAAACAACCAAACAATCTCCACTTAACTTTAATTTCAATACACAAAACTAATATATAGATAACAACTTTGAAGTCATAAGAACCACTTTAATTTCACAATGGTACTGAAATGATAACTACGAAAGCAAAATTTATATGATCTAAGGAGAGAAAAACATATATACATGTAATATGTACCAACCATTTAGCTGGCTTGGCAAGTGTTGGAGGATCTGACTTCTGTATTTTAATTAAAACCCTCATTGGATGCATGTCATGATTGGGAGGTTCTATCTGAGCAAACTCGATCAAGGTGATTCCTGAAATGAAATGTCACTATGTATTCTAATATACTGTACACAATCTATAGTTAAAATTGTCCTTTTTCAATTCCTGTGCAATTCATTTCAATGCAAATTTTCATCCCCTTTTTCACTCCCAATTGTACTTTTCCCCAAATTCTTTACACAGTGCTTTATGACATCCTGTCCAATCTGACGCAAGCTTTGTCTCCCTCAGTATGTCAGATTAAACAGGTTTTACTGTACTAAAAATAGAAATATTACACTAAAATAAAGTGTGAACTAACAATAAAAACTTCAGCTAAACTTTTACTTCATGAGTTACATAGAATATATAAGGGCAAGTCAATTAGTATCCAGCCTATCCCATTTCTGATTGACCGAGACGGTCATGATTTTCATGCCTTGTTTCAATATATGTTTTATACCTGGGTACAAAATTGCATATGTATTAAGTCATTCTTTAATAAGATATTGAATGTCAAATAAGGCATAGTTTTCATTGAAAGTTGAATACCATGCTGTAATTTGGTACATGTATTTAAAAGGTAAAACAGGCAAGGAAATACATGGTGACTTAGCCGATATTTATGGGGTCTTCTGCACCATCTTATACTCATGTTAAATTCTGGTAAGAGAATGTCTTTAGAAGATGAAGCCAGGTCTGGACACCGACTGGATACCAACAACAAAGAAATGTGTAACAGAGATCTGGTATACTCTGATATGCAAATTCAGGTGGAAGAAATAGTGTAGGCATAAGGCATTTCAGATGGTAGCGTTTCAACAATCTTACATGATCGTTTAGGTATAACAGCCCGTTGGGTACCCAAATCCCTTAGCGATGAGCAAATGGCAACCAGAACATCAGTATGCAGTACCTTGTTGAAGCGTATTAGGTCAAAAGTCGATTTTCTTTTGTGTCTGGTGACTGTAGATGACACTTGGGTTCATTATTATGAGCCAGAGAATAAAGCTCAGAGTAGTCAATGGGTAGGGCTGGGATCTCCAAGGCCAAAGAAGTTGAAGATGCAACCATCTGCTGGCAAGGTGATGGCCACAGTATTTTGGGACACAAAGACGTTTTAATGTTAGACTTTTTACCCAAGAGAAAGACAATAACTGGAGAGTACTATGCAAACTTGTGAAAAATACCAAGGTAAACTCTCTAAAGGTGTTTTGCTGCAACAGGACAACACGAGGGTCCACACTTGCAAAGTTGCAATGGATGCTGCAGAGCAAAACAGGTATGAATTAATACCACATCCTGCCTATTCACCTAACCTAGCTTTTAGCGACTTTTTCCTATTCCCAAACTTGAAAAAGATATCCGTTGAGTCATTTTCGGTCTGACAAAGAAATCATGACCACATTTGAGGAGTGGGTCAATATAAAGGACCCTGACTTTTTCAGTTCTGGGCTGATGACACTTAAACACCATTGGTCCAAGTGCATCTCACTAGATGGCAATTACATCGAAAAAGAAGAGGTGGATCTCAAACATAAATTAAGTTAGGCTGGTTACTTATTTACTTGTCCTCATAGTAATACTGTAAATTAATTACTCATACTTCACATCCCACTGTATTTTTCCCATTACACTATTTAAGCATTGTGTTTTATTCCACAACAAAAATAGAATATTCCAATCCAATCCCCAGAGAACAGAGGGACTTCAATATTGCATATACCATGTTAGAGTCAAAACCAGCATCAAGCAGGCTGAGGCAGCTGTTGCTGTTCCATAAATTTCACATACATAGAGAGAGTAAGCATTAAATTACAGAATATTGATATATCTTATTGAGAAAATGTAAATATAAGCATTGTGCAAATAATGCACATGATTGAACTTTTGAAGTTTTGTATCATTTGTGCTTTATAACTCTATATATTTTCCTCTCCCGACATCAGTTTGACATATTTGTAATATTTAGAAAGATATTTGTCACAATGATAGTTTATTTAATATCAACATGATACAGTACAATCATGTATATAGTCATTAATGAATATATCAGAAAATGGTGTTTGTTTGTCACATTTGTTCTTTGATGTTTCATACACAAGAACTACATGAAATGGAGAGACATTTGTGCTGTCCATCCAAAAGAATAACTACAAGGAAAAGAGTACATAAGCACCAATTTTAATTACATGGGGCTGATACACCATATATACCTAAGAAAATACAAATCATATCAAGTATGATATCTTATCTTTTACTTTTTTCAAAACGACTTCCATTAGCCAGATTATGTGCTTTACCTATTGAATACCAAAGATAGGAAACGTCATGCTGTCAAAGTGTTTGCACTTTGTGTACAAACTCTTGACATTATGTTGCTGTTAAAAAGTCAAAGCTTGGACTTATAAGAAACAAATCATAGTCTGGTTCCCTGGCTCATTTATTAATAAGACGCAAGAGAGGTATTGTAAGTAGAGACAGAGAACCAGATTGAAAAATCTGTGAGAAATGCAACAAGTTCATTAACTGTGACAATTTACCACATTTAAAATTTTCCAACAACAAGCTTTGACTAGCCTCTCTGATTAATGAAAAAAGCCTGTGTGAATATCTAGTGCACTGGTTTCTGTATATGAATTCAGAAATGCAAATACAAATCAGACTCATTCTTAGTAAAATGTTTGTATAAAAAATGCTGTATAATGATTTAAACTAACGTATGAAATGATGAATAAAATATATTCTAATTAGTAATATCACAGTGGTAAGTACTCAGTATTGTTGTTTTTTGGGGGGGCTTGAAACTATTACCCTTGTTGATTTGTTTCTAATTACACACTTTAAAAAATTTTAAATCTTTCAAAATGTGCAACAGAAAAAATTTCCAGTGATAGAACGCACGTATAAGTTGGACATAGACTTCAGAGCCAAAAATTTTACTCCCAAAAACCTGACTTATGTGCGAGTATATACGGTAAATTCTTTGTCACATAGGTGCATGTAAACAAATAGGGTATAGGGTATTTCAATAATTAACGAAGCCAATTATGCACAAATACCTTTTGCTCCCATTATTTACACATCTTCCATAATACATACCAAATAGACATTTATTCCTATGAAATATATATATTTAACAAGAGCTTACAAGGCAGAATATGTCCCTTCACAATGAGTACTACAAACTTTTTCTGTGAAGTTCCCATAGTAACCTTGCCCTTTGACCCCAAAGTCAATACATTTCTTCATCTCTTGGATAATAAAGCTAAATGTAAAGTATTAAATCAGTTGGGCAAAAAATATTGACTGTGGAATGTCCACAAGATCAGTGCTACACACACACTCACATACCCTCACCCAGTGATGAACAGTCTTGTTATTGTATTCCCTTGCAATCAATTGCAAGGGGATAATAACATATAGGTTTTATATTGAAACAGCATATTTACTGGCTAAATATTATTTGTGAAAAGAGCATCTAGCTTAGATTTTTTTTAACATTTCATTAGAGTACTATAATGATATTTAATGAATTATACTTTATAATTCAAGATGATAGATAAATATTGCATCTTTCAACACTCAAATTTATTTCAATTTTCTACAGAATATTTCAAAATAAATTTGCACAAATTGCCTATATATTTCTCTGCAAATGCCTTGTACCAAATGCAGGTAAATTTCAACAAATATGTATTTCACTCCTAATTTTTATGTTTAAACAATACCAGCTCATATTTACGTTTTAAATCATTTTGATTTTGATATCTCTACAAAATTCTTGATGATAGCCATTTCCTCATGAATGAGTTGCAGTTGCAAATATGGCCAGTATGAATAAAGACAAATATGGTATGTCTAATTTAACAGCTTAGAATTCCAACAAAAATAAAAATATCATGTAAATATATGTAAATATAAATAAATTTCATTATGCAAGCATACTTTTTATGAAGCTCTAAAGCATTTCGTAAAGTATGCTGGCTTAAAATATCGCAGTTCATTTTCCTCACGTATTTTAAAAAGTTAAATCTATTTTTTAAATATACTTTAGCTACCATTCTTTCTTACCTAGTGACCAGATATCAGCCCTGAAGTTGTAAGGACTGTCTTTTAATGTTTCACACATTATAACCTCTGGAGCCATCCTAAAACATCAAATGTTATAATGATTCTACACTAAAACATCAAATATTATAATGATTCTACACTAAACATCAAATGTTATAATGACTTTACACTAAAACATCATATCTAATAATGATTTTACACTAAAACATCATTATTTCGTAACAATTTTACACTAAAACATCATATCTCATAATGATTTACACTTAAAACATCAAATCTCATAAAGATTTTACACTAAACATCAAATCTCATAATGATTTTACACTAAATATCAAATCTCATAATGATTTTACACTAAACATCAAATCTCATAAAGATTTTACACTAAACATCAAATCTCATAATGATTTTACACTAAACATCAAATCTCATAAAGATTTTACACTAAACATCAAATCTCATAATGATTTTACACTAAACATCAAATCTCATAAAGATTTTACACTAAACATCAAATCTCATAATGATTTTACATAATTTAAAAATCAAATCTCATTATGATTTTACACTAATACATCAAATCTCTAAGATTTTACACTGAACCATCAAATCTCCTGAAGATTTTACACTAAAACATCAAATATAATAGATTTAGCAATAATTTTAAATTCTATATACTATATCTATTACACTGATGCATAATCTTCAACATTGCCACACATTTTCAATACACAAGTGAGTTACTAAGAACATCAGTTTTGTACCCCATTCTTAAGATGAATTTTTAACACAGAAAGGAAACTTCTGGATTTTGAAAATCAGATAAAAAACGAAATGTATAAAAATCAACAAGTGCAAGATTTTTTATCCCCTCAAATTCTTTTCATTTCAACTTGTATGCAGATGTGCTTAAAGCTTATGTTTTTATGCAATACTTACAAACACCAGTACAAAAACTTAACACTGAAATATGGAAATCTAATTACCAATATGGAGTACCAATAAATGAGTCTCTTCTCTGATTTGTTCTTGTGTTCTTAGCAGAAACTCCAAAATCAGCTGGAAAAAAAAAATTTCAAAAATTACTAAGTGAATTTAAAAAAAAAAACCAAAAAAACCCAACAAAAAAAACATGTTTCATTAGAATTGATTTGATACAAAAGAAAATAAACAAAGCATTCACAATCCTACCTAATTTGTCATAGCCTATGACATTAGATACTTTTAATCCCAACCCAATTTGTCACATCCAATGAAATGTAATTCATTTAATCATTACCAAACTTAACATACCTCTATAAATTGAAATACATTCAATTCCCACCTACCTTGTCATACATTGTGACATGAAATACATTTCGTCCTTACTTACAACTGCTAACGTGTCACCCTCTGCAGTGAGGGGTACATTACATCCACCCCCACCTCATTCCTAGCCAGTAGTACAGTAATTACATGCTTACCTAATTTGACATCCCCCTCTGACGTCAATAGTACATTGCCAGCTTTGAGATCCCTGTGGATGACTCTGTTGTTATGGAGGTAGTCTAGCCCACAGCACATTTTGTTACAGACATAGCGGATCTGGTTTTCTGTCAAGGGCTTTTCCAGTTCTACCATGATGCTGTCAATGGCCCCGCCCCCACAAAACTCTATATACATCTGTAGGAAATGAGAAATAAGAATTCATTAACAGTATCATACATTGATTAAAATCCATAAATTTCACTGTATAAACCGAGCTCTTCATCTAATATAGTGGGCAATATGAAAACCTAGATGTTAAACAATTCTTATTGGAAGGAATTGATGTAAATTTCATGTAAATGAAATATTTCACAAGACTTTTTATATCCACAACCTTGTCTTGTCAAATTTATTAAAGAGATATAACTTTCACAATCATTCAATTTGTTCATCATTACTTTCTCTCTCTCTCTCAAAAATTTAATTCTTATTGTCTTCTAGTCTCTGATTGGTCAGATTCAAACTGAGGATTGCAGGTTATTTTGTATAACCTGGTTTGGTATGGGGTCCAATCCCCTTGACAGCCAATGCCGGAACTACTCACACACACACCCCACCTTAATTTACATCGCAGCACTGTTCTGGGCCTTCTATGGAATATACAGTCAAAATGTGCAATAAGATACGTTAGTTTAATACACAGATTATTTTCTTTATTTTCTTGTAAGGCAAGATGAATAGAATCTACTTAGTACACAAATCACTGTTGTAAAACATCAATACATTCTCTGCATATAATGTTCAAATAATAGATAAAAACAAAGAATGAATGATTTACCAAGAATTTGTAAACATTACCCTGTTCGTTTTGAAATACATTTCTCACTGGGGAAAGGGGGTACTTCACTGCTTGATATGTCTCAACCAAAACAAAACAAAATATAGTGTGTCACATTTTATCAGATTATCGCAATTAGCCACTTGATGTCTTTTCATGTGTCAAATTTAATATCAGCGACAATGCTGCATGCAAGGGTTAAGTTTTCATGTAGTAGAAATCTTTGTAAGCATAAAAGCCGCAAATTATTGCATTGAAGACTTACTTTGGGTAGTGCAATTTCCCGTAGTTTTTCAATCTGATGGAGTGAATCTAAATTCGATCTTTAAAGGGCAGCAAAATATGCAATGCATGCATAGCCTACACATATTTTCTGTTATGAAATTTGTAGCAAAATTCACCTTAAAAAACTACGATTACAATTTTGATGAATAGGCTCCGTAGAACTAAGATGGCTGCCTTGAACACAGCTAGACACCAAATTTATAATGTGCTTTGTCGTGGTTGCTAAGTTAATTATTGTGCGGCTCATATGATTTGTATTTTTCAGTATTGATGTACATTTTCATAAACAAATATTAGTACTTTTTTCTTTCTGCATTAAATTATAAGGAATGACTTTAATTTGGGGGCAAATTATACGAGGATAACCTTCGCAGCTTATACAGCATAAACTGAACTATCCCAGGTTATACTTATATAATTTGCCCCAAAATTCAAGTCTTTCCTTCAAAATATATATAAGGTAATGATAAACATTCATGAACACACTACAGTTGTAAACAATGGGCGTATGAATACAGAGTACTTGATGTTGGTCTATTTTAACAGCTGAATATTCCAACAGAAATGAATGTTTGTATCTCTCCTCTATGAACTCTGCACCTGGCAAGTGTAGACACAAAATATTTGTCGATGACCTCAACTTTATAATAGACAATTTTAATCTCTTCATATACAATGCAAATCTTCAAGCAGATCTAAATTAAAAAAAAAATGTAAAGAATTTAGCTAAAATCCAATTCTTTCAATTATTTTTTGCATTTTTCAGAGAATAAAATTTTTAGAAAAATATTAACTTTCAATGATACAAAGTGAAAAATAGAGCTAATTTCAATACCGCATATTTTCAAAAGAAAGATAACTCTTCTAGAATCAGGAAGTTTGTGAGTGGCAATACATTAGACAAATTCTAACTTTCTGATTATACCTCTCGCTGCAGGAAAATGCTTATAAATCAACAGTCATTTTATTTTCGACAAAACTCATTGATTTAACATAATAAATGAAATTGTATTATATATGAAGAGATTAAAATTGTCTACATATACAGTTTGTTTGAGGTTATAATAAATTTGTCCAACAAAATGAATCACAAAGAATTTATTTTAGTGTCAATTATTACAAAATGCATATGAAAATAAAGATCTTGCAAATGAAAGGTTACCTACATTATTTAATCAGCTTGTATATGTCATTTTCTACATGCATATGTACTTGTATGTAATATTTTTGTTTAAAAACTGCAGTACAATTCAGTAATACATTAATATGTACAGTTACATTAAAATCCTGTGATAACATAAAGAAAGCATTGTAAAGTATGAATAGGTATATAAGAATGCAAGTACATGCCATTTCTACAGTGTTTTGATATGATACATAGTGTATGTTTGTAATTGGACAAAACTATTTGTTGTTTGTATCTAACACCCACTTATCTCTGTAAATGTGCATGGACTTATGAGTCACATACTTCAGATATATATGTACATACACGGTATATGTGCACATGATTTGTAAAGATAATTATCAACATTTCTGCTTCCTCCTGTTACCTCTCACATACAGGTACTTCCTTACTAGTGACCATTCAAATTAAATGAGATAAAATTCATAAGCACTGTAATCAAAACTATAAGGAAAATATTTTTCACATTTTCTACACAAAATAACCGTATGATCTAGTTTACATATATGTATTTGGTGCTTTGTTATTTTCAATGTTTTCTTCAGGAAAGAATAATTTCAGTCAGGAGGTAATTCCATGTCTGTCTAATGAAGAAATCAGTTTCAATTGAAAATTGTTTTTACTTAACCATTTAAAACTCACTTAATCAGAAGGTACGGAACTCTGTACCAAAAAAGGTCAATTAACCATTGTCAGTTGTTCAAAAGAAAAATATTTAATGGCCTGGAAAATTTCATCATTTCTGATTTTCATCTGGATGCCTCGAAAAATGATTTGGTCCCGTTTTAAATACGCCTCACACCATTTACTACTACTTTGTTTAGTGTGAGTAAATCTTCATTTATCAAGCTCTGAATAGTCAACCATTCATGTGAGTGCAAAGTTAACAAATAAATAAGGGAAGATTTCAAAGTATACATTATTACATTTATTTCTAAACAGAATCTTTACATGAATTTATCTTTTAAAGTATCTAAACACTTCCTTATGCAAAGATTCTTGTCTACATTTTTCAACAAAGTAGCATTACAGGGCAAGGATTTCTTAAAATAGATTTTAAGGAAGTCAACTTGTGACAAATGATTCAGTATCTATACCTTACGAATAAACAAAGCACCTGGCTTGCAATGATGATGACAAATATTTGTGAAGAAGGGTTATTGCAAATCTCGAAAATATTTCTTGCACATGATCAGATGTTTCATTTTCATTATTTCCTTTCTACAAACAATTCTAACTCTACCCTTCTGTTAATACTGATCTTTCCTTATGTCATATGAGCTCCAAATTTTGGCAAAATTGCAGTTTGAAATCGTTTCATAACAATGTGAAAGCACTAGTGCTATTCTCTGAAGGATCCAAATCTCTGTAAATCAGTGAAGAATAGATAAGAAAAAAAAAAAACAATTTCACAACAGAAGCTCTCACAAATTAGTGCAAATATTAATCACTCATACACAATAAGGATGTCACAGCAACCAATATCAAGGCAGATATTTCATATAACATTATCAAAGCCACATACCAATAGCTTCCCATCAAAGACAAAGGCTTCGTAGAGTCCGACTACATTCTCATGGCGGCATTCTGTGAGGATGTCAATTTCTATAGAAAAGTCTTCTATATCCTCCTCCGATTTAATTTCTACTTGCTTCAGGGCAGCAAGGGAACCATTCTCCTTATTTTGGGCCTGTAAAACACCAAAATGGCTTTAGTAAATTACCATTTAAACAGATCTGCATATTACTGACATCATGAACACCATCCCTTATTAAATTTTTGTACATTTTCCAGAAGAATGAATGTGATTTTCCGTCTCATTATTCATTTTTAAGACAATTAACGTACTTAGTAAATATGTGTATGATAAAAACATTCTGTGAGAATTGATTAAGCAAAGTTTTAAAATTTAGATCTAACTTCAACAAAATCCATTCTTAGATTTATTTTTATTTCAAGATCAAAAAACTTACAAAATACACTATGTAGAGCAAAACATAAGTATAAATGTAAATGTATGCAACTAATGCTAGGACACAATTGTAATTTCATATTTTCTTCTCTTCTTACATACATATTTGAACAAAGTTCTGATATTATGAATGTTGTGGCGGCAAAAAGACTACAATTTATATCAATATTATGTGCCTGAAGCTGAACAAAAATCAGAGGCTCCTTAAGCTGCAGCTCTATGGAAGACAAACTAGAATAGACAAGGGAGCTACAGTCCTGCATGGTCTTTCTTTGTTATATAATTACTTCTACTCAAACAATTTTTAATGGCACAGTCATTTTTTTTTTCAAATACACTATAATGCTGAGGTATCTCCTTGTTGTTTTAACAACTTCACAGATGTCTATTGATAATGATATCTGTGTACTCCCTGTCATAACATTATCCACAGCTTCCTGTTCCAGGGGTTCACTTATAAAATCTTACTCAGCCATTTCCTTCTCCAACCTACTACTCACATATGTCCATATATTTTGCAAAAGTTACAGAGGGGTTTATACAAACAAAGACAAAAAAACCATAACAGTTGGGTCAAAATAAAATAAATGTGTGTTTCCAGTTTCCTGACTCTACCTAAATTTTTGCCTACATATCTTATTGATGATATGTGTCAATAAAATAAAAATCCAGAATTTTCAGACCAATTTTTTTTTCTTTTTGTGTTTAAGTTTCTCTGATTTACATTTTACATTTTAACTACTATGGATCTTCAAAATGCTTGAAAAGTAATTGTAATGTATTCAAAGCATAATAAAAAACAAATATTTTGCATAAAATGTTTTAATAAAATAAAATCTTTTACCTACCTACCCTACTTAATTTTTGGGAAAGTGAAATAGGAAACACACATGTATCTTATTTTGGCCTTACTGTATGAACTGGGACAAATAGTGGCTACATTTCAACTGATCAACAATCTGCAACTAAAGTAAGGAGTACCCTGTTATTCTGGTGATTGTCCATGTCCATTTACAGAAAAAATTTAAAAGTCTAGGTTACTGGTATTATGGGGATATATAAAAACAATGGACACCTGGGATAATTGGTGTAATCAACAAAACCAAATATGCAAAAATTATCCTCCAGTCTTAAAATGCTTTTATAATCTCTATCAAGATATCTATTCTTTACATTCACATTCTGTGAATTTTTTTTTATTAACCTGTAATCTTTGATGTCAAGTTGAAAGGTCACCTGTACATCATTGAAAAAATGAAAACAGTGAAACAGCAATGGCTTAATACTGACAAAACACGGGTGACAAAACACAGGTGCATGTAAATGAAAATGTTCAGAATATCAGTAGTCCTTCTTACAGATGTTGCCAAGATTTATTTTTAAACTTGATTCAGTATGAATTGAAAATAAACCACACTCTTTTCTAATTACCATGTAAATGTATAATTATTTCACACCCAACACTTTCTTAACTTTCCGTAAGAGGTTGAGTCATAACTCAAAATAAAACCTTGAAGATGTTCTCTATACAGAAATTATAATGTAGAGGATTGAACATGTCACTATTCATGGTTAAAAAAAAAAAAAAAAAAATTGTGATCCCCATCCATGCAGTAATCACTCAACTGAGAGTATGTAATCATTTTCGAATTGAGAGTCTCCAGACTTATTCATCACGTTGACAATATCCTGTTAGACATTTCACTGAAAATGAGTGGTTACCCATCAGGAGTTATCTCCTACAATGTTGAGTCATTCACTACATGTTTTGTTTTATATGGGTCATAACTAATTGATTCCAAGACTAACCAGTGGAAGATTTAGAGGGGGTGGGGGTGGGGGTTAAAGGGTCCCCCACTTTCAAATTACAAAATAATTTAATTACAACTCCAGATATGGCACCTAAAATGGCTGAGTATTTTGATTAATATGTGGGCCCCCCTTTTCGGAAATTCTGGATCTGCTACTGCTAACTTGCAAGAAATTTATTTTAATCACTTTAAATTTACTTTTTATTCATAGTACTACAAATAGTGGGTTTTTTTTCCCCTATGAAAAACTATAACAATTTCAAACTCTTGCAAACTCGGTGACATAGGCAATCTATAGGAATGTCAATGAGCATACTTTAATATATTGGCTATGATAAAATGAGGTTGTTGGTGTATTTACAGATTGATAAGATAGGTATATATAATACATGAACAGTCAAAACTATTAGCAGGGGTCAGAGGTCATTGTCAGGATAGTGCCGCATAGCCAAAAAATTAGCATCCCCTGGAATGACATCTGTTAGTTAGCTGAAGGTCAGACTACTGTTTCTACACTTCTTTCTATTTATAGTTCCTGGTATACATATCATTTTGCCTTCATGCCCATCCATGTAGTTTTCCCAGTCTGAGAAATAGTACCCCACTCACACCTATCATCTTCATTTCTACTCTAGATATATCAAGGGTAAACTATCAATAATCATTTTTCTACAACTTACCTAAAATTAATTCTTTGGCATTTTTCTTTTATGGAAATATCTTTTCTACATAAATTCAAGTTACTTCTAAATGAAGATGTGTTTTATTTTAAAATTCAAACAATTTACCTTTATTAAATTTTAACACTTGATAATAACCAAGTGAATGAAAATGAGTTTATGTTTTACCATTATTATTTTTTTTAAAGAAATGCAAGGAAAACCTAAGTTTTGATTAATATGGAAAGTAAAATATAAATCTATACATGGTGCACTTCTTAAGTTATGTACAGACTAAGAGGCCTCATGTAAACAAAGATATCTACAGAAATGTAATAAATCACAAATGTTATACAATAGTGCATTACACCAAACTTGTCAATTCCAAAATCAGACACACTCAGTTTATCCCATTTTATATAACAGACAAGCCAAGACTAGATATGTCCTTTAACTCCCATCATGTCCTCAAACACTGAATAACCTTTCTGTTTCCAACCCCCATTACCCCAAAATTATAGTAAGACTATTGTCACTTAACTTTCAATTATGTAACAGGTACAACAGCTATTCTGACTTCAGGGCATAAGTATAAATAGTCTAAGAGAACAAAAGTATTTAGATGTACTTGTTATATGGTTGAGTGGGGTTACCTATCCACTTCAAGTTTATGTGTCACATTGTGTGTGCTATTTTCCTCTGTTTAAGCACTCTTTGGACATTCACACCATGAGGGAGAAAACACCTTTAATTAACATTTTAAATCAGCTTTCCATTACATCTATCAAGTATATCTACACTGAATCAGCCATAGCAGTGAAAGAAGTGCCCAGTTGAAATATGTGCAAGCCTGCCAAATCCATTACAATAAAAATCAACATGGGCATCATTTTCCACTTCTTTGAGTTAAAAACTTGTGTTAAAGGTTTGAAACAATACATCTGCATGGGAATCAGGTACAACAACGTTTCTATGGTAATGTTTCTGCTAAGTATGCAAGATACAGTTATCTACTTGTACCCACTGTAGTAAAATCCCATACTGACAATGATATATAGGTAACCTGCTAACCACAATCATCAAAGCTGGCAACAGAAAACAAACAACTTTCACTGCTAAAGTTATCAGAGTACACAATGCACTTGGTTGATATTAGATATGATTCCTGGGGTCACTTACCAAAGATACATACATCGCATATAATGTGTAATCTATTTATGCTGCATAGCCTCATTTAGAAAATAACACCAACCAAAGATTATTTCAAATGACAGCCATGGTAGTGAACAAAATTTCAAAATTTTCCTATTTTACAGACCAATATGCTAAAACTTGAGAGAGGCTTTGAATTACATTGGGTCCTATTTATTCTTGTAGGTTGGGTCAACTGGAGTATTGTAAATCCTCCTAAAATTTTAAAAGTAGTAAAAAGGATGTTAATGTTGTTATCTTTAAGATCATTTTTTTAAGTACTCTGACTCACAACACAGGTCCAACATACAACTGTTATTTGATATGAACTGCCAAATATGTGATTTAAAAGTGTCATATTGATAGAAAAAACACAAAGTCAAACACTACTTATAAGACATATCCTGAATATTTTCACCACAAATTCATTAGGACTATTCTTTTTATATTACAGTCCTATAAGTCCAATGGTCCCCTTCCCCCTGTTAGTAACACCTAAGAATTCTTTTACAAATGCTGGTCTATACAACTTCCATTTTTATCAGTGCATGTAACTAGACTGATTGTAACCTTCACTGACTACTACACCCTTTATAAATCTTGGGATATTTAAATTCATTTCAAAGTACACTTGCTACATATAATCCTTTTGAAACCAGAGGCTGTTATTATTATCACGGAGTAGATAAGGCCTCTTGTTCATCAAATGGCATCTTATCTAAATATGAAATATTCTCATTTTCAGTTTTGTTGAAATATTTTGGCACATGCATCCTATATGTAACAACATAGTGCTACAAACATGTTTACATTGTATATGTTTGAAATGACTTACAAAAGAAATCTTTTACAAAGTTCTATAGATGCAAGTGCCTCTCAAAATTACAATACACTTGTGTGTTGCTATAGATTTTAGGTGTGATACATTCCGATTTTTACAAATGCTGGTCTCATGAAATAGTATTGTATTAGTAGGTCTTATTCCATACATTATCTCTTTTCCATTAGATGTTCATAAATTTGGTGTCTTATCTGTGGACAGGAACATATCCTTTCTTCTTCAGATTTTCATTAGTACATTGTCATACATATTTGTGAACTGCTTTGGTTTACTTCAGAGTTAATACTATATGTATCTTCTTGCATGTACCATATATTCTATGGGCATGAATCTTGCAGATACTTTCTTCATGATGACAAAGTAAAGAAGTCACGACATCACTTCATTATATTTGACCACACCCCCCTAGATCAATGCACTCGAGAAACATAATATGCCCCTCCCAAATTAAGTTTCAAACAATCTAAATGACCTATATCATACAGAAAGCTTTAAAATGAACTTTCTACTATCAATGTCACTTTCAATCAGCTAAAGCATTAATGTCACAATGATCACCACCAGGTGAATCGAACCGTGACACGATGTCAAACATTCTTCCTGCTAACTCACTTACCTTGTAAACTTTACCAAAGGCCCCGTCTCCAAGTTCTCCCACTATATCCCATTTTTGTCCAGGATCGACATCTCTTGTGATGTTTTTATACGCTGATTTCCTACGAGCTGCTTCTTCTCCTCCAAGTCGAAAGAATTTTCGGAAGCTGTTCAAGATTGACATACTGTCGACACCTGTATTTGCACTTTACAAGTCCAACACGGATTACAAGAAAAACTACACAGCTTAAGAACTATATATAATATGGACATATTAAGGGCGGTTAATATCGTATTGAATTTGCATGTTGCATGCTATTCTGGTGTAACACAGCACTTCTTTTTCGTTCCGTTTGGAAACCTGTTCGATAGGAAAGTCGCCATGTTTTCATTCCTTAACGCATGCGTAAATTGACTGTAATTCAGAATTACTTCCTGTTTCATTTTCCTTATTCGAGTCATTTCCCTTTAGTTGGTGTGAAAATTTTTTGTTGTTATTATTGTTGTTTTTTTGTTTTTGTTGTTGTTGTTGTTGTTGTTGTTTTCTTTTCGATCACTTTGGCAAGAGAGAGAGAGAGATTTCATAAAATATCTAAATGAATATTTCAGTATGGGTCTAAATTACTTTTGAGCTGAAAAATATTGGATATCATGTTCACAGCCGCTTACAATATAATACATGAACAGTTGTCAATTTGAATTCATACAAAGATTAATGTCAATATACAGTGGTTATACCGCCCTTTGTTAATAACGAAGAATCATGAAAATAGGAACTTTAATCGATATTTTAAATGTGCAGGTACAAAATATTCACGGGCGTAGCTATAAAGTGGCCAGTGGGGACACTAGCCATAAAAAGTGAATGTCAAAGTCACTATAGAAGCAAATTTACTGGTATGTTGAAATATTTAACTAAATGAAGCACTAAAGTTAAAACCAAGGCCCCTCCCGGAATTTTATTTAGAGCAGATCAAAATTACTGTAAAGAATGAGCCTCAAAATTTCAAATCCACGTTCATTTTAATATTTCCTAATCAAGTTCATGATGCATTGTTATGTCAAGCATGGTTTGATATCAATATGAATAGTAGAGCAGTGAAATACATCGGTGGACGATATTATTCAAAAGCTTAGAACTACATGAGCATAATCTCAATGAGATTCGTTGAGGCTGGATATTTGGACTGACACCTCTTTGTTAGACTTCGTTGAGGCTGGATATTTGGACTGACACCTCTTTGTTAGATTTCTTTGAGGCTGGATATTTGGACTGACACCTCTTTGTTAGACTTCTTTGAGGCTGGATATTTGGACTGAACCTCTTTGTTAGATTTCTTTGAGGCTGGATATTTGGACTGACACCTCTTTGTTAGATTTCTTTGAGGCTGGATATTTGGACTGAAACCTCTTTGTTAGACTTCTTTGAGGCTGGATATTTGGACTGAAACCTCTTTGTTAGATTTCTTTGAGGCTGGATATTTGGACTGACATCTCTTCGTTAGATTTCTTTGGAAGGAGCGTCAGAATTTAGGCTAAGGAAAATCCCTTGCTGTGGCCTTTCAGCTCGACATTTAATTTTATACATGTGTCGATTCAATATATGTAGTGAACTCAAAATAAAAAATACCAAAGAGTCTGTCCTATCAGCTTCATGTTTGATACTTTATTGAACATGGATGTCAATGGCAAACTAACTGCAGAACTTTATGACAAACAGCTTTTCTTCATTGTCAACTTCCCATATTCATTAAGCCGTATTCCAATATCACCTACTTATCTTGATTGTGCCTCTCGTCTGATTCGATACACAAGAGCATGTTTTGCGTATGATCAATTTTCAAATCGGGTCAGACTACTAACCATTAAGCTGATGTTATAGGGATTTTAACAGTCGCATTTTGTAAATTCTATGGTCGTGACAATAATACATATTGGTGGTGAGTTGTTGATAACAACACTACTCCCCATTCTTGTACAAAATTGGTTGGGTTTTTTCCCTCTTTAGCGATTCCGTAATCCAAGGCTTTAGCAAGACGAAAATAATGTTTGATATAATGTATACGTTTTATCCATGGGTGCACAAATTACTTGTCCATATAAAACCTACAGAAAATAGCAATATATTACATTTGCAAGTTTATTCTCATGGGCTGTCATAATTTTTGCCCAGTACATTTAACCATTCTTATTTTAACATTGATTGGCAATGGATATCTACAATTTTCTCCACGCACTATAGAATTCGGGGTACTTGATTAAGATTGGATATTGAAATTTAAGGTGTACTTTTTCAGTTTTATCCAAATTCTCACAGCCTCAAATTTAATAAGAATAAAGTAAAACTGAGTTCAATAAGTCTAACGGACAATTGGTAAATTGAAATAATGAATCTTACGTAATACACCATAACGAAAATTTTATGCTTGTTCTATTACATGTTTCTTTGCATAAGTAAACTTTCCACTTCTTGATAGGATAGGAAAATACCCAAATAAGAAAATTGCTTTACATTTTCAACAGTCATACCATTTTTATAAAATTTACCTTTTGACATAGAGCCTTTTGAGAAAAATACATTTGTTTTGGAAATGTTCATATTAAGTTTCCATAAATTTCAATATTTTGGCTAAAGCCGAGTGATTGTCCGATTGAAGAATCAAGTGAGTGTTGTAAATTAGACGCAGTTTCAGACATTAACACAATGTCATCAGCATAAAAAATATACAAAACTTCAACACAACAAACATGTCATCTTGTACTTGCGTACTAGGGCATGTGAATCCACCTATTTGATGTCTTATTAAGTAATCATCCAGGTTATTTATAAACAATATAAATAGAAAAGGTGATAGGTGAAATAATGAATCTTACGTAATACACCATAAAGAAAATTTTATGCTTGTTCTGATACATGTTTCTTTGCATAAGTAAACTTTCCACTTCTTGATAGGATAGGAAAATACCCAAATAAGAAAATTGCTTTACATTTTCAACAGTCATACCATTTTTATAAAATTTACCTTTTGACACAGAGCCTTTTGAGAAAAATATGAATTAGTGTGCGCATTAATTGAATTGATAATAGCATTAATTATTCTGCTGAATTGATGGGTGTTATAATTGAATTGTTGCTCTCTTGAAGTGGATTGATGATATCAACAATTGAATTGATGTGCGCTACAATTCAGTTGAAGAGAGCAATAATTCAATTAATGCGCGCTTCAATTCAATTAATGCATGCGATAATTGAATCAAATTGTTCTCTCCAATTGAATCAATGATATTATCAATTAATTTGATGCACGCAGTAACTGGACTACTGCTCTCTTCAAATGAATTAATGATATCAATAGATCATTTGATGCACACAATAATTCTTTTAGAGAGAGCAACTATATAATTAAAGATATCTTCAAGTCAACATATCCACAATTAAATTACAACCTCTTTAATTGAATTGTTGCTCTCTTTAAAAAAAAATTGATGCGCGTATTAATTCCTTATACAAAAGCACTGTAAATTAATTAAAGATATATTCAATTGAATTTAAAAGATAATCAATCATTTATACCGAGCTCCAAATTAATTTTTGCGAGCAATATTTCCACTACATTGTTCAATTGAATTGACGAGAGCAATGATCGAATTGAAGTGTGCATGAAATCAATTATTGCTCTCAGTAATTGAATTAATGATCGCACCAATTCAATTGCCGTGAACATTAATTGAATTGATGCGCGCATTATATCAGATATTGCTCTCATCAATTCAGTTAATGAGAACAAGAATTGAATTGAAGCGCGCATTAATTCAGTTGATGAGAGCAGTAATTGATTTGATGTACGTATTAATCCAACTGATGACAGCAATAATTGAATTGATATCTTCAAATCATTAGAGATTATTTGAGTTTATGTTAATTTGGCGCTCCATATATCTACCCGTTTGACCATGTCATGCCACAACACTTCAGCCATAGTTTACTTCTAATGTAAACCCTGTGTAATAGACTACTTTTTAATTTACAGGACTGCGTGTCAGTGTTGTTTTCCTACGCTTTGTACGCATCCTATATGGCAGAATATTTAATCAGTTCACTTATGTCATGATCAGACAATAACCTAACCTCTTTGATCAGTTAAGTTTTTGTGATTCTAAATCCTCCTGTCCAAGACAAGATCAGTGCGGTCATGTCTGACGATTATTTAACTTTCTACACTGCTTATCAGTTGGTCCACTTCTTTGTTTACTTTCTGTTGTCTTGATTCCACCACGCTTCTATTTATTTATTTATTTTTTGGGTCACAGTGAGGAAAATGAATCTTAAATGAATACGAGTTGGTTTTTACACTGATGACCGTCATTAATTGACTGAGATTTATTATACGCTACCCATTATTTTTAGCGCCATTGAACGAAGAGGACTTGTTCAAATTCACCCCTTAAACTTTTTGGGGGGGGGGGGTACATATTTTACTTATGTAAAACTTTTCCATTTGTTTTGAGGAAGGGACAGGTCGTTCCGAAAATATGACAATTGTTTGTGTCGTTTTGAGAGAGAGAGAGAGAGAGAGAGAGAGAGAGAGAGAGAGAGAGAGAGAGAGGATAATATATGTACATGTATAGTTAAGCGGTGTGGAATATCGATGGTTGATGTATATGTACGCGAGTATAAATAGTAGAGCGGTATACATATGTAGTGGAGCGGTGTACACATGTAGTGGAGCGGTGTACACATGTAGTGGAGCGGTGTACACATGTAGTGGAGCGGAGTACTGTACCCATGTAGTGGAGAGGTGTACACATGTAGTGGAGCGGTGCGATTTATCGCTGGATGCGGTCTGGTTTATGAAATAATACATTTCGGTCGAAGCTCAGTTTTATTAGGCTGTATATCGTTAGTTCATGAGGCAGGCATCATCGATATATCCGCACGAACACATAGCGTCAAACACAATATTTAGTCTACAATATCTCATTAAATATATCGATATCGTTGGGAGATTTAGAGAGTTTATGTGAATATTTCTACATTATCCATTGATTAGATTCAGTTATTCTTGCATAACGCCAAACATAATGTATATATCAATGATTTCGTTTCAGTTTCGATGGAATATTAACAATATTTACACGAGTTCGATCATGATAAATATATTTTTAATAAGAACGACTGAATTATCATCCCAACCAGCCACAAAATCAGTCACCATTTTGCCATAAAATGACCACCACAATCACATGTTGTGTATCGAAATTAGGCTAGACGATTCAAGAAAGTTTTCATGGTTGCAAGCGAAAATTGCACGAATTGACCCTGTGAAGCTATACCCAAAGATTTGTTTAGTGAGCCACTGCCTTTAGCCCCAAGGTCATTTACGGACCATTCGATGAAAAAGAGATGACAAGAAGGGGGGGGGGGGTTAACAATCTATTTTCTATTTTTTTTTCTTCTATTATCTATTTTCATGAACCGTAAAGTCAGTCCTAGCCATGAGCAGAATATTTGTGTATTAGGTCAACCAAAATGCATTAACCTTTCTTAAGTTTTGAATATATTATAATGTCCTGGTGTACTGCATGTCCAGTCAAGTAGATCGTCCCCCAATCACTTCTAAAGAAATACATTACTACGATATTGACACGAATGATGCATTATATAAATATACGTACTGAGATTACGATTAATTCAAACAGTCTTTTATTCAGGCAGGCATATACTACAGGTACAATAATGAATTTGATCAGACAACATGCAGGTAATACATTTATCTGTGCTCTCTGTTAGGGAGCCTCTTTACGATAACAGAAGCCTCTGCTGAGAGTGTAGCTCTACTGGTTAACTATGGTATTATCCCTTGTATGGGAATTATTGGTTCATATCACAAGCGCTGATTCCGAGGGAGGAAGGGTATTGCCATGCAAAGCCACCATCAAATTGATCAATAATTATTTATAGTTTAGAAATTTTCTGCAGTTTCAGTCATAAAACACACTAATTAGTATAGGTTGGACTCTCTTGGGGGGGGGGGGGGAATCAAAAGTGCCCCCCCCCCCTTTCCTTGGAAAAACATTCTGGACCAAAGAAAACAGTGATTTGTATGACCTTTTAAATTCTTGAATTCCAAGTAAGCACCAGTAGTTCAAATGTTAGCAGGTGTCTTTTTTTGTTTTGGTTTTTTTTGTTTTGTTTTGTTTTTTTTTGTTTTTGTTTTTGATTTGTTTTAATATGCTATCAATTTGTGCATTAATATTGTTCTCAAAAATACATCTATTCACAGATATAGCACAATGATTCAATCTACCAGTATTTCATAATTTTTATATACTTAACTGGAAATGAATCACTCTTTCCAAATGTCAGGACCTGAAGCATACCCAACATTACATGAACTGCATTACAACATCCATTACAGAAATACATGACACATGTAAAATAGCTAGACATTTAGTCTTCATTCTACAGTTTTATTGAAATCAGACAAAAACCAGTAGGATGAAACTGAAGCATTTTGATTTGATGGGCCTGATTTTATGTGATGGGCCATATTTCTCATCTCAATCAAAATTCAATATAAAGATTTAAACATTATCATTCATTACTAATTTTTGCAGTCTTCATTTATAAATGAAATCAGACAAATACTGCACAAATAGCATTTTGAAAATGATTCTACAAATTAATCCATCAAATGAAAGGCCCTATGGATTAAGGCCATATTCCATTGTTAAATGTTACTGTGATTTCTTATGCATGCTTATAAAATAGGAAGGTTGGCATTCTTGTATCCACTTTGTACATTGATGTATTTGATATATTGTTAAAAGGTGTTCTTATATTATCTCCTTAACCTGTACAAACTTTTGGATCCACCCTCAAATGTTCAATTCAACATAGTTACACATATAGTGTATTAAGACACTCCAAACTGCATCACTGAAAATGAAATGTTTATTTAATAACAAAATAAACATAGCAGTATGTACTCTGACAGAGAGATGATGTAAAATAAGGAATATCACAGAATGTTGTACATAATAAATAATACATTTCTCTGTATAAAAGTCTGTTGCATTTACAGTGTATATACAGTGAATATGGTGTACCACAAAATGACCTGTCATCAATTTACGTTCTGTTGACACAGCATGGAATGGCAGTCCAAAACTTATTTGCATGTCACATGGTCTATTTCTTTTTGCCTTTGTCATCCTTTTTTTCCTCCTCCTGTACCTCCTCTCCCTCTTCAGGCTCGGGCAGGGGTGGGGGAGCAATGTGAGGAAACACATTCTCCCCATGGTATGCCAGCTTACCCTCCAGTTTAAGCTGGTTCTCTATCTGTACCAATCTGTTAAATTGGGATATTCTTTCGCCTCTTACTGGAGCTCCAATTTTGAAGAATCTAGCATTCATTCCAACTGCCTATCAGAAGTAAAATACAAATTTTGCAATGAATTATAATCAAAATAGTATCAATATCTTCATTCTTTTAAATGATTTGATATGATACATGTACCAGTCTTGGTATGTAAAAATATTTGTTTTACCATATCTGCTAGGAATGTGTCTGTTGTTTCTCCATAACATGTTGTCAATACAATTTGATTCTCAGCATCTGTAAATATGTTTCCCACACAATGACACACATGGATTATTAAAGTTTACATTGGGTTTTAAGGCACTATAGCACAAGCATAATTGTCAATATTCAATCTACCCCACTGGAGGGTGATATTCTCCATATCTTGTCATTTTCTATTGATGTCATACTATATTCCCCTTCTCTCAATGAAAAGTTTTCCCATATGACCCTTTTCAAATCTTTCCACTCTTCACTAAATATTAAACATTGACAATAATGTTTTTCAAAGTGGGCTTGCCTTACATATTAAAATAGGCATTTTGTTTTTGACACTAACCTTCCATCTTTTTAGCACAGTCAATTATATCAGAAACAGTATTCAGTTGGTCGATCTTAAGGACAGTTCCACTGGTTTTGAACTCTTCCGTGAGTTCCTCCTCCAGCAGGAGTGCAGCGCGGGGGTAAGTGTGGTTACCCATCACATAACAACGATCACTGATTCTGTCACACAGCCTCATCCAATGTTCTTTTTCCTGTCATACACAAAACACAGGTTATTCTTGACTTCATGGGTGTTGTACATTACTTCAACTTTAAAAACAAGTACAGAGTACATGGGGAACCTACGATCAATTCTTTGTTTCCTTTGACAGAGAATATATTAAAATGTTGACTCATTAAAGAGAGTTTGATTGGTGCTTTCATAAATGAATAAATATGCTTACAAATTTAACCCAAAGTATGCTTAATAAGTGTCTCTCACCTGTTTCCTCATGGGGTCAATGATAGCAATGACTGATGGGTAACGACCTAGAAGCTCCGCCCAGAATTCTACCAGGTCCTCTGGAACTTTCTGTTGTCCTCCCATTACCTCGTACTTCCCCTTCTCCTGTAATTTGTGATAAACTATAGAGTTAACAAAATGTTTATTTACAGTCAAGTATCTTACATAGCATTGTGTATAAAAAGGACACCTAGTTTAGTAAATGGTTGCATTTAGGAATTATCATGGATTACTGATTAAAGTTGATTTTAAAGGGTCTAATTCTAAAGGGTTGTTTTTTTTCCCCTCTTTTGTGTATTGTGAAAAGGTGACTATATTACAAAACAAGTATTGTAGTTATCAATAAATTAGTGAGCAATTCAGTATTCACAAACTGTTATTCATATACATCACTGAAACCTATACAAATCCATTAGAACCACATCACACACTAAATGACATTATGTTTTCAACTACAAGTGTTAAATTAGGATATATTTCACACAAAACTACACATTCACACTTCAGTACTCCTCCTAGTTTAGTATTATATATTGGTATAGTAAAAATCTCTTAAAATCTCAATAGTACTGACAAAAATTGTACTAAACACTTCATGAAAGTTAAGGTAGCTCAATCCTCATGTGAAGTCATGATTTTTTTTTATTTATTATTTCTTTTTTTGTTTTTGTTTGTTTGTTTGTTTTTTGGTTTTTGTTTGGTATTTGGTTTTTAACAATTTGATAATGAAAAAGTTTAAAAGCTCTATCCCCATGTGAAGTCATAATTTTTTTTGTTTTGTTTTTTGTTTGTTTTTTTTGTTGTTGTTGTTTTTGTTGTTGTTGTTTTTGTTTTTGATTTGGGTATTTTGGTTTTTAGCTATTTGATAATGAAAAAGTTTAAAATTTTTATAATTATAACCAAGGAAATAATGTTGTCAAGGGCAATAACTCCCATGCATGTATTTTCTCTATTGTATGTCTATTTCCCCGATATCCTTGATATATATATAACTAATTTAAAAGTAGCAATTTTTTAATTTCAAATTGTGCAAATTAAAATTTGGTCATTTTAACCAGGTTTTATGTATTTTTTTATGCTGCTTTAATGAAAATGTGTGATTTTCTCATTCATATATACAGTGTATATATATATATATATATATATACACACACACATATATCGATATGTCAAAGTGATTCGGAAGTCCAAATGACTTATTCTTTAAGTATTTTACCCTCGATATGTCGAATACTCAGATATCTCGAAGTTTTTTCTTAGTCCCATCAAATTCGAGATAACAAGGTTGGACAGTATATATATATATATATATATATATATATATATATATATATATATATATATATAAACCACTACATTTTATTGAAATCTATTAGTTGATTTTCCAGTGTGTCTAATTGTGTGTATAATAATGCTACCGTTGTAATCTATTATGATGTCACAAAGGACAATTAATTACGATGTGATCTGTTGATATTACTAAGCAATTGAATTTCATTTCATAACTCTCTGAAGAGGCATTAAAGCTGAAAGTGTTAGCAGTGAAATGTTATTTGAGATTTGTGTTTCTTGAGTTTTATTATTTTATATATATACTTCCATTTATAGGTCTGAGATCTTTAAAAAGGTGCAGTTTGTTTGGTTACTGATTAAATTAAACTATATTAAGTCCACTTTGAAACCACAGAAATGTAAAGTTACTTGAGGGTGGAACAACTTGACGAAAATTCAATACAACAGATATATCAGAACATAGAATATTGGCTATCCAATACAACACCAAGCTTTACAAGAAATACGTCAGTACATATACTGTACAAAGATTTCAAACTTATAGAGAAAATCTAAATGAATCTACAATAATAATAATAAAAAAAACCCACTGTTAATCATGGATTAGCAAATTACTAGCCAGGAATTTACCAATGTAATTTGAAAAATGTCATGTTTCTTGAATTAGAAAAATTTCATTGATGTGATGACATTTGGAACAAAATATCAAATGAAGTTAGGCATGATGTTTTGAATTTATGTAGATTTTTATAGCATTGCAATAAATTTATAGTACCATAAGCTTGCAATCAAATTCAAAACAACCCAATTGGTTTCACAAATTATTATTGGAAGTTTTTATAGACAAATTGGAAAAAATTAACATATTTGGAGGGGTGGGGGTGGGGGGGGGGGGGGGGGGGTGGAGCCTTATATTGACCCTGAGAAGGTACTGATAAATCCCTTCTATTTGTTTCATATTATGCAACTTTAACTGTATTTCTGTTAATGAGGAATTACATGGCTGACTTCTTTTCGAACACAAATGGAAAAATAAATATTAGTAATATATTTCTTATCCTTTAATATATTTATCATTTCATTGGGTTAATGTACAAGATTCTGAAAATCATAAGTCTGAATCTTGCAGGGGTTTTAATTTTGTTTCCCATGTGATTTTCTACTAAAGTTGTATTTTTTAACTAAATAAGGCTAATTTAAAGTTTTCAAAATATTTCCGTTTTCCATCCATAATAGCTTGTTTTCCCTGGTGTGTTCATCCATACTTAACACTTAACACTGTCAAAATAACATTCAGTATATACTACGGAAAAAAGAAACTGTGTATATTTAATATATATATATATATACTAAATGTGTGCTTGAGTACTCAGTTTGTTAAATATCGCATTCGATTCGCCTTGATGGCCATCACATGCTTTTCTGGAGTTTCGAGCCTAAGTGACAAATGGTAGTAATCAATTAGAATTTTCTGCATTCATTAACTCATTGAGAGTATTCAATGTATTGAAACTGAAAAACATTGCTTTTTGGAATAAAATTTTGATTGGGAGATGCCTTGAATGACTGAAAATTATCGTTTGCATGCTGTTGGGATGCTGGAAGCTGGGATATCTCAAAGCAATGTTGCAAGGCAGTTTGGAATTCATATTAACAATTTAAATGCTTTATGGAGACAATATCAGCAATCTGGCACCCTTCCAGACTGCCCATGATTAGGACGCCTGCGTGTAATGTCACTTTGGCAAGATACGTAAATACGGATGTCACATTTGCATAATCAATTTCAATCAGCTTCTTTGACCACAAGAAGCAACCTTGAGTATCAAGGGATAAGTCCTATTACCATTAGGAACAGATTGTGAGAGGCAAATATCCATCCTTGACATCTGCTATCTGTCCTGTCTGCTCTGCCATCACCATGCTGTGAGGTTAATGTGGTGTAGGAGGCATCATCGTTTCAGTAACAGAGATTTTGCAGAAGTTCTGTTTGCAGACAAGTTGAGATTTCATCTCGATAACAGTGACAGTTGTGTTTGGACTTACTGTCGTGCCAACATTACACTGATGTCAGCCTGCATTATCCAAGTGCTGCCAATTTGGCAGAGGTAGCATTATGGTTTGGGGTGGAATTGCAACACATTGAAGAACCCCTTTGGTGATAGTGGAAGGCAATTTAACCAGATGATATTGTACATCAGTACATCATTCCATTCATTCACAACAAACCGCGTAACTTTATTCTGCAGCAAGACAATGCACAACCACACACCGCACACGTTGTTAATGACTATCTACAGCAGCAAAACCTGAATGTGTTACCCTGGCCTATCACAGGATTTATCACCTATAGAACATACACTAGACAAAAAAAGTTGGGGATTGTGGGCATTTTGGTTTGATGAAGTTTTAGGGAGACATTTTTAGTGAAATACCACATATACATGGAATGAGAAAACATTTTGTGACTTGAATCCTGTTCACTGTATGCTTCTTCACAATTTGCTTGTGCCCAGGTGCTGCATGATAAAAATAAAGTGAACAGCGATTGAACATGACTTAGTTAAAGGTATGCCACCACAAAGATGTCATTTACAGGCAGTTGGAATGCTTCAGGCTGGACAAACCCAGCAAAACGTTGTTATCTGGTTTGGCGTGTCCCAGAGTGTCAACTCTAGACTCTGGACACAATTTCAGGGGACTGGTAAAGTCAATGAGAGGCCTAGGAGTGGCAGACCCCATGCCACAATGCAACACCAAGACTGGTACATCATAACGCTGGCCCGGAGACAGCGTTTTCAACCTGCTCCAAGACTGACCCGTCAGTTTAATGTTGCCACAGGCCTTCACATTACATTCCAGACTTTGAGAAACAGACTTCATGCGACTAATCTCAGGGCTTACAGGCCTTTGTGACAGTGCGTCAAAGACTTCTCCCATTTCATCAACAAGCACACTTGGAATTTGCTCATTAACATGTGATTGGATAGATGACATTGGTGAGCCTGTACTGCTCACAGATGAGTCCTAATTCTGTCTGGATTCCCATGATGGTTGTAGACATGTGTGGAGAGAGGCCAGATAGAAATACAGCCAGGCATTGGTGGCTGAACACAATCGGTTTGGGGGTGGTTCTGTGATGATTTGACATGGTGGCCATCAGGAATGGCTCACTGACTGCTCTCTGATACACGGATGAAATTCTTCACCCAGTGATCAGGCTGTTTGCAGGTGCAATCGGGCCATATTTCATTCTGATGGATGATAACACCTCATTGTACTCATGTGTTCAGGAATATCTGCAGCAGAAACTATCGAACATATGGAGTGGTCTGCTGTCTCACCGGACCTGAATCTCACTGAGCATGTGTGGGACCAACTTCAGCATCAACTTTAACAGCATCCAAACCAACCACAGATTTTGGATGACCTTAAAATTGCACTGAGAGAGAAATGGAACAATCTCCCATAACAAATAATTGTAAATCTCATAATGAGTATGCAACGCTGATGCCAGGCTATTCTGAAAGCAAACAGAGGTCACACTGAGTATTGATGAAACTTTAAGTCAATTTTGGACATGTTCTGTAAAGTTCAAGTTGTCTTTCATTCCAGATTTCTTCACGTCATTCAGTGACATGTTGCACTGTGCACTATGACCCCAAAAAAATGATTAAATATTGATGAAAAATGGTGTCAGCATTAGTGTTTCATATATTCTGTCATGTATGTACAAAGGTTTAGTTTTAATCAATGAAATAGTTGATCATCCCTAACTTATTTTGTCCAGTATATTTGGGATGAGATGGAACAATGTTTATGTCAAGAGCCTCCTGCTATGATGGGTGCTTTGCATCGTTCTTTATTGCATATACAGTGGAACATTCCCCAAGAATTTCTGCATAACCTGATTCGTTCAATGTGTCGTAGGTGTGAAGAATACATTGGTGCAAATGGCAGTCATACATGCTATTAAACTTGCGAAACATTTTTGCATCCCCTTTACTTTCAGTGGCTCTTCATATCAACCATAATGGGACATAATCCATGATCTGATGTTTGAATTGAAAGATAATGCATTATACTAAATAATGATATACATGATGCAACATGATATTTTGTATATGAATCTATAAATAAAATTACTAAACTACACAGTTTCTTTTTTTCCACAGATACATGAACTATAGCTACATGAATTACCATCTAATATTTCTCTGATTCATGCTGGTGATTCAAGGAAAGAATATAACATATTTTTGTAAGATTTTTCAGTTCTATAGTTTGCAGTGCACATTAGGAGAAGACTCTTCTCTGATAATCTATCATCACTATAACACTGGATTTCTCGCATGTCAAGCACTATTTACATATCGATGTTAATTCACCTACTGAGTGCATGATTCATAAAAATATTGGTATTTAACCTAAGCTTTTCTCACTTTACTGAAATGCTTTAAGTGAATACCAAAGGTAGTAAGACTATATTTAATCTACATATTACTTGAACTAAAACACTCACTGACAATATAAATTTATAAAAAAAATCACCACTGAAAATGACACATACAGTGACTAGTCAAAAACATGCAACAGATACAATCCATGCAGTTATTAACACAATAAATCACTTTATCACAAGACTCTATTCTGCAATTTTGCTTTCTTTGATTTATCAACTTGACATTATTTTTGAAAACGTATCATTTGTTCATTATTATATGAATATACAAATTGATGTGATTCCTATTTTTGCGTCAAGGCAATTTATATGAAAATATAGTTCTTGTGAATAAAAAATGATTTATATTGCATGTACCACAGCATGTCTATCATGATTAGTTCACATCATATGACAATAAAAATGTCCTTCCTGATACCTTGTGCATACCCTGCCCAGGAAAATCAGTTTTGGCTGGTACACTAGATGGGTCCTATTGGAGAAGTATTGCATTACATCAAAAGATCTTACAGAAATTATGCTTGCAAGCCGCTCGCTGAGCATGAATTTGCAGACGCAATCTATGGGCAGATAACTTGCAAAACATATAACACACTGGAAACAAAACACCAAGCATTGTGATTGTATTAAAACAATAAAATGTGTCTCATAATGTGAATGAACGCAGTGCGCAAAAAACAAAGTGCCCTGACCTGTTGGAACCCACTAAAATTTCACATACGCATTTAGCACCAAACGCTTTAATGACCGAAGTACTTACTAGGGCCTGGCCCGCTTTCTTATCCTTTTACATCAAATAGCAAGTTTAAATCAATTTTGCAGTAGTTTATAATATAATGTACAGACCTGTTTATGTTTTTCTTGACACATTAGCTAGGTGTAATAAATCCAGTACAATTCTTGACATTATCTACCTTATGACACCAAAGTATCCAGCAACATGAACACATTGTTTTCAATATATCTATTTAAATACTTTTATGAAACATAATAGAATGAAAGGAAAGTTGTATTGAAAGTGATAGAACATTTTCACGGTCTAACTTTTTTACCAAATTAAAAAGGTCTGAGCAAATTCACCATAATGTTTGGTTTACAGTAGTATTTTGATTAAGTACAAACAGTAATATATCTTAATATATCTTAATTCTGATTTTTAATTTTAATAATGTTTTTAATGTTTACTGAATACTGTTGCCAATATACAAGTATCCATGCAATAAACATGCTAGGAATTAAAACAAATTATTCCAAAAAATATTTCAATTAAAAATGAGCAAAAGTAGAAATACAAGTAACAAACTGCCTCAGCCTACGGCAGCTGTATACCTACATAGTCAAATATTTCTTTGCCAGCCACATTGAGAGCTATGAAGAAATCCTCGCCTGGTGTGAGTTCTAGGCTTGTGATAGCATCCTGAAGAATATCTAGCCCTTGTTCTGGTTTGTCATAGGAAGGACATAGAGCTCCAATATCATTGCCATACTGAGCAGCCACCTATGATAAAAAAAAGAAAATAACCAAAAATAAATGCAATACACTATGCTCTTTGAGGTGGTCAGCTGTGTCAGGTCTCACTTTTCTGAGTCTGCATCAATCCCTATCAATTACAGCTTGTAAATACATATGCAATGTTTGAAGTCTTACATTTTTAGAGAAATTTAAGTTAAGTTTATTATATTTAAAATCACATTCCATACACAGTATCAGAGAAACTGAATAGTCACAGTTGCTAAATGAACCCATTGAGAAAAATGCATGAAAATATCAACATGGGATAAATAAGATTTAACAAAAGCAGACTAAATTAGAACAAATATACTCTTGATGAATGATAGAAATGTAGTACACAGTGCATAACAGTATGCAGCACCAGACCATGTGAATGCAAATTTCTCATGAGAAAAAAATGTATTTAAACATCATTAGTTTTACTAGATTTTTTTGTTTCTTTGTTTCTGTGTTTTTTTGTTTTGTTTTGAAAGGGAGACTATTCAAGAATTTGAATACTGGAACTACAAAAACCAACGTGGGATATGATCATGCTTATGTGCTACCTTGAAAGCAATTCATCTACATTAAATTTTGTCTTACTTTTTGACATAATTTTTTTTGGATTCTCTTACCCCACTTTTGTTCACAAAATTTTTGGTTACAAAACTGTAGATTTTCTGGCAGTGCCTCAGACTCTGGAAAAAAACAGCCAACAACAGAATTATGTAAAATTTCATCTTTTTTTTCAAAATATATGCATCATAATTGTAGGCATTGCCTAATTGACTAATGTTGTTATAATGTAAATTTTCTTTGTATTATTTTAAAGAAATTTACTTCAGAAATTGGCATTCCAGGTTTTGGGACCACCATGAATTCTTTGACACAATTTAGCTTTCCTGGAGCTGACCGACCACTTTGAATAATTGTTACCATAGGAATTGGAAGTCGCATGTCCTTGGGAATCTGTGCAAGTTATTTTAAAAAGTCAATTTTGAACTCAAAAAAAGAAATAAATCTCCAACTTTTCATTTTATCACAAGTCCATCAAAGCTGGGAGAAAAAATAGTCAATGAAATGAACTATACAATGTACTTAATTTTTGAAGCTATGAAAATTCATAAATGTAGCCCAAGACAAAATTTTCAAAAATCTTTCATACCTCCCCAAACCTGAGGGCAGCAATATGCTGATACAGAGGGATGTCCCTCACTGTGGCAGCTGCTGTACATGTTGCTCGACTCGCCACGCACACAGACCCCGCGGCGGGAAGAAGTTTTTCTTTAGGTTCATCTGGTATCACTACAACTGGTGCACTCTTTCCTTTCCTTATAATGACAGAAAAGTTATAATCTAATGATACATATGCAGATTAAAATTTCTGTAGGTCCATACTAAGAATTACATGTTCAAAAAACTACGATAATGTGACTGCACAATATTCAGAATTTTTAACAAATGTTTTTATTTTTAAGCTTTTTAATGAAGTTAAGTTGTAAACAATTATCTTTTTAAAATTGTTTATCTCTGGTAATTAAAAAACCTGCAAGAAATAATCATCATGCATAAATAATGCCAGCAGGGAAGCAACACTTAATAACAAGAACTTCAATTTTGTTCTTGTGAAATTTGTGCCAGCTTACCATATAGAATAATATTCAAATTTCTGAAATTAATTAATCTACTGATTTATCAAAACAATCAATAACAAAAACCTTATATGTGCATCCAAGAGATATATACATATTTAATACATATAAGTAAGGAATGTATATATAGTATAGGTCCTATAATGAGGATTCTAGATGTATACTTCAGAGACTTGGATTATTGAAATGGTTGAGTTTCAGTTAAGATCCCCAAACATTTTCTTCTGAGTGATACAGATTGAGCTGTGTTGGTTGAAGTTTCTAAATATAAACTGAGGATATTGTTAGAAATATGACAATAATTGCAGTCAAACCTGTGTCCAGCAACCTTAATGCTACCATAGGAAATCTTAAAAAGGCTATATCTGACAGGTAGTTTCTTACTACATTAACATGTACAAAAATTATTATAAAAAGTAGGTTTAAAATATAATGGTTATGAAATTGTCAAGCCTGATTTTTTGAAACAGAAATTTAATATAATGTTTATTTCTTAAGTAACTATGACATCATACTCTGGCAGTACAAATTACTGTAAACAATGGTTATAGCAAATTGCTAGGGATATCTATTTTGATTTCTATTAGGCATTTAATGTGTTATATCCGATGAATTATTCATTGTTTTAATCTGTGTGAGAAATGAAAATAATTTCACTATAACTGGTAATTCATTATAAGCATGCTTGCTGAACCATATTCTACTGTAGGTATACAACCTTGCATCTTTGCTGTAGCCACAGTTTTACGAGCAGAGTGGATCATAAAACCTTCACTACCGAGGATAACAACCTTGTGAAACTATAGAGAAAATACGACAACCATAGCTTCATATACAATGAAAATAAAGACTTTGAATTTAAACAATATATTTACATTTATTAAATTTTTCACCAGCAATATTCCATTGATATTTCACTGTGGCATGTAAGTAACATTCAACTTAACAAAAATACCTTTATTTAAAAAACAATGAAGACAGATTATAAAATATGAATGTGGAATGAATGTTTGGGATATGCAAACAATGAAAGCATAGGGTAATTTTTGCAAAATCATACTTGTTAATTGTACAAAGTACATCATACTTTTATTATTTTTATAACCTCATTTTTTTCCGTAAGTATGACACGTTAAAATTAAATACAGGTTTCATAGCATAACAAGAAGTAATCAAGGAGTTCGTTATTGCAGATTTACAAATAATTTTATAGCCAAAAAAAATAATAACTACAAGTTACATGGCTTAGTTAGGCAGGTTTGACTGTATTTTGCAAACTAGTTTGATGTGTAGTAATATGCACCCAAAGCTTTACCCATCACCAATGGAAATTAGTTTATGTGTTATCACTCACTTCTTATTGATGACGCGGTTATTCCTACAGAATTACAATCACATTTAAACATTGTACAGGGTCAGACTTTGAAAATCACAAGTTCCATCCATGATACCACCCTTGGATATCCTGGCAACAGTTTACTACTCTCCGACTGATTACAACGATAGCAGTTTTAAACAATTATTGCTATTTTAATCAACATTCTTATCTACATAGCCCATTGTTATTTGTAAATGAAAGTCATCTGCAACTGTAAAGCAGTATAAAAACAGACACCTAACAATTAGACTACTGGTTAATTCCACATTCCTATGTACTCTGTGAACATCCACTGAATTACTTACAAGAAATCATGATCCCCAGCAATGCTGTTACTGATTGAAACAAACCTCAACAGATCAGAAAACATGCATTTTCACTGCATTTTCAAAGCTTTCAAATTGCTCTTATAAGCCTCATTTAAAATCCCATAACCATGAACAATAACCATGCCAAGTTTATTTTACATTTGTTGCCAATAAAAGTTTATGAAATAATATATCTCTATATTTCCAGTAATCAAAATATAGCTGATGCAAATCACACACGCACACATGCATGCTGGCTTAATAACTTCCACAACAAAATTAAAACAGCAGAACTCTGCTGACACTGTAGTTCTACAGGTCTGGGCTTATAAATAGATGATGACATTCTTCAGGAAATGTGTCAGACAGGAAATCATATGATCAGATAATTGCATACACATTTCATATATATATATAGTCTTAAATGTACCAGGTTTCATTTCAATATTACTTATGATATTTTTAAAAAGGTTGAGCATTAAAATAATTTTATGATTCATATTTCAAGACAGTGGCCAAGTTTTCATTAAAATTAAATTCAGTTGAAATTTAATCATTCATATCCCTGTATTTACTTCATTTTTTGCTGTTTCAGTGAAATTAAAATAACATTGCTGGAGGAGTATTTTGAAAAGATGTTTATAAATGACAAAGATAGATGGATAGAAAAACAAACAAATGGACAGACACAAACAGACAATTTACCATGACTCTTCCGACTTTTACAAGCAGAGCTATAAATTTTACATGCTACTGTGTTGTGTAGGCAGTTAATTAAGAAAATGTAATATGGGAATGATCATATGGCAAAGTTTGCCATTGATACATGTAGCTTAGGATTTTATATATATATATATATATATATATATATAAATCATTTCCAACTGAATTTCCAATATCATAATGGGCCTAACCCCTGTACTGAAAGTAATTTCTGACATTTTGAATCAAATACTCACTGTTCACTGGCCCTGAACATAAATATGGACAAGCCTTATCAGTTTAAGAGATCATCAATTCAAGAATCTTGAAACATAGTACACAGGTCAATATCTAGATCCAATTTTACATACTTTGCCGATGATTTGCCTCCCTTCTTGCCACTGACACTGGCATCATCCTCCTTAACAGGAGTTCCTCCATCTCCACCTGACGCTGCCTGCTCTGCTGACTCCCTCGCTAATCTTTCATCTTCCTCAGCCCTCAATTCATCATATAGTGTTCTAAAATACAAACAAAAGATAAGGGAGACTTTTTAACACAGAATGTACACAGATATGCTCTAAATTTACATTTCTAAATCCGTTTTTTTTTTAATCATTGTGTTACAATACTATTTTATATCTTTCTCAGATGCACTGGTAACCAACGTTGTCCAATATAAAAAAAATGGCTACTTTAATATGTTGTCCACATCTGACTGCAGAGCTGGATCAACTCCTTCCAATCTGTTGTTGATGTCACCATTTAGAAGATCAATGGCTGCCTCTACACAGGCTTCCCTAGATTTGTCGTCTTCCTCTCGATCTTCGGGCTTAGTGTTCTCTGGTAATGAGCTGTTTGTAGATGAACCCACAACTGTTGCTGATAACTGAAAGAGTTTCAGATATGAAACCACTGCATGTAAAATAGGAGTAATTTTCTCCTTACATGAATTTTCATATTTCTTTCTGGCAATGTTCTGAATTTGATCATAGTCTATTTATTGCTACTTTGCTTAAATGTACTACCTTCCTGTTGTAAAAGTAGGAATGAATATAATTAATTCTTTTATTATAAATATTTGAGATGCTTAATTCTGGTGAAACTAAGGACTGTGACTGTTGATTAATTATTAACAACCTAAAAAATCTCAAGAAGGAGTACATCAGTTTATTCTCATTCTAAATAAATGTTCAGCATTTTATACTTCTACAGAAGAATTCAAGATATACCAATATTTCTAGGTCTGGTATTGCCCCCTCCCTCCCAGAATTTTATATCATAATACATTGTTAAAAAAAATGTTGGATTGAACTGCAATAAAATTTGTAATATTTGCATAAAAGGAATTAGCATAAAAGAAAACAAGGAGAAATCTATCTAAATTTCAGCAGTTAGCTTTATATTTTCAATATAAGCCTATTACATGTATTTATTTTTTTTATTATTATTATTTATTACTTTTTTTATTATTTTTTAATTTTTTATTGGTTTTTGTATACATAATAAAGCGCTTGAATACAACAATCAAGTCTTATAATTATCATGTGGAGAGAGAGAGAGAGAGAGAGAGAGAGAGAGAGAGAGAGAGAGAGAGAGAGAGAGAGAGAGAGAGAGAGAGAGGTATGTTTTAAGTAAACATATAACAAGTTCCATCTGCTCCACTGAGTATTGAACTTTTCTTTTTCACCATTTTTTATGAGATATATTTGTGTTGCATAGAAAAATCTCATTTGTGATATTGCAGCGGGCAAGTTTAAAGATTTCTCAATGCATCTTGTAGTATAAACATAATACTTAAGCCATAAAATGATAGTGTTTTGAAAATCACTATTGTTTTTAATACAAGCTAAAATAAAGAATATCTCTGCATTTGCTATCTGTTGATAAGCCTTTTATTTATAAATCATAACATTGTCTAATTCTTTATGGTGGTAAAAGAAAAAAAAATCTTCGAATGAAATCTTATTCATGATCATCTTTTAATTATTGAAATATTTTAAAATAATTGTAGATCAGTTAGCCAATATTAAAAGAATATATTGCAATACAACTTTTTAAAGGACTTAGGATAAAAGTATTGATATACAAGTGAGATATATAGCACTCACAATTATTCATGATGTAAACAAGGCTCGTGCCATGTTACTGTTTACATATAGATTGCTTAGTAGAAAATACCATGTTTAAAACAAAATGAGATATGACAAGCACTAGAAACTGTTTAATTGTAACTTGTAAATTAAAAAAAATTAACCAGGTAATAAAAACATGGCACATGCCTTGTTTATGTAACAAAGAATTGTGAAGTCTATTATCTCTCATGCAACTCGACGACTGAAATTCAAATTTTTGCTGACCATGAGAAATACCTTAGTTACGCATTTTAAACATTAAAAATGAAAAAATAAACTTTGAAAATTTTCAGCTTGAATCGTGTCCATATCCCTTTAAAGCAGTCATGTGATAAATTTGTCTACAAATATCCATATGATTTTTGGGCATCAAAAGAAGGTATGAGCTATGACTTTTATGCTTACATTGTAAATGCCCATCATGCCATTTTTTGTATAGGTTCCAAAGGAGAGGTCAGGACAAATCTGTATGATAGCTGTGTGGAAATTGTTCAAATACTGTGCAATGGTAAATCATTTTCCATGTAATCTTCACAAGTCTCCCAAGGATATTGCAATGAGCCAACATAGCTTCTGTTAAACCTCCCTACAATTTTTAATTGCCCCAATATCCTCCAAATACTGTGCACTTACATGCAATGTCCAATCAGTACATGTATTGTGCAAAATAACCACACAGGGATTGTACAATAATTTTACTGGTTTACAGCGTTAAAAAAAAAAATTAGTGTATATTTAAACTAAACAAAATTGTAGAGGACACAGAGCCCACAATTCTGTATGAAAATCTTACAGCCCCTGTCTGGTTTTGCAAGAAGGCTGCACGGACACCTAGATACAACTAGATGATGGGCTCCGTAAGATCACTACAGGCCAAATGTAAATTGTTCGTTAATGTAAACAGCCCTAGCATATAAAACACCTACCTTTTTGTGATTTCTTACTGTACAGTAAACATCTGCTTGAACCGTTGTTTGTCCTTTGCTATCCAGCCCATGTCTTGCTGAAACCTTTGAATGAACTTATGGTTTTAAGTAATGTACATGTGTATAATTGTATTCTGTTAAATTTTTCACAATATTATATATATATATATATATATGTGTGTGTGTGATCAGTATCAAATTAATTTAAGCTAGTTATGAGTGCCTAGTCATAGGCACTTTATATCACAAAGGAGAACACTCAAGACATCTCTATTTGCTTCTGGCACTTTTAAAATTATTCCCACCTGTATGTAGTCAATATACTTTTACATCTATATAATTTAAATTCACAATGGTCTCACAGATGGCCAAGTTTCAATGCTGATTGGGCAACTTGGATTGCAGGAAGACTGATAGATACCAGTTTGAAGTTAAGTTATTGTAAATATATGTACATAGTCTACAGAAATAACTCAAGTACTGAAAGCATTGAAAGTTTTTGAGTGTCCTTTCTTTTGGTGATATTAACATTGTTTCAATGAATTAATCCATGTGGCCAAGTATATGTAAAGATGGAAAGTTTACAGAATTTTTAAAAACAGTGATGAGAAGAAAATAAATCATACCTGTGATATGAGTGGGGTTTTTGCAAATTCTGCAAAGTAGTTTGCCTGTAATGAAAATCATCACCAGTTTTAAACAGGTATAATATAAACTGGCAAAACACAAAGTTTTTTAAAACTAATTTTTCTATAGCTTGCATTTTATTATTAGTGAAAATAACAATTCACCAAATGTCCGTATACATCATCCGGATTGTCATAAAACATAGAATTCAGCACTTCTTCCATCTTTCTGGGTACACCATTTTTATCGTAGTATTTTACTGCTTTCTGTTTTAATTCGTACTTTTCTCTTGCCTCTCTTGTACTTGCAGAAGCCATTTTATATATATTTATCAAATTTTGCTGATAAAAACACAAATATAGAACGTATTGTTCTTATAAATGCAGAAGAGCGTCTTTATATATTCGCCATGTTCATCGTTGCTATGTCGGTCAGGGGAATGTTTTCGAATTTATTTACCCGATCAGCTTATCCACGTTTGAATCATGACTTTTCAGATAGAGAAAATTTTAACAGATTCTTGTTAATGGGATTTATTTCTTGAAAACACAGGTCTATGAACTTTCAAAGTACGAAACTGGGACAAGTGCTACATAGATAGCTCGTTCTTTGAATGATTCGTTTTATAAAACCTTGAAAGATCGTGCTGATGGGAGAATAGAATGCTCTATAATGTAATGGTATACATTAAGGGAGGTGTGTGTGTGTGTGTGTAAAATTTGTATTGGCCATTACTTTGCATTATGGAATATTCTGAGTCTTCATTCCTTAAATACATATTTTTAACTGAAATATATATATTGCAGGTATATTTTGTCAAAACCATGCTTCCCATCATCTAGAATACATGTGTATATTTATAAGATATGAAAAGAAAAGGAAATGTGACATCAAACAGAACAATCAAATTAAATTAGACTGAAAAGAAATTTAAAAGCATTTCATTTGTTACAGGTAAGAAACAGAGAGCTGGAATTCTATTTTTATATTCAATATCGTGACAGTTAGGACAGGAAAAGTAGGTGGGATATAGGCTCGGGCTTGAATACAACTTGAAGCAAATTCTCATACCATTGGAACTTCCTACCAAGTAAAGGCACTGTTTGAATATATACCTATAGTGAGGAGGCATCATTTGGGGCAGAAACTCTTAAGAGCCTCAGAAAAACCTGGGAATTTTTTTTAACCATACATAATATCATCTCATTACACTATTTAATGGTAACATTGATTATTGATGAACTAATGCAAATAATAATCAAACTAACAAATTTCCATCATGCTAAGCACATCATTATAAGAGGTCTACTAAAAATTTACATCTATGTCCACATACGAAAGGGTTGAAAAACAATCAATTACATTTACTGAGCCTTAGGTGACAATCTAGAAGGATTATAGGTAAGCGTTTTGTAAAGACTAAAACCAGATCCAGACTAATAGGTTTTTTCTTTTGTTCCCCTGAATTGATCCTTTGTGGAAATGTCCATACCTTGAAATCATTGAAAATAAACTCTCATAAAAAGTAATCATTTCGCAGTTCTATATGAACAGGTCACAGAGATAAGAACAAGTCAAGCAGGACATGATTGGAAAGTGCATATATAAAGATGCAGCCTGCAATATGTCTGGCTTCAGTCCTCACAAAGGAAATGTCATACAGAATGAGCAAGAATCGAACTGACAATAACAGCAATAAATACCAATTGATGTAAACAAATTTCATCCTGATTTTTTTCCCAGTAACAATAGATAATATGTAGATTTCTATGAATATTTTAATGCTAATATGAATACTGTGAGACAGATTACAGATAGCTTAATTCACAAATATGTAAAATAATCACAAAGAACATACATGTTTCTGCTTAATATATATGGATCAAAATAAGCTTTCCAATTATACATTCAAATTGAAGGAGATCACATAAATTATATATAACAAATGGTTAAGTAGCACCTTTACAGTAAATGAAACAAAATTAGCACCGTCTGAAACTTTTCATTAAGGAAGTATGAGTGTAATAATGTGGTATTTAGCATCATGTAGCTTAGTGTAAAATTATTTGAAAAATTAAAAATGCTGTTGGATTCAAATGTACAATTTCCAGGTTATCAGTATGATTATTTAATCCATTGAGTTAACAATATTTTTGCAACTATAGCATTCTACCAATTAATAACAATTTGATAAAGTGTTATTCCTCTTTGAAAAAAAAAAGTAGTCAATGTACATTACACCACACCATCACTAGCCATTGTCCATTATCTATCACCTTTGGAACAAATCACGTTGCAATTATCACAGCATCGATTGGGTATAATTTTGATCATCAATTCTATTGGTATCACCTGTAATGAAATTACAGAAAATTTTGATGCAGAACATACAAATCAGATTAATTATAATAACAAAATATAATTGAAATTTAGATACAAGTATATAGAAGAATGTCTCACTGAAAACCAATTACACTAAAAGTCAAAGAAAAAAATCTTTTATGATAATCTGAATTTCTATTTCCAGTACATATGTTATATTTTCCTTTGATGCTCACACTTACCATATCCAATTCAGAAATTAAACATCATTCACCATTTCACATTCAATCCATACTGTTTGATAATTTCATCAATAATGTGATACAAGGCCTGACTGTCAGCAAATGACACTTCACTGCACTCTAGCTTGCCTGATTTAGAAAAATAATACAGAAACTAAAATAATGGAAATCAACAAGGATCCCTATTGCCAACAAACAATATCTAAAAGTAGGTCACCCTATGATTTAATTCTATAGACTCAATTTGGAGACTGATTTTATATATATACTGACGGACATTAAAAACACAACACTTGCTAATTTTATATATTATAGATTTTTTTATATATCTAATAAACAAATTCATAGTGGTATATTATAAACCATGTTAACTGAACACTATTCTTTGATTTTGAACATCATTTCATTCACATGTCAATGTCAATGAGGGGTTTGTCAAAAATGTGGTTTTGTTCACTAGTACCAGGTATGACCTCCATTAGCAGTGATGATGGTGCGAAGGCGATGTGACATTGATTGACAAACATTTCGGATGGTCCTCTGAGGAATATTCTGCCATTCTTCCTACAAGGCTCTCCCTAATTCTTGCAGATTCTGAGGCTGAGGGCTGCGCACATGTTTCCCCAGCTTGTCCCACAAATGCTCGATTGGATTCAAGTCTGGGGACATAGCGGGCCAATCAAGGATGTCAATGGTGTTCGTTTGAAAAAAAAGTGTCAATCTTGCCGTATGTGCGCGTCCATTGTCCTGTAGAAAAATTAACCCATTTCCTTGCCTATGCTGCTGCATTAATGGTGCTAAAACAGGATGCAGAATTTCGTCCACATACCTCCTAGCAGTGAGGATTCCATTTAAAATGACCAATTGTGACAGAAAATTATGGTTAATTGCACCCTAGACCATGATGTCTCCCCCTCCAAACCTGTCACGCTCGAGGACACAATTGTCTGCAAAACGTTCATGTAAACAATGGTAAATTCAACATCTGCCGTCTGGGTTGCTAACATTAAGTCTGGACTCATCTGAGAACAACATGTGACCAATTTTGACGTTGAGTCAGATGCTGCCTTTCCCATTGCAATCTGTACTATCGGTGATGCGGTTTAAGCTGTAGCCCCTTATAAGGTCTTCTGCAGTGTATTCCATGGTGCTTCAAAATTCTGGAAACGGTTCTAGGATGAATAGGCCTTCCATGACGTCCAATGATTTCTCTCGCCTTGGTCACAGCGTCCGTAAACCTATTGCGCAGATGACGTTTCTATATGTGGCGTTGTCACAAATGGTTGACCAGGTCTTGGGCGATCCTGTTTGATGGAATCGTGACAACAGCCGGCTAACTGTACAAGGATGGACATTAAAATGCCTTGCAACCTCACGCTGACTAATGCCTGCTTGCAGCATACTAAGTGCCTGATTGCGCACTTCATTGTTTATGTGCAGCATAGTCTTGGTTTTGAATTTTCTCTGTTAGTGGTGTCTATGCTTTCACCAACAAAGTTGTTTTATTGCGAAAAACTCCTCTATTACCTTTCCAAATGTTTGAACAAAAAAAGCCCTGAAAATTTGGTGCGATGCTACTCATGATGCACAAACAATGAACACAGGTAAAGCGAGAGATGGGTTTTAAAAATCAATACGATGTATGTTGGGTAAATTTTGCAATAAAAGTTTTGTATGTAATGTTTTCAATGAATAAATCAAAAACGTGCTGCATTTTTAAAGTCTGTCAGTATATATTTATTTATTTTTGCCAAGATCTTATGCAGGGTTAGAAAACAACATTGCACAACAGCCAGAACTGAAGCTTTTTGTTTAAGCTTCCAGCTCAAGTGAGCTAACAATTATTGGTTCTGTATTGTTTAGGTTCTAATTAGCATAGAAAGAACTGTAACTGACCTAAATTAACATGCAAAATTACAACAAGAGTACCTGGCAACAGCACACAATATGCCCATCACATTGAGTAGTATGAGTCATCAAGCTATCACATACTTTATTATGCATATTATGTTTAAATTTTAAGGTCATCACTAGAAAACTGTTAGAAAAGTAAAATGGACAATCCATGTAACATCAAAATTTTAAATAAAGAAACAAAATTCCTCAAAGAGGCTACACAAGTTTCAGCTTAGTATGTAACAATGAAAACTTCAAACAAATGGATGAGCAAACAGGACGGACAGACATCTCTGTACCATAATGCATCATGTCTAAGATGGGCATATAAAAACTTAATATCCTTAGAGATGTGATGATAAACCATAAATATATCATATATAATTGAATGTGCTACCTGCTTCAAGACATTTCTTCACACAATCCGCCTCGAACCTCAGACCACCACTGTTGGGAAAATTATATGGCACTGGGCCAGTTGGTATTTCATTACTAACTTTACCAGATGGCAGAGTGGCTTCTAGTGGACACCAGAAAGTTTCATCAAGCTATAAAGGTCAAGGATAATGTAACAAGCTATCTATAAGGTTTTTATGTTAAAATTTTTTTCCCACAAGACAAGAGGCTGGCCATGGAAAGTCATACACTTGTAATATAGATGGTACACAACATGTCATCAGGATTTTGCTTTCCGGTTTTAAATGTTCTTGATTACAATAACATGTATAATATCAGCAATGGTAATGAGATTTTTCCCTGCCGCAAACATATTGATCATAATATAAACTGGAATTTCCCATATACTGTGGAATCATCATTGTGTGTGTGTGGGGGGGGGGGGGGGGGATATCAATGTTTTTGCATTTCATGGGTCACCCTTACCCATGAATTTACAACACATGTGCATCCCCATAAACATTGATACACAAATTTTAGTTTCTCTTTTGAAGCTATAAAAATTTTTGACGAAGTTCTTTATTTGTCATGCTTTTGATTTTATAATGACAATAATTTGTTTTGTACTTCAGAAAAATATAATTAATCTAATTATTGTCATAACATGTATACACTGTAAATACAAGTATTGTCACTTTAGAATTGTGCATAATTTTAATCAGATTACAGTCCAACATCCTGGAGAGTGCCTTGAATATGACAGTTTTCTGTGTAATTTCCCCATATGTGTCAATTGACAGAAATTAATGGGAGAGCGTTAAAATAAGCTATACCTGCTGCTAACTCCCATTCACTTATATGTGAATAAAATACAGCAAGCATGGATTCATTTTAGAGTTGAAGTAACCCAGAAATTACTTCCCCAAAACAATTAAAATTTTTGTTATCCATGAACATTGTCACCCCCCACCCCCTCCAAACGATGAAGATCCCGCAGTATTCATACAAATGACAAGAGTTATCTGCTCTTTATTTCACTTACATAATATCTTTTATAAGACATTACAGGTAATTAATACATCATGAGACATTAAACATCAATATTATTTTTAACATTACATGAGAATAAAATTCCTTATTATATGATTGAATAATCCTGAGCTTTCCATTAGGCTGAGATCCAATAAACTATCAAAATAAATTAGAACATTATATTCACCTCCATGTGCCTTCAAGGTGAATATAACATTTCATTTCTTCAACACTGTATCCAACTTGATATGATTGGTTACTATTTTTTAGTCACTTAATGTAAACTTGAATCTCTAATCACTTTTGATTAGGTCTCACACTCTACATGTACATATAGCTGTAAAAGATGGCAGACCAGCTATTTTTTCAAAGGCTCTAGCAGCTGGTTTCAACATTTTGAATTAGCTGGTTTCAATGTTTTGAATTATTCAATCATATAATAAAACAAACAAAGCACTGACATTTTCTTGTTCGATATAATGATTTTGCTGCCTCCAAAGCACGATATTCACTGTACTCTGAGGGTAGCTAAATCTTTATATTGACCAGGAAAAAGAAAATGTATACTGTTGACTAAAAATTTGGCAAGCCCAAAATTAGATGCCCGATTTTCCATTGGTAACCTCTTCAATTAACAATACTTTCCCAATCTAAGTGAAATGAGATCAACTCCCAGTATTCAATATTCATTTTTAGAAGTGGATCAAAGGTCTTATTTTAATCAGATTGTATTACAACAGACAATAATGAAGTGAATTAGACATTAATTTTATTCAGACTGAACACTTTCCTTACATAATTGATATTCTTTAAATTTTAAAGCAAGATGAATTAATTTTCTAAGTGGAGGCACTTTGGAAAAGGACAGATTACTTTGCAGCACACAGAATTAGTCCTGTACTGCCAATCAGTTTACTTTCAGAGTAACATTTTCTTCTCTCACCTTTATGGTTCCTTTAGTACCATATATTGTGGCTTGGTTCTTTCCTTTAAACAGTGTGCTGTAGGATAATACAGCTCTGCCACCATTCTTGTATGTCAAGACAATACAACCATCTTGATCAACTCCTACAAATGAATTTTATGTCATCAATTAAATTAGGTAAATTAATATAAACTGTATATTGAATTTGGCATGTTTTCAGTGACCAAGTTGAAAATGGCAACTGGCATTTTCAAAATTTTGAGTTCACCATCCTCAACTACCCCTACATACCAAATTTCGTTGAGATTGGACAACATTTAAAAACTGATGCATCTTCATTTGGGAGACTTAATTATGAGAACTCATCATGTGAAGGTTCATTTTTATTAGAGACTCAAATAGATTCAAAGATATCATCCAGAAACCATTTTTTTTTACCATATTAAGTGACCCAGTGACCTTGAACATTGACCTTAAAAGAAAAGGAGTCAACTTCAGCCATGAAGACTCTTTATGCTAAGTTTCTATCCTAAAGTTTTGGTAACCACACCATCTCTGACCATATTTGAAATGGTGTCTCGGGCCCTCTAGCCTCAATAGAGGTTAACCTTTAGTCATATCAAGTGAATTTGAACTTAAGCTGTTTGCTTAAGTTCAAACATCATTTTAAAATATCATCTGGAAACTATGATAAAGTAGATGCTTTTAACAGATGAAGTGGGGAACAAAAAGTCAACACTGTTTATGTAAACAGGCCTGATAGTGAGTATCATTGGATGTACAGGAACCAGTACACAATGTCATAAAATAAAAACTGTAATAGAATTATTCAATTTCAGTTGTAACATACACAATGATTGGCTGATTGACACTAATCAGAATATTTTACACCATATAAATTGGTTTGCTACCAACCAGTGCCATACGACAGCAGGAAATGAAGTTACTATGCAGATTTTTAGTATGTTGTCACAGCTGTAACAGTATTGCTCCACTGCATATGAAATTCAGAATAAGTGATATAAAGTACATCTGATGACGCTAATTTTCTTTTTACCAATTGTGTTGGAGCAACTGTTCTCTGCTCAACATAAAATGTCCTAAACCAAGACATCACAAAAAGTAGCTGTGATTTACACGTAGCCTCATATCAAAAATCCTTAATTCATAAAAATCCAAGAAAAGTCATTATTACCAGAAATGTATTCTATGTCTACCACAGGTATATGATTTTAATAAATTAAATATCTGCACAATAAAATTAGACTAAAATAATTTTAAAAAGTCACTACACATACTGACTAGTCAGTTCATGATTTATGCCAATAAATACAAATATAGCTCATAAAAATACTTACAATACTAGATGAAGTGATTTGAAAATCATTAATTCAACAAACACAATTACATATATAAAAACACAGAATTTCCCCATCCCAAATGCAAATTGCAGTAAAACACAGTTACAGCAAACATGCTTATAATTAATTCACATCTACAGCAAACTGACTTTCATTCCTTGCAATTTCAAAACAATTATTATAAGCTCATTGGATATAATGAATCATGTTTATAATGAATCAAAATTGAATGTTCCCAGCACTTTGCTGTGAGTGTGTTTACCATATTTTCCAAAAAAATTCTTGATAATGAATATGCAAACCTAGATCTGACAGAGTGCCATCAGCAGTGATTTTTTCTGGCTTTTCATTGTTATATATCATGGTGGCCAGTTGTATGGGGTAAACACCAAGGTCATGTAAACCACCTCCCCCAAGTTCAGGTTTCGCTATACGGTTCACGTTGTTTATTGGAAAACAGAACTGAGCTTCGACATGTTGGATTTCTCCCAAATTTCCAGACTGCACCTCTTCCTTGATTTTACGATAAACCGGAAAGCACCTGCTCCAAACTGCCTGCATGCAAACATTAAAGCATAACATTAAATTTCCATGCTGTTGAATTGTTACATACAACTTTTTTTTCACTTGACAAACATTTTTACCATCATATGAGTTCTTTCATATGAGTACTTTCATATGAGTAACAGATATTAACAAACAAGAGGCCCATGGGCCTTAATGGTCACCTGAGTATCACAACCCATACAGGGAGTCTCATATTTCCAAATAAGACTCACTATAGTGTCTTCTGTGCAGATGTTTATGATCTTTCAAAATATATAAAATTCCTATTCAATTACAGATGAAAGAAAAATGGAAGTTTGAAGCATATAATTCCCTAATTATTTTTATATATATTCATTATGTGGCCATATTGGCCCTGCACAAGGACCTGAACCCCAGACTCAGGAGTCCCAAATTTCACAATTTAAGTAGGAAGCTTCAAGGACATCATAATCATGCATTTAGTTTTTCTCAAATATATATGAGAGTAGAGAAGATTTTCTAAGATTTAAATCATTTTCACTGTATGACCATATTGGCTCCACCCTAAGGCCTAAACCCTTAACTAGTTATGAATTTCACAATTCAGGTAGAAAGCTTCCTGAACGTTATAAGCATGCACCTAGTTTTTCTTAAATATATGTAGGAGCAGAGACAATGATTTTCTGTAATTTAATATATTTTCACTGTATGGCCACATTGGCCCAACCCTAAGACCTGCATCCCTGACCCAGGAGTCATAAATTTCACAATTAAGGTAGAAAGTTTCATGGACATCATAATCATGCATTTAGTTTTTCTCAAATATATGTGGGAGTAAAGGAGATGATTTTCTAAGATTTAATACCTTTTCACTATATGACCATACTGGCCACACCCTAGGACCTAAACCCCTGACCTTAGGGCCATGAATTTCACAATTTTGATAGAGGGCTTCATGGACATCATAACCATGCATTTAGTTTTTCTTCCACATGTATGGGTGTAGAAAAGAAGATTTTTAAAAATATAGTCTTTTTTTAAAGCATATTTGGCCCTGCCCATTAGGCAACAGGGATGGCAAGGTCATAAATTTCATAATTTGCATTCCTCTTATCCTCAAGATGATTCACATCAAAATGGTAACAATTAGCCTTGCAGTTGTCAACCCAAGTCAAAGGAAGGCCTTCCCCAAGCAGTTTCTTAACCTTCACAGTTCACTTAAAATAAGCAGTTCCTTAACCATCAACAAGCCTCATTAGTATGCATGTCTCATTTGCTTAAGAGCATTCATCAGTTTCTTAGCCTTCAGAGTTCCTTAGCAGTTTTCAGGCAGTTATTTTGGCCAAAACATTTAAATTAGATACTTCTACAAGCCTTCATCCATAAATATTCATTTGAACCGCTTAAAAAACTGCTAAGGAACTGCTTACTTCAACCTTTGACCCTATTCACTGTGCCATATATGGAATATCAAACTGCTTATATTTACTCACAGTGCCATATATGGAATACCAAACTGCTAGAAAACTGCTTATTTTTGTCAGAGTGCAAAACATTTATTACTAAACTGCTTATCAAACTGCTTACAAATAAAATTCACAATTACCAAAACAGCAACATAAATAAGAATTAATTTCTTGAGATGAATGATTGTACAAGTTCAAGCAATTTATTTGAAACATACTAACAACTATATAAAACGTACTACTATCAATCCTTAGTTAACAAAGTATAAGTAACAAACCACAAACAAATCACTGGAACACTGTGGACTGGAGATATCAAATTCCTAATATATCATCATAAATAATTAACAAACTCCTAACAAAGAATATCGAAACAGATCAATTACTGTACACTGTGAAATATGATAAATCTTGACTGCACACATGAAGAATTTACATATATGATCATAGTGAATCTTTCACTTGCTAGTTGCTAGATATTTTGTTACAATTATCACAGTTTCTTCTACATCAACTCAACTGTCATCTTTATCCATAATTGTCACGATACACTACAAAGTTTTACACTTCAGAGCACCTGTACACAGATATACACATAGCTGATTCTTCAAGTTGATATGGGCAAAAATTGTCCAATTGATATTATGGAAATTATTTGTCACAGAAAATGTATTCACAATGTCACAATGACTGCATGTATCTGACTATATCTGTACTCCAACAAGTTAAAGCCTTGGTTAACGTTCCTTATATTCCTCCTTGTTGAGTGGTGCCAAGTCAAAAGTATCTTGCCGTGCATCTCTAGCATGGTGTAGTAGGTAGAGGTAGTCAGAGTGGTGACTGCCTTTGTCAGGATTGATGTCTATATGGCCTGAAAAAAAATAGTATACAAAAGAATTGTGTTCATATTTAAATTTATCACATATTTTTAATATGCATTCATTCGAAATAATATCATGATATAGTACATGATTTTTGTTCTTAACTTTTGAATCTTCAAATGATGTACATAAGATATTGTACTGTATTTTTACAATGTACATCCCCCCTATAAAAAAAACCCAACCGACAAACAAACAAAACAAAACAAAACAAAACAAACCAAAATACAAACCAAATACACTTTGTATACTAACCAATAGACTTAGTACTTACAGCCTTCATTCTTTGATATTATAAACTCCCCTCTTAAGCTACTGGAATGCTATCTTATACTGGAAATCTCCATGTTTTGTGACTGTCTGTGGTTTGGTAGAGATCTCATTGAAATGTTCAGCCCCAGCCAACACCGAACTGGAAATAGTAGTGACATACTGTGATACAATTCTAACAACTTTTAATACAAAATCTTAATATGAGAACAGTCCTAATTTGAATAATTTATACATAGTAAATGAAAACATCTTGGTACTACGAAATACATAAATCTGAGTAATATTGTTATGATGAACTTACCAGCGCGGCTTTGCATGTCGACTCCTCGGCCTTGTCCGAACGAGGTGTCAGTATCACAGTATTCACAATGCTGATCACGATAACTAAATCTAAACAACTATAACATAAATGCACTAAAACTAAAAACAGACAATATAAAATAAGGCGAAATTCAACTGCTGATCTACTTTTCCTCTTTCAACATGGCGCGATACCCGTTACTCTGTGTGACGACACAGCGATTTGGTGCCTGAATCTGACATACACTCATATGTGATTTTGGAATTTTTAGCCAATATCCCCGTTAATTCAATCTATATATTCGTCAAATCTTCAACAAAGTTTTAATTTGGATAAATGATTATTTTACCAAAAAAATGTGATTGCATTGCATAGGCCCTTTAATAATAAATTTGAATGCAAATATGTTGTTTTTTGTCTCTGTCACGTATTCTAATTTTTACTAATATGTGACAGAGACAAAATACAATGTATTTGGGTAATCTTTAATGCCTATATACAAAATATAAGTTGAAAAAAAAATTAGTGTGTCTATTCCAGATCACACAAAAAAAAAATTGAAGTGATAAGGTTAGGGGGTGGGGTGATCATGATCCATGCCCGAAGTGCCTACAGGTGCAAAATTCCACATTGAAAATGTTTATCTTAAAGGTAAATTCTACTTTATAACATATATGATATACTCTTGGAATAGGAAATAGCTATTTATCATGAAGATAAAAGTAAATTGAAACATGCATGCACTTACAGTTAATATTTTTGATAATTCTTTAATAATTAAATTTCACTCATATAGACAATTATCTATAACGTTATATTATTGGTAACAAAATTTGACAATATAAATGATAAGTGTGTCCATTAAGTTATTGTCAAATATTAATATAATATTATTTAAGCATTACATATATATGTTATTATCACTTTCAAAGAGAACTGCTTGTGTTAATACAAGTGCTAAGCAGTGAGAATGCACATCTGTGTTGACTGCTTAGATAAACTGCTTACAGTTAAAATAAGCAGTTCATGAGAAAAGAGTAGGCAGTTTTATAAACTGCTTAATGTCAAACTGCTTGAAACTGCTAAGAAACTGCCAGTAAATTTGTGAACTGCTCAAAAACTGCCTAAATTAGCAGTTCACTTTTACTTGGGAAGACTAAGTTTTAAAAATGTAAAATTGTTAACGGACAACAGACAATACACAATGCATGAAGGTCAACAGCAAAAGGTCACCTGAGTGACTCAGGTGACTTAAAAATCTTTGTGGTAATTTATCAATTCCAATTCTCTGGACATACAAAAGTAAAAGTTACAAAATCAAATATTTAAGAGAAAAATTAATAATTGATAAATAATGGTTTACAATAACAAGAGGTCCATGGGCCACATCACTCACCTGAGTCACCTTGACACTCCTGTTGTTTAGCTGTTGTGATTTTTTAAAGATTTTTCCGTCTTTATTTGCATGAAAACTTTGATCCCATATTGTGGCCCCAACCTAACCCTAATATGTCATGACATAACTGAACTTAACTTTGCACAACATGGAAATGTCTCAATAACAATAAATATGACTGACATGACCTTGCTGTTTTGGAGAAGGCCAAGGTCATAGATCATGGTATGAATTGAAAAGTCCTGCCATTAAAGATCTATATACATAATATCAAAGCTTTATCTTAAAGTTCATGTAGATATTGAATAGATTAGGTCTTCTTAAATGTAATTGTTGAGATTTACACAGATTTTTTTCTATGTACATGTATTCTCATGTAAAACTTTAATTCCCTGTCATTTCCCCACCACATTTCAAAGGGTCCCAATTTGAACAAACTTGAATCTGCACTACCTCGGGATGCCTGCATAATAACTTGACTAATCATGGTCCTGTTGTTCTTGAGAAGAAGTTTCCTATATACATGTATCTGCATGTAAAACTTTGATCACCTATTGTGGCCCCATCCAATCCTCAGGATCATGATTTGAACAATCTTGAATCTACTCTGTCAGGAAGCCTTCAACTCTTTTGGTTCATTGGTTCTTGAATTTTTTTTTTGAATAACCTTACCCCACTTTTGCCTTGTCTTGATTATTTCCCCATTTGAACAAATTTGAATCCCCATCACCAAAAGGATAATTTGTACCATGTTTGATTGAAATTGGCCCAGTGGTTCTTGAGAAAAAGGTGAAAATGTGATAGTTTACAACAATGACAGACAACAGACAAATTTTGATCAGAAAAGCTTATGTAAGCCTTTGGCTCCAGTAAGCTAAAAATGATAATACAGCCAAACCTCATTATCTCGAACTCGATGGGACCGAGAAAAACTTTGAGATATATGAGGATTTGAGATATCGAGGGTAAAAAAAAACTTAAAGAATAAGAGGTTTGGACTCCTGAATCACTTTGACATATCCATGGTATTTGAGATGTCAGTGTTAAAGATACCAAAGTTCAACTGTAATACATGACAAGTGGCCCATGGACCACATCGATCACCTGAGTCACCTTGACCCATATTTAAAGATTTTTCCTATTTATTCCCATGTAAAACTTTGATCCCCTATTGTTGCCCCACCCTACCCCCGGGGACCATGATTTTTTACAAACTTTAATTTGCACTATGTCAGGAAGCTGCCATTCAACTTTTCTGGTCCAGTGCTTCTTGGGAAGATTTTTAAATGACCCCACCGTTTATTTGCATTTTTTGTGATTATTCCCCTTTGAAGGGGATATGGTCCTTCATTTGAACAGACTTGAACAGACTATTATCTCCCATTGGATCCCCATGGGGACCCAGGTTGTTAGAATCAGTACTCAGTACCCCTTGCTTGTCATAAGAGGTGACTAAATGGGGCGGTCCTTCAGATGAGACCGCAAAAACCGAGGCCCCGTGTTACAGCAGGTGTGGCACGATAAAGATCACTTCCTGCTCAAAGGCCATAAGTGCCGAACATAGACATAAATTTTGCAGCCCTTCACCAGTAATGGTGACATCTCCATATGAGTGAAAAATTCTCGAGTGAGATGTTAAACAATATATAATCAATCAATCAATTTCCCCTTGGAGAAGGGTACTGTTTTTCATTTGAACAAACTTGAATCCCCTTTATCCAAGGATGCTTTTGGTTAAGTTTGGTTGAAATTTGTCTATTGATTCTGGAGAAAAAGATGAAAATGTGAAAAGTTTACGATGACAACAACAACAGACAATGTAATGTTTTGATCAGAAAAGCTCACTTGAGCCTTCTGCTCAGGTGAGTTAATAATTCAAATATTGAACACTAAATGTAAATATATATAACATTAGGATTTCATGTGATCCAACTGATACTATCTTTTGTGATCTTTAGAAAGAATAAATATTTATTTTCTGCTATGGGAAACCAGATATTGATATCTATACAAGCTAGAGTGGAACACTGGATGACTTGTAATGCTATCAATGATTTTCACGTCTGACTATGACAGCATATAATAATGACTTTTAAAAGGACATAAAATTGATAACTTTAAGACTGTCCATCAGTAAAAACATTTGTACCTCCATGAAGAACTTTTTACATTCCCTGGCAACCTGTTGGACTTCCAGCATCTGTGCCAGATTGGCAGCCATTGGTTTTTCACACAGAACATTCTTCCCTGCTTTTAACATCTGCTTGGACACAGCCACATGGAAAGTATGTATTACTCCAATGTATACAATATCTAAAAAAAAATATACATACTTTTCATACCATGATGCATCATCAAAATTTCCAAATCCATCTGGCAACAAAAATAAAGACATGTAGATCTGTCCATAAAATTACTGTCAACCAAAATTTATTTGCACTGACTTTATTTCACGATTTACTAGTAATGAACTTATGGACTTGTTCATGGTGAGAAATGTTCGCAATGAGGTTCTTGTGAATATCACAAACATTTCTCACAGATGAATAAAAGTTAGTTTACAATATACACTTGTAAATCCATCTGGCAACAGAATATATACATTTGTCAATCAATCTGTAAAAAATACAAATGTACAAATCAATGTTACCAAAATACCTAAATCAATTTCTTAACAAATTTATTTTTTGCACATTCTGCAATTCATCAAACATTTTGGTGACAGTGCTAGTATAATATGTTTTCAACAGTCCTCTTTGTTGAGAATAAACGGTGGATCCAAACTTTTTTTTCTGGGAGGGGTACCTGTCTCCAGTAATTTTTCCCTATAGAAGGTCTAACATATTCAAGGAGTCCATTTTTTAACACCTTTATGGGAAAAGGTATTTGGATGTGGCAGGAGCTACTCTCTGGAACTCTTTACCTGACAATCTCCATCTTTGCCAGAGTTTGAACGCTTTTAAAAAACATTTAAATACATATCTTTTTAGACTTGCTTATTATTAATGTGTTAGCTAAATTTTTAGTATTCATTGATAAAAAAAAAATGTTATGTTATCTACTTTTAGTTTCTATTTTGAATTCAGTTTTGTATTATTATGTCATTTTTTTACGCATTTATTGTACTTTGTTTTATTGTCTTAAATGTAAAGTGTTTTAGGGTAATTTTTTATTAGATAAAGCGCTATATAAAATAGAATAATAATAATAATAAATAATGAATTACATGTCGGAAATATTCATTTTGTCAAATGTGGAGTCAACACAGTCTCTGGTCAACCCTCTGGATCTGTGTTTGAGCTAGATCTGGCAGATATTTGAAGTTCACAGAACCATCACAAAACAATGAAATTTCAAGGTATGAGTGAACAGTGACCTGGAAATTGGCATTTGACCATAAGTAACCATTAATTATGCCGAATATGAGTTTCTTATTTGTCTCCAATGAAGTTTTGGTCGGTATGAAAATAGTGGAACTGACAGACAGACAAACATGGTGATTCCTATATACATTCAACTTTGATTGTGGAGGTTATAATCATGAGGATTGATGATGTAATGTTTCAATGGTTAAGGCTCAAAGAGCTAGTATTTGAGATAATGTGAAGAAAAAAATGAAATGTTGATGTCTGCATACCAGGATATCATTTACCATATAATAAACCATGTTCACATTGTTGCAACTCAGTTAAAAATGCCAATATATTTTCTAGGTCAGGGAAATAAAACACGATGAATTAGAGATGGCTTTTGCAGGAACCTTTGCCTCACATTTGTCTGCTTGTCCTACATATACTTACCAACATCTGGATCACTGCCAACTTCTTCATAAGAGCCATAAAATTTCTTTATTCCAAACTTGTCTGCAAATTCCTGTGCTTTTCCTATGGACCTAGCGCCTATGCAAACAACCTGCAACAATCATGAAACAAAATAAGACCACAGAATTATGATGCTTTACACCAGCATACTTTAGCTATGCTGGTGTAAAGCATTGCTATTCATACCCTCATGTATAATTTCAAAAAATGAAATTTATTTTTACTTTCATTTCTGTCAAATATTTGCAGCCATTAAAATAGTCATACTATATTTATCAAAATTTATATGATGCACATTGTTCACATTATATGACTGGTCACGGTAGCTCAGTGTTAGAGCATTTGCTTTGTGACTAGGAACAATGTGAGTTCAAGCCCTGCTCATGCCATGACTGTGTCACTAATATATAAACATAGTTAGTGATTGCTCCTTTGCCAAATGCTAGACAATCAAGTCTTTCAAATATGACCTTCAAAACACAGGTGAGTCCTGTGTTGTGGCAGGCATTGGCACATTAAAGGACCCTCACTGCTATGGCTGTCAGTGCCAAACATAGGTCTAAATTTGTGGTACTTCACCTACAATTGGTGACATCTCAGTATGAGTGAAAGATTCTCAATGGAACAAAAAACAAACAACCACATTATATGTAATTGTGAAAAGCTAACACACAAAATTTACCCAATGAAGATACCCAACAAACTTGTTAATGATATATGTAATTGCAAAGTGGATTGAGATTCAATTCCAAAACTACAATTTCAATTCAATGTTTTCACAGTCATGCATACTAAATTGTACCTGCTCACTTTATTGTGACATCAGATGTTTTGACTACAACAAATGATGATCACGCATGCTGTGTATACATCCAATCTTGCCAGTTAAGGACATATGTGATGTTTCTCAATAATATATAATTTTTTGTGACATTTTATGTAAAATTACTTGCATTCTATCTCATTTCTATAAAAAAATCTTGGGGTAGATATATATTGTCATGTCTGTTTAAGAGTTAGCATATTTTCATAGTTCCTGATTGTTGTAAAAATGTAAATCAGCTCTAATGTATTAATAATAAGTTGTATAAATGTAGCAAAGAAGGAGAAAAAAATATTTGGAACAATGCAGTATCAACTCTGAAAACCTTGGATCATTAGTTAAGTGAGATACCCAGTTCAATATAGAAAATGTGGTAATATCACCATAATATAAAATCTACACCTATTTTGGAAATCATACAAGAACTCTTCATATAAAGGAGATGAAAAAATTATTTTAGAGAAAATGTCAGAATAATGGCGCATGTCCACTCTTACTCCATAGGTGGAAAAATTTAAACAAAAAGGGTTATTTTTAATCATTGGCATTGTCAGAGACCTATATTTGGATGGTTGAAACCCCACACCACTCTCCCTGTCCAAAATTATCTAGAACTGCCCAGGTATATTTTGAGAAAATCTTGAGTGCATGAAGTTGAATAATTGTCAGTTTTGTCATTAGATAGACAGAAATTGTAGTTACTGCAGTAATATATATAATCTGATACCTTATGGACATCACTTGGAGGGGCTAAGACTGCCGACACAAAATCACTCGAGATTAACCCAGCACCACAAATTCCCCAGCGAAGAACCATGCTCACAGGCTGACAAGACCCTTCACTGAAAAGAAAACTGAAACTTATAATCCAGCTCACCTGTGACACCTGACAAACTGTTGTCCTGGAAATATAGTTTATATACTTCAATACCTGGAGACAGTTACAATGCAATTCCATGTTATGCCACGTGACATGGGATCTGAAATGAGGTCATCATGACCTACTTTCGTGCAATGACACACTAAAATACAGAATCAATTGACAGGATTCAATGATGTGTCATCTCAAAATGTGTCCAAAATACAACAGGACTGATGCAAAGTGGAACATACTCCCTTACAATTGGGCATTGTTAATAAATGCAATATTTCAATTTTGCATTTTATATTCATTCTGCATTTCACACTCTTACTCAATCAAACATGCAAATCACCCCCATCATGTTACTATGATGACCCCTCCAATTAGCATAAACTTTTTCATGAACCGTGATTTGATACAAATGACATTTGCAGGCAATTTAATCTGTGAGATTTTATATATTAAAATCTTACAATTTTGTTCTTCTTATTATATTGATGTACTGGCAACTAAGCTATTATTAGATAATAATTAAGTGGATTCAACTTCATTTTTTTATACTGTTTTACATGAAGATTTCCAAACAGTAAAAATTCTCGGTGTCTTTACATATTGAAAATAGAAATAAAAGGCAACACAAACGCTTATCAAAATAAAAGGCAACAAGAAAGTTTATTGAAATTAAAAATAAACGGCAACATGAAAGTTCTCTGATTGCCAGCTCCTAATTACTAATCTTGAAATCAATATTCACAATTCAAGAAGTTTATGCGATTCAGTATATTTGTATATGTAATGTGCTGGAGTGTTTTGCAGTGTTAACGAGACTGGTCGGTAATTGCTGGTGGTATGTTTGTTTCCCCCCCCCCTTTTTTTAATTTGCATTTTTCCATTGATGTGTTCTTCTTTGAATTGTTTATTCAACAGTTCAGCTTTTATCGTGCTATCTTGATGTAGGACTCCTTCACTTTTAGTTCCTCCTACCCCAATGTTATCTTGTCTTTCAGTTTTAACATATTTCCAAAATGTTTCATCATTTCCTCCTTCATTTGATTTTTCCATGGTCTCATTTACAGATCTCCAGTGTGCCTGTCTGATGTTTCATCGCACTGTTTGTTTTTGCTCTTTATACATGTCCCATGCCTTGGTTGTATTCAGCATTTTTGCTTTTTGCATCTCTTTGTGTTTCTTTTGTATCTTCCTCCCAAGTTATCATTTAGCCATAGCAGATTGTGTCTCTTTGATGTTAATTTCGATGGAATATCTTTGTTCATAACATTAGTAAGTCCTTCTTTCAAGCTGGTCCATTTTGTTTCAATATTATAATCGTTATGGTTAATGATTTCATCACCTAACTCCTTCACTGATGTTTTGATGCTGGCCCAATCAACTGTCTTGTACTTGTACACTTTCCTGTGTTTTGATTTATTATACTTTGGTTTTAGATCTGAGTCTACTTTGGACGGTATCACTGGATTTCACTAGACTAGGGTAGTTTGTAAGATACAAATCTAAAATGTGTTTACTTTGGTTGGTTTAGTTTATATCTGTTCTGGTATGTGTTCATTCATGATGTTTAATAGTTATTGATGTTGGTTCACTTGTGGAACCCCAGGTTTACAAAGCAATGTTTCTTGTTAATATGGGGTAGGTTAAAATCTCCTGCTATCGTTATGTGTTTTGTCTTCTTTTTTTTTTTAAACCGTGATCTTATGTATGGCTGCTGATAATGGTTCTAGACTTTCTACAGTAGCATGAACTAGGTGGGCGATAAAACGAGCCAATGAGAATGAATTTGCCTTTTGCGTCTATTTCAGCCCATATTGCCTCGCACACTGACTGACTATTGTCTACGTCACTCGTAGTCAAGCTATCGTGATTCACCTCCATCCTTATTACAGTCCTTTCGATACACATATTTCGGTGGTTTTATGCTATGGTGACAATAATGATTCACATCCAATGATCATGTCAGGTTTTGTATAGTCAATACTTAGAATATATCTCTATAATTATATTGTTGCTCTCTCTATAAGAATTATTACGTGCATCAAATGAATTAATGCACCATTAATTCAATTGAAGAGAGCAATAACTCAATTGCTGTGCACATCAATTGAATTAATATCATCAATTAATTGAAGAGAGAACTAATTCAATTATTGCTCACATTAAATGAATTATTGCTCTCTCCAATTGAATTGTAGTGTGCATCAATTCAATTGCATGGTGATATCAATTCATTTGAGGGGCCTCTGTGGCCGAGTGGTTAGAGCATTGCGCTCAAAATCACAAGGCCTCTCACTTTTAGTCAGCGCGGGTTCGATTCTCGCTTGCGCCAATAAAGATGAGAAAGTTTCCCAGTTTACTTTCAGAAGGTCAGTGGTCTTCTTCCCAGGTACGTTGTATCTAGGTTCTCTCCTCCACCTACAAAAACTGGACGCCACCAGATAACTGAAAAATTGTTGAGTGTGGTGAAAAACACCAAACAATCAATCAATTCATTTGAAGAGAACAACAATTTTAGTGCACATCAATTAATGCTATCATCAATTCATTTAATGTGTGCAATACTTCGGAATTGAAGATAACATTAATTATTTGAAGAGACCTTAAATTGAATTGTTGCGTTTGTTATGATTGATGATTATTAATCTTCAAATATTAATTAAAGATATCTTCAGTTATTTGAATTTATGTTAATTTGATGCTCCATACATATATAATATATATAATAGTAATTGTCAAAGTCATAAGGAAATTTTAAAAACTTTAATAAGACATAATGCTATTTAAAATAACTGGCGTAATACATGCTACTACCTGATTGACAGTGTTATATGCAAGAACAAGCAAGATATTTTAAAAGAAATAAATGTGGACGGCAATCCCTCACCCCCACCCCCCACCCCTTCCCCGTCTGTTACAACGTTCTAAAACATGTCCTCTCTGCATGTTTGATAATCAATATAAAAATCTAAATGTGGTACAACTATACGTGTACCTTTTGCTTTTGGATCTGTAGCATGCAATAGTTGACAATGCATCAAATGAAAGTTATTTCTATTTAATCAAAAAAGTATCATATAAGTGATGAGTATAAATAATTTCATAAGATCTCAATAATTATATACTTTTTACCTGTGATTTGAAGAAATATGAGTTTTGATACAACCCCATGCATTCAAATCGTCGTCTTGTGGGCGCTTGCATATATTACGACGTTCTGAAATATGTCCTTTCTGCATGTTTGATAATCAATATAAAAATCTAAATGTGGTACAACCATACGTGTACCTTTTGCTTTTGGATCTGTAGCATGCAATAGTTGACAATGCATCAAATGAAAGTTATTTCTATTTAATAAAAAAAATCACATAATTGATGAATATAAATAATTTCACAAGATCTCAACATAAGAAATATGAGTTTTGATACAACCCCATGCATTCAAATCGTCATCTTGTGGGCGCTTGTCTTTAAATTCAAATCTCGTTTTTGACCGATATTTCGCGTGAAGGAGATGAATGGAAATGGCGACTAGACGGTCGTTGCTTCAAAACGAATCGTCTTCTCCTTCTCATAGCAATGATCCTGGGAGAGATCTGTTTGAAGCTTGTAGAAACGGAGATCTAAACAAAGTTAAGAAACTAGTGAATCACCACAATGTGAACGCCAAAGATACAGCAGGAAGAAAGTCGTCGCCTCTACACTTTGCAGCTGGTATGACGTCAAATTCACTTTGTTTTGGTTTGGGTTAGCCAAGTCGAAAGTTTTGTATATTAACAAAAATTGTAAAGAACTAATTTGTGTATTACTTCTTTTAAAGTCGTTTTCAAAAATAAATACATCCACTCGTGTGTAGCAGCCAAGAACATGTAAATGGGCCTATATTATGTACACTGAAAACGTGTTCAACTTAAACTTTGCAGTTTGTGAATAAAAATAATTCAAACAAAGGTTTAGATTAGGGGGAGGTCTTGATATTTCGGACACTCAAATCCTGTGTTGCAGTTTACATTAAAATACATTAGCATTATTTACCTAATGCTATAATGATGTCCACATTCTCGAAATTAAACTAGTTGACAGGAACATAGTTTGAACATTGTTTTCCAAAGCATGTTTAATGCCAGATACAGGATAAAAAAATTATTAAAGTATGGGGAAAACAAAAGCCACAGTACAACTTTGAAGGTAGTATCGTAATTAAATAAATATTAATTATTAATATAATTTTAGACAGATGGTGTTCTGACTGTGAGCAGTTTAAATTACTGTAATCTAAAAATACTGTTACGACATTCTATGTTTTAGCACTCTCTGATTAATCAATGAGTAGAGTTTCATAAATTATTACTTCAAGAGAGTCAGGTTTTTAGAGATCTATATCTGACATTACAACATAACTGTTCTGTTTACATCAGAAAAGTATTGATTGAAGCCTTGCTCTAAGGGCAGAATGATTACAGATGTGAACAAGAATGTTTCAATTAGATATTTTCAAAATGTGTAAATGATTAAACAATGTAGTACAATATTAAAAGCAACAAACCTTTGCTCAATCTTGCTTAAAAATGATTATGTAGTTTTTATATGTAACAAAAATGCTTCTAGCTTTGATTCACACACACACACACACAAAATGAGAGGTCATTTGATAAGTTTTTAGGAAAAGAAAAGGATAACAGAATTGTATTTTAACATTTTTACCGAGTACCTATGTACTGGAATGAAAAATTGAGTAACTGATTATTAAATATTGTCCAAATTGACAAGCCTAAATGTTAAATTACTTTTCTCATACTAATAGTAGACAACTACATTATCACATATTCAAATATGGAATAATGGAACCATTATTTCATGTCTGATTTCATCACAGCTTTAATATTTAGTATGTGCAATTCATCACAAGAAGAAGGAAGAATATATATTAGATATGTACATTTAGGCAGAGATGAGGTTTTTTTTAGGCTGCTTTTTCTAAGTTTGGGTGTGGTGGATTTACCAATATATACAGGGTTTGACATTTACTTTTTTGAGACTAGACCAGTCAGGCTATTTCAAATGATTTTACTAGACCTAACCTTACATCCACTAGCCCTGACCAAATTTTCCAGAAAAAAAAATTAAGACAGTCGGATGCTTTCTCCATTTAATAATCTTTTTAACTCAAATGACAAACATCACTTTCTCTCTCATGTTTGAACTAAAACACGTTTTCTGTCTACCCACAGAAATATTTCTGTCCATTTAGAATAAAACTATAAATAAAAAATTTATATAAGCCTGCTTTGTTTCTTCCCTACGGTTTTTTTTTCTTTTGACATCTTTCAGTGATGACAGGAAGTCATATTTGAATAGAGACATTCCAGCACATGTCATCACTGAAAATGGCTGTTTACAATGCAATTTGATAAAATCTTTCTCACATTTAATTCAAATAAACTGTTTTTAAATTAAAATGAATTCAATTTATATCCTTATCCAAAACAAAACTTTACACAGATTCACATTTATAATGAGATGTTGCAAAACATCACTTCTGACTGCGACATATCTATTACAACTAAAAATATAAAGATTACATCAAATGGTTTAAAATGTTGTTGATATTTTACACTGATTTGTTCAGAATGAAATATTTTATGGTTTTTAATAAAGTCTCTTGTTTATTTTTTTCAACACTACCAGTCAGACTAGTAAACAGGCAATTTACCCAAACAGATCTATCATTCAGTAGACTCAGTTGGTCAGATGTACCTTAATGTCAAACCTTGATATATTGGTCAGCAAAATGGATAATGGCAGTGGCTGCTGCATATTAATGATATCAGGCCAGACTGGTTTCCTTGTATCTGATGTCTCATCCAGAGATAACAGACAAGTAGATTTGTTTTCAAAGTCAGTTATATCCAGAAACATGAAATTTAGAAATCCACCCAGTGACAAAGAAGGCTTTAAGAAGCTCTGCAACTCTCCCTAATGTTTTGAAAACAACATGATAAAAGATGCTAATGAAAAGTTAAGGACAAATATATCATTAGCTTAATATCATTGTTTTATGTATGGCCACAGATCTACCTTGTAATTCTGAGTAGATTTTGAAGATGATCAGGTAGCCATTTTCTTTTGAAGTGTTATGAATACATAGTTCTCTGCCCTTGATTCAAAGCAATGCATGTACAGTAGAACATGGTTACACTAAACATGATTATGATGATTTCACACTTAAAGCAAAGTGATTTTCTATAACATGTTATGAACTTAGTGGATACAACGAATTACATATGTAATAGGAAATTAGAATAAGCTTGTTTTACTGTAAGTTATTTGATGAAGAAAGACATTACAATTAGAAATATAACAAAAATCTTTTTACATATATCTCTATCACAGTGTTTGTGTTGATATTGAATTAGATTATTATAAACACTTCATTGGTTTTCTTATGATTATTTATCAGTGTGTTATACACAATGATAAACTAAAGAAAATTATGAATGGAAAAAGGCTATGTTGTAAACATTCAATTGGAATAGAGTAGCTGTCGATGCACCCTGGTATGAATGTTCTACTATACAGATAATTATATTTTTCCTTGTTGTGGTGGTATAGCAGGAAAATGTTGCATTCAATGTGTGTATTTAAAAAATGGTGTAGCCTACATAATGACGGAGTCCATGAATGGTATTCAGGTTTTGACAAATAGAATTGCTTAGTTTTTAAGAGCTGATTTTGTTAAAATTATTCACTTTTAGCTGCCATCCTGCATGAGTTGAACAATCTTTGTATAGTACACATATGGCTGATTGTCTGGCTGTATATTAGTGTGTTGTATTCATTTTATAGGGAACAAGGTTAATACATGAACTCTCAGAGTTATTACTCATAACAATGCATTTTGTTGTTGCTAATATTCAGTGATCTAAATTTACCATAGGGTTTGGAAGGAAGGATGTGGTGGAGCATTTACTAGAGTGTGGGGCCAGTGTTCATGCCAAAGATGATGGGGGTCTGATCCCCCTCCACAACGCCTGTTCATTTGGACATGCTGAAGTCGTGCAGCTTCTCCTGAGGAGTGGTGCAGATGCCAATGCTCGTGACAACTGGAATTACACCCCACTACATGAAGCTGCCATAAAGGGAAAAATTGATGTCTGTATTGGTAAGTAATGTTTCTGTACATGAATTATCGGAAAAGGCAATAAGACCACATTGAAAAATATTCTTGTTTGTCCTTTACTGTATGTTAAAATTGTGGAAAAGTTAATAATTTCTATAAATGAGTTTAGAATATGTACAAAATTGTGAAAGAAATTATGGTGAAGTAGCACGAAAGAACTTCTTAGTTGGAGAGATTTATTACAGCATGTCTGGTAAAGGCAAACAAACAACTTTTTACTTTTATAGTAGTTAATAGTGATAGTTATATACATTGTGAATTTAATATATACATAATGTACATTGATTAAAAAAAAACAAAAAAACAGCAGTTTTTAAAATCTGTTTTATTGCCTACTGGTTAATATTATCATTTTGCTAGTGGAAACAGTGAATGCTCTTTTCACCTTTTATGATCAGAAGGAAATTTTGGTGGTCAAAACCATCAGACCAGTATATTTGAAAACTATGAACAGTGGCAAGAATCAGGCTTCAGTTTTACATTAGAGTATTGAATCTATCTATCAAATGATTTATCTAATATATAATCTATATTGTTATTGACAAAGTAGAGAGTGGGACTATGTATAGTGGGGTCTTGGTAATCCAGAAGCCATTAGTCTGGATGCACTACCTTGTGGGTGACTTTTCTGGGGGGAACCTAATTTTTTACATGTGTTTTGCATTGTTAGTCTAGAAAATTGTGTTCCCGATCTGGACATCCAGTTTTTGTTATAAAATGTTCAAATGCACTGAAAATTGTATCACTGTTGTTTAGTATGGTCAAAGCTGAACAACTCTAGTAAGGCATAAATTGTAAATAAAACATGATCCACATTGCTGGATTAAAACAATTACCTGTTTCCTACCAGCACCTCCCTAATTAGGTGGTTATGTTATGAATGTGATGATGTGTCAGGTTAGCAGCATGTGCCAATCAAGACATTGAATTGCAAATATTTGCACATCATACACATAACCAGATCAAAGCAGTAATAGCTTATAATAATGAACTTAAATAAATAGTTTAATTTTAGTACTTTTAAATGCATGTAAGTGTAAACATCATGATTTATTTAATGAAACGAATTATTAATGTTTATTTCACATTACACATCAACAAATTAAGCATTTTGATTACATATATGAAGATCTAAAAGATCCAGGTTGATCAACTAGGAACCAAAATGTCTGGATTAACAAGACTCCACTGTACATTGTATGTTATTATTAACCTGAATAATTTTCAGTTCAATTTACTTGCTATTTATTAATAAGGATCTAGTAAAAATTAGCTTTTATAAGTAAGAAATATTGCTTTGTTAATTAATCAGTGTTAGTGACCTCAACTCATTGACATGCAGCATTAACTTAAGGAAATGCAGGTTGATTGTTAAGTCAGATAAGGAAGGAAGTGGGGGTTAATTGTTTATCTGGACAGTCTGTTGAGTGAGGAAATTCATATTATGTTGTTAATCAAATTAATTGTTGGGTACACAATACAGCAACTAAATTTATCACAAATGAGAAAATGGAGTTAGTAGAGCTCTCACACTCATTATCCATACTGGGGCCAGGGCTGTTAGAATCTGGAAAATTAGCCAAATGTTTTCTTTGAGTATTGCTTTATTTGTAATATAAATTTCTGAATAAGAATATTTGAAAATAATGTAATGTCAAAGTACAAGTCTTATGTAACCTGCAAACCAAAATCTTAAGTTTCTTCAGACCAAATTTTTTGTACAACATTCTTGTTGCTAGTTTCATTCACTAGTTCTTTTTGTCAATTCAGTTGACTGATTTTTCCCAGAATCTTTAAAACTTTAGTTGTTTAGATGCTGTTTCAGAAATAGCATGTTTATTCTGTTACAGAGTTTAGATATTCTGTTGTTTATTTTCTTTGGTAGGACTTTGTAACTGTACTTCCTAAATAAATTTAGTAACTGTATTTTTTTTATCAAACTGATTTTCCTTCTCTCTTGAGACTGTGGGTTTGAATATTAATACCAGTATGTTAATTTGCAAATATTTAATAATCCATTTTGAAAATATACATTTTTTGTTTGGAAAAAAAGGTTGTGTGTGGTTTTGGGTTTTTTTTGGGGGGTTTTGTTTTCTGTTTGGGTTTTTTTGTTTGGGTTTTTTTTTGGGGGGGGATTGTTTTGTGTGTGTGGTTTTTTTATATTTCATTTGGGAATAGATCCTTGGAATGGGCTCATTAACAAAGAATTAAAACAGTGCAGAGCCCTGTGATGAGACTCAAATTTTGTAGGTATAATTGTATGTGATGTAGCTATACTTTTTATAAAAATTATTGTTATTTTTATTTATGGTAGTTCATGGGGCAGATGTGGGGGTGTAAGTTTTTGTTCCAGGTGAGTGATTACCTATATGCTCATTCAGGTGTGACCAGGCAGTTAGGGCCCTCTCCTGGGGCCCTCAGATTTTCTATGGCACATGGCAGCTGAGTTGTTTTTTCCTGGCTAATTGAGATGTAGATTTCTTCACACAAGATCATGTAATGTAAACAATGAAGGGTTTATGGAGTCTTGAGTAGTTTTACAATCCTCTAGTGAAATCACATGACACATGACTTTCCCCCAGAGACTGTTTTTGTTGAATTACACATCTGCTACCTAATGTTATCTGTGATAGACTTCATAATCAATGGAAGTTTTACACAGAAAAATAGATTTCATTTGGAGGAATTTTTACATGGTATGAAAGATGTAGATGAAGGATATTTTAATGTGTGCCTTTTTTTACGTGAGATTTTCGGTGGATTACACTATGTTGACAAGTTTTAGTGGATTGAACAGTTTCCTTTTAAGTGTCTGACTTGAAAGATAAATCATACAGATTTTGGTGACTAATCTTTGTGACAGACTCTGTTGTATTTTTTACGCTATGTGGAAAAGGAACAATGTCTAGAATAAAGATACAAGAGCGCCCTGACACTCAGGGCAGCATCCTGGATGTTAGTCTGTCTGAGATCTCCTGTATCCAGCCAGTCAATGCTAATTGTACTGTTACCTCTACAGTTTTATTGCAACACTGTGCTGACCCCAACATCCGCAACACTGATGGCAAAACCGCACTGGACCTGGCTGACCCCTCAGCTAAAGCTGTTCTAACTGGTGAGTACAGACATGGTCATAGTGTGTGAATATATTCATAGCTGGTACCTGCTGTTACCATTGGTGTCCACTGTTTGGTGTAGAGTGCTTCTGTGTTTTTAAGCCATCTACAAAGTTACATACAGTATATGAATATATACAAAATGCTTTTTAAATTTTGAATGTAATCATCTAATGCATAAATTATGAATGTTATAATCTAGTGCAAGGAGTGTTTATAAAACTTAAATACTGAAGGAAAATAATATTTTTTAACAGTAGCAAAGCCTCTCATGCAAAATTTGTTTTGGGGTGAATGGAAATGGTTTCATTATAAAAACTTGGCTATGAAGTCAGATCAACACCTATAAAGATGTGCAGTTTAATCAGGAGCTTGTTCAAATGGATTAATTTTATGGGCATTTAAATCCAGATGACTCATTCACAGGTTTCAGGAAACTTCTTTTATAGTGCCAAAATGTCTTTTATTGTACTACCCTGGAAAGTGACACTCCATTTATTCTATAATACTTTGGCTCCTTTCACTAAAACATGGAGGTAAATGGTTGTAGATTACCTAGTGATTGTCCTTAATTGATCAATAATAATGTCAGCACTAATCTCTTTTGACCATTGTTTATTTGGCCCCCCCTGAGGGTTACACTTGTCATGAGGTTAAACTCCTGATGTTATCACACTAAGGGTGTAGGCATGACTCCCAGCCCCAGAATCTGACACTCACAAACTAGGATTTATAGCCCTGTCAGACACAGACCTGATCAGTTGCAAGATATTGTCATTATAAAGCAAGAGCACATAGCAAATAATCATATTTATAATACACAAAGAACTCTTAAACTAATGAAAATAGTTTGCTACTATCAACTTCATTGAAAAATCTTAAGAAAAGAATGAGAGGTCAGAGTTGTTAACATAGTCTTTCATTTAAAAAAATCTTATTTTCTTATTTAGAGTTCCAAAAGAAATTGAATTGTCTATTTTAGTGTGTGTGTAACTAGATGTTTGAATTCCCTTAGTAAATCACATACAGTTGTTTTGTTTTTTTATTTATTTAGTTGTAATGTGTATATTTTCTATTTTCTTCATCATAGTATTTGCATTGATTTTAATGGTGAATTGTTGTGTTTACAGGAGAATACAAGAAGGATGAACTTTTGGAAGCTGCCCGCAGTGGAAATGAGGACAAGTTGATGTCTCTGCTGACTCCCCTCAATGTCAATTGCCATGCCAGTGACGGACGAAAGGTAGGATTTTTTACTGAATTATGCAATCATGGAAAGAAGCTGTTCTTCATATGTATTGTTCAGTTATGAACAGGAGCTCTTTCTAAATTTATCTTTTTTCTATTTTGAATTTGATTCCAATTTGTAAGATGTACATGCAGGTACTTAAATCTGTTTGGTTCATTGGCTCACCTAGTTTGATATAGAAAGTAGACACAAAATAAATCAAAATCAACACTGGTGTCAATTGATACATGTGTAGATAACAATGGGGTCCCTTTTGTTGTTTAGTCTCTTTGAGTAATCAGTGTTGACTTAGATGTACTGTAACTCAGATTTTTCTTATACAAGGTTGATGTAGAATAGGCAAGCAGGACTGAATTTAACAGTTATCAGTATGTAAACATCAGACATCTGTCTACAAATTCATTCTAACTGTCAAATGTCACCTGTCCATCAATCATTAAAAAGTGAAATTATATTAAAGCTTCACAGGAAGGGAGCATGATATATTCTCATAGGGTGAAAATTGTAGTTTTTCATACCTCCCAGTTACTTAATGGATTTATTGACTAGTATGTAACTTTAGCCAGAGATAAAATTAAAGTAAATTCCTTGACATAAACCAGTTTTAGGATTATTCAAATAGTTTTTAAAGAATGAAGGCATAGATGTCAGGAAGTGGTTATATACATTCAAATTTAATAGGATACACGTGCCCATTGAAGTATTTGAAAAGCTTCATATAATGTCATATCACATTCATTAGTCCCCTACTGGGTTTGCTAGAGGGGACTATTAGTTTATCCTCTGTCTGTCATTCTGCTTGAGGTTTTCCGGACTTTTCTCCACATTGGATGAAGGTATTCAGCTGAAATTTTATACATGACTTTGTCTTGGATAGTTACAGATAAGTTTGAATTTTGATACACTTGACTTATTTTTGACTGAATTGTGTCCCTTTATGAATTGCAAGAATCAGTTTTCACCGCTTTTCTCCAGACTGAATGAAGGTATTCAATTGAAATTTGATATGTGGCTTTACAAGTCTTGTATAATTTCTGATCAAGTTTGAGTTTCATTACATTTTACCTACTTTTGACTGAATTATCTACCAGTATGGGACTTTGTGTTACCTGCATTACACTCAGAATGCTTGTTAGTCTCCAACTGGCTTTTCTTAAGGGGATTATTAATTAATTATCAGTCTATCCATCTGTCCATCCATCCATCTGTCCATCCATCCATCTGTCATTCCAAATCAGTTTTTCAGACTTTTCTCCACATTGGATGATGATATTCAACTGAAATTTTATATATGCTTTGTTTTATAATAATAATGCTCTTATATAGCACCTTATTTAAATATACTCTAAAGTGCTTTACACTATACTAAAACGCAAATCAAAATTATACAGAATACATAAAATACTTAATAATGCCAGATATCAACATCGCACAATGAACAATTGAAACTATGAAATAAATAAGCTAGAGAAAGTTAGAAATTAATTCATATTATAAAAATCATAAAATATAAAATATGTGCTAGAAAAAACTTGTGCAAGATGCCTTGAGTCGTTACTGATCAAGTTTGAGTTTCGTTACGGTTGACCTACCTTTGACTGAATTATGCCCCTTGATGAATTGCAAGAATCAGTTTTCCGAACTTTTCTCTACATTGGATGAAGATATTCAATTTAAATTTGATGTGTGGCTTTGTCTTGAATAATTACAGATCAAGTTTGAATTTCATTAAGCTTGACCCACTTTTGACTGAAATATCCTTCTGGTAGGAGACTTTGTATTGCCTGCAATACACTCAGAGTGCTTGTTTATTCAAAGATGGTTCAATTTTTTATTGACAGTCTACACCACTACACCTAGCTGCTGGATATAATAGAACCCGTATTGTACAGCTGCTGTTACAACATGGAGCTGATGTTCATGCCAAAGACAAGGGGTATAACTCTTACATGGGGAAAAATTCTAATGCAACTGTTTTATAGTCTGAATTTTCATTGGCTAATGCACTGAGGTAAAGAGTGTAGACAAGCCACAATACTTCTGATTGTGATGTCATAGAAGAATATTGGAGAGGAAAAAAAACCCATCAAATTTAAACAAACATTTTATGACTTACAGATATGTAAAGACAACATAAGGCAAAATTATCAAGAATAATCATAAGAGTTGCATTAGAATGATAATAAATAGCCTGTTTTATGATTTGTGGTTGTAAATATTGGTGCAACGGTCACAAATGAAGATTTATTGGCAACATGTTAGTGGAGCAATTGTTGAAGACTGTTGAACCATAAGTACGAAGAGAGAGGGTAGTTAATCCATAATTTATAAATTTGTGAAACACTTTCATAAGTAGCTTATTTTGTCTCTTACTTCAGCTATGTCTATTTTATCTTTTTAGGGGACTTGTTCCACTTCATAATGCTTGTTCATATGGACATTTTGAAGTTACTGAAATGTTGCTTAAGGTACAGTGTATGTTTCCTACCTAAGCCTGATATAAAAATCTATTTAATTTGTGGTATTTAAAATTTTTGAGTCATAACAATCTATCAATCTTTTGTTATTCTGCAGGCTGGTGCCAGTGTGAATGCTATGGATCTTTGGCAGTTCACTCCCCTACATGAGGCGGCTTCAAAATCCCGAGTAGAGGTTTGCTCACTGCTGCTAGCACATGGTGCTGACCCTACCCTTGTTAACTGTCATTCAAAAAGTGCAATTGATGTGGCTCCCACTAGAGAACTGCAGGAAAGACTTCAGCAGGAGTTCAAAGGTCACTCCCTCCTGGAGGGCTGTCGACAAGCTGATGTAGCACGAGTAAAGAAGTACTTGGAAGTTGTCAACTTCAAACACCCGTATTCTGGAGACACTGCATTGGTGAGTGTATTTTATTAACTGTATGATGTAATTTAAGTTTCTTGGGCCCTACAAAAACAATTTTTCAAAAGCTATTATTTGCTACTTTGGAAAAGCTATAATTTAAATTCATCCTTTAAGGATGAAGACAAAAATTAACCCAGGTCAAAAATTTTCAAGATACTGTTATTTTAAGGAAAAGTAGACACATGTTTGTTTATTTTGCAGCACTGTGCGGCAGCCTCACCTTTTCCAAAGAGAAAGCAAGTTGTGGAAGCTCTGATCAGAAAGGGAGCAAATCTCAATGATAAAAACAAAGAGTGAGTGACTTTTTAACAAACAACGTAACAGAATATCAAATTACTGTTCAGTAAAAATCGAGACTTGAAGGTGTCTTAATAACTTTCTTTTAGATATCTTATGTGTTGCTCTTCCATGTTGCTGCTGATAAAGCCCTGGATGTCTCCTTCTGATATTTTTAAATAAAATCTATTGTAGATATGTAACAGCTCTCCATATAGCTGCTGACAAAGCTCACTATGACGTGATGGATGTTCTGCTGAAACATGGTGCCAAGGTAAACTATAAACAGGGATTTATACTAAGTACTACTTCTTTTTATGTGTGAAAAAAAGTGAAAATAGAAGCTTTCCACCAACCCAGATTTTGAATTTAATGTTGTACAGGTGAATGCTTTGGATGGTTTGGGACAAACTGCTCTACACAGGGTTGCTCAGCAAGGTAACATGCAGGCATGTCGACTGCTGATGTCATATGCAGTGGATTCATCAATTGTCTCGCTACAAGGGTACACAGCTGCCCAACTAGCAACAGAAAATATCCAAAAAATGCTCAAAGGTAAACAAATAATGCACTCTATTCCAGTTATGAAAATTGGAAAAGAATATTGTAATTATCTGCATGGATTCCATACTTTGTGTGTTGGTATTTTGAGTATTAAAGTTTAGTTTAAGGACTGTTGATATACAGTACTATATACTGTAATCAAGAATTATCTTTACTCTATTCTACAGTAATGGATAGATATAGAATTTCATGTTTTAAGTCAAACCATGTATTAACATAAACAGTTCAGCACTAAAGGTGCTAAAATATAAATCCTGTTAAATGAAGCACACACAATCATTAGGTAAATATAAATTGTGTAAAGCAAGAGTGTGGATGTATATTTAACTGGCTTCTGATTTGTATAATTCTGCTGTTTTACAGAGGACCCTCCAGTTGGAGGTACAGATGTCGACATCCAGCTGTTAGAAGCAGCTAAAGCAGGTGATATGGAAGTTGTAAAGGTAAGTGACAGCTGGTTACTCGTAGGTGTACATGAATTTTTTTAGATCTTGATGTCAGGGGGCCTCTCCATTTGGGGGATGATATTTGCTGGATTGATTGATTAGGGTTTTACACCGAGTTGGCAATATTTCAGCCATTTTATGGTGGGATATTTGCTGGAAAGTGGGGAAAATGTTTCATACAAAAAAGTAGGGGGGAAAGCCAAACCAGTGCATTAAAAGGGTTTGGTCAAATCTTACCTCATTTAAATAAGCAAAGGACAAAACAATCAGGTTTACTTAACAATTTTGAAGCTAAAATTGTAATCTGTCAGTCTGTGAAGGAGATTTATGAGCAATAAAGCTACCATGCTTAGATTTGTTTTCATTGTTTGGGAATTTTTAAGCCAGAAATGTGGGTATTATGAGCATTTTAGCATTGGGAATAGGCCTCATTTCAGCCCCCTACAGACCCTGAAAAACACCTTTGGGTAGTCAGAATTTATTGAATTATATTTACAGTTATAGTAGACTACCAAATACAGAGTACAAGTACGTGATTGTAGAATCAATATTTGTATGTTTGTAGAAGTTGATATCCCAGAACCCCCATTCTGTGAACTGTCGAGATCTGGATGGCCGTCACTCTACCCCGCTCCACTTTGCTGCAGGGTACAACAGGGTAGTGGTGGTAGAGTATCTACTTCAGCATGGGGCTGATGTCCATGCCAAGGATAAGGGGTAAGTAACTTTAATGTGCATATACAATGGAGATGAAACTACAGTGTAGTAGTGTTACAAAAGTGTAATTCAACTTTATCTTCAGTACTAAAGTATTTGGAATTCTTTATTGCAGGGGATTGGTTCCACTTCACAATGCCTGCAGTTATGGTCATTTTGAAGTCACAGAACTCTTAATCAAGGTATTGAAATTAGGACCAGCTTGCTTTATGATGAATTTTTTTTTTATATGCCTGTCTTTATATTGGATGTACATGTATTATGGTACAGCAATGTCTGTATGTCCAACTGCTCTTCTGTCCATGCATTTTGATTTTTCTGTTTTTATTTTTATTTCTCTGACTTATATCAAGTGGAAACTTGCTATGTAGCTTCTTTGTGGGTCATTCTAGATCATGTTACAATTTTGATCCAATTCAACCACTCTTGCAGGAGTTTTGCCCCTTTATTTGTTATGGATTGTTTATGTGAAGGGCACATGATTTGTCTAATTCTTCCCACATTTTTCAAGTGAGGACCTTCTAATTTTACAAAGTTTTTAAATGGGTATTGAAGATGTGCATGTAACAAGGGTTTTAATTTTCATCAATTTTGGAGAAAATTACAGGTTGTGGAATTTAGTCAGTTTTTAAAATATATTGCATACAGAATACAAGGTTTTTTCACTCTTCACAATTTTCAAGCAAAGGCCTTTGTAAACAACTGAAGATGTGTATATTGCAAGGATTTTGATGTTTTAAAACATCACAGGTTTCTGCACTTAATCAAATTTGGGGAAGTATTTTACACAGAAAGCTATTGGTTTGGCTATTTACCTCCTGTCACAGTTTTAAAGTTAAGACCTGTTATTCATACAATGTATAAGAAAGTATGTCACAGCTTGATGATAGCTGATATTACCTTCAGTAATGTTCCACAACTCATGGCATACGAAAAACACCCTACATAAGCTTGCGGCAGATGTATTACATTATGTACTATTTCCAGTACTCCTGTGATTTGCTTCAAATGTCACCAGAGTTTTTTATTTCACATTAAACATTGTGAATAATCATTTAAAACCATGAAGAGGACTTTTGGACAGACTGGAGTTTGCATGTTAGAGTTAATGTGTTTTATTCAGGTTACAATGCATTTAAAGGATACTTTTTTCATGACAGTTGTGTGCTTAGGGGTGTAATTCACTGATATATGACATACTTATTTTTCAGCATGGTGCTTGTGTTAATGTTGCTGATCTATGGAAGTTCACACCATTACATGAAGCAGCGGCCAAGGGAAAATTTGAAATATGTAAATTACTGTTAAAAGTGAGTGATCCAAATTATATCTAAAATCTAAACTACAAGAACTATTTGTTAGTTTTCATCATTTTGTAAAACTGGTTTACAATATTTTTTCTGTAGCATGGTGCTGACCCAAATAAAAAGAATCGGGATGGAAACACTCCTTTAGATCTAGTCAAAGAAGGGGATCAGGATGTGGCAGACCTCCTCAGAGGTAGGTGGAAAAAAATCTGAACAGATCATTCATATTTTGTAGTAAGGAATATGTACATGTAAACATTATTTTGGTTTCCAGGAGATGCTGCATTGTTAGAGGCTGCCAAGAAGGGAAATCTGGCCCGAGTTCAGAAGTTAGCGTCCCAGGAAAACATCAACTGTAGGGATACACAGGGCAGAAATTCCACTCCATTGCACTTAGCAGGTAGGATTTTGAAATGTGGTTATACTGTATCTTAATGACACTTGCAACAAACCTTTTTCAAAAATGATGAAAATGAAAACTAAATTTATTTTTGTAATTAAATACAATTTACTATATGGAATGTAATTTATTCTCAGGAGTTTTCATGAAGTTTGAAACAAAGGGAAAAATTTGTATAGAGTTATTTAGGGAGGAGTGATATATGTATGCATTTCAACTTTTGAACATCATAGAAAATTTTAAAGCCCTTTATCTTTTAGAAATTTTATATCTGTACTTGTTTATAAACAAATGAGCCAAAAAGTAAATATCATTCAGTTTATGCATCTTTCCCTCTTTTTTTTTTTTTTTTGTATGAAATGTCGTTAAATAACATGAGTCTGAGGCCAGAATGAATGGTCACTTCAGACATTGATGTTAAAAATGCATTGTTCATAAAAGAGAAAATCATACAGGACACAACAAATATTGTTGTGGTAATCATAAAGTTGATAAAAGCAAAAGTAGAAATGTATAAAATCCATTTCCTTATAATATTATAACCAGCATACAGACATCCAAATGATAAATCATACAAAATGTACCTGAACAATGTGTAAATGAATAATGATTTATTTAAACTCAAAGGTAAGTCTAGAAGAAAATCTGATGAGATTTTATTTATGATTCATTTAACGGATTAAGCTACAGATGTGATATATTTTACAGCTGGATATAACAATGTTGAGGTGGCCGAGTTTCTATTAGAAAATGGTGCTGATGTAAATGCCCAAGACAAGGGAGGTCTCATTCCACTCCACAATGCTTCATCTTATGGAGTAAGTATAGAATCATATCCTTGTGTATGTAACCAAGTATTGAAGAATATGATAATGGAGCATTTGGGTATAAAGAATTTTAACTCTTTTCAATGTTTTCTTTTGCAGCATGTGGATATTGCAGCCCTACTAATCAAATTCAATACCTGTGTGAATGCTGTAGACAGGTGGGGCTTTACGCCTTTACATGAAGCTGCTCAGAAGGGTCGAACTCAACTCTGTTCCTTACTGGTAAGATATCAGGTTAAATTTACATTGTATATAGGATTTTGTTTATATACGTCCCTTTGGAGAGGTTACAGGTAAATATACAGTGGAAAAAATAATGAAAAATAAAAGCATGACTTAATGAGAAAAGCTTGCTAGTTAATCAACATGAATATTAAATATTTGTGTATAAGCAAGAATCTGCAGTGTCAAATCATGTTGGTGTTCTTTTGAATTGCTTTTGTCAAGAAAAACATACATGTTGCTTGCCTGGTGAAATCTTGAACATGAAAAGTTAGTCGACTATTGTAAGTGTGTCATCACAATTAAATAAGGAATTTCAATAGATATGTCCATAATGAAATAAATTAACACTGCCAGGCAATTTGTAACATGTTGCAAAGAATCCTACATAATCAATTTCTACACCTGGAATAGGATATGATGTGTGTTCACTAAAGAATATCAATAACATTTTATTGTAGTTAGCACATGGAGCTGATCCCACAATGAAAAATCAAGAAGGCCATACACCATTAGATTTAGCCACAGTAAGTATTTCATATTAGAGTCAATCTTTTCTACAACTTTTTAGTGCAATATGATCTGAAAATTCTTTGCAAATTAAAAATAGGCACTACAACTTTTCTCAGATTTGAGCAGAAGTTCTAAAACCTACAATACAAGTTATAGTTGAAACTTCCTTTGTTGTGTTACAGGCAGATGATGTGCATGCTTTACTACAAGACGCTATGCCACCAGCGGTACAGCCTCCCTCTCTTACTAAATCCAGTATTAATCTGGGTAATTCTAGTGATGCCAGCTCTAACAATAGTGTGACATTTAATGCATCAGACCTTGGGGTAGCTGCTGGGGCCTCGGGAACCTCAGCAGGAGCCTCAATGTCACTTACTGCAGAGGGATGCAACATGGAACGTACCATGGCAGAAGGGGAGCGCAGTATTGATAGCATGAGTGTATCAGCATTCCTAAACAGTGTAGGACTAGAGCAACTTGTGTGTGTTTTTGAAAAAGAACAAATTTCAATGGACATTCTTGTAGAGATGGGACATGATGAATTAAAGGAAGTGGGAATAAATGCTTATGGACATCGACACAAAATTCTCAAAGGAATAGAGAAATTAGCAGCAAGCAAAGGTAAGATTTTAGTTAATTTTTATTTTTAAAAGAATAAATCCAAGGTGTATGCTGCACCACGTGTAGAGATGTGGACATGTATTATAAATTTGTTATCAAAGTAAATATAATTTCAGCTTCAGCATCACTACCCGCTGTGCCCACACAAGGAACAGTGCTAGTCGATCTCGGGCCTGATGACCCAGAGTACATATCGGTAGAAGAACAGGTAAACAATTTATTTTATTTAGCTTTGATGCATCAGAAAACAGAAGATGGGAGGGGGGGGGGGGGGGTGCATGATATTTTGTGTCTTCTTTTTTTTTTTTTTGTCTTCTGCATTTTGACCTTGCCCAAATTATTCAAAATGGAGACTTTATACTGTACTTGTTGGGGAACTGAAAGGTTGTGTTTATTGTGATGTGACTTTATTGTCAAGGTCATTCATCAAAGTTAAGGTCAAAGAGGTGGTTTTGAATATAGCATGATTGAACAGATTAGATGCACATCGATTATCAGCTGATCAGTGGCTTATATTTAGTACATAGTTGGGAATTCATGTAATACAGTAAATAATTTCTTTGAATAAACTGCATATTTTTTAAATGAATTCATTCCAGGGATTTAGTACACCTAGACTTACATTCTCTCATCCTCTTACTCTGGCCTCTCTTGCTGACTTTTGGGATAAAAATAGGAGTGAATCAAACCATACTAGTCATTACTTCAGGCTAATTAATTGACAGTTACTTTAAAAAGGTTGAATAATGGAGTGATGAACAATACTTATTATTGTTTTCTTCAGAAAATAATTATAAATTCCCAGGAGTTGTATTTAACTGTTGAAATTTGATGAATACATAACTGCTATGAAAATATACTGATATTTTTACATATATTAAATTGAAAATAGTCATAAAAGTTACACATATTGAATGGAATAATTATAAGAAAATTGTCTTTATATTCAAATTTGAAAATAAAAATTTAGTTGAAAATGGCTGTTTTAATAACTTGGTGGTTTTTAAAGTCTGAGAAATGAGTTTCTGGAAATTTAGGAAAAGTTCAACAGATTGAGAATGAAAGGAATGCTAGGGAAGGGCAAAACAAAAATAATCAATGAAAATGTCATGTTTCAGCAATTTTTAAGTAAGTAATGAAATTTTAAGCTCTAGATCCCAATGTGGGTTTGTAAAGTTAGAAAAGTAAAGGCCAACATTGCTTGAAAATCCAACTCTTAATCCTAACTCTAATACAGTCGAACATCATGATCTCGAACTCAATGGGACCAAGAGAAAACTTCAAGATATCTGAGGATTCAAGATATCGAGGGTAAAATACTTAAAGAACAAGTTGTTGGGACTTATTAGTGTTCAAGATACTGAAGTTCAACTGTATCTGGTATATAATGTATGAGGAAAAAAAAGGCGGGGGGGGGGGGGGGATAAAGATCTTCAGCTTACCTTACTAATATTGAAATCACTTATTTTGAAATATTGCTGATTTGAAAACAATTTCTAGCCACAGTCTCTTATTTTATTTGCATCAACATATTGTATAAATTGAAAATGCTAATATTGAAATATCTCTTTATTTTGAAATTAATTGTTAGTCCACTGAGGTGATAAAAGTGTTGTTTTTATATCTGTTATGTTAAAGTCCTAGACAGAAGTTGTCTTCGTTGGTGTCTTCATAGTCCTACCAGAAAAGTCTGAAGAATTCACAGAAAAGTTAATAAATTGATAACAAACAATGCAATTGGTTTGGGTTTGTATTATGCTTTTGTACTTGGGATCAAGATTGATATGGTTGTTAATTCTTATTTTGCATATTTTAAATTTACATGTGCAGGTTATATTGAAAGAAAAAGTTTGATTCCCTAAAAAATATTACACACACACAGATAGATAGATATATATATATGAATTAATTGAAGTAAAAAGCAGGAAAATATGCAGTTCCAAAGTATATTCAAAGTACTAGCGCTTTCTTGATTTTAACATCCATCCTCAGGTGAATACAAATTGATTATCCATATTCAACACAACAGATATATCTAATGCAAGCATTAGATATATAGAGGATATATATATTGCATAATTTGATGTTTGCTCTATCCAACAAGTTGAAATTGTGTATTTAAATCACCATTTCAACAAGTTGAATAGAGCAAGTATCAAATTACGCAATTATAGATGTTCTATTTATTTCATTCACTCTTTCTATAACTGTAGTTTTGAGATGATCACCAATACAACAAAACAGCTGATTTAAATCATTCCCTATGCATCATTAGCTACAGTCGTGCTTGTTCGTTTTCCTAAGTGAGAAAAAATATAGTGCGATAAATATTATATAATTACATAGATTTTTATTCATGCCTGTCAATGAATTTTTTGGAAGGCATTTCATTGATTAAACATCGTACTTCATTATTTCATTTTTTATGCTATTAAACTATTATATTTCTTTAAGGAGTATTCATTTTGCTGACGTAAGTTTGTTGCGACATTTTGAAATCACATCAACAATCGATGACAGTGGATTGATATGACTTTAATTTAGATAAAACAGTGATTTTAGTGAACACAGTGTTTGTTATTGGAGTTACATTGTTTTAAAAAGTCAAATAAGAGAACAACATTCATATTTGTTATGTCTAGAATGGTACTAGTTATTTTTTATACCTTAATTCGATGAATATTTTTTGGGGGAAAAAAAATTTTTTTTTTTTTGGTTAATTCGTTTATCCTATTAATAAACAGGAAAGCAAACTAGGGAATATTGAAGTGGGGGTGATCTTAAAAGTAGTTTGGAATGGAAGTGCTTTATTCATCTCCCATTTGATAAAGCTATGGTATATCACATTAGTGATATACACCACACGAATGAGATAAATATATATATAATGCAATTATAAAGGACAGACTAAATAATTGTAATCATTAATTTTCAGTATAGTAAATTATGATATTGTGTTTTCAGATGCAGAGCACTCTTCGAGAACATAAAGACAACACTGGAGGTGTATTCAATAAATATACCATATCGAAGGTAAGTTTCTAATCGTCGGATTTAAGAATGATGTAAAATGATACCCTTTGTGGTACTTGTATATGTTATTCATGATCCGTGTTCTCTCTTGTCCATCAGATACAAAAAATCAGCAACAAGCGTTTATGGGGTAAATATTGTCATCGGCGGAAGGAAGTATCAGAGGAAAATCACGGGCATGACAACGAACGATTGTTGTTTCATGGATCACCATTCATCAATGCTATTGTGCATAAGGGGTTTGACGAGCGACATGCTTACATTGGTGGAATGTTTGGTGCTGGTAAATATATAAAGCTTCAATTAAGCAACAATTTAAAAATGTTTATTTCATCAATTAAATTTGAGAGAATTAGAAAATTAAAAAAACTTGGTTCTTTTTGCAGGCATTTATTTTGCTGAGAATTCATCAAAGAGTAACCAGTATGTTTATGGTATAGGAGGAGGAACAGGATGTCCCACCCACAAAGACAGATCATGTTATATATGTCACAGGTATTTATTAGGATCATTCAAATACTAATATGATTAAGATTGGATGTTAGGTTCGCTTGCATAATCACTACAGTAACATCTAATGGCATTGCATTGTTGGTCATGTTCTGGTGACCCAAGATAATGAATAATCATAGGACCGATTTAGTTAATCATAGCACAACTAATTTTAAAAGTCAAGAGAGTTTAAAACCTGTGTTTATGTTTTGTTTGCATGTTCATGTATACACAATTGGAGTAATAAGATATTTTAACATTATTTTAATAAAATGTTGCAATGGTAACACTGATTAAATATAAAAATTTGAGTTCTTTATTGAGAATGCAGTTGAAGCAAGGTCCATTTGTTCTCAGAAAGTCGGGTATTTTGTTAGCATATACAGGTGCACAGGTTTAGCTGAGGTGGCAGCTAGCCGGTAAATGGTTATTTATTGCTAGTCAAATGTGTGTAGAATGTAGTAGATATTTGACAGGAAATTCCCTTTTTAAACTTTTGGTCTTTCACAAATCCTCAGGGTGTTATACACAATGAAGGAAAAGCTTTTTAAGGAGTGATTTCATTGGCTGTCATAAGTTCGCTCTGATGTGACTCCTATGGGATGTTGTTAGATCCTTGTGGAGTGAACTAAGTGAGCGAATTAACTGATCAAATTTTAGTAAGATTGATTGCATACAGAGTATTTCCAGTGGTACTATTGTTGAATTACCTTTAGTGAACTTGATCATCATTGGGTAACACAGTGCTCTGAATGGATTTTTCCTTTAATTCCATTTGAAATTCAATGTAATAAATTAAGAATAACAAGTTGTAGAAATATGTCCAACAGAGAAGGTATTGCAGGTCTTACGTGGCACAATTAATCTGAGATCTTTAGACCCTATTCTAAATCTTTTGTATGAAATGATTAGAACTTAACTGTTATGAGATGGCAGATTTCATTATGCCTAGGTGACTTCTAAGATGCATTTTTAATGGTCAATACCACTGTAAAATGAAAACAGAAATTGAAAGATTATTAGTTCTCAAAAAATAAATTGTACACAATGCTCTGTTCAGAAAATATTGTTTTGTAACTTTAACAGGCAGCTGATCCTGTGTCGAGTGACATTGGGCAAGTCCTTCCTACAGTTTAGTGCAATAAAGATGGCTCATGCCCCACCAGGACACCACTCTATCATAGGGCGACCCAGCAGTGGAGGCCTCATGTTTCCCGAATATGTGGTGTATAGAGGAGAACAGGTAATGAGGGACATTCTCAAAAGTGTTTAATCAGGAATTCACATTATCAGTTGACAGCCAGTTTCCTGAACTGTACTGCAAACAGACTTATGAATTATAATTTAATTACCGTTCTAATAATTATTTCCTTTCATCTGTGTACATCATGTTTTACAGAAAATCTCTACTTGTAAAGAGGGATTTCAAGACATCTCATTGGCTCTAATGAAAAAAAAAATTCAGTATTTTTAGTGATGAGACAAGGTTTTTAATTACAGCAAATAATGGTTTTCCTAAGTTCTCTTTTAATTTGTGTACCGATTTTATGCCCCCCTTTCAAAGAAGAAGGGCATATTTGCTTAGCAACTGTCTGTTGGTCGGTATGTCAGTTGGTAAACCACATGTCTGCTCAATATCTTGAAAACCATTCACTGATCATAATGATATTGGTTATGAGTAGAAAAGGACCCTATTGATTCTCAGGTCAAAAGGTCACCTGTTACATTGCAATACTCTGTAAAATTAGTGTCCACCAATATCTTGAAAAACATTTGATAGTGATGATGTAGTAGATGACCCATATTGATTTTCAGGTAGGAAGGTCAAAGGTCACTGGGTGCAATGCAGTACTCTGTACAATTGGTGTCTGCCCAATATCTCAAGAACCTTTTGTTTGATAGTGATATTTCATACAGGGGTTGGTCATAGGTAATAGATGACCCAATGATTTTCAGGTCAAAATATCAAATATCACTAGGTGCAAAGCATTACCTGTGCAATTGGTGTCCTCCCAATATCTTGAGAACCTTTTGCTCATTTGTTATATTTCATATCTGAGTTGGTTATGAGTAGTAGATAACCCCATCTGATTTTTAGGTCAGAAGGTCAAAGGTCAGCAGGTGCAATGCAGTACAATAAACAATTGGTGTATGCCCAACATCTTGAAAAGTGTTTTCTTGATAGTGATGATATTTCATGCTTGGGTTGGTCACTGGTATTAGAGACCTAGTGATTTTCAGTTCAGAAGATTACTGTGATGTACTCCATGCATGTAATGTCAGCTAGAAGGGTACTCTAAGCAATTGAAGTATGCTAGATCTTTCATCATAATTTGATGAAATATAATAAAAAGCAACACATTGACAGCTTATTCATGCCCTTAATTCTTCTGGTGCTTTTTTGCTTTGACTGGTAGTATAACCATTTTCATGAGTATAGATGGCATGTTTTATAAAGATTTCTTGTTTTTATTTTGCAGGCCTATCCAGAATATCTTATCACCTTTCAGATCTGTAAGCCAGAGTCACCAACCCCTACACCCAAGAAATCCTAAATGCCAAACAACTTGGAGAATTATTTGTCTAGAACTTCTTGCATGGTAACAACTTATGCCTGATACAGCTGCGATACCCCACATCATAATGCAATAATTGCTGATAGAGACAGTAGTATCCGAATATCACAGGAGTGATTTTGTGTTGATGGCAAGTGTTGATAGCTTGCTATACCAGACTTTTTTACACATAATTTCTCTCTCACAACTGTGATAGCACGAGATAATTATGAACAGAATACAACAACAGTGTGTTGCAACATATTGTAAAGGATCTGAATATTCCAAGACACATAATTTATTCTGTCAGGGTAAAAATGTGTTATATATGTGAATTGCAATTGTTAACTTTGAAGTGAAAAGTGTTATTTCAAAGTCTACGTCAAATCTTGCCTGGTTGTGAATATAAATAAGCAATGAAAACAGTTTTAAATTTGTGTACTAGAAACATTCTAGAAAAGATTTTTTTTTCAAACCAATGTTTTGAGTGCCATACATTTATATTGTGAACAAGCTATGCAAAGATGCAGTAGTTTCATATAGTTGTTATATTCCCTTTTGAGAAGTGGATGACAAAAAGCACACACAAATGTTTACTCAATTCATAGTTTCTTTTATTTATTCAGATACAGAAATTTTAGTAATGTTAGGTCACATTTAATAATGAATCACAGATTGTTTTTATGTATATGTATATTTTTAAATTCTTTTAAATTGCTGACATCTAATATAAACCTACTGAGAAGGTATTTTTAGAAAAAATTAATCTGAAAAAATAATTTTATTTACATTCAACTGGAATCTCATATTGTGACTGCAAGTACCAGTATTCCTTCCCCTGTTTTATATAATAAGACAGGCCCAGTACCTTTACCTGGAGACTGTATATAATACCTGTAGATTTGTAGATAATATCTTGTGAATATTGCTGTGTATGTAGTCTGTCAGGTCTCTTAATTTGTACTGTGTCAGTGTAAATCAGAACTACATGTTCAAATAAAACCAAGATTAATTGTTCAGTTGTTCAATCTTTGAAGAACTATTGATGACTCTGGAAGTTCACTTAAATTACGGTCATCCAAAGATAGCAGTGAAAGAAACGGGTACATTCACCCAAAGAAAATTGATAAATAAACGTAGACGTATGGCTCTTAATAGATCATAGCTTGTTTTGAAGCATACAGTTTTCTTGAATTTGCGTATTTACAGAATTATCCAAGATTAAATTTTCCGCAATGTCTACAACTTTTGTTCATTAGTTTTTTTGTGTCCTTAATTTTTCATCAGATGTACGTAACTACATAACTTGTTGCAAAGAGAAATACAGGAATTATGAATAATTCAGTGCTACCATGGTTACTGCAGAGATCAAAGGAATGCTGCAGTTATTCTACGGTATACCTTCATATGTAATAACAAGAGAAAAATTCACTTACACTTCATGTTTTGTTGATACAGCAATGAAGTCGATAACTGATAATTCAATTTTATAATCATAAAAATTAATCAATATATGCTGCAAACCAAATTTGTAACTGACTTAAGAATATTTGTCATTCAAAATCAATCAATGGTGTGCATTCTAAGGTCTATGCACATTTACACAAACATGGTGATGCACAGACAAGACCCTCCTTTCTCAACATCAGATGTAATTCTGCAACACGAAAACGCGAATTTGATTTCTTAAATATAATAAAAATGAACTATAGTTGAGGGACATAAAAACTTGAATCCGTACAGCTTAGGATCTGATTTTGTGTGGGCCTGCTACTCTTGGAAAGTTGTGTAAATTGATGTCCTGTGTATTCTCGTGTAAAACTCCGATCTCCAATTGTAGCCTTTACGCTTCTCCCCGAGTTTTGGGAACAACTTGAATTTGAACTACCTGAAAATACTGGCATATCAATGGCTACTCATGGCCCTGCTGTTGTTGAATGAATTTTTTTAAAGATTTTCTTAATAATACCATGTAAATTTTGATTCCTTATTGTGACTCAAACAGTCCAAATTTATAAGACGAGAAGATTACAGGATTAAGACACTAGTCACTGCTTTTCCATATGTATGCAGCGACAATATAGGAAATCTGACTAGTCCATGAATGTGATGGGACTTTTTCTTCATATAAAAAGACGTAAACGTAGTAATGGGCATAGTTCATACCAAAAATCCAATGAAAGTTTTGAAAAGGTAATTTGAAGAAACTAAAGCTAGCTCGTACTTGGATTTTTCGACACCAGAATACAGACTAATTATGTGATTAAAGCAGATGCCATCACATGCTCCTTAAACCAGCGCGGGTTACGGAGAATAATCCGTCCGAATCATGCCAACAATGGAACAGATCCTGTCAACATAAGCAACATTCTTCGTCATAAAAAAAGTTCGGTCTTGTATTCCATCATACTTTAAGTTCAAATCTACACCTTATGTTTTCTACAAATATACTATTGCATCCAAACTTTTTAATTGCAAACAAACAGTCATGTGCCTAGATATAGACCGTCTTATAATTAATCCACCTACCTGTTCTTGTTATGTCATTTTTGGTGAATGGTGATGTCGATAATGTAGAACGACGTGAAATCTCTTGTTTTAAAACGTCCAAAATTCAATATTACATTTGCCAGTGTTTGGCCTTATATGACACTACTAATTAAATTGAAATTCAATTTTCCATAAAATGAAGTCAGTTACGTGATCAAACTTTTTTCTTGCGTGTGAATGCAATCACTGCTTCAAAATTACTTTTGCCATTTGTATTGTACTTTCACCTGTTTTGACATCATAATAGAATGACAATAAATGAAACTCATCAGAATATTTACATATAGTTATTTTATAAATAGACAAGAATGTCATTCATGAATAAACAGAAACATTAAAAATACCGTTATCTTTAAAAAAAAAAACAAAAAACGCCTGCAACTAAAACGGCAATTTCATACGATGTCTTTGATATTTACATTATGACAATTAAATATTAGATTCACTTTATGATGATGGTAACCTATTGTTTCCGAGGGCCTCCGTGGCCGAGTGGTTAGAGCATCGGGCTCAAAATCACAAGACCTCTCACCTCGAATGTCGGCCGCGGCGTTATGTGAGCAAGTTTGCGCAGTTTACTTGCGGAAGGTCAGTGGTCTCTTCTCAGGTACATTGTATCTGGGTTCTCTCCTCCACCAACAAAAAACTGTTGAGTGTGGCGGAAAACAAATAAATAATAATAATTGTTTCCGGGTATTAGCTATCACTTCCACAAGCGAGGCTGGTTTCGAGCTCGAAAAATTATTCAAGTCAAGGGGCACTGCTGCGAGTCTTCGTTAAAATCCTACAACAGAAATTTCTCGATAGAATAAATGTCAGTCTTTAAGTTTATGTTTATCTTCTCCTACACACCTTGGAAGTCTGTCAAAGGTTGTGTAATGCGTTTGTTGTGGTGCTTAGTGTAGTGTTCAGCATGTTGCTTTATACTTCTCGCTTACAGCTCCACCGCTGGCTAGCAGAAATACGAACAAGACAGCCGAGTGTGTAAGTCTCTTTTGCCACTATACAGTCTCTCCACAACAAGCCCTATGCAGCTTCTTCCCCGTGTTGACAGACGGGAACTGGGAACCTCACTGAACTGCAAGGACTCGTCGGAGACTTGGCCCATAGATGCACGGCGTGCAAGGCCCATCGGTGAATTGATATGCCCTGGCGTCTGCAAACCAAGTCCCCAGCTATGGGTCAAATAGTTCCACTGCCTTGTGGGTAACTTGGGAAAGGAAAGACTATGAGAGAAAACCCAAACAGAAAATCCGGACAGATAGAGGTCGTCAGCATTGTAAATGCAGTCGTCTAAGGCAAATCCCTAACAGAAAACCCGACTCCTGCAGGTAGCAGGTTTGGCGTAGGGCCAATCCCCCTACACTGTAAAAACAAGACTGATTACGGAAACTATGGATAAGTCAGAAAATTTTACAAGAACGGACTGTCCACCAATAAGACATACACCAGAAGATATGGATTCCTGTGAAGATGTCCGAAGGAAGTCCTCACGACAAAGTCAAAAGGAACCATGTGAAATGAAAGATTCGTTGGTCACTCCGAAGTCTACAAGGAAAATAGGAACATGGAGAGCCATGTTTGCTATGGGAAAGACAAAACAGATTGTAAAAGAAATGAAAAGATACCAACTGGACATATTGGGAATAAGTGAATGCAGATGGACAGGCTCAGGAAAAATCAAAATATCTACAGGGAAGACCATCATTTTCTCTGGTAGACAGGATGACCATCACAGTGAGGGAATTACAATAGCTACACGAGCACTGTGTGAGTGGACAGCAATTAATGACAGAATTATAATAGCCAGATTCTGGTCAAAGTTTGTTAAAACCACGATAATCCAAGTATATGCACCAACAAACGAAGCTGAAGAGAAAGACAAGGAAAATTTTTATGAGCAACTACAACAAGTGATAGAAAACACATCTCGTCATGACATTATCCTATTGATAGGTGATATGAATGCCAAGAGAGGGCAAGGGTTTGATGGAGAAGAAAGAACTATAGGACGTTACGGATTGAAATGTAATGGGAATGACAGCGGAGAGAGATTTTCATCCTTCTCTGCTGTAAACAACTTAACAGTAGTTACAACAATGTTTAAGCACAAATATATATATACCTCCAAACATGGACATCACCACATGGAACAACTTGCAATGAACTAGACCATGTACCTGTAAATGGAAACTATCGAAGATCAATACAAAATGTGAGGGCATACAGCGGTGCTGAGGTTGGCAGTGACTACTACCTAGTAGTGATAAAAGCAAAGCTAAAACTCCACAAAACTGGAAAGAAACCTACAAAATCTACAAGATATGAAATGTCCAAGTTAAAAATCAAAAGAAATAAGAGAAAGATTCAGATTAGAGTTAAGAAACGGGTTCAGCATATTAGAAGAGGAAATAGAAGAAAGTGAGATAGAGAACAACTGGAAAACGTTTATGACTGTCTATCAAGAGACCACAGAGGAGGTGCTGGGCCCAAGAAAGAGGAAACATCGGGAATGGATAAGCGGGGAAAGGTGGAAAAAGGTACAGGAAAGGAAACAATTACAGGAGAAAACCAATTCTGCAAGATCCGAAAAAATAACAGAGAACGTGCACAAAGAATACAGTGCAAAAGATGAAGAAGTCAAAAGAAGCACGAGAAGGGACAACGCATGTGGATAGAGGAACGGCTGGGGAAGCAGAAACGGCAGCACAGACTGCCAATATGAGATGTGTGTATGATGTCACCTGGAAATTGTGCAAAGACCAACACAGAAACATTGGTGTTGTGAAGAGTAAAGATGGTACTATTCTTTTGTCAAAAGAAATGGACATACGAGAGAGATGGAAAGAACATTTTAATGACGTACTTAATAGACCTGAACCAGATAATCTAGCAGAGCAGTTTGATGACAACTTAGATTTACTCAACATAAATACTAATCCTCCATCAAAGTACGAAATTCGTCTTACCATAAAAGAGATGAAAAATGGTAAATTTCCTGGAGTAGACAACATCACTGCAGAGCTCCTCAAGGTAGACATATAACTCGCAGTTAGCAAAATTCACGAAATCATAAGTATGGCATGGGGAGACGAAGTAGCATCAGAGGATTGGAGTAGAGGGTCGATAATCAAGCTCCCAATAAAAGGCGAATTGACACAATGTGGAAATTGGCGAGGGATAACGTTAATGGTAACAGCTGCGAAAATCATGGGGAAGATAATCATATCCAGAATAGCCAAAGAATTAGACAAGATACGAAGGGAAGAACAGGCAGGGTTTAGAAAAGGAAAAGGAACAACAGAACATATATACATACTGAGAAATATAACAGATCAAGCAGCAGAGTAGAGATCAAATCTATACCTACTATTCATAGACTACGAAAGGCATTTGACAGTGTTCGTAGAGAAACGTCATGGTAAATTTTGCAACATTACGGCAAACCAAGAAAACTTATCGACATGATCAAAGTTACTTATCCATGGCCCGATTCTCCACATGGAGAGACGGAATTAAGCAACACACCCTGGAAGTAAATATACAACGTACCTACAGCTGCACTTCGTCTAAATCTACCGGTATAATGCTACAACCACGAGTCCTAACGATGAACATGTCGTTGTTCCCTTCCAGAAACCTGATCTAGAGCTTGATGTCAATTTAATCCATTTATTCTCTGTCATTTGTCTTTGATCCTCTGAATTTCTGTTGATATCTGTGTCCAGCAATTGCGTTTACAACTAATTTAAGCAATGTAACTGCCACCGTTTCTCCATCACCGATTGACTGGATATAGTTGACTTCACTCTTGTTTTCAATCGAGTTAACTTGTCGCTCTAAATTATCTTCATTTTACACTTGTTTCATCCATTTTATTCCTTCCGACATAAATTCATATTCATATCTTTTATTCTCCTAGATATTGTTTCCAATTATTTATTTAATTAACATTTATAACGCTCTTTATCGTGTGCACGTTGTACTTGTACGATCGTTTGCCTACACAAGTATGGAAGCTTGATAAGAACAACACAAATCGAAACAAATATTTTGTTTGTTTGTTTGTTTATAGCCGCCTGAGCAATTTTTCAGCTATCCGGCGGCTGCGAAACAAATATAAATATAAGATATAATGTTTTGAGTGTTATTGGGAAATGACATGAAGTTGGAACGTAAATCAGTCTATTAATACGCCCTTCGGGTGGTATAGGATTTGATCAAGTGACTTTAGACGAGTAGCTAAGTACTTCGGTACTAGCATGAAAATACGGATAAAAAATTGCTGTGATAGAATTAAGAAATTCATTTCAAAATTGAAGATCATCTCCCTCATGCATAGCTCTGATCCTTAGCCGGATTTAGCTCCAATATTTGGTATGGTTTGGTTCTTTCAGCTCTTCCAAGTTTGTTCATATTTCGGATTTCCAACATTTTTTGATTTGAGCATCACTGAAGAGACTGATTGATTATATATTGCTTAACGTCCAGCTCGAGAATTTTTTACTCATATGGAGACGTCACCATTGTCGGTGAAAGACTGCAAAATTAGGCCTATGCTCTGCGCTGAGGGCCTTTGAGCAAGGAAGCACCTGCTGTGACACGGGGCAAAGATACCTACTACTTCCGGTTCCGGTTATTTGACATTTCGTTGTTTGTTAGTCATTGTATTTGAATGTCAAGTGATTGGTAGAAATTGAGAAAAAGGATACATGAGAGAAAGTTAGTTGTGTTCACATATGTATACACTAAAAACCCAAGTATTGTTGCTGATGGTCTACCGACGGATTACAATGACGCCTACGTTGGGACGGTGATATTTTGCGGTATCTCAACTGAGAATTTCTAAGACGGGGACAAGATGACGGAGGTTCAGCTTCGAGAGATTAAAATCCTCGAGACTGCAGAGGGCATCCAGACACGGCGAGACAAAGTCCTCATCTGCTACTCCAACTTGGATTTCTTTTCGTAGTCGGCGCTGAAACGTTCCATGAGGAGGGATGCGAGTCCAGATCCGGTATCACCACCGAAACTGTGGCCTGGAGGCCGGTGCACTGGTCAGCCAGCATCCTGATTTTGTCCAGGATAAGGTCGACGATTTTCTTACTAATGCTGTACATAGTGACCACGGGCATAGTTAGCGACGTCTTCCTTGCCGGTGACAGAGACGAAAAATAACATATTTGGGTGATCTTTAATGCATATTTATAAACTATATCTAGAAAAAAATAAGTGTGTCTATCCCAGATCAGAAAAAATAAGGTGATAAGGGGGGGTGGGGGGTGGGTGGGGGTGATCATGAACCATGTCCCAAGTACCTGTGTCTTAAGATTGGGACCTCGAAATAATACGAGACTTGGATAAGTAAATAATAACAGACTGGATTACTTCTTTCTCACAGAGCACCTTACAGCTTCACGTGAGGGCATATGACCTTTAACAGTTCTACATGTTTCACATTTTGTGTAAATCCAAGAAAATTCCACAATTATGAGGGGATGCATCTCCATCCACGTGGGACAGACCGGAATCTAGATTGGAAACGCCTGCTGGGAATTATACTGCCTGGCGCACGGAATTCAGCCCTAGGTCAGGTGCCCAATGACAAGACCATTGAAGGTTATGGCGACTCCTTCAACACCTTCTTCAGCGAGACTGACAAGCCGTCTTTGTTGACTAGGAACCCCACGCTGTTGATGAGGTAAGAACTGGCACCTACCGCCAGCTGTTCCGCTACTCTCCTTATAATCACTGATAACGTAATTTTTACTAATAAATTACGTTATCAGTGTTTATAAGGAGAGTATCACTGATAACGTAAATTTTATTACTACGCGACAGAGACGAAAAATAACATATTTGGGTGATCTTTAGTGCATATTCACAAAATATAAGAAGTGTGTCTATCCCTGATCAGAAAAAAATATTAAGGTGATAAAGGGGAGTGTGGTGGGGGTTGGAATGATCATGATCCATGCTTCAAGTGCCTGTGCCTTAAGAATGAAAGATATCAAATTCAAACTTTCCAAATCCTATCACTAAAAACATTCAAGATGCAGTATTTTCAAAAGATGTTTCACAACAAAGTAAAATGAAAGTAAAGTTTCCGAAGGGATACATGACTCAAGCACCGCAAAATCGGGAGATTTCAGGAAATGTTTACGATTTGCCTAATTTATTGTTAATAGTATATTGGATTTAAAAACTTAATACGTTCTATTCCATTTATGATAGGAGCCTGAAATAAACTTAAAACATGGACATCAATGTATGAAATCAATAAATAGGAATTTAAAACATTTTGGAGATGTGACCGTCACATATTTTAAGCGGTAAACATGCTGCCATACGAGTTGCTATATTTGTTTGCTTTGTTTGTCTTTTTTTAATACCCAACAGGAAATCGAATATATATATATATATATATATATATATAATTATGTATGTGCATTTGAAATTTGAACGAAGTAACCCGGATTGCTTTACATGTAAATATAAGAGAACTAGCTATCCGTGTTAGTTTAACCGTTGCTACGGTGGTCGGGTTTTCCACAGTGCCACATTGCGCCTCTTGCATCATTCGCTGACGCTTGTTGTTATTCTGTCTTCTGTACACGTGGAGAGGAAAAACTTTGTTTTCATGGCATAGCCCGAAAAGAGATTAATGCAGAAAGATTAATGTGCCTTTCTTATTTGATTATATACACGTTGAAAGATAGGGAGAATGTTTTAATCCTATGAATTAGTTGCTGAAACGGAAGTTTTGCCGAAAGCCGAAGGATGACCAAATCTAAAGACGCTTTTGTTATTAATTCTGATGTTGGTGAAGATGCCATTGATCCAAAACAAGGTAAGCGTGCAAGTAGAATCTAATTCAGTACGTTACAGTTTGTGTATATATTTTTAACGTTATTTCTAGATAGTAAGTTAGCTAGCCCATAGTACATATTCTCGCTCAATATTTGAACACCGCCGGCATATTAAATCAGAATTGATGCATAACGGATGGGAAGCGACTGAACCCCCCCCCCCCCCCCCCCCCCCCACTTTTTAAAGAGTTAATTCTTATTGTTACACAACATATATTTATTTAATCCTGCACCTTGTAAACGCATCCAACTGGCCAGGAAATATCTTCTTGACACTTTTAACCTCGAGTGCGAAAATATTGGGTATGGCCCATTGTAAAATATAGAGTAGAAATGTTTAGGCTTGCGTGTGCCGAGCATCGTCGGAAACCCACGGTCGGTCGCACCTAAAAGGTGAAAAGAGGTTTTTCCTATGAAACTGTGTAGATAAAAATTATCTTAAAAGAAAGTTTACATGATGAATAGTGAGTGACTAGCAATTATAATGATGTGACAAGAAGCAGAAAAAAGGGGGTACTATATTTATTAAGATATAGACAAGTAATGAAAGAGTAAAGAGATAGTGTGTACATGGAATAAGAGTGAGGCAGGTAATGGGGATACTTAGGGATGGATGGTAGACAAGTGGACAGAAACATGGGTAAACGATGGGGAATAGAAGGAGTGATGGAAGTGGAGGGAAAGGGGACTTTAAGTTGTGAAATCAGAGTGATAGAGTAGAGGGAAAATGAGATTTGTTTTTGTTTTGTTTGTTTGTTTGTTTATAGCCGCCTGAGCAATTTTTCAGCTATCCGGCGGCTGTCACCATTACCGGTGACAGGGCTGCAAATTTAGGCCTATGCTCGGCACTCAGGGCCTTTGAGCAGGGAGGGATCTTTATCGTGCCACACCTACTGCGACACGGGACCTCGGTTTATACGGTCTCATCCGAAAGACCCGGAAAATGAGAAAGTGTTTGAAAAAGAAATGGAATTCAGTTAGTGATGAGAACAGAGAAAAGGTGAATAAATGATGAAGTAGCAGAGGGTATTAGAGGAAGTGACAGGGAAACGGGGAAAATGAGTGATATGGGAGAAGGCAATGAAATTGGAACAGGGGGTCCTTTGTTTACTGTTTAGGAAGATGTATTGGTTTATATACTCTGTTCTGTACATTTCACACACATGTTGCTATAAATATTTCAGTACCATGGTGGACTTCCAGTCGCCTGGGTCTAGCTGTTATGGGATTTTTTGGATTTGTTAACCTCTATGCCCTACGATTTAACCTCAGTGTGGCCATCGTGTGCATGGTCAATGGAACAGCTGTACGGTTAAATTCCAAGGAGGAGACTGACCAAACCAATAGAACTAATTCTAACCCAACAAATGAGTACTTTGAGAGTAGTTGTGGATTAATATCTGCAGACAACAATGCAACTGTCATGAACGAATTTGAGGTATATACATTATGATTATTGATGGTAGCATTTCATATTATTATTATATGATTAAATTATTCTAAGCTTTATGATATGATTGGCTGAGATCCAACAAACTAGAAAAAATAGAATGTTATTTCACCTGCAAATGCCATTGAAGTGAATATAATATTTGATTTCTTTAACATTTGGCCAGTTTCAAATTTTGAATTTCCAGATTGACACAATTGATTATTATTTATTAGTTGAAAATAAAAACTCATATCTCTATGCATTTTGACTTGGTTTTGCAAGTTGTAATTGTTAAGAAAGGCTCACTTCTATCACAAGCTGAGGGCACAATTGTTGAATTAAGGTAACATTGAATCCAATCTAAAAATGACTGATCAGGTATTGTTTGTCAAGTCTGATTAGCATGTGGCAATGTTTTGAATTATTTAGTGACATGTAATAAGCAAAAACTTTTATCTCTAATCACTTTTGACCAGTACTGACTGCATTGTCTTAAACTTGATCCTTGTTCATAACTTTTGAATGGTGAGTGATAGGGTATCCTATTTCTAAATAATGTGCATTGCTTGTGACAAGACCTTTTGTACAAACATTTTTGACCTTGTGATCTTGGAGTTTAGCCTATTTTTAAGAAAACCTAATCTAGGCAACATTTCCTGAACTGAATTTTCATCTGCTGTCATTTTTGACCTTGACCTTTGACCCAAATTTCAAAACTTTATCCAAATTTAACCTTGTTCATAACAATTGTATGGTGAATGATCTCTTTCACATTTCATATATGCATTCCTTGTGACAAGCCCTTTCTTTCGATACCAAAGTTTTGTACCTTGTAACCTTGAAGTTGGATTTTTACCTACTTTTAAGACAAATAAATTAACTTCAACAGTATCTCCTGAACTGTCTAAGGAAGGCGTTAATATTTTGAATATAGATTCCTTATTGAAAGACTTTGCATTTCACACCATGATTTTTGATCTTGTGACTTTGTATCATGTTTATATCATGACCCTTTTTGGCAAGGTTGGGGCCACAATATGGGACCAAACTTTTTCATGGGAATAAAGATAAAAAAAAATGTTTTAAAAATCACAATAGTTGAACAACAGCAGTGCCAAGGTGACTCAGGTGAGTGATGTGTCCCATGGGCCCCTTGTTATGTATTGTTACAGTACAAGGTATGGTAAAGGCAACATTTCACATATAAGTTTGATATTTTAGATAATGGATACAGGTAAGAATTCATATCTCCCTTCCCATTTTATCTGTGTGCATTTTGTCCTCTTATGAAATAGATGGGCATTTCATTTAAATTGGGCAAATTTGAATTTTACTCATCTAACTCTTAAAGTAGCAAAACACAAGAGTTGGTTGAATGTGAAAGAAAATTTTCTTTTAATGCATCTGCATGAGTGATAATAGCAAGTTGCAATATGCAGTAGTATTTAATGAATTATTTTGTACCATGACATCTTTTAATTTATTTTAAATTAGGATGGCAGCATAGTGTGGGAAAAGACAACACAGGGCCTAATATTAGGTTCCTTTTTCTGGGGTTACCTGGCAACACAAGTTCCAGGAGGCTGGGTTGCTGTCAAGTTTGGAGGGAAGAGGGTGTTGGGCTTAAGTATGGCCTTATGCTCTCTTTGCACATTTTTGACCCCCATTGCTGCCCAGACCAGCTACATCTTCCTGATGATAATCCGGGTTTTACTGGGCATAGCCTCTGTAAGTATTGAGGTGACTCTTGCCATGTATATTATTTATTGTAACAAATAATGTGTGGCAGTCAAGCAGTGTCACTTGAGTGCCAGATAGCTCAATTGGTAGAGAACCTAACTCTATACCCAGCCCAGGTTAGAATCCCCTTGTTACATGTTGTGTGTTAGACCTGTTTTGATTCCAGAATTCAACAGAGAGATTTTGTGAAGTCAAGGCCAAAATGTGAAAACAATTACCAATTAGGGGAGGGGATGAGGGGTATGATCATTTCCACATAGCTTAGTTGATAGGTCATTTAACTAGGTACAAGTTCTCTAAGTTTATAATTTCTTCCTTTTTATTACTGGCCAAACGGGAAGGTGATATATGTACACAGAGTTAGGATTAGAAACCATGTGTATTGTAATTGAAGGAAGGAACTAGCATTATACTGAAGTAGTTTTTAAAGACTTCATACAAATGCCATATGTATCTAAACAACATAATTGTCTCCTTCACATTTAATATATATAAACAGTTAATTGTTATAATTGAGCTAAGATGAAATCAGTAAGTAAATACTGTGTTATGTTCCGTCATGATATAGTATACTGGTGGATCCATTGCTAGAGGGAATATTTTTTTTGTATGTAGTTTGCAGTGTAAAGAAATATGATATAGTTTTCAATGTAAAGAACTATGATATTAAGATTCATTAGGTTTTCTGTGTCGTTTTCTTCATCAGTTTATGACTTGACTGCCCTGCTTGCTTACATGTTTTATATACCTATGTTATATCGGCCTACATTTTATATGAACTCTGTAGAAGGATGATGATGATGATGATAATTGCTGACATACCAAAATAGAAAATTACTTCACTCTATGTAGTGTCCATGACATTCCTAACAGTTATCATGATTATGTACAATATGATTGATATACCCATCCGGTACATAAATACTGGGGTTTTTTTTCTTGCAAGAAGAAGAGACATTTAGTTTTAGGACAAACGTATTGTTGAAGAATATAAATTGTCATGTAATTGGCTTTACAAGTGCCTAATATAATGGACCAGACTGGGCACTGAATCTGAGCCATCTGATTTGTCTCATCTGGTCACTCTGACGTACCAGGTTACCTACCATTTCTACAGAGCTGTCTTGCACCAGCAATGGAACCAGCCTGCCTGCCATAACAATACCACCCATGACAAATAAACAGGTGTATAAAACTTACCCAAGTTAACATGTAACATATATTCTATTCTGTGTGCTCAGAATCTCTCAGGTTTTCACAGTTATGAATTCGAAATCTCTCTTTAGATTCAGGGTTCTGGCTTTTAGAATTTGTTGCCCATATAATGTACTCACACAGTAGATTATTTGTAATTCCAAATGTTGATACAAAACATTCTGTAAACGTTTGTTAGTCCCCTACCAGCTTTGCTAAAGGGGACTATTAGTTTACCCTTGGTCTTGTCCATCCGTCCATCTGTCTGTCCATCCATCAATCTGTTTGTAATTCCACTTGGGGTTTTCTGGACTTTTCTCTGCATTGGATGATGATCTTTGACTGAAATTTTATATATGGCTTTGTTTTGAATAGTTACAGATTAAGTTTGAGTTTCATTATGCTTGAGGGGCCTCCGTGGCCGAGTGGTTAGAGCATCGGGCTCAAAATCACAAAGCCTCTCACCTCTGTCGGCGCGTGTTCGAATCTCGGCCGCGGCGTTATGTGAGCAAGTTTGCCAGTTTACTTGCGGAAGGTCGGTGGTCTCTTCCCAGGTACATTGTATCTGGGTTCTCTCCTCCACCAACAAAAACTGGACGCCACCAGATAACTGAAAAATTGTTGAGGCCCCCCAAGAGAGAAAGAAGTGGGGTTGCAATAATACACTGATCTCATGATATGAATTGTGATATTCAGTTCAATATATGATACATATCATGATACATTACTATTAATATATAAATAATCATAAATGTTAAAATAAAAAACAAAATGATCATTTTTGTTATCATTTATTCATTTAAACCAGGCACGTGTTTTCATTAAATGTGCATGTTTTCCTTTGAAATATAAATTTTTCCACTTGGTCAGGATTAAAGGCAGATCTTTCAGCCCTAGAAAATATTCCCTACACTGAAAAAAGACGCATTCACCAGGAGCAGAAGTGGTCTGCATAAAGAGCATTTATGTCGCTAATTTAGTTTCTACTACATATACTATTTGCGTGAATCCAGAATTTTCCACAATGGAAGAAAGTCTGATTGGAAATACAATTTTCAGATAAACTTGTTTGTTACTAAGACTCAGTGGTGTATTCCAGGAAAGCTCAACTTGAATCTTTCAAGCGTATCTGTTATTGGGGCAGTCCCTTATTTATTACAGTCACAGAAATCTCCACATCTGTATGGTGTTATTTCATATGCATCACCATACTAGATTTGTTGCTTGTTTTGTATGAAACATCAGTAACACTTGATGTTTGAATGTTGTGACATTTTACTTACTCTATTGATGTCTAAGAACTGAAAATGATCCCAACCCCAAAATTTGTGGGATAAATGAGACTTTGTGCATTGTTACACTCTTCTTTGACTGAGAGCCATTTTGAAATTATAAATTGGGAACTTAAAACTAAAACAGACAATTCAGATAATTATGGACCAATTTAACCATACCGAAATACAATATAAACGTATCATGAATTGAATTGTAGTAAAATGTACAGCAGTATACCGTCTCAAGGTTTATTGTTGCACTCTTAGAAAAAAGTGTATCTTTTTGGTAGATATTCTTGTATACTCAGTGAAACATGGCACACACTGCTGTGACCTTGAAGTCAATTTTGGCAAATGGATGCATCTCCATTTGGATTATGACCTTGAATTCAGATCAGATTATTGATATCCGATCCTATTTATGTTTTAACTTGACCACTCATGGTGTCATAATGGTTTAAGTACTAGTGTAGCAATGTGGAAGTTAAGACTCCAATCTGCAGTGGCCAAATTGAACCTTGTGAAACAGAAAGGAGTAAATGCAATGGACCAGACCGAGATTCAAACCCAGGCTTTCTGAATCTCTAGTAAGGTGCTATACCAATTGAACTATTTAGACACCAGCAATTGAACCTGTCTGACCACCACATTCCTCCCTCCTTAAATATCTTCATACCATGAAAACATCAGCTCAGGATCTTTATCCCCAGGCAGGCATTTCCACCTGTCAGTTCCAGGGACTGGTCTATATATCACCAAATGTAACAGGGAGAAAATGCAATGGACAAGACTGGGATTCAAACCTGGGCTTCCTGAATTTCTAGTCAGGTGCTCTACCAACTGAGCTATCTGGGGACTGGTAATCACTCTTCTGACTGCCACACTCATAAGACTTTTAAAGATAGTGACCGTTCCTTCACCAAACAGGATTTCTCTGCTTATTTATGGTGATAAGTTTGTGAAATAGTTAAGACCTAAGCATTTGTGTAAAATGGTACTTCATAACATTGATTAATGGTTAAGTAACATAAACAGGTGATAAATTAACAGGTGTTCTTTTTATTGATCTCAGTAAAGCTTTTAACACTGTAAATCACCAAATATTGTTACGCAAACTTTTATCATTTGGTATTTGTCAAAATTCTTTTAAATGGTTTCAGTCTTATCTTAGTTGAAGATTGCAGTGTGTTAGATGGAAAGCTAGAAAGGCATTTTGTCTGATGAAAGAGATGTTGTAATGGCAGTACCTCAGGGCTCAATATTGGGTCCATTAATGTTCTTCATTTGATTTGTTAATCACTATATATCCTAAATGTTTAAAGCACTCAAATGTTTCTCTATATGCAGATGATACATCACAGGATGTTTCACATAAATGGATTGATGTTATCGAACAAAGGTTGCATGAAAATCTTTTAAACTTCACAAATTGGATGGAAAGTAATAAACGTACGATGAACCTAAAGAAAACACAATGTATGTGAATAGATACAGCACAAAAGCTCTCAAAGTGTAGAAAAATGTGTATCAAAGTAGGAGATATTGTTTTATATACTGTTAAATCTGCCAAACTTCATGGTGTACAAATCGATGAATGTCTTACTTGGTCTGTACTCATTGATTCTTTATGCAAAAAGCTTTCACAGAAAATGGGTATTTTACGTCATCTGCAAACTTTTATGTCAAATGCAGCAGTATTGAAAACTTATAAAACTTATTTTTCCTCATTTTAATTATTGTTGCACAGTTTGGTGCTCTCCCAAAAACAAGGTGTTTGTTGATTGACTTTTTAAATTACAGTTCTTAAATGGATGTCTGTTCATGATTATACATATAGAAAACTTGTGCTTGCTTTCAAAGTTATGAAAAATAGGACACCAGAATATATGCATGTGTTTAGTTTTGTCAGCCAAGTTAATACTAGAACAACAAGTAGTGATACTGGCATATTTTATATTTACCAAACGTTCGAAGTGAATATTATAAATGGTCTTTTAAGGCAATACGTACAACTTAATGGAATCTGTTGCCTGAGTCTATCGGAAACCGTGGTACTATTGCATCTTTTAAATTAGGATATTTGCAACATTATACTTCAAACAAATAAGATGTATGTATATATATATATATATATCTCTCAAAACACACCTTTTTAGACTTGCATACGGAAATATTTAACTCACTTTTACCATGCATGAATTACTTTTAAAACTCATTTCTATTATTGTTCTTTTAAGTTATGTGTATTTCTTTTTACATGTATCGGTCATATTAAAAAAAACCCACAAAAAAAAACGTATGTATGTATGTGTACGTATGCAAGTGTATGTATATATGCGATGTGTGTGTGTGTGGTGTTTTAGTGTGCTATATTAGTCTTTTTTGTAGTTAGCGTAACTAAATATAATTTGTGTTTTAAAATACCCCATGTAGTCCTTTTCTTAATTTCTCTATGTTGTATGTATGTTTGGCGATATATTAATTGTGTATGTTGTAAAGCGCTTAGAGTAATATTTATAATGTTAGATAATGCGCTATATAAATGCCTTGTAATAATAATAATAATAATAAATATATATATATATATATATATATATATATGTATGTATATGTGTGTGTGTGTTTATAATTATACATTTTTTCCGTGATATCATGTATATATTTTATGTACATACTTTTATATAATGCTGTTTTGTTTTGGGTTTTTTTTTCTGTTCTCTCATTTACCTGTCTGTGAATAAATTTTATACAGGACAACAATGTAAACTACTTATTTGTTACTAATTGTGCTATCCTGTGTAAATAAATATATATATTATTTATGAGTTAAGTTTCAAGAACTTTTGCAATTGTTTATAGAGTCTTAGGTATTTTTCTTTGTTGTATTTATTCAGGGCGCTGTGTTTCCTGCCATGCATACTATGTGGGGTAAATGGGCTCCGCCTAAGGAACGAAGCAAGCTGACTGCATTTACATATGCAGGTAAACATTAACACTTGTCACTTAGAGTTGATGCATTTACTTTAGATATACCATTCTATGAACTCTTGTCATTATAATAAATGACATAGAATAGTTTACTACTAAGTAATACAGTGGGTCTTGGTAATGCTGACAATCTGGGTGTTGAATTTTTTTAAGGAACCAAATATTTATGTTATTTTGCATTATTAACCTGGAAACTTGCATACAAAATCAGTATGTCTCTTTTTACTATAAAATAATTGAAAATATTTTCATTAATTTGGATGGCAATATTTTTGGAGGGTTGTCTCTGAAAAATTTTCCTCCATCATTTCTCTTAGATCCTCTGAATTTCTGTCAAAATCTGCCACCGTTTCTCCATCATTGATTGACCAGATGTATAGTTTGCTCTGCTCTTGTGTTCAACTGAGTTGACTTGACGCTCTAAATTATCTTTGAGTTGACTTGACGCTCTAAATTATCTTTATCTTACACTTGCTTCATCTTTTTTATTCCTTTTGACAGAAATATTTATACTTTATATTCTAGATATTATTCCCAATAATTTCTTTGATCAAAATTTAAAGAACTATATCTTGTGTTGTGTGATCGTCTGCCTATACATGTGTGGAAGCTTGATGAGAACAACTCAAATCGAAACAAATATAAGAAATAAGATATAAATTTTTGAGTGTTATTTAAGAGCTTGATATGAACAACTCAAATTGAAACAAATATAAAATATAAGAAATAAGATATAAATTTTTGAGTGTTATTTAAGAAATAAGATACATTTTTTGAGTGTTATTGGGAATGAAGTTGATCACATGATCAAATCCTAGAACGCCTGAAAAAATGTATCTTATTTTTTTTTTTTTTATTTATATTTATTTAATGTTTCTGTTTTATTCCTTAATGAAATTCTTGTCTGTTTACAAAATAAACTCTATGTAATTATTCAGATGCATTTCATTTATTTCGTCCCTGAATAAGCCTGATCATGTGACTGACTTCATATTATGGAAAATTGAATGTCAATTTCATTAGTAGTATCATATAAGGCAAACATTGGCAGATATAAATATATAATAATGTTACATTTTGAGTTTTATCATGTCAAAATAGTAGTTGGGGTTTTGACAAATAATGCACAACCCTCACAATCAACAACTTTCTCACATATATCGGTGCGAGCGGGATTTGAACCCACGCCAACTAGAGGTGAGAGGCCTTGTGATTTTGAGCACGATGCTCTAACCACTCGGCCACGGAGGCCCCTTACTCGTTTGTGATGTCACATCTGTTCACAAATACCGTTAATAAGGACAGATGTAAATACTTTGTCTGCTTTCAAATAAGTGCACGTTATAATTAGAAATACGCATAAAATAAAAATATATGTAATTATAAAGGTTAGTGACTGATTATCAGTAAATCTACCTGTCCTCAATCTTTGCATAGATCCAGACATTGCAAGGTACCCCTGCTTTACCAATTTTCATTCAATAACTTATGAGTAATAGGTTATTCAGATCAAATAACTGTGTTTTTGTTGAATTTGTAGGGGGTCAAGCAGCGATAGTAGTGACATTCCCGTTAGCTTCTTTATTATGTAAATACGGTTTTGCTGGTGGATGGCCGTCCATCTTCTACATACTGGGTAGGTATAACAAAGATAGCTCTGAAATAGTTTTCCTACATGCTGGGTATGTATTTAACTTGAAGATAGTCCATATGTATTTTTTTCTATATGATGGGTAGTTATTTAACTTAGAAGGTGCAAAAATACATTTTTCTACATGTTGGGTATAGGTATAATTTAGTTGACTTGGAAATAGTTTTTCTTCATGCTTGGTAGGTACATTATAACTTGGATGGCACTAAGTCCTTTTTTTCTAGAAATGAAAGTATGCTATTAATTTAAAATTACATGACTGAAACTGAGATCTAATCAGTGTGTTGGCACTGTCTATTCCACTAATACTGAAGTCGCTTATATTGAACTATCTGTTATACTGAAGTCACTTATATTGAACTATCTGTTATACTGAAGTTAAAATAAATCCACAGTAACATTATTTATACAGTTCAACATCAGTTATATTGAACTTTGGATATAATGAACTGAATTTGGTGCAATTTCAATATATTCAGAGAAGACTGATTTCATTTTTAAATTTTTTTTTTTAGCATTCAGTAAACTGAAGACTATAATGAATTTATAATATATCAATATAAGCACATAACATTTTACAGAGCATTATAATGGACAATTCAAACACTATATCACAAAACATATTATAAAATAAACTACAGTTCACGGTGGATGAACATCCTTGACATTGTAGGCATTTTGAGTACAGTATGGGTGATTCTGTGGATGCTTCTAACCTCTGATTCACCAGAGCAACACAGAAGAATATCCCATATAGAGAGACTCTACATCAGGCAGTCCTTGAAGGACACAGTACACACGGAGGAGGGCAAAGTAATGTCACTAAAAGGATGTATTGCATGACAAAATGTTATTTTATAGATATTTACCTACCGATAAATAATTATTAAATACTGCTGTTGTATGAATTAAGGATGACTTCTATTTAAGATAAGCATACTTACAATATTAACTATATAAAATATGATATCCATACTGTAGTGTAAATCAGACAAGAAGAATGCTTTATTTCTGCAGGAAACTTGGAATTCTGGTACAAAGCATGTATGAGTTAAACAAACACTGTACTGTACATTTGGAGTACTGGTACCAAATATATCAGTATTAGACAAGTGTCCTTGACTGTATATAATGTCATTTGGAGTACTGGTACTAATTGTGTTAGGATTAGACAACTTTCCATGTACTGTACATATGGTGTAGTTGTACCAGACCTGGGAGGATTAAGACAAAGTTTTCTTTACTGTACATGCAATGCAGTGGCATCAACCATGTCAGGATTAGATAAACTCTAGACTGTACATTCAATGCAGTGGCATCAACCATGTCAGGATTAGATAAACTCTAGACTGTACATTCAAGGTGTAGTGGTACCTATACCAAGGATATCAAGATAAGACATTTTTAAGCATATGAGAAATTTAGTGAAATAAGCCCTGTACTGTTTGGTACCATTTGTATGTACTATGATATTTTGACATCAATCATAAATTATTCTAATTGTGACGGAGCTGAAGGCCCCATATTATAAACAACACCTCTGAAATAAAAGCACAGAGGAGTACATTGTACAGCTTAAAGTGACTCCTGGTTATTTTCTAGTAAGATTATTTCTTGTCTAAATCCATTTTTACAGCATTTCTTTTTCAGTTCTATTTAAATGTGGCTAACATATCTTAACTTTGACTTCAAAAATAAGGAAAATTAAATTGCATTGAAAGTAAGACTGTATTTCTTTGTATTAAAAATATTTAAATTTTTCAGGATCTGAAGGTTCCGTGGAAGAGTATATTTACATCTATGCCAGTGTATGCTATCATCATTTCAAATGTTGCTTGTGACTGGGGAGGTTACACTTTGCTGACCAATATTCCAACTTATATGAAAGAAGTCCTTAAACTGGACATAACCTCTGTAAGTATAGAAGTTGCCCACCAATCAGATAATAACGCCCCTCCACTCAAACTCCTCCAAACACATCTCCACAAAATGTATATGTGACGTTTTGTGTTCCTTAATGTGTGCTAGTGCAATTGTAGCAAAAATTTAATTTATGACCTCAACATTTGTTTGTCATATTGCTGTGACCTTTGTTGTAGATGAACAGACAGACTGATAGAAAAATAGACTGTAGACTCTAAAGTCCAATCTTTGGGGCATATAAAACAATAACTTCAAGAGGTTGCTGTTATACAAGTTGTTGCATTTTATCTTTTAAATTTTAATAGACTTACAACCCAATAAAATATTGGAATAATAAATTTAAAAATAAATAAAGTAATGGCAAGTAGTATTTCTTGTATTTCATGTAAATGTTTGTTTGTTTTTTGTCCCTTGAAAATGTTTCATTCATATTGAGACATCATCAGCTGTAGTTGTACTATTACCTGTGTTTGACACTCAGGACTGTAATAATAAAGGTTTTTTAATGTGCCAGTGCCTGCCATGATATGAGACTTCAATTTTAAATGTTATATAAAAAAAAATTCGCGATTTTCACTTCTAAATGCTGAGTGACTGGTAAAGAAGCAACTGGTACCTATTTTTACTTCTAAGGATTGATAGCAGAATGGGACTCAAACTTTAATAGGACAGCCTTGTCATGACACTGCACATTCTAAACAGTGTCTGATAAAGAATTATAAAATAATCTTTCTTGCTGATTGTAAGATTTTTGTTTTATTTACAGGGGAAGTAATTTTTCCCCCCATCAAATTGTAGACAAGAGAAATAACTTTTGTTCATCACATTATAGATTACAGGAATAACTTTTGTCATCACACCATAGACAAGGAGATTAACTTTTATTAATTAAATTTATAAACAAGAGAAATAACTTTTGTTCATCACAATATAGATTTCAGGAATAACTTTTGTCATCACACTGTGAACAAGGGGATTAGGGACGTGTACAACATTTCTGACATTTTCTCTAAAATCATATTTTCCTCTCCTTGTTGTGAAGAGTTCTTGTATGATTTTCTAAATAGGTTAAATTTTATGTTGTAGTAACATTACTAAACTTTGTATATGCAAGGGTCCTGGTTTGATAACTGATTGTTCCAAAGATTTTTCTCTCCTTTGCTAGTGTAATGTTCATTTATACAACTTATTGTAATACATAAATTTTTACTTGCAACAACTATCAAAATATGCTAACTTTAAAAAGACATGATAATATGCCTCAAGATTTGAATGCAAGTGAATTGTACGTGAAATGTCACAAAATTATATATTATTGAAAAACATTGCATATGTTCTTAACTTTCATAAATTACATTATAAACAAGACGATTCACCTTACAGACAAAGGGAATCACTTTTGTCCATCATACTGTTGAATTTCAATATTAAAGTGGAGAATAGGTACACTCATTAATCATCTTTTTAGAGAACAAGAATGCATATTTTTGTAATATAACTAACAATGGGTAGGTGTCTTAGAGAACTGCTATAAATTCTTTGTTTTTTACATGTACTATGTATTTAGATAAAAGGTAATCTGAATTTAAGTCAATATATATGTCCAAAGGCTCTGTGTAGAATATAATATTATTAATTTTATAATCTAGAGCATCACGCTCAAAATCACAAGGCCTCTCACCTCTAGTCGGCGCAAGTTCGAATCTCGCTTGCATCGATATATGTGAGAACGTTTACCAGGTCTGTGTTCTCTTCCCAGGTACATTGTATCTGGGTTCTCTCCTCCACCAATAAAAACTGGATGCCACCAGATAACTGAAAAATTGTTGAGTGTGGCAGAAAACAACAATCAATCAGTCATATAATCTAGATGTTGCAGTGCATTATACAAGTCATCAATTTATCACCGTTATATATCTGTATAATTAACTCTTTTTGTATGTAAATTCACATTACTTTATATGACTGCCAATTATATTTCTTTCAGAATGGTCTTTATTCTGCGTTACCTTACATTGGCTTTTGGGGTGTGATCAATGTAGCTGGGGTGCTTGCAGATTTCACATTAAAGTGTTTGTCAACCACAAATACCCGTAAACTCCTAGACATCTCAGGTATTAGCCGCTGACAAAGAGAAATTGAAAGTGCATTTTACATTACATCAATTTCACATTTATTTTACCTCTATGGTCCAATACATGAACATGTATATATTAAGATGAATATTTCTGATCAAAGATTGTACATCACTATCTGTTATCTACTGCTTGTAGTAAGTGTCATTATATCTGTCGTTTGAAATTTTTTCACATTTTTGCTCTTTTCAGAATCACTGGCCAATTTTCATCCAAATTTGGCTTAACAACATGTTCCTAACTAAAATGATTATACAATTGCAACTTTATAATTGCTGAACCTGATAAACCATACTTGATTCAATAAAAGTGAACCTTACAGAAATTTCTTCAGATTATTTTACATATATATACAATATATATCGTGAATTACACATTTTGGGATTGCAACATCTGGGTTAGACAGAAACCAATTTCACTTTAATTCTTATTGCAGATGTTATAATATGTAATGTTTTATAATCATAATGCATTCTTATAATATATAAAAAAGTTCAAATGATTATCATATATAAGGTTCGGCAGTTATGTGGTGAATTCACAAATGGCTGTTACCTGTATATATGTTATAGCATTTTGATATGGTGAAATTCATGTACTTTGGTACTACCTTAATCTCTGCACTGATGTATTGAATCACAATTTTATATCATGTCAGTTAGTAGGTGTTCACAATATAAAGGGTATACAGTTATATAGTTATATTTTACCTATTTTATAGGTAAAGTGATTCCTGCCTTACTACTAATAGGCCTTGGGTACTTAGACTGCACAATGAAAGGTCTGGCTATTGCTTTACTGACCTTAGGGGTCAGCTTATCTGGTTTTCAATACAGTGGCTTCCTCATAAACCATATGGACATTGCACCAGCCTTTGCGGGGATCTTGTTTGGAATTTCCAATGCTGCAGGAGCGGTAACTGGCTTCATATCTCCAGCTGTTGTAGGACTGATCACAGAAAAGGTACAGTGGGATATTTTACGATGCATTCAGCAGCCATTAGATTGTTTAATCTAAAGTTTCCCCCACCATTATTTACGTGGACATAGACAAATTTATGTCCTGTGTTGGAAGTCGGGGTTTTGCATATTTCAACAAAACGATACTCCAGTAAGTGTTTGAAGTCCTTGGATAATAAAAGTTTCAAAACTCACTTGCAAATGCATATGAGAGACTACTTTTTATATAAATGAAGTAGTTAAAATTAAAAAGAAACAGAACAGTTCATTTACAACCACACCTGTTGAATGAGATATGCCATAGAGAGATAGAGAAACTTGTTTTATGTCCAGAAGGGCAGTTTTGTAATCGCCTGGCTATTGGATACAACTTGAAGGAAACTGAGTTATTAAAGGCATATACAAGGCATACATACATGTAGTAATAATTTCATACATCGAAAATACTTTTATTTACATGTATATTATTGCATGTTGTCATATGTAAAATGAGATTAACTCATAATATAGTTTACCCTACAAAGGAAAATTAAACAAAGCAAAAAGAATCAAAAAGAGAATAAAAGAGGGGAAAAAACAAGAGAAAACAGAGTAACCATGCATGTAGAAAACTAGTCTAATCCATGGTGAATGGTAAGTTTTATATTAATCATACTTTTTACAGGGCCAGAGCCGATCTGAGTGGCAGACAGTCTTCTACATAGCAGCTGCTATTTATCTAGGTAGTGCTGTCTTCTACCTGATTTTTAGCTCCGGGGAACTTCAAAAGTGGGCTATGGAGGAAAAGACCATAGAATTGGAAGAACTAAACAAAATGGATGAGAAAACTGGAAGAACAAAGGATTCAGAAAATGCATAATACTTCAGCATGCTTTAGAATATTGTATTTATAAATAAGGGGATATGATTAAAGTGGAAATAGAAATTCATAAGTAGAAAAAGGATAAAGAGCTTACAAGCAATGGGAGTTTCAGGTTCCGAAAATATAATGTGTATGTAAATTGGGTCACATGAATGTCATTTTTTGTTTGAGTGAGTCTATTATTTTAATTAGGATTGTTCTGGATTATTTCATGTGTCTGGCATTTAAAAGACATTATAACAACACTAATTTTTGACATTTAAAGGACATTATAGCAACACTAACTTCTGACATTTAAAGGACATTACAACAACCCTGATTTCTGACATTTAAAGGACATTACAACAACACTGATTTCTGACATTTAAAGGACATTACAACAACACTGATTTCTGACATTTAAAGGACATTACAACAACACTGATTTCTGACATTTAAAGGACATTACAACAACACTGATTTCTGACATTTAAAGGACATTACAACAACACTGATTTCTGACACTAAAGGACATTACAACAACACTGATTTCTGACACTTAAAGGACATTACAACAACACTAACTTCTGACATTTAAAGGACATTACAACAACACTGATTTTTTAAATAAAATTTATTATATGTGAAATATTATACTGAGTGCCAAAAAAAACCTGTCATCTTGTTTAAATGAAGATCTTTATTACATTATTATTATTATTATTATTGATTGCATTACATATATTTCTGCTAAATCTATGGTAAAGATTGCATTATTTCATAAGTGTTGTGGATATTGCTTGTATGTTTAATTGTAGTGTAATGGTGTCATACAAATATAAAATCAAGCTGATCTATTGAAATTCATTATATTAAGTTTATTTTACATACCTCTCTCTGATGGATTATTTTTTGTACGAGACAACAACATGAGGACTTGTTTTATTTAGATCATTCTTGATTGTTGAACTCATGTATGTTTAGAATTGGTTTAATTACAGTGTCTTATGTACAGTCACACTAGCTATTGGCAAATGTCAACATTACTTGTACATGAGACAGTGATTGTTTTAACAATTTAAAGTACAACGTTTCATGTCAGGTGTTCCTATTTTTTCTCTAAGTCATCTATGGAGTGCAAAATTAATATAAATTCAAATAATTTAAGATATTACATGAAGATATCATCAATTCAATGTGGGATATCAGAACTATAAAGATTTGGAACTCTTCAGAAAAAGAAGTTACAAAAATTATGCATCACTTTGGCAATATAGCTAAAGACAATTCACTTTTGATACAAAAGTTTCTGCTTGATTTGAAGATTTTTATTCTAAATGTCACATGTAAATACCTTAATACCAAAAACTTGAGTAACTATTAGATTAAATTTCTGATCTTTGGTAGTGGAAGGCAACAAAAATTTGCAGAACAGTTCCTTATTTACCCAGTTAGTGAGATTTTCTTGTGTCATTATAACAACAGACTTCTGTGAATCTTTATGGCACACATTTTATGCATCAATCTCCATACACGTACATGTAGCAATGTGTGGGGTTTAGGGCTGCCCCCCACCCCCTCTTTGCTCATCCTACCCCTTACTTTTCTAAACACTAAACATATGGCATTATACTCATGACTTATGGCATTATTATCACATACAAAGTTTGTTATTTTTATTTATTTGCAAAGTTCATTTTATTGACTGGTCACTTTTTCTTGTGGCAGTAATTGGTAGTGGAAATGCAAGGATGAACCAATGACTTAAACTCATGTATTGAAAACTAAATGTCCCCTTACAATTTTGGATTTTTTACAGAACTGTTTTTCATGCTAACCAGAAATTTTCATACAAATATGAAAGCACCCCCCCTTTTTTTTGTTGTTGTCTATCCCCCCCTCCCCCCTTTCCACTTTCAAAACAATGATAAGTGCTTAAACTCACTATATTTAGTAGTTGAGTGTGCTTGTTTAATGAAAAGTTGCCACAGTTTAAGTTGTCACAGAAAATGAGATCTTGTTGGACATGCTAAAATATTCAGATTGTTACAGAATCATAGACAAAATATTGGTTCTGATATTCCATATTATTGTGTGCAGTAATTGAATTGATGTGCATATCACATCAATTATTGCTCTCATCAATTAAATTGATGCACACAACAATGCAATCAATTGATTTGAAGTATGCATCAATTCAATTAGTGCTCTCATTAGTTCAGTTGATGATAGTATTAATGTAGTGGAATTTTTGCTCACAAAATTTGATTTGTAGCTTGGCATAAATAATTTGATGATCTCTTTAATTTAATTGAGTGTATTTAATTATTTACAATGATTTTGTAAAAGGAATTAAGCATCAATTCTTTTAAGACAGCAACAATTCAATTATAGAGATCCTTAATTCAGTTGTGGATATGTTGAATTGAAATGGTTGTTCTCTCTAAAAGAATTATTGTGCACATCAGTTGAATTAATGAGATATCATTAATTCAGTTGAAGAGAGCAATAATTCAATTATTGCATGCTTAATTGATTGTAGTGCACATTCATTAAATCATTGCTCTCTTCAATTAAATTGCAGTGTGCATCAATTCATTTGTTGATATTATCAATTCATTGACGAGAGCAACAATGCAATTGTAGATTGCATCAATTCTGCAGAATAATTAATACTATTACCAATTCAATTAATGTGTGCAATAATTCAAAATTGAAGATACCGTTAATTATTTGAAGACCACTTTGATTGAATTGTTGCATGCATCAAATGAATTGATGATATCTTCAAATAATTAATGATATTTTCAATTATTTGAGTTTATGTTAGTTTGGTGCTTCATAATCAACATCAATTTGAATGTCAAGTAAATGATGTCCAGTGAGTTATGTATCGGAAATTTGGCATCAGAAATATTTGGCAGATCCTCATTTTACACAAATATTGTTTGTATGAATGGACATTTTGGTGCTTTTATTTATGGTGATTTTTGTCCAAGTAGCCAACATTTTGACTGCAACACAATTGCCTGAATTACATGTGCAATATGCTTAAAATTTGTACATTATGCTTAAAATTTTGTTGCCATGTATTTCTACTGTCTCACATAATTGAATGTCATTGTAGCAGTCAGATGGGTTCAGTTGCTGGTAGCCAGTTAGCTCAGTTGGTAGAGCACCTGACTAGAGATTCAGGGGGCCCCAAGTTTAATTCCAGTCTGGTCCGTTGCATTTCTTCCCTTCCTGTTGCATTAGTAATACACCATGAGTTGTATTGTTGTGATGGAATGTTTCTTTCCTAGTCAGTGGTGATGACATGCTATCACCAATACACATTTTTATATTCTTTATATTACCAAATATTCTACAATATAGTCCAGCTTTCTGTCTCAAAAGACAAGTGATTTGATATCAGTAACTTCTGATTTATAGAATGTAGCTTATTACACCATGACTTTTACTTTTTATGACACACATCACAAGATGGAGATTTATATGTTTTGTGAAATTATTTGTATCGATTGAGTTGTTTGTCTATCATCGTAGCTCAGTGGATGAAAGTGTTGGGGTCACTGACACACAGATCTCGAGTTCAAATCCACTGGAGTTCATATTTATTAAAATATTTTTTTTGAAAATGATATTTTTTATCCAAAATTGCATATTTTCTGCTTTTTGAGATATGTACTTCTAGCATATAATATCTTGCATAATTAAATCATTTTGTGCTGATTTGAGAATCTCTTTCAAGGTGTAGTCAGCCACCTTAAACATATATTTTTTAAACATGTACTGTTTATATATTTCACTTTAGCTTTTAACATATTTATTTTAAACTATATTTCATATCATTGTTAGCTGTTAGTTTATTTTTCCTTAATTCATCCAGCTCTATATGTCAATAAATGGGGATGCACAGGTCAGAGCCCTTTATTTTGTTTTTAGATATAGATACCACAGCTCATTTTCCACATTTTAATCAAGTATTTTTTTAAAACATGTATTGATAAAGTAATAAAAATCATAACAATATTGACAATTTTGAACAATAGGAATGCATGAATTTGCTCTCAACTGCGCTTTGAAGATCATCTGGAATTCAATGGTTTCTTCATGCTGACTCGGACATTTTACATCACGAGAATCACTTTGACAACTCACTCGTAGCTAGAGGCCCATAGTAAATTCCCCACGTAAATTGTAGATCACGTTTGAATTTTATCTTATTCTATTTAAACCCTTTTCTCACATAATCTGTCAAAATTCTGGGTTTAGCCATTGTACGCTTCCTCTCATTGGATTGTTTACCATCCGTGCGCATGCGCCCAAAGACCGAAAGAAGTCTCAATGTATTTAAAAAAGGGCCTCCAAAAACTATTAATTTTTGTATTTAAATGAGAATTTTTAACTTTAGAAATGTGTTATTTTCGCAAAGTTTATAATTCAACCATTCAACAAAATTTACGATTTTTTACCAAAATGAGCTGTAGTGTATCTTTAAAGCACTTAAGATATTCCTTACATAGTTTTATGACATTCATGCATGATCTTTAAACAGACCAAGAATGTTTTCAAATGAGGGACAAAGTTAAATTTTTGATTTGTGCTCCATTTTTCTAAAAGAATGTATGGATAAGGTGGAGATTGGGGGTATTTATTAGCAGGTCTAGTTATATTTAAGGATGCCAAAGATTTGATAAAATGTTCATTGGGTCTTTAGACCCAGTGGCTTCTTCATCTAAGACCATGAAGAATGATAAAGGGTAAGGGCCAGATATTCTCTTTTACAAATTTTCTCTGCAAATTTTAAAGAATTGATTGCCAGATAGAAAACCCTATTTCTATGGCCCTTTATTCGGTATATCTCGCAGACACTTAATAGTGTACATAATGCAATCGTGCTGATTCAATCCATGCATGAATCCAAGAGTTACATGTATGTGACCATCAATTGTAACTTTCCCCAGGAGATTGTGACCATCAATTGTAACTTTCCCCAGGAGATTGTGACCATCAGTTGTAACTTTCCCCAGGAGATTGTGACCATCAATTGTAACTGTCCCCAGGAGATTGTGACCATCAATTGTAACTTTCCCCCAGGAGACTGTGACCATCAATTGTAACTTTTCCCAGGAGATTCAACCTCTACTAGTTTCTTATATTTAGTATTTTTCAATTGTACATTTTTGAGCAATCTCGGTTACGCGAGTACCCCATCTTGATTCACATTCGAAATTTTAAATCATTTACATGGATCGTGTTTACTGAATGGCCAAAACAGAATGCGGACGTCAATGAAAACAACGGTATTAAAGTTGCATGTTGCAAAACGAGTTCCAATCCACCAGGGGAAACTCTATGCATATAAATTGTATTTTTAGAAGTGTTAACTATTTTTATCAATGTTGATGTGAAAAATATCAAGTCTACTACAATTCCTCACTAGCTACAATGTAATAACTTTAAACCCCTTGAAAGGATCTATCTTTGGCCCTTGGATCACAGTTTAACAAACTTGAATACCTGGTGATTTTCCTATATGAAGGAGTTTTTCTGTATAATTTAGCATTTCTGGTTAGATTGTTCTTGGGAGGTGGATTTTAAACGATTTTTATTGTGTAATTCTATGGAAAACTTTAAACCCCTGTATTACGGCCACGAGGGTTATGCTTTAAACAGAAACTACAGAGTACACAAGATTTCATGTAAAATTAAACTATTCTGGTTCAGTGGTTCACGAGATTTTCTCCCTAGCGATTGGAATATCTTTGCAAGCCAATTTGTTTGGATTTACTTAGCTCCCCAGCTGGGGAGCAGAATGAACCAAAAACCCTTGGCTTTCGAATATGAGCTTGGAAAGAGGATCTACATCTAGGATTTATCTCCATGTTGCTGTTGGAGGCCTCTTCGTTTGCCCTGAGGGTTTTAGTCCACGGTGTGTCTGTGTGGTCTTCTTTTCTTTCTTTTTTTCATTTTTTTTCTCTCTGATGTCATCTATTTTCTAGTTTAGTTGTTAAGGTCCATTGGACTTCACGTCTAAGTGTCAATGCTGTTCTCATGATCCAGTTCATAACTTAACAGACTAGAGACATCCTTGATGAACTCCAGTGCGTACATCAAATGGTGTTGTCAGTGCTGAGTTGTGAATGACTCGACATTTTGTGTTGTAATAAAGCCACTGGATTATTTTGGCAATTTTTGCTGGAATGCCGTTTCGCCATAACACCCTCCAAATAATTGTACAATCTATTTTGTCAAAGGCTTTTTTGAAATCCACAAAATCTATTAGAGTGGAGATTAAATTGCAATTCTAATGACTATACAATGATAAAGCATGGATGACAGCTGTTTGGTCAGTACAAGAACGTCCGCATCCGAATGTCACTTGTTCATCTTGTAGGCAGCAGTCAACAGTATCTTTCATTCTTTCGAGTAATATACGTAAGAGGACTTTGAGAGGGGGTAATCGAATTCCTCTCCAGTTTTGACAGTTGGTTAAATCTCCTTTCTTGGGCAACTTGACGGTAAGTCCCATTCTCCAGTCTTCTGGTATTTCCTCAGTCGCTCAGATTTTCTGAAATAAATCTGTTAGAATGCTTGCTGTTACTTCTGAGACATCTGGTGGAATCGTATCTGGTCCTATGCTTTGCCATTCTTCAACTTTTTTACCGTTTTGATGATTTCTTCTGTAATGACATGGGTGATGTCATTGTCCAAGTCTTCACCCGGAAGAATGCCTGGCGGTTCGTGAATCTCATTGATTCCTTTAAGGAAGTTACTTACATTATTCTTTCCAGCACTTTTGAAAGTTGTTGATCTAGCTTTGCTATTGTCGTTCCAACTTTGTCA